>CM062814.1:271292702-272492702 GCA_031772625.1 Pinus tabuliformis | reverse complement strand
CAACAGGAATTGTGAAAATTTTCCCAGCAGGGCTGTTCAACCCAGGATTTGAGCAAATATGGGTGGAAGTCAGCTGCTCTACCAAGAAATTGCACAATCCTCTTAGGAAATTAGCCCAACTCCCAGCTAAGAATGGGAATTTTTCCCAAAAGGTTGAGCAACTACATGCATGAATAGTTCGGTTGAGCAGTTCCACCCGGGACCAAGGAAACTTGACTTGCATGCATGCATGATTTTCTCTTCCCAGAATAGCAAGAGACGACATGCAAAAGACATCCCGTGATTCAGGGAGCTATTTTTAGTAGCCGGGGGTTACATGCAAAGTTATTTTAGAAGTTTCCCTCCAAGTATCACCTTTTCCTAGATTTGTGGCATGTGCGTCATGAGACCCAAATTATTTATTCGACACATCAGAGCTCATTCATTCACATCGATCTCGGAGCTCTAACATCCCATAGCACATCCAGGACTTTTCAACACATTCGCCTCAGCTATTTACTTGTAAGTGGCCTCAACTTCTCTTTTTCAACATTTCTATCACTTTTTGTGTATTCGCTTGTGTGAGTGTTGTTTTCTTGATTTCTTTGAGCGCTTTCTATCATTTACATGTATACTAGCTTGTCCTAGCTCTATTTCAGTTTTCGTTGCTATCTCATAGTTGTCGTATGCATGAAACTATTTTGCACGGATGTTTGACCAATCGACGAACTGCCTCATGCACATGCATGATGATTTGTTTGTTGAATCTTTCATTCATATTTTGGATGCACTGTCATTCACTTCTACTATCACTTAGTGTCGCTATGCATTTATCGTCTTAGTTTATTTTAGTTTCCCGTTGGTAAGTTGGTTCAACCTTGGCCCGGGCTCTGCCTTCACCAAGGCTACATTACACAATCTAGGGAAGGAAGGCTCACCTTCTTCCCCAAAAATGTGCATTCTTGCCCAACACTGGCCTCCAGGACTGCTTTGCGCATTTCTAGAGGACAGTGGCTACTTGGCCCAAGATATTGCACAAATTTTCCCCTGAGCTAGCAGTCCTTCCCAGCTGGAATTGTGCATTGTGTAATCCCAGCAGCTAGTCACCCAACCTCCCAATAAAATTTTCACAAAGTTACTCACCAGTTTCCTAGGTATGTGTTGTGTCCTCCCCCAGATTTGCTTTGTTTCTAGATCTTTTAGGTTTTCATCTGTCCCAATGGCTTCCAAGAGAACAAGATCACAGGACACTGACGGAGTTGCAATTGGAAGAACAGCTGAGCAGGTGTCCTCTAGTCTATCGATCTACGAAGATATGAAGCTATATCTAGACAAGGGCATCAAAATGAAGTGAAAAGAGGTTAATGAAACATTTGTAGGCACTTTTGGGGAAGACCCTGAAGAACGTCAAGTGTACGTGAACATTCACAAGTCTGGCTTGTACCGAATTGCACATAGATACCCCGCATTCCCACGCGCGAACATGATTCACTAGATCGTCTTTCACACTAACTCCGATATGATGACCTTGAGCAGTGTCAATAGTATGAAGCTTGTAACCTTCTAGGAATGATATTATGATGACATGTATCAGATGTCAGAGCCCACAACTGTCATGAGTCCTCCATTCAACTTACCCAGTAGTAGAGGTAACTCAAGAGACATTCTGAAGGATTGGGTAAAGGAGCTAGCTCGTTTAGGATGACACACAACTAGATCTACAAGACAAAGATATTGAGGAAGGCATACCAATACTTGGTCATATTCACATGTTGACTAAGTGGCCAAGCAAGCACGGAAACCTATCCTCAAAGTTGGGTGATCGCATTGGACCAATTGGCTAGAGAAGGAAGACCATGCAATTGGTCCGCCATACTGGCACATCAGCTAAAGGAACAAGTCATGAGGACTCGACAGTCATCCGAGGGTATGCATGCAAAGATTTATATGTCCACCTACATCCTAGATGCAGTCTATGCCCGACATGAGTTCCCGGGCATGGAGTGGGCATGATCACCAGCAGAGACTATTGTGAATACATATTTCAAGTTGTTGCCCAAATGCAACTTCAGGGGAGTAATCATATGGATTTTTGACCATTTCATCACCCTAGTGTATAGGTTGATATTCAAATAGGATCCACCCTGCATGTCAAAGGAAGAAATGGAGGTGTTGTTAGGCATTACAGATTGGTATGCCTCACCATCTCACACTTTCATCTGAATGTTCAGTGCGGAGAAGGCTTCGCATGTTTTGCCAAAGTTTTCCTTGGACATACTTGTCATGCAGGAAGTATTGTATCATATGTCAGTAGGATTGATAGCTAGATTGCAGCGGAAGAAGAAGGCACCTTCGCCCACTCTCCCTTTGCAGATTGGGTTATATGAGATCTGGAGTATCAAGCAAGTGGATGTCCGAAGCAAAATAGATGAAGAATTATCGGTTCGACCTCCGAAGCTTCAACCCGTATGACCCACATTACATTGCGAATGATCACTGCATGAGAGTTCAATTGAACTAGATCTATGGGGAATTTCATTGGGCTGAGGAAGACTCATGGAGGTATTTCTACAATTCTTCCAGACCCAATCAACAGGTCGGCTTCGCCATAGAGTGGTTAGCAAAGCAGCATCATAGAAAGCACCAGCAGTAGCAACAATAGTAGCAGCAGAGGCAACAGAGCCAAGCATACCTGTTCGTGACAAAGGGAAGAGGAAGATTGCCGTCCACATGGAGGAGCAAAGCTACAAGTTTTGAGCAGATCCACTTGTAGAACAAGCAACTATGACTATTCAGGCAAAGAGACAGAAACATGACAAGTGAATTGTGTAGAGGGAGAGGGATAAAAAGAGAATGGAAGACGCAGAGAAGGAGTTTCATGAGCTATGGGAGCAACTTTGGAAAGAACAAGAGTTGTGCCAACAGGAGAAGGAAGCGCAGCAGAAGCAGATTCAGTGGGGGGCACATCAAATGCCAAAAAAAAAAGTAGCACATGTAGAAGTAGTTTATTCATCTCAATAGCTGGCATCCGGCGAATAGGGTGAACCATCGGAGGGGCAAGACTTTGTTGATGAGATAGAATAGGCACTTGAATATTTGGATGTGGACATGGACCAGCAGGAGTTGGAACAGGACACCACCCTCATGCCTCACCACAAAGAGGTCAACTCACCCGCTTCATTGCATCCTGATGATGAGAAAATCTCAAATGACCAAGGAGGCACTGAGATCCTTGGTGGTCAGCTGGAATCAGAGGTGCAAAAAATCTCCTTTGACAAATCTCATTATCGAGTTTTGCAATCTCATAGAGTACCGACTCTTGTGGACCAAACATCCCTTGCACAAGTTGAAGAAAAAGTGATCGTGACTGATGTAAACAAGCATCTAGTTGCTTTGGCCGATGCAACTAGAGTGTATGCTGAAGCCACTAGCTTAAGTGTTCATTTCGTCATAGCTGAGAATGAGTGAATGGCGAAGGAACTATAGGTGGCCAAGCAAGGAGGAGACTTTGTGACAATGTCCGCCAGAGCCAAACTGAAGAAGGTAATACTAGATGAAGTATCGTCCCTTTATACAGTTATGCGAGCATTGTACTCCAAGTTTGGTACTGTGCACCAAGCAGTGGTCCATCTCCATGGATGGCAACAGTGATGTGCTAGAAGAGCATGCATCTTGAAGAAAATACATGCTACAGTTAATAACATGCAGGTATGGATGATGAGGTAGAAGGGACCCCCGCTTCACTTGCCAAAGATTATGAGGGCCAATGCAGTCAAGCTACAAGCATGTATCCGAAGTTAGATCCGGAATTATGAAGACCTACTGCAACTCATAACTAGCATACAGACTTCCCATGCACGAGTATTCAAGAGCATAGATGTTATAGTGCACACTCATGTGATCCCATCATTTGGGACTCTCAACCAGCCTAAGACAAAGAAGCACGTCTCACAGAAGCTTGATTCATATTTCGATGAGTTGATGCACCCCACCACCTACCCAGATTGCCTATCAGTGCAGACACCATGCACAAGTACGTTTCTAGTCCTGCCACATTGAAGACAATGATGCACATGCTTTCAGATGAGTTGGACAAAGGAGCCCAAGTAGTGTACCCAAATGATATGGACAAAAGGTTCAAGTTTCAAACAAATGTCATGGAGGAACACACCGACACCATCAAGGACTACCAATCTTGGCATCAATATGTTATTGTTGATCAGCATAAGGATGTCGAGCAGTTAGACTTCTATGGCTGTCTAAGTCATAATGATGTCTAGTTTCGCTTATTCAAGCCATTGTTCACATGGGTACATGTGCATTGTCATGTTGAGTCATGTCAAGTGTAAGTCAAGTCTCAATAGTGGATGTAACAGCCATAGAGTAGGTGAAGTGTCATGAGGGTAGTTGAATGGGCACAAAGGGGAATGTCAAGGGTCAACCCACCCTTTGCTATAATTAGTCCCTCATAACTCATTGTATGAGATTTTGGTCAGCCAAGCTTCTACTAAGACTATCTTGAAGAAAGCTTGGACAGTATTGTAACACACCTTTGCTTCTCCACTGCATGGAGCTAGTACATCTCTTTGCAGGAGCAGGCGAATGTGGCTGACGTTTCACTGATGGGGCTAGAAGGTTTATATGGATATATTCTATGATTGGAACTTACACTTGATATAATAAGAGCCAACACATTTTCATGCATATGTTGTTATTGTAGTTGGATTGCTCTGGTTTCCTTAATGATACATTTTTTTAACTTACGTATTTTTTTATGAACTGATTCACATGCAATCATATGAATCTTGTTGCAAATGTGCCGTATATGCTGTTAATGTTCTCACAGTGCGTGTCGACTACTCTGCTGAACACTAGACAAACCTTTCACATGAACCTTGCTGTAACAATTGTTGCACTTGTTCAGACTGATCCGTGAGTGTTGTACGTGTTATCTTACCTTGTATTTTGTGACTACCGCATCCGAGTGGACTGCTCCATCGGAAGTTGTGTATGTCCTTTTGTGTTGTGTGTTCCTAGCCAAGTTGGGACTGATCCCTTTCAACCTGGAACTCACCTTCACCCTTTCCTCCACCTTTTGTGTTAGAACCTCTAATCCATCTTCCTTGACTCACTATAGCAGTCACATACTTTTTACTGACAAGGTTATCCTACTTGCCTTTGTGCGACATCATGGTCAAGGCATTACCTTACGACCCACTACTGGGAATCCTACACCAAACAGTCTGAAGTCTAATTTGGACTTCATACTATGGAGACCCCGTTGACATTTTGGCGGGTCCAACACCATCAACAGGATCTCCATTATGAAAATAGTCAAATGATGGTGCCTTAACATATTGGTCAACAATATCTAAAATTTGTTTCCTTCCCTCCCTTATTTAATAACATTTCACTCTAAAATATTGGGGAATAAAGCAGCATATTGATTGGTGAATTGGAGAAGCCAGGATTCAAATAAGGGTCTCTCCCATAATCAGCCACCTCAAAATCAAAATAGTTTGTCATAGCATTTGAGTAACATCTTAGCATGTGACAAGGCAGCCCCGATGGGGGTGGAGGTATAAGGTTATGCTAGGGAAAAATGGAAAATATAATTCCTACTTTTCTTAGTTGTGATGATTTCTATATAAAGGAGTTTGTTCCTATTGTTTAGGAGTTGTTAAGATCTAGGTTCTCTTAGATAAGTGTGTGGTTGACATATTTCTTCAACTAGTTAATTATATGGTTAAGATAGAATTTTTATCTTAACCTAATAATTGTTGTATATATATATATATATATATATATATATATATGTGTGTGTGTGTGTGATGTTTAATAGAATAGATAGTCAAGTTTTGGTTTGCATTTTAGTTCTCAAATTGGTATCACAACCTTTTTAGGCTTTCCTCCCTCACTAGAGGGCCTTATCATGGCAATGTTGAGGGAAATGGAGAATGTGTGTTTGTTGAGTGTATTGTTGTTGATTTTATTGTGAGAGTGTTATTAGTAAATTTATTCTGGTAGAATAACTGTTAGTGTCTGTTTAGTTTGTCAATCAATTAAACATAATATGTTTTTGCTACTCAGGATGTTTAGCTGCCACACGATTTGAACTGTCAATTTACTTAAATGTTTTAGGCAGTTTGCAGTGGCACCGAATGGCTTATTTTCATTTTTGAGATACAATTATTCAATGATGGATAAGAGACCTAGATTCGGCATATGTATGTGAGAACGAAATACCTTTGAATTTCAAACAATTATGGCTATAGGGAATTATAGAACATCAGGTATTTTGAACCGATGTATAACACGACCTTGTATCCAAGCATCTACATTTCCACAGTCTTACTGCATCCAGAATCTATGGATATTGGTGGGAGGTCACTGACTACTCCAAGGAGTTCACTACCATTTTTGATGTTTCTGCCCACTCTTGCTACGTCATTGCAATTCAAGGTCGTGATTTGCAATGATATCTCTAGTCATTTACTATCATAGATTGGATCTTGTTGCTATGAGTGGTAGGGGATATCCTGCAATAATTTAAAAATATGCATCATGGGGATTATTCTACTTAAGATCATACTTGTAAATATTAGGATGAGTCTACTACATAAAGTTGCACTGAGGAGAGGCTATTGAGGATGTTTTTTGAAAAATTGTGTTTGAATTTTTTAAGGATTCACTCGTAGAATCCATATATTGTTTGATTGGAACACTTGTGGGTTGAGTCTGGTGTATCCTTAGTGTGGCATGGAGTGTGGAGTGGGTGCTATATGAATAGAGCATGGATGACATGGATTTGTTATGTGTAGGCATGGATTAATATTGGGATCAAACATTATTGATAGGGCTTTTCTGGTCAAAGTGTAAAGAGGAAGATTCATACATGGTTAGGGATTGAAGCTACTATGTGAAATTTACGAGTCTTACAAATACACTCACATCATATTTAAAAGCCTAAATTTGTATATGTCCCACATGACCTCAAATGTTGTGCAACAATACTTATAGGATGTAGGCAGATTGCAGGGTAGTGTTCACTTGCAAATCTTATAACAATGACTGTGTTTAGTATTTTAGTATCTTATTTACTTGTTAAATAAAATATTTAATTATGGTTTGTACTCTACAATGTGAGAGAGGCCATCAAACTAGTTTAATGGTCTCAAGCCATTTATAGAAGGAATCAAGTGCAAGTAAAATCTTAGTATGGATGGTTGTCGAGTTAGTTTGGCAGTTGTGAATCTAGGGAAGGATGATGTGAGAGTGGTCCTCTCGTGATGTTATGTGACAACTTGGAATGATGTTTAGTAATTGAATTTGGGGGATCCATGATTCGAGAGTTTGAAAATGGAACCTGGGAATCCAACTTGTCAACTACACCTTTACGAGGCTTAATATACAACTTTATGGTGCTAGTAGCCTAAAAGACTTCGAATTGATAATCATGGAGAGTTATGCAATTATAATGGTTGAAAAAGCCATGTATGCAAAGGAAATCCTAGTAGACTGGAGGTTGCAGCCATGTCACAATCATGGAATCCGATGGATGGTTGTTCATTTATGGTGACATCAACATATTCTTATTTATGTTTGTAAACATCAAGATCACAGCTAGACTTTTCCGATTGAGATTGAGACATGTAGCCATTAAAGTGGGGTCATGGAAAATATAATTCCTACTTGTCTTAGTTGTGATGGTTTGTGAGTAAAGGAGTTTGTTCATATTATTTAAGAGCTTTTAAGATCTAGTTGATCTTACATAAGTGTGTGGTTGAGATATTTCCTCAACTAGTTGATTATATGTTTAAGATAAAAATATCTATCTTAAACCAATACTTGTTGTATATATATATGTGAGATGTTTAATAGAATAGATGGTGATTTTTTGGTTTGTAGTCTATTTCTGAAATGGGAGGAGGGGGAGCGAGAGAGGCTCATCCCTCTCTCATAAGGTACACCACATCACAAGTGTTACTTTGGCGGCATGCACATGCTATATGGTATAAGCAGTAACACACCTCTTTTATTACAGAACGATGTGACTAAAGGCCAACGATTTTAGTGCTTTAGCCCCATCATCTCCATCCCTAGATCCAGCCATTGATCCTATGAATACCACTTCAACCTGACTCTACCCATTTCCATTGGCCGTTAGCTTGACTCAGGCAATTGCATGATTTCAAGGGTTACTAAGTTGGCATCTTGGCATCATAATATATGAGGGAATGATTGTATATTCGAAATTTTCACTGCTACTATATTTGATCAATTTTAACTTCAAATACTTTACGCAAAAATTGATACAATTTGCCAACCTTGTTTTAAAACAAGTTCTATTCAAATTGATGCATAATGATGATAGAATAAAAAGCATCACCCCAAGTTTTACAACTCAACGTAAGATCACATTATTTTACATTGAAAAGAATAGAAAAACTAAACTTGCAACCTTTAAATTTTCCTTTAAGCACCCCACTAAAGAACCAATCCAATCTTTTGAATCAAAGGAAAATCAACACTAGAAGAACCCCTAAAAAACCTCACAGAATAATGCTTTAAAATTTCCATGATTAACTCCATCGATATTATAATTAATGTTGACATTGTAAACACTTCCACGAGACACCGACTCCAAACCCTAAATTGTCATATCTATAACTCTTTCCTTAATTTGTTAACTTCAAACTCTCCGTATTATTTTCAAACATCATGAATGAAAGGTAGGTGAGAAAATATAATAATATTATTTTAGGGTTATAATTAAAAATGAAATAATGTAATTATGTGGATAGATGAATTTATTTTGGAACAGGGCTTTTACAATTTTAATTTAATGATTAATAATTATTAAGTGGATCTTAGAGATTTAATTATTAAGTTATTAAGTGAATGGTAAAGATTTAACCTCTACTAAATATTCTTGAATATTCATAATAGTATACATAAATCAGATGTTGAGATTTATCTTCAAAGTAGTTATACTTCTTTTTCCATTTTGATTAAATTGATTAATTAAAAAAAATGTCATATGAAAAGTGTCATATAAACTAAGTTATGATTTTTTGAATATGTGGTATTAATAAGTTATAGTATTGGCCCATTATATTGTAACAAAACCTACTCTCCTCTTAAACTAGGGATAAGTTAGATATGATAGCAAACTAAAAATCTACATATTAGAGTTATAGCATAGTGTACTTAAGTTTTTTATGTGTTTAATAATTTTATGAATTTAAAAATCTCCATGGTAAAAACTCTATATAATAGAGTTATAGCTTACTGTAATTAAGTTCTTTGACCTTGTAATAATTTTAAATTTAAGAATATGCATAGTAAAGTAGGTGTAAATATCCATGATTAATAATCTTGTTCCATTATATTTTAATTGGATATTTGTTTAACTTATATATTAATTCTTTTAATAATAATAATAGTGTACATTTTTACGATTCTTTTAATTTTCATAACCTGATATATATACTGTTAATAAATGTGTTCATACCTTTTTATAAATTCATGTCTATCAATATTTAGCAACCATTTAACTTATATATATATATATATATATATATATATATATATATATATATATATATATATATATATATATATATATATATATATATATATATATATATATATATATATATATATATATATATATATATATATATATATATATATATATATATATATATATATATACTAACTAAATTATTCAATTATATATACTTACTAACTAAATTATTCAATTACGTCAATGAGCGTATCTATTTGAACTCACCACTAATGTGGGCTTGCGATTTTTAATTTCGTTTAAAAAAAACCAAAAATCCATTTCAGTGGAATATTCTTCGTCTAATAAACAGTGATTTCGTTTCATCTGGACAATTACATTATTTTTATTTAATGGATGGATCACACGGAAGATCGATCATCAAAATCCCCTTTGATTCCCCTACATTGTCATTCAATCCCTCTCTTTTCAACGTGCATCGATTCATTTCATTCAGTAGTCTCATTCCTTAGTTTATCGGTTTTAATGGAGTTCGTTGGCTTTTGAATACATAATATGCTTCATAGGGTTTTTGATTTTATAATGTATCATAGTGAAACTTTTTGCATGGTTAATTGAACCTCTAATATACTATTCGGCTTGTATATATCATGTAGATAGATCGTGATGATTTATATAGACCTTGATGATTTATCTTCGATGATTGCCAGGAACTAAAATAATGAATTATATTATAAAATAAAATTTACAAGAAAAAATGAATTATCCCTTATTATTTATTTTTATTTTAAATTTTTTTTTTATTATAGCTATTTTTAACATTTCTTGCTTTTAGCCTGATAACAAGTGTAGGCATAAGAAGGCTTATCACATATCATATATGTGATATAGAAAACTCAATCATAATCATTTTCTTAATATTGTAGAGGAGAAAGATGTTTTTGTCCCAAGGTGTTTTTGAATAGACCTACTTCACATTTCACTTTTAAGCTCATGGGAATTAGTTTTTATCTTTGCAATGTTCATTTTCTTCTTAGAACTAGTCAAGACATAAAGATAATTATGGTTAGCAAGAGCTAGGTTGATCACCTCATAACACTTTAGTTTCTTTTTCAGCTCTAACTCCTTATCATTCCACAACTTACCCTTAAATTTCGAGGTAATAGTTTTTTTAATATTATCTTTATTCTTGAAAATAATGTCATCTTTTATCTCTCAATAGGCCAGCTAAAACTGAACATCCTTATACCAACAAAAATTTAAATATATAACATATAAATAAGTAAATATAAAAACACAATATACCACAATATATCAAACTATCATGCTCACAATCTACATTTTTAAACTTCCTTAAAATATATTTTTTCATTTTATTTAAAAATAAAAAATATTAATATAAAATAAAATATAAGATATTAATATAAAATAAAAATACAGATTTATATTTTGTATATTCATATTATTATCATTAATAAAAATAACATTAATTTATCATTCACACGAAATACTCTTAAAACGTCTATCATAGGCATTAATCATTTTTTAATTATATTAAAGCTATTTTCATCCTTTATATGATGATGATGATGATGGTTAACGTACGCTGAGACCAAATCTCAGGCATAGGCTTATCGTTCACGCTAAGCATTTTAAATGTTTAATTATATTAAAGCTATTCTCATCCTTTATATATAATAATAAAAAATATAAAAAAATGCAAAACTTGACTTTCTTATTCCTACTACATACATTTAGGTTTTTTCTAAAACTGATTCCCTTTCTAGCAAACCTCTAAAATCTATAACATTATCAAAAACACTTTTAGCATTATAAAAAACAGTGCGTAGACATCGACACAGAAAAAACTAGCAAAATCAAAAATAGGTCCGCACCTAAGACACTCCCCAGACAAAATACCAAAGCAAAGGTCAACCAGCATGGTTTTGGCTTCCGGGTGTTCCCGGAGAACAATTCTCATTGCTGGACTCCGTTGGATGTGATTGGAATTCAGTATTCAAGCTGCCTTTTAAAAAGGCTCAAACTTCTCAAAGAGATCCCGTCATCCGTACTGGATTTTGATTGGATCGAGGTGGAGAGGATTTTGCCTGATCACCAAGGGTTGGATCCTCTGTTTTCATTGAGATGTCAAGACGGGAGATGTCAAGAGGAGATTCTGAAATTTGAAATATGATTTTGGACACCAAAAGACGAATAGCATTCGATATCAGTACATGGAATTCTCAATTCAGAGATTCAGTTCATGTTCCTTGGAAACCTTGGAAGTGAGATTTGACATTTGGAAAATCTCGACAATTTATTATCAGTAGTATAATTGATCCTCACTCTGAAGGGAATCTGTGAGGCTTCAGTTAAGGGGGAAACTTGGAAAGTATTGGTGGGAGGGTTTACGAAAAAGTCCAAGATGAATGAAGTTGCGCCCAAGGCTAGATCAGAATCTGCGATGGTGGCTGCCAGTAAAAGTTCCCATGTCATTTCCAAGTCTTATTGTGTTGCGACAGAAGAAGGAAGAAGATAAGGAAATATCCGAAGCAAAAAATTGTCAATACTGCCATGCTCCGTATTGTGTATGTTTATGAACCCGAGACTATCATAACTGACCCTCAAAATTTTCGGTCTCTGGTTCAGAAACTCACAGGGAAGCCTCCCCATAAATCAAAACAGAAGAAGAGGCAAACCAATCCCAGTGGCCCATGGTGTCAGGTAGCCTGCGCAGAAGTTGGAACGGAAAATGTCCAGGATACTTTATACAGCAATGGCCAGATGCCTATCACGGAAAAGGAAAGTACCAAATTTTCGATTGACGAGAGCTCTGGTTATTCTAAAGCATTCTATGACAGGGACATGATAGTTCCCGGCCTGATGGCTGATGGATTATTGCATAAGAATGCCCCGGTCTGCGATAATGTCCAACATCATTTTTATAGCAATAACCAGATGCCTATCATGGAAAAGACAAGTACATTTTTTTTCCATTGAGGATTACTCTGGTTGCTCCGAGACATTAAATGACACAGATATAATTTTCTCTTGCATGGTGAATCAGGAATTATTGGAGGAGAATCCTCTGGTTTGGAACAATTCTCCATTTTGTAATATGTACAATGCGACTGGGGCTTCCAATGGAGTCGAGGATTGGTAAATTCAATGTCAAAATTCTCATTGTTGTAGCTTAGTGCAACTCTCCTATCATACCAGAAAGCCACTAGAGCACTATCATGACATAATTTAAAGAGTGCAGGAAGGGTCTCCTCATGACTCATTAAGATGTATAAATTAGTCACCCCTATGAACTCTTTGGAAAAGGGGATAGCATTCAAAGACACTTTCGTCTTATTAGCCCTGCCATGCCAGGTAATGTTGTATACGGTTTCCAGTTCACCTTCATTAGTTACAGTTTGACTGAAGGGTTTCTCTATTTTCCTCAAGTTTTCCATATGGGACAAATTTATATGTTTTTCATATTTAAAAGTATTTTTACATATTATTGGAGAGGGTATGAAATGACCAATTAAATTCTTTTTAAAAGTTAAATTAAATTTCCAATCAAGAAAATGTTTAAAACTCCTCCATCGATTTACTTATTACGATTTTAATTTGTTTTATGCCATATGGCCTTGTCTCTCTTTGAACTTGAACATATTGAATGTAATGAAAATTAAAATTCCGTGTCAGCCTTCAAAAAAACTATTTACATTTCTGGATTTCCATTTACAAGAAAAAAAACACAATATATGCTATAAGAGGCAACACCCCTCTTTTATTATAGAACGGTGTAGGCTAAAGGCCAACGATTTTGGCGCTTTACCCGATCATCTCGATCCTCAGTTCTATTCACTTATCTTTGAAGAGGTTTCTTGTTAAGCTAAAGTTCTCAGGTTTTTGTAAAGTTTCCAAATTAGTAATTAAAAAATTTAAGTTGGAAATTTCTATAGAGCTGGGGTAAATCCAAGTTTTGATATCGGAAAAGAAATTGCTTTTACATCAAAACACATAAATTTTGGTTCCGAACCAATAACTGAGATCCCAAAATAAAAATTACACATTCCATAAAAGTACAATGATTCCTCCATCGGCCGTTAACTTGAGTCGGTCGTTTGCATGATTTCTATGGTTAGAGAGTTGGCAGGCTGGCATCATCATATCCGAGGAAACGGCTGTATACGCGACATTTTCGGTGCCGCTCTTCCGAAGATGCATAATGATGAGAGAAGAAAAAGCACGACCTGGAATTCCAAGGATCGGCCTGGCCTAAGATCGCATTGAAAAGAATGAAAAGACTTAGAATCTGCCTTTAATAACCACCACCATGAATAACCAATCCAATTAGCCATATTTTGAATCAAAGGAAAATCAGCACTAAAAGAACCCCCAAATAGAACTTATACAATAACGCTTTAAATTGTGAAGGATAAAAGTCCATAGAACTAATCTCGATAGGTTGATGTATTGTAAACATGTTCACGAGACACCTAGTCCAAACCCTAAATTGTCACCTCTCATTCTTTCCTCAATTCTCTAACTTCAGAGTCTCGTTATTATTTTCAAACCTGCTGAATGAGAGGTAGTTGATGAACTATCAGAATATATCTTCGTTTTCGGGGGTTTATAGTGAAAAATGAAGTAATATAGGTCATAATTAAAAAGTATAATGATATAATTAAGCATATAAGTGTGTATATTTTGGTTTTTACAAGTTAATTTATTTATTAATAATTATTTAATAATTATTAAAGAGATAGTAAAATTTTAATTTTTGTTAAATATATATATATGAAGAGATTTATTTTTAAAATAGTTATTTTATTTTTTCTTTTTTAATTAAATTGTTTAATTAAAAAAGTCATATTAAAAGGTGTGGTTTTTTGGACATGTGATCTCTATAAATTATGATATTGTAACAAAACATATTTATAGATTAAGAATCTCTGTGATAAAGTGTATATAAATCTCCATGGTTAAAATTTTTGTTCCATACTTTTCTAATTAAATATATGATTTTTAAAGAGAAAAAAACCTATATTTAACTTATATATTAATATAAGAATAATTTTTTTATTTTTTTATTTTTTAAATAAATATAACAAAAAGGGTTTTTATGATTTTTTAAAATTTATATAAGAAAATGTGTATGGTAGTAAATGTTTTAATATATATATATATATATATATATATATATATATTAATTACACTTTTATTTATATATTCAATTTTTTAATAAAATTTATTTCAAAATTATAATTAAAAGAAAAATAAATTCCGAAAGGATAAATTAAAAAAAAAATCTTAAAAGTTGATTTTTGGATTTATCTAGAAATAATTTTATGTAACATTTGCCTATATTAACAATATTATGACGTAATTTAGTCCATAGATATTAATAACAAATACATTAAATGAGTGGTTCAAATATCTGATATAGACTTATAATTTGCATAAAAAAGGTTACTTTACAATTTGCAAAACAAAAAATTTACTTTTCCATATAATTAATAAAGAGCTTGAGTGAACACAATATGAACATAAATATAATGAATTTAAATTATTGTTAATAAAAACATCATTTTTTTAAGATGTTTTTTTAAACAATGACAAAAGTCTATACATGAATGGAGAAAAAAAATCTTGGAGATAAAAATTACTTTAACTTAACTAGCCATTTCTCCTTGTGAAGATATTTTATTGTACCAAGTAGAATAACATATAATGTGATAGTATTATATGTTAGCATAAAGTAATCAAAGGCAAGGAAAGAAGATAGAGGATGTCATTATCTCTAAAAAGAAGATACTAAATCAAATGGATCTCTAGAGTGAAGGAAAACAATCAAATGTGAAACCATATCTACATGCTCATTACGAAGAAACAATGTCATGTATATAAGAACATCAATATCAACATTATCAAAGAAGAAGATGAAATATTCATCAATATTCATGAAATAGAGTATCACAAAACTATTATTCAGTAGTGTATTATCGAAGACCAAGAACTACATATCTACACCCTCATTACCAAGAAAGAATGTCAAGTATATAAGAACATCAATGTCAACATTATCAAACAAGAAGATGTAATATTCTTCAATATTAATGAAATAGAAAATTACAAAATTATTATTCAATATTATATTATCAAATGCCAACAACTACTACAAATTAGAGAAGTCATAAAAAATATACATGGAATAAAAAGAAGAAAACTATGTATCAAGTAGTCATTAAATATTAACACCGGAAATGCTTCAGTTGGAATGGATGGATCACCCTCAATGGCAAGAAAAAAAGTAGGAATATAAGGAAATTTTTTATTTGTCTTATTTTAACGCCCTTAATTATAAAGCTTTGACGACAAAGATTTTTGAAGAACCATACTATGTTATATTATGACCCCAATGGGAGCAGATATGGGTTTAAATGTATGTGGTATGAGTTCAAGCGAGACATATATGAGGTTATATTTACATGTAATGTGTAAATATATTTGTAATAGGTTCAACATAACAAGAAACGAAAGCCATATTTTTTGGGTTTGTGAGAGCGGGAACGCGACAGTTTCGCAGTAACCAGGGAAACCATAGCGAGCAGGATCAGATTCGAATGGATGGCGGCAAGGGAGGGAGCTCTGCTCCCTCCTATAAAGATGCAGTGGCCAGCAGGAATAAATCACCAGCTGAAACTAGTAAAGGAGATATGAACAATAGTAACAGGGGCATTGAAAAGGGCACAGATGGGACCAGAGCAAAATAAAATAGCAACACAAAGTAAAAAGAGGAAGAAAACAAAAATCTGGGCTCAAGAGACAAAACCCAGAAAGGACCTTGCAAACTGAAAGCAAAAATCACTCCTCGAGTAATATTAAATGATCTTGCTCTACAGGAGCACAGGGAACACATGGGAACCTATGCCATCATCTGTAAATTTATGGGACTATGGCCCACAAAAAAGGCTTCGCAGACTTGGATCAAGTATCATTGGAAAACCAAAGGTAGAATTGACTTACATCTAGGGTCAAAAGGATTCTTCACATTGGTGTTCTCAAACATCAAAGATAAAGATAGAATATTAGAAGGAGGTCCCTATTTTTTGGCAGCGGCAGGTCTCTATATGAGACCTTGGAGGATGAACTTTGTCCTAGAGAGGGAGACTTTCTCTTCGGTTCCTGTGTGGGTAAGGCTCTACTCTCTACCTCTTGACTACTGGCAAACTGAATCGTTGGCTGCCATTGGCAATAAACTAGGACGCTTTGTCAAAGCTTCTAAAGCCAATAGAATAGGAAAATACACCTCCTTTGCTAGGATATGTGTGGAAATGGATCTCTCAGGAGCACTTCTGGATCAAGTCATCCTGGAAGTTCAAGATGAGGAATGGGTGTAGACGGTAGACTACGAACATATCCCCTTTAGATGCCGAAGATGTTATGAACATGGGAATTTACTAAGAGAATTCGCTCTCAGCTGTTATAGACATTTTTGGGCCCTACAACCCAAAGCATGAAATGTCCATAAACCAAGGGCTCCTAAGTCCCTAAAAGTGTTGTTCTAACCCCTAAAGGAACAAGGTAAACAGATTACAGCTTCTCCCAGAAGTTCTCCATGAGAAACTGCTCACAATTGGTCAAAACAGGATCATTGCAGCTGCTCCACTGGCTAAGTGCGTTGCATCTCACCCAAATACATTGTGAGGGTGCGTTGCATTTCAAAAGTCCCTTCTGTGGGGTGCGATGGGCGAGAAGTGACAAATGGCAGTGTCATTCCGCGAGGTGGAGAGGTAATGGAAGCTTCCAGAATCTTCTCCTGTGACACTTGCCTCACTGAATTCGACCAAGGATGAGTAAGAGGCCATTAGTCTCTCAGTGGAAGCTAGAACTATCAGAGAGAAGACACTAATCAAATCACAAGCAGACTCATCCCCCTTACAGATATCTATATATGGATCCCTCATCCCAGAGATCCAGAGGCTAGAATTTTGCATATTGTAAGGAATTGTTGTTGGTTTCTTGAGACAAACATTAGATTGTTGGGTGATCTAAGCTTTGTTTGTGGTGAAGAGGGGCTTCTTTGCTGGGAGGTTGATGCTGGGTTAGAACAACTGGTTGTAACTCCTCCTGGCTCTTTCCTTGTCTGTCAATAAAAGCTATTTGAGTTTTCCTCCATACTTTTGTATCATTGATGCTTGTTACATTTGTATGGTCAATTTACATATGATCCTAGATTGTTTATGATTATAGATCCATGTCTTTGTATAGTCCTATGCTTCTGTGATCTTACAGGTACTTTGTGAAGCTAGGCGTGCAAGGGAGCAGGTAGCTGAGGACTATCAAAGAAGAGAGGGATCAAATCAGGAGATTGGCGCAAGGTAGAGGTTGGTCTGTCTATTCCTCTCTATTTATAATTCATAAAGGAAAAACAAAAGTAGCTTTCCTCTGTTTGTTTCTAAGGCAGCTGTCACACCTTAGTGGGATAGAGCAGTTCTAAATAGACACTTTTCCCAGTAACAAAATGGCGACTCTGCTGGGGAACTAATTAGTTTGTTTGTTTATCATTCTTTGTTGTCTATTTCATAAACTTACAAGTAGCATTCGAACTGCATTTGCCATAACAAATGCAAAGTAGACTACTGCTACTTCAATCCATCTACTAGATCTGTTTATGATTTAAACAACTGATTCACAAACTATTTGATTGCCCTTGTGATAGCTCTTAGATCCTCCTTAGATCTACCCCTGATTGTTGCATTACTGATTGTTTTTTGCTCGGCCAAAACCCAAGAACTGAACTGCAAACTGTGACCCGGAACCCGAACAGAGTCTCGTTTCTGGCCCAGCGCAGGAACTGTTCAGAGATTCTGAATTTCAGAGCACTTCCCGAGTGGACAATCTGCACTGCATTTCAGATTCTCTGTGTTACAGGTGCGCTGATCAAACTAGCTCTGTGCAGTTATGGCTTCTGTGATTCATTCTTTCCAGTTCTATTCCTGAATTTTGCTACCTGTGATCAGTATATGTCTGTTTAAAACCCCTTTTCCTTACTGTTATTCCGCCTCCTTTGTACAAAAGAACTGTAGATGTTTTTGTGTGTTTGTTGAGTCATTTACAGTTCTCCTTTGCAAAAGTAGCATAATCGTACTGTCGCCCTTTGATTTGAAACTGTCGCAAGTGTCGATTTCAATCGTAGGAAAAAGTTTAATTGCTGTTGATGGTCAATTATCCTGTTACTATTTCTTTTGGTCTGAATTTGTAATTTTCTAGTGTTGAGAACAAGTATTCATTTCAAAATCGTAAGGTGTTGTAATCGTCTCCATTTTTTGATTTCGAAAAGAAACTTGTTGATATTTGTCGCTTGAAAAGAAATTCAGATTTGTGCATCAACTTTCTTTTTAGAATTCATATACTAAGAAAGTCGAAAACAAATACATGCATGTGCATTTGCATATAGACAGTCTGATTGGCTTGATTTAGGAAAGTGCATTTAGAGTGTGCTCTTTGCTCTTTGTGAAAAGATTCTGTCTTTCTTTTCCCTAGTAGCTAGGGTTTTCATTGCATAAAGGAGATAAAAAGTTTTTTTATCATATTAGATTGCATTTTAGGAATTACATCTACATCTCGTGGTGAACCCGAAAGGCAAACTTCATAAACAAGATCAACTTAAAATAAATTCAATGAATCTAACAACGCTTTGGAACTTAACGTACAACATTTAGAAGTCTAGGTTAGAGACGTATTCCGGCGTCGTAAAGCCTGGCAACTGTTGTTCTCACTGATGGTTGGGTGATTCCTCCACTTTGAGATGATAAGTGCCAGTACGACTTGTGCTCCCACGTACCGTCGAGTATATTTTGGGAGACCCCAATAGGCTTAATCCTTTATCCATAGGAAGCCGTTTCTGCCACCCAATCGATTGTAATGCACTGAACACATCATTCGGGAAGATTGATTGCCGTACCGTAAAAAGTATTCTACAGTTTTGCGATTGTTTTGGTAATCCCTCTACCTAGATTTCCAGAGCAATCCCTTTCGTTCCTTTTCAGACTCCTTAACAGAAAAGTTCCATCTGAGCACTTGTCACTTTAGGCTCATTAAAAATCGAAGGAGACTAGAGTCATCTTTTGTTTTTTCTCGACTCTTAAAAACTGAAAAAACAAGTTGTGTCAAAGCGTCTAAAATTTATTTTAAACGGAATATTCATTACCCTTTCCTATGTTGATCTTGGGTTGAGAAAATGGAACCCACCAACCAAGGAATTCCCCTTGGAGGAAATCCTAGTCCCTTCTCCTCTTGGGGAGATGTTGGTGCACCCCATATGGCCACATTGTCGCTTCCAGGACTGACAATTGGTTTGCCTGTATGGCTCTTCTCAACCTCTGTCATTCAGAACACCACAATTCCTGAACAATCGAATCAGCAATTAGACGAGTCCAGAGTTACCCACCAACCTTCTACTTCCTCTAATTCTTCCTCTCCTCCTTCCTCTTCACTTGATGGGGCTGGTAAAGCCAAAAGTGAAGTACCTAAGGAGAAGAAGGAAAAGAAGAAGAAAGAGAAGAAGAAGAAGGAGCCAAAAGCGAATGGGGGCAAACGAGTGTCGTCTAGCGAAAATCCACACACCGCACAGACCAAGCCTAAATCACCATGTGTAATTTGCAAAGGAGACCACTATCACAGAGATTGTCCTTGCATCCCTCAGATCTTAAGGGACTGGTCTCCTCGTTTGCACAACCCGGTGTCGTCAACCTCTGATGATCATGTTGAAAACACACCGTCAACTAGTGAAAGTGAAGCCCCAGGACAAAAAGGAAAATATAGATTTCCTTGTAAACTGTGCGAAGGCAATCATGTCGTCCACCGCTGTCCCTTCTTAGACGAAGCTAAAAGAGTTTTGGATGATCATCTGGTTTCACCGTTACGACTTCCTCCTGGATATAAAAAAAACTCTTGCTGAGTCCGTCGCAAGTTGAAAATCTGGCTGGCCAGCTTAGGTGGTCGGCCGAAGCATCTATCATTGAAGATAAACCATCTGAATCCATACTAGACGAAAGTCAAAAGGTCGAGGCGGCAGTTGACCCGGTCTTGTCTTTAGAGGCTCGATCTTCAGATGATACAGTCACTGAAGAGAACAAGGATGACACCGTCCAAATTCTTTTCATAAGCATAGACTCCAACGAACATGGGGGCAATTTACCCATTCCTTTACCGCAGGAAGGAAGTTCGTTAGAGTCCTACCCGGCCGTCTATTCGGTCCCACCTCCAAGCAACCTAGTTGTCTCCTTCGACTAGAATCAACTAGGCAGACCCCGTTTACCAGCTAGTATACCATTCTGAATCATTGTTCAAATATATAGGATGGTTATGGCTGGTACCATCATAGATGAAGGGGCTTATGTGAGTATTCTTTCCTCAACTGCTTGGAAAGCGCTTGGTTCGCCATCGCTTTTTCCTGAGATGAGAAATCTAACAGGCTTTGATAAAGGAACCAGTCGGCCGTTAGGGATCCTTCCCGATGTGCCCATAACATTGAGGGGGAAAACCATTCACATGAATGTAATGGTAGTCCAAGGACCCCTGGATTACAATCTACTCCTTAGACGAGACTATATTTATTGCATGGGATCAATTGTCTCCTCACTCTTTAGAGTAATGTGTTTTCCGCAGGAAGGAAGAGTGGTCAAGCTCGTAGACCAGCTTTCATTTCTCGGATCATACAGAGCAAATAGTCATATACCATCCCTGAATGGTCTTTTCACGAAAGAAATGTCTCAATCTCCAGTCCGTCCTCCCGATGAGAGCGAGTGATTCGGGGGAACATGACTGAAACCCAGGGGGCATGCACCCTGGTCTGCTTTGGCAAGAAAACTTCGGGTATAGGGTAGGTTTCCACGAGAGAATATAACTAGTCTGTACCCCCGTCCTTGATTGGAAGAGGGGGTTATTCTAGAACAAGATTCTCTTGTCAAAGTTATGTGAGTGGAGTAGCCTCCTTCACTCACCTTTGTCTATTTCGGTAGACATCGCCGAAGAAGTCTTTTGTTTGCGCTGTAAATGGAACAATCTTTGGTAACCTGTAAGAGGTAGGCCTCTCTCGGTAAAACAAATGTTTTAATGGACTAAAGAAGGGGTAACCTTGAAACTCTGTTTTATACCTAGGGGCATGCAAGCCTTTTGGCATGCAAGCGAAGAGCGACTATTTATTTTTTTAAATTTGTAGGACCTCTAACCCTTTAAAATCGTAGGATTGGTCGTCTCCTAACTTGCATAAAGAAAGGATGTGGGGAAAAACTCTAAAAGTTTTCGTTTTATATGAGACATTCTTATCACACGACTGGATTAACCGAGCAGTTTTAGCACATAGTTCAAGCTTGTTAAAAAATAAACATAAGACATGAGCAAATGTTTCCCCCCGCGTTTAAGCTCGTTAAAAAATGAACTATTCCCCGGTAAATAACCATCGTGAATGTAGTACTTCAGCCGTTAAAGCCTTGGTCGTGTTTGCACCATCACCTCCACTTTTTCATTGGCCGATCATTCACCTCCATCTGATTGTTTACCCATTTTGAGGAACAGCTACGAAGACTGATTTCACTAGCCATCCTCGTGACACTGCCGTGATTGGAAAATTCCAAACCTTACCTGGAATCAGCTGCTACCTGTTTTATCACTTGTTCCTCAAAAGACGAGTCTCCTTTAATCTCTTTTCAACTGACTCGTAAAATATGAAAAGATTGACGAGCCATTAGCCCCTCCAGCTTGTTAAAGGGACAGGAAGTGCCATCCCTCCTCTATATTTTAATCTTTTTGGACCTGAGGGATTATTACACAAAACGATCGAGCGCTTGTTTTGTTCGGCTCGATAAAAGTATCGAAAATCCATCCCTTCTGTATTGTTTTATACTTTTTTAGACTTAAGGGATTAGATGACTAAAAAGGAATTTTGGAGTTACCTTTACGTTCCTTTTCAGACTCTCTAAAATTGAAAAGGACCGAGTTTTCTTTGTCGCTAAACTCGTTAAAAAGATTAATAGCGACAAACTTGTCTATAGACGAGAACGAGTTTCACTATCGCTAGGCTCATTAAAACATAGCGATGGGTTTGCCGGAAGGGCAAATTATAGAACAAGCATATGTTATCCTCCTTAATCTTGACAAAAATAAAGAGATACTGGTCAACAATGACTGGGGAAAATTGGGAAGAAAACTTAAAGAAACTTTGTTGGTAGCAAGTCGCTCTTGAACATGACACTTCCACTCCGTGTCCGAGTCCGGTTGCCCATTGTTTCATTCACCGGTCACATCACCATGGTCACGCCATACCATCCACATTTGGGGTTAATGCTACCAATCCATCACATCAGTGTCGCCGATATGTTCAAGAGAAGTCATTCAGAGAATTCACCTGTGTCTCACCCACTACCATACATTATACTCCATTCTTTCATGACCACCACCTTGAATCTTATCTCACCAGACTGTTTTCACCGCCATTAAAATCATTTGCTCCGTTCCATGTCATTGATGTGGGATTCATTAAGGCCGTCCTGTGACGGATCACTTCTTGTTGACATCAGCTCATTATCCAAGAAGTTGATCTAGGAACACCCCATTCAGTACTTTGAAGCTTGCATGCCTCAATGGCAAGTTTCTAACTTCCGGCGATAGGTTTACATCAATGGCCTTCGACCGAAAGATTTTTGCGTGGTGTTCGACGCCAAGTCCTTTATTCACACCACGTGAATTGTACTGCAGTACCTTGAGGGTCATTATCATTATCGGTGATTCCTCTCGCGCTTGTTAACAGTTTACATCTTTGACTGGTAATCAAGTGATGTCTTTCCATGTTCGACTTCAAAACATTTCTCACATAGATCGACTTGTACTTCGAGTGAAGATCGGATGAGATTGAAGACCTCGGATCTAGTTTCATCCATCCGGGCTGCGATATATATTCAGGGAAATAAAGACATTAAATTTCCATCATTGTTGCACAGATAATCATCCACTCAAAAGGATGATGGCTCTATTAGAATCATCAGTCTACACTCAAACGATTGTCTGTCCTATGTACATAAAAATGAATTTATAAAGCTGAGCATGGGAATTCCCGCCTCAGCTAGATCATGAAAATAGTATGAAGATAATGTATTGTATTGTACCTTATTACAGGTCTCCTCCCAGCATTGAAAGAACTTCGGATCCTCATAATAAAGCATTTCACCCGACACCAAAAGATTAACGGCCTCATACTTTAGGCAGCAACTGTTATAGACATTTTTGGGCCCTAAAACCCCAAGGATGAAATGTCCATAAACCATGGGCTCCTAAGTCCCTAAAAGTGTTGTTCTAACCCCTAAAGGAACAAGGTCAACAGATTACAAGTTCTCCCAGAAGTTCTCCATGAGAAACTGCACAGAATTGGTCAAAACAAGATCATTGCAGCTGCTCCACTGGCTAAGTGCGTTGCATCTCACCCAAATACACTGTGAGGGTGCGTTGCATTTCAAAATGTCCCTTCTGTGGGGTGCGATGGGTGATAAGTGACAAATGGCAGTGTCATTCCGCGAGGTGGAGAGGCAATGGAAGCTTCCAGAATCTTCTCCTGTGACACTTGCCTCACTGAATTCAACCAAGGATGAGTAAGAGGCCATCAGTCTCGAAGTGGAAGCTAGAACTATCAGAGAGAAGACACTAGTCAAATCACAAGTTGACTCATCCCCCTTACAGATATCTATATATGGATCCCTCATCCCAGAGATCCAGAGGGTGGAATTTTGCATATTGTAAGGAATTGTTGTTGGTTTCTTGAGACAAACATCAGATTGCTGGGTGATCTAAGCTTTGTTTGAGGTGAAGAGGGGCTTCTTTGCTGGGAGGTTGATGTTGGGTCAGAACAACGGGTTGTAACTCCTCCTAGCTCTTTTCTTGTTTATCAATAAAAGCCATTTGAGTTTTCCTCCATGCTTTTGTATCATTGATGCTTGTTACATTTGTACGGTCAATTTACATCTGATCCTAGATTGTTTATGACTATAGATCCATGTCTTTGTATAGTGCTATGATTCTGTGATCTTACAGGTACTTTGTGAAGCTGGGCGTGCAAGGGAGCAGGTAGCTGAGGACTATCATGTTGAGATTTTCTGTTTTGGAGCAAAATAGGAAAAATCTCAGCTGACGACAACAATAGAAATTCAGTTCCTAGATTAGCTCCAGGTTTTTGGGAGGAAGTTAATGCCTCCTATCTTTGATGTGAGTGAGTTAATGAGGCTGTTATATTCTCTATGCTATATAATAGGAAACCATTCGGATGTTTGCTAAGAGTGTGAGAGTTTTGTGAGGATTTCTTGATGTAATCTCCTGTTTTGATTAATAAATTCCTGATGCCTATGTTTGGTGGACGTAGCCCAGATTGGTTGGGTGAACCACGTTAAAAGTTGTGTTTACTGTGCATGATTAATTCTGCTGTGTTATTTGTTGTTTAATTTAGCTGTGCATCACTCCAACAATTGGTATCAGAGCATGTTGGAGGCAAGATTAGACTTGCATACTCGAGGTGGAGCTGAGGTCGTTTATTTGCTGCCTGGAGGTGCTGCCTAGAGGCGCTGCATAACGTGGAGCACTGGCTACATTAAAACCGATCTGGTGGAGGTAAACCGACCTGGTGGAGCGTTGACGTGCGTGGTTTAACTGCGTGGAGTTGGTTGCTGTTGCGTGGAGGCAGTGCGGGTATGATGTAACTATTCTGTCTGTTCCCTACTCAATGGTATTGTAACATGAATAAACATAACAACCGGAAAATAAAATTGCTGTTATATTTGGTATGACATACAAAATTGTTTGTTGCATCATCGGTGATATCAGCGTTTGAAAAAAAAAAACAAAAAAAAACTTTAAACGTGGGTATGTATTTACAAACAACATGAATATGTTTTTTAACACAGCGTTGATACATATTAAAACAGTGTGAATTACTTTGACAAAGGCGTGGTTATGTTATCAGCGTGGATATATGTGACTATCCGCGTGGATAGATAGACACCTGCGTTAATATATATTTCAAAACGGCGAACAGCGTGGGTATATATGTCAAACTGCGTGGATTTTTTAAATATATGCGCTGTGTTGTTTTTTTTTTATATATGCGCTGTGTATCCTTGGAGTAGTAACGCTCAAAACAGGCCAGGAAATTAAAGACTTAACAGATGAAATATACAGCTGGTGCGTTTGGGTGATATACCTGGTGTGTGCATATTTATGTGCTGGGATATTGAGTTTGTTTTTTTTTTAAAGGACGTATATCACATTTTTTTTTTAAAAGTGCATATGGCAGAAAGTTTTTTTTTAATATAAGTGCAAAGGGCAGTTTTTTGTTTTAAAGGCAAAGGGAGAAAGGCATAGGCAGTTTTTTTTATTGCTGGTTAGTTTTGGAGATTACTGTGTTTTTTGCTGATACAAAATGGCGAAAACTCAAAGTGCCCGTTTTGAAATTGAGAAGTTTAATGGCAAGAATAATTTCGAGATCTGGAAGGTCAAGATGCACGATTTGCTGGTTCAACAAGGTGTGGCGAAAGCGCTATTGGGGAAAAACAAAAGGCCTCCTTCCATGACAGAGGATGAATGGGATGAGATGGACGCTAGAGCTCTGAGCGCAATTCGGTTATGTCTGGCGGATGATGTTCTGTTCAACATTGTGTCAGAGAAAACCGCCGCAGGCTTGTGGTCGAAGCTTGAAAAGCTCTATATGACGAAATCTTTGACAAATCGGATTCTCCTGAAACGGCAGCTTTACGGTTTGCGGATGAAAGACGGTACCTCAATTGTTGATCACCTGAATGTTTTTAATACCTTATTAGTGCAATTAGACAATCTAGATGTGAAATTTGATTAAGAGGATAAGGCAATAACTCTATTGTGTTCATTGCCCGAATCCTGGGATCACTTTGTTACTTCCATAAGCTTTAGTACATCAGACATCCTTGAGTTTGACAATGTTGTTGGAGCCTTGTTGGCTGAGGAGACGAGGAAGAGGTCGAATGCAGGCACCTCTACATCAGAGGTAATGATGGCCAGAGGTCGCTCACGAGAGAGACACTCCGGGGGAAAGCATAGTGACTCTCGCTCAAAGTCCAAAGGAAAGAAGCCAAAGGTGAAGTGCTGGCATTGTGGCAAGGCTGGACATCTGAAAAAGGATTGCTGGAAGCGAAAGCAGGCTGCTAAAGAAGGCTCTTCGACAGAAAAGAAGGAAGCCAACACCACAGATACAGGTTCAGTATCAGGTTCAGGTATGAGTGATGAGGTATTGTCTGTTAATGTTTCAAAACATGATCAACATTGGTTGTTAGATTCCGGGGCATCTAACCACATGTGTATTCATAAAGATTGGTTTAAAACATATAAATCAATTGATGATGGTGTTGTGTACATGGGTAATGATGTAACATGTAATATTGTGGGAATTGGGAGCATACAACTGCAAATGTTTGATGGGACAACAAAAATATTAACTGATGTGAGGCATGTACCAGATTTAAGGAAAAATTTGATTTCATTAGGAGCACTTGATTCAAATGGATATAAAACTGTAATTCAAGGTGGAGTTATGAAAATCTATAAAGGTATCTTACTAGTGATGAAGGCAAAGAAGGTAGGAAATCTTTTTCAATTAGAAGGTAGAATTGGGTCAGATCATGTGTCCGTGTCTGAACAGGACAGTAGTTCCATTCGCCTATGGCATCAAAGGTTGGGCCATATGAGCGAACGAGGGTTGAAAATTTTGGCTGACCGTAAGTTACTTCCTAATCTAAGATCTGGAAAGTCAGATTTCTGTAAACATTGCTTGTTTGGAAAACAAAGTAAACAAAAGTTTAAAATAGGCAAACATACTAGTAAAGGGATACTTGATTATATTCATTCAGATGTTTGGGGTCCAGCCCCTACAGCATCGTATGGTGGCTCGTCATATTTTGTGTTGTTTATTGATGACTTTTCTCGGAAAGTATGGGTCTACATGTTGAAAAAGAAGTCTGATGTTTTTACAGTTTTCAAGCAGTTTAGAGCATTGGTAGAAAACAGCACTGGTAGAACTATAAAATGTTTAAGAACTGACAATGGTGGTGAGTTTTCCTCCAAGGAGTTTGACAGCTATTGCAAGGATGTAGGTATCGAGAGACATAAGACCACGGTTTATACTCCTCAGCAAAATGGAGTTGCTGAACGCATGAACAGGACTCTTCTAGAGAGAGCAAGGTGTATGCTGAGTAACGCCGGGTTGCAAAAGGAGTTGTGGACGGAAGCGGTGGCAACAGCTTGTTATGTGATAAACCGATCTCCATCAATGGCAATAGGCTGCAAGATTCCGCAAGAGGTATGGAAAGGACACCCTTGTGACTATTCTAAACTCAGAGTGTTTGGTTGTGATGCATATGCTCTAGTGCCTAAACATCAGCGAACTAAATTAGATCCGAAATCAAAAAGGTATGTCTTTGTTGGGTATGGTGATGGAACAAAGGGATATAGATTGTGGGATCCTACTACCTGCAAAATCATCATCAACATAGATGTAAGGTTTGATGAATTCTCTCTTGTACAGTTAGATGTAAATAGTAGATTGAAACAGGATGATGTATCTGATTTCCAGCATATTCAGTTTGACCGCATTTCTAATGATAGTCATAACGACCATAGTTTAGATTCTAGTCATGAACAGGTTTCATAATCAGATTATGAACAGGGTTCAGATGGAGGTCATGAACAGGTCTCAGATGGCGATCATGAAGAAGTTCCTACAAATGATAGACATCCAATTGTGGAAGCACCAGAAACATTCTTAAGGAGGTCTACAAGGATCAAACGCCCTCCGAGAAGGTATGATGATCATGTTACTTCAGTTGCTTTGATCGCTAATGATGATGAACCTTTGTGTTATCAGGAAGCTATAGAAGGTTCAAATAGTGACAAATGGAAAGCAGCTATGAAGGAAGAAATGATGGCCTTAGGTAAGAATGGCACATGGGATCTGGTTGAACTTCCCAAAGGCAGGAAAACTATGGGATGCAAGTGGGTGTTCAAGGTGAAATGGGGTGTGAATGATATGGAAGACAGATACAAAGCGAGACTGGTTGCAAAAGGGTTTTCTAAGAAAGCTGGCATAGACTTTCATGAGATATTTTCACCAGTGGTTAAAATTGTTTCAATTAGAATTGTGTTAGCATTAGTGGCTTTGTTTGATTTAGAGTTGCAGCAATTAGATGTTAAGACTGCATTTCTACATGGAGACTTAGATGAGGAAATATATATGGAACAACCGGAAGGGTTTGTTCAGCATCGCAATGAGAAATTTGTCTGCAGGCTCAAGAAGTCATTATATGGCCTGAAGCAGTCGCCTCGGCAGTGGTATAAGAAGTTTGATTCCTTCATGTTGAGTCAGAAATATGTAAGAAGTGAATATGATCATTGTGTTTACTTCAAGCAGTTAAATAATGGCATGTTCATTATCTTAGTGTTGTATGTTGATGATATGCTTTTAGCAAGCAAAAGCATTGAAGAAATCAACAGGTTGAAGACTCAGATGGCAAGGACGTTCGATATGAAAGATCTAGGAGCGGCAAGACAGATTTTGGGCATGGAGATTTTCAGAGACAGGGGCAATGGTAAGCTATGGCTATCACAACAGAAGTATGTTGAGAAAATACTTTTGAGGTTTGGTATGAATAATATGAAGTCTGTTTCAGTCCCTTTAGCTTCCCATTTTAAGCTTTCTTCGAGTTTATGTCCTAATACAGATGAAGAAAAGGATTATATGTCTCGAATTCCATATGCCAATGTAGTAGGGTGTTTAATGTATGTGATGGTTTGTACTCGACCAGATATTTCACATGCAGTTGGGGTTGTCAGCAGGTACATGGAAAATCCGGGTAAAGAACACTGGTCAGCAGTGAAATGGGTGCTTCGGTACTTGAGAGGCACAAGTAGTTATTGTATTTCTTACAATAAGAGTAGTGAATTTGTTTGCAGATATGTTGATTCCGATTTTGCAGGTGATTTGGATAAGAGAAGATCAACTTCAGGGTACGTATTTACTCTTGCAGGTGGAGCTATAAGTTGGATGTCAAAGCTACAGAATATTGTTGCTTTATCCACTACTGAAGCAGAATACATTGTTGCTTCTCATGCTTGCAAAGAGGCGGTTTGGTTGAAAGGTTTGCTTGGTGAGTTTGGTAGGTTACATGACAACATCAGGTTACTTTGTGATAGTCAAAGTGCAATACATTTGGCTAAGAATCCGGCCTATCATAGTAAATCAAAGCATATTCCAATTAAGTACCATTTTGTAAGACAGGTTATCACTGAAAGGGGAGTCTCTCTTGAAAAGGTGCATACAAAGGAGAACTGTGCAGACATGTTCACGAAACCAGTTTTGTTGGAGAAGCTACACTGGTGTTTGGCTTCTCTTGGCTGTCAAGGTGGAGATTGTTGAGATTTTCTGTTTTGGAGCAAAATAGGAAAAATCTCAGCTGATGACAACAATAGAAATTCAGTTCCTAGATTAGCTCCAGGTTGTTGGGAGGGAGTTAATGCCTCCTATCTTTGATGTGAGTGAGTTAATGAGGCTGTTAGATTCTCTATGCTATATAACAGGCAACCATTCGGATGTTTGCTAAGAGTGTGAGAGTTTTGTGAGGATTTCTTGATGTAATCTCCTGTTTTGATTAATAAATTCCTGATGCCTATGTTTGGTGGACGTAGCCCAGATTGGTTGGGTGAACCACGTTAAAAGCTGTGTTTACTGTGCATGATTAATTCTGTTGTGTTATTTGTTGTTTAATTTAGCTGTGCATCACTCCAACATATCAAAGAAGAGAGGGATCAAATCAGGAGATTGGCGCAAGGCAAAGGTTGGTCTTTCTGTTCCTCTCTATTTATAATTCATAAAGGAAAAACAAAAGTAGCTTTTCTCTGTTTTTTCTAAGGCAGCTGTCACACCTTAGTGGGATAGAGCAGTTCTAAATAGACACTTTTCCCTGTAACATCAGCAAAGAAGATAACAAAGAAAAACCTAATATAATGAAGGATACTGAAAGCTTCTAGAAAGTGGCTAGCAGAGGAAGAGGAGGAAAAAAGGGGCCAAAACAACTACACACTGAAGGGCGAAAGGGTAGTCAGAATAAGTTTCAAGTGCTAGAAGAGCCTAAAGAAAGTATAAGAGAGATTCATTTTCAGGAGGATGATGCTAAGGTAAAAGGAAAAAAAGAGGATGCAAATCTTTCTCCAGGAACTGACTCTCAAAAAGAAACTATGCGAAGTGAAACAGAAATGGAAACGAACCAGGAAATGACCCAAAGTGAAACAGATATGGAAGATCATGAACTACAAGAAATCCTTGACAAGGAAAACTTGGATATGGAGGGATTCCTAAGGCAAGGAACCAAAGGAGGAATAGAATCTCTACCTCAAGAAGAATGCTACAGGATACATCAGCTGTTTTTATGGAAGACTCAGGAACGAGGATTGGATAAAGGTACAAACACCCACAAATAGGAACACAGAGGGGTGAAAATGGCGAAATTAATTCCAGGACTAGCCACCATAAATCCAGGAAAAAAGAGAGGCAGAAAAAAGCAACACGAGCTCCTGATGGAGTGCGGAACGCTAGTGATAGATTTAGGTAAGATGGAAGATCTAACCAGTTACTCCTTTACTAATATTTAATTATGAAGTTCATATCATGGAATATCAGAGGTCTAGGGAGTAAAAGAAAAAAAAGAATGCTAAGTAATATAATGAAACTAGCGATGCCAGACATAATCTTTATTCAAGAAACAAAATGCTCCATTGAGAAAATAAGGCAAATCCACAACAAATGGCTCAGCAAATTTGAGTTTCTAGAAGTCAAAGCAGAGAACACAACGGGGGGTATTCTCACCATTTGTAACCCCAAAAAAGTCAGCATTGTAGATGCAGAGGCAACAAGAAACTATTTATCAACCATCATTCAACCTATAGGAATGATGGAGACCTTCATGGTTACGAATGTTTACGACCCTCACAAGATGAGAAGCTCGGATTTTTGAACTCCCTGGCAGATCTCAGAAGCAGACATGAAGAAATCCCTTGGATCATTGGAGGAGACTTTAATATGATTAAATCTCTTTCAGAAAAAAGATGAGGCACCCGAATCCTCAATAGAGACTCAGTAAAATTCCATTCTTTCACAGAAGACATGAAACTGGTTGACTCTGAAATGCATAATGGTCTTTTTATTTGGAACAAAAAAAGAGGACGAAGCGCTCAGGTTGCCTCCAAATTAGAGAGATTTTTGATCTCCGAGAAGTTGATGCTCACAAATTCATAAATATCTGCAAGTATTCTCCCTTTTGGAGGCTCAGATCACTGGCCGATTCAACTAGAAATCAAGGGAATTGATGCTCCCATAAACAAACCCTTCAGATTTGAGAATATTTGGCTCTCTCATCCAGACTACATCAACAACATTGAAAAGTGGTGGTCCGAAGATCTTCAGGTTCAGGGCTCCAAAATGTTCCTCCTCCACAAAAGACTAAAGCACATAAAAGTCAAATTCAAAGAATGGAACAAGAAGGATTTTGGTAACATATTTGCAAACAAAAATTCTGTAGAAGTCAAACTGCAGGAGCTACACCAAGCAATGATCACAGATGGTTTTGATAAAACCAAAAGTGAGCAAGCTAAAAAACTCAACCTAGATTGGGAGAATTTATGCAAACAAGAGGAAATCTTTTGGAGACAAAAGTCAAGAGTGCAATGGCTCAAAGAAGGTGAGCGAAACACTCATTTTTTCCACCGTTCCACCATTGCCAATAGAAAGCACAATAGAATCTCCTCAATACTGAATGTTGATGGGGAGCTTCAGACCTCTCACAAGAACATTGAAGGTGTGTTGGTTCAATATTTCAGAGGCATCACAAATGAAAATAATCCAGACAGAGAACAACACATCAAGGAAATTATAAAAAATATTCCCAGGATGGTGTCAAGAGAAGATAACTTTAACCTGAACAAACCAGTTACCGAAGCAGAGGTCAGTATGGTAATCAAAGACATGCAGAATGGCAAAGCTCCAGGTCCAGATGGTTTCAATGTTGATTTTTTCAAAGCTTGCTGGAAGGTGGTCAAACAGGACATCTTGGATGTGGTTGAGGACTCCAGAAGAAGTAAATCCATTCTGAAAGCACTCAACAACTCCTTCATATCCCTGATCCCCAAACAGGACTCTACCCTAACTCTGGATAAGTTTAGACCCATTGCTTTATGTAATGTTGTTTACAAAATTATTTCCAAAATCTTGGCCAATAGACTCAAACCTCTTCTTCCTTCTTTGATTTCTGGGGAACAGTTCGGATATGTTGAAGGAAGGCAAATCCTGGATAGTATTATTCTGGCTCACGGGTTGTTCACTCTCTCTCTAGTAAAAAGCAAGCTAGTATGATCATTCAACTAGATATTGCAAAAGCGTATGACAAGGTGAATTGGAATTACATTAAAAAGGTCCTTTCTACTTTTGGATTTGATCATGACTGGATCAGATGGGTTATGGATTTGGTTACTTCACCCATCTTTTCAATTCTGGTAAATGGCTCACCCTCAGAGATCTTCACTCCTTCTAGAGGTCTCAGGTAGGGTGATCCACTCTCTCCCTTCCTCTTCATTCTCATGATAGAAGGATTCGGCCGAACCATTAAAAAGGCCAAAGGCTTAGGGAAGATCAAAGGTCTCCACTTAACATAGAACAACCAAACCTTGACTCATCAGCAATTTGTGGATGACACCATGCTGCAGGGCATCCCCACAGTCAAGGAAGCTACTGCATACAAGAAAATCTTAAATGACTTTGCCTTGGCTTCAGGTATGGAAGTCAATCTCTCCAAATCAAAAAAAAATTTCTTGAACACTAACATTACTATCCAAAGCAACATATCTAGAATTCTAGGCTTCCAAAGGGAGGTCCTCCCTTCAAAATATTTAGGTATCCCCCTGACGGATTAACCAATGCTCAAAAGTATCTGGGAACCAGTGCTCAACAGGATGCAAGGCAAGATCAAATGATAGACTTATAGGGTGTTGAACGTTGCTGGCAGATTGATTCTAACGAAGACAGTTCTTCAAGCTATCCCTGTTTTTTTCTTATCAGCCCCGCCGGCTCCCAAAGGGGTCTTACAGTAATTCAGGAACATTTAGAGAGATTTTCTCTGGGGTAAGGAGGAAACCAGAAAGAAATGGGCCCTTGTGTCTTGGGATAAAATTTGCAAGCCTAAAATTCATGGAGGCCTTGGCTTAGATGATAAGGAGATTCTAAGTAATGTTTTAGGAGCCAAAGTCTGGTGGATATGGGTTAAAAAACCAGGGGTGCAATGGGCTAATACCTGGAAAGAGAAATATGACAACTCCTAGAAAACGAGTGAGCTCATCAGAATGTCAGGGAAGATAAAAGGCTCTCACATCTGGAACAAAGCTTGGAAAAACAGAGGCCTGGTTCAAAACAACAGCTTCTGAGAAATCAGAGCTAGAGATCAGGCTCTCTTCAGGGAAGAAAAATGGCAGCAAGAACCAATGTTGTTAAGAGAGGATTTTCTGGGCATCAAGAAAGAAACTGATCTCTAAGGGCTAACAAGGGTCAGGGATTTCTGGAATCTTCCTCAGGACAGTGAGAAATGGAGAAACTAGAGAAAAATAGATTGCAGAGTTGATAGCCCCATAAAAGAAAAAACTGAAGAAATCATGAACATATTGGAACAGAGGAAGATTCTGGTTACAGGTGGGCAGGATCAGTTAAGATGGGGCCAAAACAAAGAAGGTATCTTTAATATCAAGGAGGCTAAAAGAATTTCTCTTAACCTAGAGCCCTGTGTTTTGGCTAGGTCCTGGCAAATGCTTTGGAATTACCAAGGATGGATGAAGATCAAGTTTTTTATGTGGTTAGTTCATCACAAGAAAATACTAACTTGGGATAGCGTTCAGAAGAGGGGAGTGATGGGGCCTTCTAGATGCCCATTAGGTGTGGCTCAAGAGAAGACAATGGAGCATATTCTCAATAGCTGTACCTATACCTCCTGGTTATGGGATTCTTCTAAAAGCATTTTCAGCAGACAGACAAAGACAAAGGTAGCATCATTAATACCTTGACGGAGTGGAGAAAAGACTTTGCAGAGAATGAGATCTTTAATTTAGCTTGGACCTTTACACCAAGCTTCATTATCTGTAATGCTTGGAAAGAAAGGAATAAAAGAATCTTCAAGGATGAAAAGACCACTCCGCTCTGCCAGATGGATTTGATCTTAATGCAGATAAAGGAGACTGTGTCCACCACTCTGCATAGTTATCCCTGTAATCCTCCCACAGCACTTGAATTGAGAACTCTCAAGTAGCTGGGAATGCATGAGATCATCCTCAATGGTCTGAGGAAAAAAGAAAGAATAGTTGAAAGGGAAAAGGAGTTCTGGCATCCTCCACCTAATGGTTACCTAAAATGCAACATTAATGGGGCTTCTAAAAGCAACCCGAGGACTGCAGGTTATGGAGGTGTCTTGAGAGATGAAGATGGAAAAATAATTTTTGCCTTCCACTGTCATTTAGGCCATGCTTCCAACAACATCGTTGAATTAATGGCATTGGAAAAATGTCTAGAGCTTCTTAAACTCAATAGTAGCTCAAATGTTCTCATCGAAGCAGACTCCGAAATTTCTATAAATGCAGTCAAGAAAATCAGCTATGATACGACTCCTGAAAGAGTCTCAAAACAATGGAGACTAATACAAGTGTATCAACGAATCCAAAAACACCTCCAAAGTCTACGAATGGTTAGCTTCAACCATGTTCGGCGGAAGGCCAACAAACTTGCAGATCTTCTGGCCAACCTTGGAGTGACTAATCCAGATTGCAGAGTAGAAATGAAATGGCAGGAGATGCCTACAAGCCGGCTAAAAGTTCTCTATGAGGCTCAAGCCGCAGAGGATAAAGAAATTTTCGATTGTTGGGCAAGAGGAGCAATCCAAGATTAATGCTCTTTTTGCCTATTTTTCTTCTCAATTCGGCGGTCAGCTCCATGATTTTGGGTTTTCTTTGCGTTGGTGACTTCTTCCTTTGGGGAATGGATCCTTTTCTCCTTCGTGCCTTGAGAGGCAACTCAGGGTTTCCTATGCAGTTCCAGAAGGTTTTGGCAGCTAGTTTAAGTGTCGGGTTAAGCAGGTGGAAGGGCGGGTCAGCTCCCTCCATGATTTTCCTTCGCTTTTTGTCCTTTCATGGGGAAAACTAGGATAGGAGTGATTTTCTTTTGATCACAAGGCCCCCAGATGGTAAGTGGTTTTCACTCGTTCAGAGCGATTCCACTCAATTCTTTACACATGGAAGAGCGGGGGTATTAATACCACCCTTCCCCGCGACTTAAAAACCTCGCACCTCAGCTCTCCAATATCTCTCCGCATCATCCGGCTCTGGTGGGGGAATTCGACGGTCAGATCTCGCCGAGCTAGTTGGTGGGGTCGCCATAAAGATCTCGCTTCTTAGCTCTCTGTTTTCTCTCTGCGTCGTCCGTCTCGAGTGGGGGCAATCGACGGTCAGTGCTCTTCGGGTCAGTTGGTGGGGTCGCGCATTTGTTCATTCTTTAAGTGTTGTGTACGGGAGGTGTCGCGAGCTTTGTCCTTGTCTCCGTATTGACGTAGGGTCAGAGTGTTCAGTTTGGACTGGCGTTGGTTTAGTGGCTCTCTTCTTTATCTGTTTGTTCTCGTTGGTTTGACAGGCCCTCTTTTCTGCAGGCCTTTTGTAATTATTGTAACTATACTTTTTGGTTTTTTGAAATAGAAAGAAAATCTCTTGCTTTAAAAAAAAAAAAACAAAAAACTAAAGCCATGTGCATTGTGTAAATAAATATGCAAAAAAATGATATAGTTATTATTTAAATGTATCAATATATTGAAATATTTGAAGTTGTATTGTATAACTTCTCTGTGCTTTATATTAGAATTATGCTCCACACTCACTTTAGTATACATGGTATATAATTCTATGTTCTTATGATATTTTAAATGTTTAAATCCGAACAAAACAAGAATACAGTTACTGCTTTGAATTCCCAATTCTAATATCTCATTGTGACCTTGAGGAACCACGAGAATAACACCAAACCGGAACTTGAAATTTTAATGACTATGCTGCTCAGAAAAGTTAGCTAGACACTTTCGAAGCAATGCTTCGGGAGTCCAGCGACTCGAAAAGAGTTGATCTAGTAGAAGAACAAGATGAATTGTCATTTAGTCCGCAAAGAATCCAACTGGGGCTAGCGCTGAATAACCAAGATAGGCAATGGTAGAAACGTCATGTCTGCTTATGCTTAGGCAATGTGTTTTTATATTCTCCTTTTTAGTATTGTTGGCAAAATCTATTCATGGTTTTTGTATCGGTTTTTGTTGGTTCTTTAAGAGGACAAACAACGGACAAAAAATGTAGATTCATGGCCTGTAACCTCTGCTGTAAACTTTGACTTCAACTTCTTTTATTAATATAAATAAAATATACATCTTCATGGGCAGTAACGATTTTGTGGTACCTCTGCTGTAAAATTTGACATCAACGTTTTTTATTAATATAAATAAATGTATGAGATGTATCGAGTAAATTCAGGGGAAAAGAGTGTATGAAATGTGTAAGTTTCATTGACTTGAATGTTGTACATGTGTTATATGTAAAAAAATTTATCATAAAATAAGCCGAACCTACAAATAAGACCAAATTCTTCTACGCTTCTTCCGAATATGCCTGGCTACCTTCTAACCTAAATCTACCACTGGTACTCGGTAGCAAAGATAAAGTGTAGTCAACAACACGAGTACGTCTTTCAAAATCAAGAAACCTCAATCCCTCGTCCTAATTTTGGCATCGTTCACATTCAGAAACGGTTATCTGCTTCACAATATTTCCAGCTTCGAGGAAAGGAAGGAAGAACATTCATTTCAAGTAAATTTCGAAGCTCGTTTTCTGTATTCCTTTATTGAGGCAACCCATTTCCGTAATATAGTATGATATAATGCAATACCACGAGCATAATTGTTTTTAGGTCAAAGGTCGTTGATCAATAATTTAATTAGATATGATTTAAAATAAGTTTTAATGAATTAAATCTCATTTTCAACTTTTATAACTTCAAAACAGAGCTTTCATTTCAAGTGAATATCGAAGCTCGTTTTCTGTATTTCTTTATTGAGGCAACCCATTTCCGTAATATAGTATGATATAATGCAATACCACGAGCATAATTGTTTTTAGGTCAAAGGTCGTTGATCAATAATTTAATTAGATATGATTTAAAATAAGTTTTAATGAATTAAATCTCATTTTCAATTTATCAAAGTCACTATCTCTCTCCATACGAAAGAATGACAAAAATGTTTTCATATTTACAACTAAATGGATTTTGATAGGTTCATCATTAAATTTTTAAAATTTAATAATAAAATATAAATTTATGTTAATTTTTTTTAAGAAATGAGGAAGGGAGGGTGTTCTGACGTTGTTATTTCTAAATACTAAGGGTTACATAGCAGATGACGACTTTGACCTGTTAGATTGGGGTGATTTTCACCTAATTCAGATTTGATTGGTCTAATGTGTGGCCCTTCGTGGAGGAGTGAAACCCTCTCCTACTCAAACATTGTTATTGGAGCTTCCAAGAAGACAAATGAAACTCAGAGCTCCCTTGGAGTGAATGATGGAAAAGTTGAAAACCTAGTACTGGATGTTCAATATCAAGTGTGCCAGAAAGGTAAATGTCCCCTGAAAGCAACCACTAATCTAAAATTTGTCATTCCAAATAACAGGTAGGAGAAATCCAAAGAATTCATGAAAGATCACACATTGATCTACACGTTCATGGTCATTTGGTCCAAAGAATATGATATCATGAAGTGGATCCAATTAAAATGGAAGCCAAAAGAGCTCAGTGGAGCTATGGTTCAGGGCGAAGAGTTTTTTATTGTTATCTTCTCAGATCTAGAACATAGAAGGAGGGTTTTCGAGAACAACCCTTACTTCATGAATAATGGGGGACTTTTTATGAGATTTTGGGAGGAATGATACAATCCGAAGAAAGAGCAATTCCTATAAACTGTAGTGTGGGTGCGAGTATTTTCTCTTCTAGATAATTTGTGGGAACCAAATATTCTATAAGGAATAGACAATGTTATCGAGAATTTTGTCAAAATATTTGAGGTCACGAAGAGAAGACGGCACGCCTCATATGCTAGAATTTGTGTGTATATAAATATCTCAAAACCCTTACCATAATTAATAGATCTTGAATATGATGAGGAGATATGGACCGAACCCTTAGATTAAGAGCATGTTCCTTTCAAATGATGGTGATGCGATGAGTATGGGGACTTGTTGAGGGATTGTCCATTAACAATTGTTGAAAATTAGGCAAGTGAAATACAAGAGGCAACAAATGGATTCCAAGAAGTTTATTATAAGCGAGGAAAATCAAATCACCCCTAAATAGAAAAATCCATAGATGTGAAAGGGGACACAGAGCACTACGTGGATCTTCAAGGGAACCCACTCGTAGCCCTTAGCCAAGAGGGTAGTCTTGGAGAAGCCGAGGAAGAAGAGGAGGTTAAATAAGAAGAATACATGATGGCGATGGAGGAGAAATCAGATAAAAAGGGTGATAAATCCTCGAAGTGTAAACCTACGATGAAACCCTTGGAAAATATAGACCTGTTGTGGCCACCAACAACCCCCCTCCTTATTTAGTATTAGCAATAACACTAGGTAAGTGGGGACCCTTAGAAAAATTCAAAAAATCAATTAAGGCCCAAGTATTTTATTCCTTAAAGAAACATCACATCACGCAAAGAAGGATAGGACATTTCCTTATGAGTAAAAATGATAAGCTGCGAGATTGTGATGCGAACTCCATCGCATCGCATGCATTAAGAAAATGCTCACATTGAAAAACCTTAAAAAATCGCCCATATGCGATATCGCACATCGCATATCGCAAAGTTGCATAAAAAAAAACACATAACGATTTAACGATTACAACGATCTACAATTTCGCGATACTACGATACTACGATCCGCTATCTTGCGATAACACGATCAAGCGACCTTGCGATAACATAGCACAATGAAATTGCGATAATGCGATGCTGCGATGTTGTGATGCGAATCACAAGAACGGTCCATCTCAAATTTCCCTGGCTCAATATTCAAGAAAAGTTTTCCATAAACCAAGAATTGGATACGTGCTTTAAATGATAATTAATGAATTATACGCCAGTTGTTAATGGAAGATGGTTTTGTGTTTCAAAGAGTCAAGTTATGTCAGGTGGCATGCTTTTGTACATCCGTAGAGCTTAAAGCTTTCCTGTCGATTTTTATTGTCATTACTCTTTCCTCACTTGTGAACTACATGAACGAAAAACAGAAGTAACACAAAGCAATGTGTAGGAAGCTATGAGGGAAAAAGAGTAACACTTCAATTTTCAAAGACAGAAAAAAGATGCCCTCATAAAAGGATGTCGCGTGCAATAGAGCCACAGATTCACAGAACGCTGCGGAGCTATCCATTACAGATCTTTCATTTACAGCCATGGTTGAATGAGTATTAAATAATGTTGATACCAATAGGCAGTTTAACGGTCAAGGTCAAGGGCTCGCGAAAGTAGTATTTTTACAAATTTTGAAGCTTATACCCGGTAAAGAAAAAGGCGCTAAGGCGAAAAATGCATCAGAGAGGCCCGGATCAAGGAACAGAGGCAATTTCTGATGTGCGATTAGCGCTAGGCGCTAATCGCACATCGCTGAGAAAATTGTTCGAGAAGAAAAGCCTCTAATTGCTCAGTCACTTGTAAGCCCGAAAAATAAAAGAAAGCAATGGTAAAGAACAAACTGGAAACAGAAAGCTAAAGAAAAAGGCAGAAGTAATTCAATGGTTAACCAAGTTCAACTTGGATTATTACTGGGCATACGCAGTAAATCCACATAGCCAAAAGATGACTCTTGAGTATATCATCAATGTTGCTGAAAAGATGGTGCCAACTCTTACCATTTTTGTTTTCTTAGCTCAACCAAAAGCGGAAGACAGTCAGCCGACTCTCCTAGTCAAATACTGAATGCTCTCAACATTAAGGAGCAAATACAGAAATAGTTAGATATTAGATTTAATTTTTAGAAATAGTTTTTCTTAGAAAAAGGGCGGTCATTTAAACCGTATCCTAAATCTATGTAATTAAGTTATTTAGTTAGTAGTATTTAAACCCTTCTCATGCATTTAGAGAAGGGTCCAGAAATTTATCAAAAACTTGTCCTCAGAACATGCACTTTTGCACCCTCAAAGGAAGTTTTGGTGAATGAATGGATCAAGATTTGTTGATGTTTGCATTTGATATCTGCTACTGATGTTGCACTTCTGTACTCTTAGTGGATGTTAGAGCAAGGAGAGATAAATCATTGTTGCTTGAAGCTTATGAGTAGGACTAGTCATAAATGGTACTTTTATCTCTTGACCATTTCTGCTTATATATTAAAGTGATATACAGTTTTTAGTTGTTTATGTATTATTGCATGAATGCTTGAGTTATCATTTGGCACTTTTGTACGGTGATAGCTATTTATTTATACCTAGTGTATGAATAGCTCATTATGCGATATGTTTTTCACAACTGTTTCGTCTAACTTTTTATGCGATTTGGTTCATCTTAATTGATTTCCTTTCTTATAATCATTGAATGATCTTTATTACCAGTTGTTATTTGAAATATCTTTAGATCGCATAATAGAAGAATTACATCCTGGGTTAGTATATATTTATATGTGTTGTTTATTAAATTACAATATCATAGAATTAGATTAAAGTTTGAATTAGAATATCTTAAATAGGAGCTGTTAGATCAGCAACATGAAATTCTACACACACACACTCATAGATTGGGAAATTGGTCCCATTATCCCTAGTCGGACCCGCTATATTAAACGGATAAGGAGCTGCCAACCAAGGTCCGGACCGGGCGGGTATCCCCCTTGTTGTCGACCCAATTTTTGGGGCTTCAACATATTTGGTGCTAGAAGGAGGGCCTGAACTATGAATGGCAAGCAAATCTAAATCTGAACACCATTCTGAAAGTAAATCGCCCTCATCATCTCCCCCGACTTCTCCATTACACTTAAATCTAGAGTTAGAAGTCGCTCGAGTATCAACTGTTGCTACATGCCCTGATATTTCAGAACAATCTACCATTGAACTTCCTGAAGTCGAATCCCTCATTCAAAAACTTCAACGATTTTCCATTTCTCCTCAAAGGTCTGATAAATCTCAAGGCAGTGTGACTTCGCATTACAATCCGGCTCATCCCCTGACTAGGCTAAAGAGTGAAAATTTTGGCGTTCAGCCAATTGAATTACCTCTTCCCACCAGGAAAAGTGCGACGAAATCACCTAAAGAGTCTGATAGTGAGACTCTTTCGTCAACATTGTCCATCTCAACTTCTTCACCACGAAGTCAACCATCCACTCCACCACTCCAGATCATCGTCCATCCGTCCACTGGAACCCCCACAACCCCTCTTCAATCATCTACAGTCGTAGTACCCTCATCCTCCCAGCCGCAGGGATCATCTTCTGCACTTTCCTCTGTTAGCAGTTCAACAATGGCCCAGTCTCCATGTAATAACCCTGGGGGAGTCTTAATGCCTGCACCCTTGAGTCAAATACCAACCCATCCTGAGAAATGGCTGCCTAAATTTAATCCCGAGGCAGGCATGCTAGCAGAAGAGCACATAAACAACTTCATGCTTTCCATTAATCTCAATGGGGTTACTAATGAAGATACTGTTGTTCGGCCTTTTCCTTATACACTGCAGGGAACAGCCGGGTCATGGTATTTTTCATTACCCTCTGGATCCATCACAAGTTGGGACATCTTCCAGGAGCAATTCCTAACCATGTTTGGTGATGACAGGTCTACGACAACGTTAATCAACTACCTATCCAACCTTAGAGCCGAAACTAGAGAGCCTATCAAGGATTTCAATTTACGTTTCAACAAAATTCCTACTGCTTCCCAGCCCAGCGAAGAAGTACGATGTGAATGGTATATCACCGCTCTACCATCGAACATAGCAATCTTCGTGGATAGGGCCAATAAAACAACCTTAGCTGAGAACATGAAAGAAGCAATAGCAGTAGAGAAACGAATAATAGCCCTGGAAAAGAAATCCACGATAGAAGAACGTAAATCCAAAAAGGTCACCTTCAAGGAAGACTCCAATAAGAAACAAGCAAAAGATCCATTTGATTTGGAAGGATTGTAGAAAGTTCTAAAGACCATGTCCAATGAAATGGTCGAAATAAAAGAGCAAGTAGCAGAAACTTCTTCAAAAAAGCCCTACAAAGCTTTTAAAAGAGGTCCTTCAACGGACTCAAAGCCACCCAATGCCATTTCAAGTGCTGAATCCGAGGAAGAGGAAGAGGAAATTGCCACTGAAGGACATACTGATGACGAAGAAGTTGTGGAATTACAAGGAATGTGGGATTTCATCCTCCCACAAGAAGAAGATCAAGAAGTATTCCCAGTTAGCACACGAAGCAAAAATCAGCTTGATCCTCCCCAAACTACCCCTAAGCCGAAGAGCGCAAGCTCTGCAATAAAGGATAAAGTCGCAACAAAGAAAATGATTATTGATTTTAGACTTCTGCGATCTGTGTTCTGTGTGGTTGTATCTTCCGGATTCATCGCATCTGTTTTTAAGTGCATCGACGTTTCGAACCAGCCTCTGTGGTTCATCATCAGGATGAGAATAATTGAAGAAGTCAGTGATGGGTGAAGGTGAATAAATAGGTAAAGGTAAGGGAGAGAGCAGAGCCGACAGCATCCAGGTAAGAGGAGAGGTTCCTTGTATAATTGTTTTATGTATATTTGTTATTTTTAATTCAATTGGGACAAGATTAGTATATTTCTATTTATATTGATTGGTTTAATGTATTGAGAAATGTATATATTGCTTCATATATATTTGATTTAATGATTTGTTTTTATGTATTGATTGATTTTAATATATATTATATATTGATTTTAATATATATTAAATATTGATTTTTAATATATATTATGTCTTGTTTTAATATGTGTTATGTTTATTTCTTTTATACTTTTATATGTTCTTTTTGTTTGATATTAATGAGCTAGGATGTGTATTTAATGATTTAATATATTATGATATATGTGTGTATTTTGTTTTGATGTATATTTTGATTCATATAATGATTAAATATATGTGTTATGTTTTGATTTATATGATGATTTGATATATATTTTATGTTTTGTATTATTTAAGATATAAATTTATTAATATAATATGTGTTAATATATTTTTAATTGTTTTGAATAAATTTATTGATTTAATATGTATTAATAAATTTATTGATTTAATATATATCATGTTTTTAAATTATATATTCCCAAATTTATTGATGTAGTGTATATTATTTTTTATTGATTTAATATGTATATATTGATATATTATGTTTTGATTTATATATTAATTCAATATATGTCATGTTTTGATTTATATGTTTTTTGTATTATTTGTGTTATAAATTTGTTGATTTAATATGACTTAATATATTTATTGATTAAATGAATTTATTGATTCAATATGTATTAATAAATTTATTGATTTAATATATTATGTTTCAAGATATGTATTAATAAATTTATTGTTTTAATGTGTATTATGTTTTATTTATTTAGTATATATTAATGTGTATATATTGATTCATTATATTATGACATATATATGTGAATTATTATTTGATGTATATTGTGTTTTTTATGATATGATGTATATTGATGAACCACAGAGGCTGGTTCGAAACGTCGATGCACTTAAAAACAGATGCGATGAATCCGGAAGATACAACCACAAAGAAAATGATGTCTAAAGCGACTCAAACCAGCCCAGTCCAAACAGATGAAACAATTCCATCTAAAACACTGATAGTGTCAGATGAAATGGAGTATAATATTATAGAAGACATGAAAAAGACTAGGGCTAACATCACCCTTTATGAACTGAGCAAGTTGAAACATCAACATAAGATAATGATGAAAGAATTACATGCCGTGCCAGTTGCACCTTTGCCTGCCGCTGTATTTTCTCAAGCTTCCCATAACATGGGAAGACCTCCAACTAACACGATCAATAAGATTGATCCCAATGACATCGCTCTAATTGGAGGAAGATCAAGATCTCACAATCCCCCGTTTCTCCTTACTTATTAAATCTACAATAAAAATGTGCACAATTGTTTGGTAGATTCTGGTGCTTCATCGAATATTTTACCCAAATCCATATGTGCCAAGTTAAATGTTCAACCACAGAAATCTGCAGTGCGCATAGTTCAGCTAGATCGATCTCAAGTCAAAGTAATTGGTGAACTAAATCAAGTAACCATAAGGTTGTCATCCAACCCAAAGGTATGTCAAGTTATTGACATTTTAGTTGCTGACATTACTGAATTCTATGGCTTAATTCTTAGCAGGGATTGGTTAGAAAAACTTCATGGATACTTCTCGACCGACTGGTCGCACATGTGGCTGCCCTACAATGGTAAACCAAATCAAATAAAAGTTGAACGAGAGTTACAGCAGAAGTACATAGTAACGGAGCTAGAGGTGGAGAATGAACCAGTAGTGTATAAAAGTAGCATTATTGGCAATTACTCGGTAGATTCTTTCCTCGGCAATTTCAATGCTCATGCGTCACCCTATTAGAACACTCTGTTTTGTCCCAAGTCGAAATTTTTTCTCAAACTCATAGTTCGAAATGTATCAATTTTTTAGATAAACCTGTAAATAAATCTTTGTTTTGGAAATTATTTTTTGATGGTTCTAGATCTAACTAAGGAGCAGGAGCAGGATGCATTCTGATTAGCCCAGAAGGAGATAAAATCATGCTCACATGCAGACTCAAATTCGATTGCACAAACAATACAACAGAATATGAGGCTTTGGTCCAAGGCCTGTACAAAGAAATCGGGTTAAACGTCAAGTATCTTCAAGTTTTTGGAAACTCTGAGATTGTGGTTAAACAGGTACGTAACACTATACATTGCTTATCAGGTCATTTAAAACATTATCAATCCTTAGCTCAAGATCTGACTGAACATTTCATAGCGTTTAATATTTCTTCAATTCACAGACTCCAAAACACAAAGTGCAGACCTTTTGGCTAATGTAGCTTCTAAGCTTATTCCTTCCGAAGATTTTAGTCCAGATAGATTCTCAATAGAATTAATATTTAAACCATATATTCCTGATAACATCACAAATTGGAGAGTATTCAATGACGATCCTAATATTGTAAATTTCCTCACATCTGAAGGATCCTACTCCAATCAAATAATTGATGAAGACCAGCACGATCGATAATTGCAACAAGATAGCACTAACAATGCTATACCTAAGTCGGTGGTCAAGCTAGAAGACTTGTACGATTTGAAAGATTGGTTTAAGAGGTCTACCAATTCAAAACTCCAAAGTTCAATCTTGAACTACGAATTAGTAAACCTAGGGACCGATGCTAAACCACAAAACATTAATCTAGGCCTCAGCCTAGCCCCTGAAGAGAAACTTGCTTATATTCATCTTTTGAGACAATATAAAAATGTTTTTGCTTGGAATTATGATGAGCTGAAAACATACGACGCTTCTATCATCCAACATACTATTCCCATGATCGATAATGAAAAGCCTGTCCAACAAAAGCTGAGAAAGATACACCCAAATTTAGAAAATCAGATAAAAACTGAGCTCAATAAGTTATTGAAAGCCAGAATAATCTTTCTCGTCAGACATTCCAAATGGGTCTCCAATATGGTACCTGTTAGAAAGAAAAGCGGAGATATTAGGATTTGCATTGACTTTCGAAACCTTAACAAAGCCTGTCAAAAAGATAATTTTCCTTTACCACCTATGGAACAGATATTGTAGGCAGTGGCGGGCTCAGAATTAATGTCCTTATTGAATGGATTTTCAGGATACAATCAAGTGTTGGTACATCCTGATGATCAATTGAAAGCCACATTTAGAACTAAATGGGGCACATACGCATATCGAAAGATTCCATTTTGTTTGATTAATGCTGGTGCCACATTTCAAAGAGCCATGGACATCGCATTCAAAGGTTTAGTCAATAAATCTGTAGTAATTTATTTGGATGATATAACAGTGTACTCGAAGAAACGAAGCGACCATCCCAAAGACTTGAAACTAATCTTTCAACGATGTTTAAGGTATGGAATTTCACTTAACCCAAAGAAATCTTTTTTCGCACTAATTGAAGGGAAACTTCTAGGATTCATAGTGTCAAAATCCGGTATTCACATCGATCCCGACAGAATCAAAGAAATTTCTGAAATATCCCTACCTTATAACAAAAAATCCATGCAATCTTTCCTTGCTTAGATCAACTTTGTAAAGAGATTCGTTCCAAATTTTTCACGAATCGTGTCTCCTTTGCAAACCATGATTAAAAAGAATTCAAATTTTAAATGGGGCCAAGATGAACATGAAGCATTCAACCTGATCAAACAAGCTATTATTAATGCTCCATCTTTAGCAACTCTGAATTTTTCAGAGCCTTTTATTTTATACACATTTGCCTTAGATAAATCATATGCTGGAATTCTAACTCAAGTAAATCAAGAAAAAGCGAAAGCCCCAATTGCGTTTTTCAGTTCAAGTTTACAGGGTGCTGAACTAAATTATTTAGACGTGGAGAAACAGGCTTATGCCATTTTCAAAGCGGTCAAATACTTCAGACCTTTCTTACTCAAAACCCATACTAAGATTATAGTACCGTTTCCAGCGGTAAGGAATCTTCTAGTACAGAAGGATGTGGGTGAGAAAAGGGCCAATTGGGTTACTGCTTTACAGGAATATGACATTGAGATTAAACCAAAAAATATTGTAAGAGGTCAAGGCTTTTGCAAAATGCTGGCTGGAGCATCGCAAATTTATGAAATTCCATCTGAAGAGGTACATATGTGCGAGGTAAGCCTAAACGATGCAGAATCATTATACACTAATATCATTTATTATCTTAAGAACGGGTATGCATCTTCACACCTTGATCATACTAAGAAAAGAGCTCTAAGCTTGAAAGCCAAACAATATCAGCTCATAAATGATATTCTTTTTAGCAAAAATTATGATTCTGTTATTCTTAGGTGTCTTGAGAAAGCTGAAGCTGAAAAAGTTTTGCAGGAACTCCACGATGGGCCAGCAGGTGGACACTATGCTGGAGATCCTACTGCACATAAAATCTTGCACGTAGGATATTACTGGCCCACGCTATTTAAAGACTCACACAGTTACATGAGGAGATGTCAAGTCTGCCAAACTACTGCTGGAAGACAAAAGAAGCCGTCCTTGCCACTACAGCCGGTAAACATTGAGCAACCTTTCAGTCAGTGGCACTTGGACATAATAGGTGAGATCGTTCCTCACTCTTCTAAGCAGCATAGATACATCCTCACAACAACAGATTATTTCACTAAGTAGGTAGAAGCAGTTCCGCTCAAGACAACTAATTCTGAAAATACCATTGAGTTCATAGATCAATTTATAATCACCAGGTTTGGATTGCCATCTGTTTTAATGTTTGATAATGCATCATACTTTTTTGGAAATGCAATGACTGAATTCGCACTTAAAACAGGATTCAAACTTAAATATTCGGCCAACTACAACCCACAAGTTAATGGGCTAGCTGAGTCAACAAATAAAAACCTGATCAGGATTATTAAAAGAACAGTTGACCAAAATCATAAAAATTGGCACAAGGCTTTGATATATGCTTTATAGGCAGACCGAATAATGCAAAAAGCTTCTATCGACACTTCTCCCTTTAATTTAGTTTATGGGAAAGAAGTGGTTCTTCCAACTCCCTTAACAATTCCCTCTTTGTCTTTAGTTCAATACAGTGATGAAGTACCCACTTCCTCCTTACAGCTAAGACAAATGGAAATAATAAAATTAGAAGAACAACGAGAACAAGCTAGGAAAACACATGCTCATCATCAAGCATTAGTAAAATCCTCTTTTGATTCAAACATAATGACCAGAAAAGATTTCCATATGGGAGATTTAGTTTTAAAGTGGGAGAAGGCTCATGAAGAAAAGGGAAAACATACAAAATTTCAAAGAATGTGGCTTGGTCCTTTTCAAATGGTAGAATTCATAGGTCCATCAACATTTGTGTTACAGGATTTAGTAGGTAAGAGGGATCCTTTGCCTATTAATGGACAAATTCTCAAGAAATATTTTCCATAGAAGATTATTCTTCTATTTTTGTTGAATAGTTGTTTTTCTGTTTCATAATAAAACCATTTGTGAGTGGTTACACATTAAGCATTTACGAAAAAGACACCAATTCTCTTTCCGATTTCGAATTTTTCACTTGTATAAATAGCAAATCTTTTGGAAACCTAATCTTTATTATTGATAGATATAGTTAAAGTCTCTAGTCTATATATGATACTAGTTTCAACTTCAAAAAGTTTGATGAAAACAACCTTTAGTGAAGAAATTGTTTTATCTCAGTACAATGAAAGGTATCAATAACAAAATAAAGATTCTCTGTAGAACAACTATTTCCAAAAACTATATTATCGTCGTCTAGAGCTATCTTAAGGAAACAATGACTTCCTCCCTGCTATGGAAAACACAACTTTCAGAGGAACGACCCAAGGATACACTTTATCTTGAAGAATGAGAGGTCTCATCATGAGCTGGCTTATCATTATCACAGATATTATGACTTGCTTACTTTGCCAATACTGTACACCACAGCAGGGCAATGACTCAAGATTGTTGCAATCAAAAGACAAGGGGTCTCATCACGAGCCAGCTTGTTCAGCAAAGTTATAAACCAAGTGAATGACTGTGTCATAATTTGGCTACCAAACCAAGACATTGTTCTTTAAGAATAAAAAGAAAAACAAAGGAATAAGTGTGGATATGGATTTTTCTTTGAAAGTTGTAGGCTGCCTTAAGTAGGATACAAGATCATTTATGGGTAATAGGTAACCCTGTCGAGGCTATAAACGCCTGCTGGCAGCAGAGTCTCTACCTACAACAAATGAGCATATTTAAAACTGGTTTACAGAGGAGACTTTGTTTTATCTTTACAAGACCAAGTAATGACTGATGTAAATACAAGGACTAGCCCGAGGAAGCAAATAATTGAAGTGGAAAATGGTTGAAACAAAATATCATTGACAGTTTAGAGCATAATGTACTTTATCTTTCCATAATAAAGTTTAATTTTCTGAAAAAGTTTTTGTTTTGGAAGTTTAGAAAATTGAATAGAAAAGTAGAGATAACTGGTCCTTCCAAGTGAATCACCAATTGTTGTGGCCACCAACAACCCCCCTCCTTATTTAGTATTAGCAATAATACTAGGTAAGTGGGGACCCTTAGAAAAATTCAGAAAATCAATTAAGGCCCATGTATTTTACTCCATAAATAAACATCGCATCGTGCAAAGAAGGATAGCACATTTCCTTATGAGTAAAAATGATAAACTGTGAGATTGCGAGGCGAACTCCATCGCATCACATGCATTAAGAAAGTGCTCACATTGAAAAACCTTAAAAAATCGCCGATATGCGATATCGCATATCGCATATCACAAAGTTGCATAAAAAAAACACATAACGATTTAACGATTACAGCGATCTGCGATTTCACGATACTGCGATACTGTGATCGGAGATCTTGCGATAGCGCGATCAAGCGACCTTGCGATAACACAACACAATGAAATTGCGATAATGCGACGCTACGATGTTGCGCTGCGAATCACAGGAACAGTCCATCGCAAATTTCCCTCGCTCAATATTCAAGAAACGTTTTCCATAAACCAAGAACTGGATATGCGCTTTAAATGATAATTAATGAATTATATGCCAGTTGTTAATGAAAGATGGTTTTTTGTTGTTCGAAGAGTCAGGTTATGTCAGGTGGCATGTTTTTTTACATCTGTAGAGCTTAAAGCTTTCCTGTCAATTTTTATTGTCATTAGTCTTTACTCACTTGTGAACTGCAGGAACGAAAAACAGAAGTAACACAAAGCAATGTGCAGGAAGCTATGAGGGAAAAAGAGTAACGCTTCAATGTTCAAAGACAGAAAAAGATGCCCTCATAAACGGATGCCGCGTGCAACAGAGCTGCAGATTCACAGAACGCTACAGAGCTATCCATTACAAATCTTTCATTTACAGCCATGGTTGAATGAGTATTAAATGACGCTGATATCAATAGGCAGTTTAACGCTCAAGGTCAAGTGCTCGCGAAAGCAGTATTTTTACAAATTTTGAAGATTATACCCTCTAAATAAAAAGGCGCTAAGGCGAAAAACGCATCGGAGAGGCCCGGATCAAGGAACGGAGGCAGTTTCTGATGCGCAATTAGCACCTAGTGCTAATCACGCATCGCTGAGAAAATTGTTCGATAAGCAAAGCCTCTAACTGTTCAGTCACTTGCAAGCCCAAAAAATGCAAGAAAACAATGGTAAAGAACAAACATGAAACAGAAAGCTAAAGAAAAAGGCAGAAGCAATTCAATGGTTAACCAAGTTCAACTTGGATTATTACTTGGCATACACAGTAAATCCACATAGCCAGAAGATGACTCTTGAGTATATCATCAATGTTGTTGAAAAGATGGTGCCAACTCTTACCATTTCTGTTTGCTTAGCTCAACCGAAAGCGGAAGGCAGTCAGCCGAATCTCCCATGCAAATATTGAATGCTCTCAACATTAAGGAGAAGATGTAGAAATAGTTAGATATTAGATTTAATTTTTACAAATAGTTTTGCTTAGAAAAAGGGTGGTCATTTAAACTGTATGCTGAATCTGTGTAATTAAGTTATTTAGTTAGTAGTATTTAAACCCTTCTCATGCATTTAGAGAAGGGTCCAAAAATTTATCAAAAACTTGTCCTCAGAACATGCACTTTTGCGCCCTCAAAGGAGGTTTTGGTGAATGAATGGATCAAGATTTGTTGATTTTTGCATTTGATATCTGCTACTGATGTTGCACTTCTGTACTCTTAGTGGATGTTAGAGCAAGGAGAGATAAATCATTGTTGCTTGAAGCTTATGAGTAGGACTAGTCATAAATGGTACTTTTATCTCTTGACCATTTCTGCTTATATGTTAAAGTGATATACAGTTTTTAGTTGTTTATGTATTATTGCATGAATGCTTGAGTTATCATTTGGCACTTTTGTACGGTGATAGCTATTTATTTATGCCTAATTTATGAATAGCTCATTATGCGATATGTTTTTCACAACTGTTTCGTCTAACTTTTTATGCGAAGTGGTTCATCTTAATTGATTTCCTTTCTTATAATCGTTGAATGATCTTTATTACCAGTTGTTATTTGAAATCTCTTTAGATCGCATAATAGAAGAATTACATCCCAGGTTAGTATAGATTTAGATGTGCTGTTTATTAGATTACAATAGCATAGAATTAGATTAAAGTTTGAATTAGAATATCTTAAATAGGAACTGTTAGATCAGCAACAACAAATTCTACACACACACACTCATAGATTGGGAAACTGGTCCCATTATCCCCAGTCGGACCCTCTATACCAAATGGATAAGGAGCTGCCAACGAAGGTCCGGACCGGATGGGTATCACCCTTGCTGTCCACCCGATTTTCGGGGCTTCAACAAGATCTCAAGGGACTACTTGGTAACAATAATTCTATCCTAAGGGTGAAGGATAAAAAGGATAATTTAAATGTTAAGGAGAGGAAAATGCTCAAGTTCCTCCCAACTTTGGCAAGAGAGGAGGCACAAGACATCCCAATGGAACAACCAAAACATTTCCACTACTTATATTGTCTATAGCGCCAGTGTAATGCTTAGGCAGACGTGGATACAATAATCTCGAACATTGGTTGCATCGATACAAGGAGATATGGATGCAAAGCTTAGATTACGAGCATGTTCCTTTCAAATGATGGTAATGCGATCTGTATGGGAACTTGTTGAGGGATTGTCCATTAACAATTTCTGAAAATCAGGAAAGTGAAATACAAGAGGTAACAAATGGATTCCAAGAAGTTAATCATAAGTGATGAAAATCAAATCGCCCCTAAACAGAAAAATCTATAGATGTGAAATGGGATGCAAAGCACTAGGTGGATCTTCAGGTGAACCCATTCATAGCCCTTAGACAAGACGATAGACCTTGAGAAGCCGAGGCTGAAGACGAGGGTAAATAAGAATAATACTCAATGGTGGTGGAGGAGAAATCCGATAAAAAGGATGATAAATCCTCGAAGCATAAACCTATGATGAAACCCTTGGAAAATATAGATCTCAAGGAACTACTCGGTAACACTAATTCTATCCTAAGGGCAAAGGATCAAAAATATAATTTAAATGTTAAGGAGAGGAAAATGCTCAAGTTCCTCCCGAATTTGGAAAGAGAAGAGGCACATGAAATCCCAATGGAACAACCAAAACATTTCCTCCACTTATGTTGTCTCTAGCATCAGTGTAATGCTTAGGCAAACGTGGATACAATAATCTCGAAGGTTGGTTGCATTGATAGAAGGGACAAAAAAAAACGATCAGAGAAGGAAAGGTCATAAAATGACAAGAGAGATACCTAAAGAAGTAGGATAGGTTTTATCAAATTTGGGAGAGATAAAAAACACTAGGGAGTATTTTCTCCAAAAAACCTTTGTTGATCCATGAAGATAATCTCTTGGAATATTTGAGGTTAAAATAGCCTTGGTAAACCGAGGTATTTGAATATAAAATTGAGAAGGAGAGGCTACACATAGCCTTATTACAAGAAGCAAAAGTCCCTAACTGGAAACTAGAAGACATCATTAATAGATGTTGGAAAGCAAGTGCTTTAATGACTATTGATTCAAGAGGTAGTGTAGGAAGCACTTTTGTAATATGGGATCCATTTTGGGTAATATTTTAGGACTAGTTAGGTAGCCCTAACATCTTGATGGGGTGATTTCATATTTTAGGATCCGGCAAGACGGTGTGGCTATCAATGATCTATGGTCCATCAATTACGAGTGAAAATAAGGATTCATGAATGAGCTAAGGGATATGCCAGAAATTTTCTTCGATGGAGCACTAGATCCTAGTCAGAGATTTTAATATGATTGGAAGACTTGAAGAGAAAAAAGGTATGAATAAGAGAATAGAATAGACGATGTTGTTGTTCCATAAGAAGGTATGGGAGTTAAAGCTAGTATATTTTGACATGATAAATGGTTTGTATACATGGAGGAATTTTTGTTGAGGTCAGCGTGAGGTGGCTAGCCACCTGCATCATTTTTCCTCTTAAAAGATCTACACGATAACGATTTATTTGTAGAAGCCATGATTTTTCCAAGCCTAGGATGATGATAGGCCTATTAGATTAGAGATTGACTTGAAGATGGCTCCCTGGAATAGGCCTTTCAGGTTCGATAGCTTCTAGCTCCAAAATTAGAAACTCTTGCTCAATATGGATGAACGGTGGCATGAGATATCATCCCGGTGGAGAAGCTAGATGCAAACCCTTTAAATTAAGTTGAAATGGTTAGAATCAAGGATCAAACATTGGAACTGGTTGGAATTTGGTAAAACCTTCCAGGAAAAGTAGAAACTTGAAGAGAACATGGAAGAAATCTAGTTAAGAATTATTAAGGAAGGACAAAATACGCACCTGATTGAGGAAGATGGAAAGTTGATTCATGATCTAGAATCACAAAGAAAATATGATGAAATTCTATGGCAACAAAAGTATACGATTAAATTGTTCTGGAAGGGAAAAAATAATACCAGGTTCTTCCATAAAGAAATGGTTAAACACAAGAATCATAATCGTATCTTCTCCCTGACCTCTAGGGAAGGATCATGAGTAAGTGAACATGAGAACATCGAGGAAGAGTGATTTTCCTATTATAGTGAAATCCTATCAGAAGAGGGGCAAGATAGGGTGGAAACCATTAGAAGGATCACTAATAATATCCGAAAATTGATCAACGTAGAGCAAAATGTAGCATTAATGAGGTAAATTTCCTTGAATGAGGTGGAGGAAGTAGTGTAAGAGATTCACATCACAAAGTACTAGGAAAGATGGCTTTACTACTGACTTCTTCAAGGTCTGTTGTCCATTTATTATCAAATAAGTACATCCCCTGGTTGAGGAGTCGTGAAGCCTCCAACAAGTATTGTATGGCTTAAATGCAACCTTTATTACTTTGATTACTAAGGCAAACAATTCTAGTATCGTGAGTGGATTTAGGCCTCTCTCCCTTTACAATGTGGTAGATAATATTATAGCATCAATCATTGTTAACAAGGTTAAAGCACACCTAAAAAATATCATACAACCAGAACAAATTAGACTTTTTAAGGGAAGACAAATTTTGGATGGAATTATCATGGCTCATGAGATAGTGCACTCATTCAAAAACAAAAAGAATCTAGCGATGGTTATCAAGCTATACTTATCCAAGGAATATAAAAAATTTAATTGGAAATATCTACTTAGAATCTTGGAAACGTTTTCATTCTCATCCAATTGGATACAATGGTTCCATTCCTTAATTTTCACACCTTTTTCTCTCTATTCTTCTTAATTGATCATCCTCTTTAACTATTAGGGATTCTAGGGGCCTTTGCCAAGTGGAATCACTCTGTCCTTTCCTTTTCATCATGATAGTTGTAGGGCTTGGGAGATACATCAAGTAAGTAGTGGATCAAGGTATTATTAAAGGGTTAAAAACATGGGGACATTATTTCCTATCATTAATCAACAATTAATTGATGATATAATGTTTTTTAGAGAGCTAACAATTCCAGAGATACATATGGTAGATATGATTCTCTTAGAATTTAAAAAGGCTTCTGGTATTTTGAGCAATCGAGAGAAATCCGATATGTATTTCTTTAATACCAATATGTTGGTGCAAAGGAATTATTTGAGAAACATTGGTTTTCACATAGGTTCTTTTCCTTGAGAATACCTTGGAATACCCCCTTGTCAAACTCATTGTGGTCTTCATGTTGGTCGGAGATAAACGATAAGATATCTAAGTGGTTGGAAAACTAGACCTTTTGAGTGTTGAATATTCCATGTCATATAATCCTATTAAAAAAAAAATTATAAGAAAATTATAAGAAATTCGGATCTATCAATTGTCTTTATTACCCACACTGAAGGAAGTACATAAGGTCATTGTCTCTAGATTTCAAAAAATTTTGTGCAAAGGGACTCAACAAGTTATAAAATCAACTCTTGTGCCTTGGGAGAAGGTTTTCTTTTTGAAATGGGGAGGAAGCGTTGGTCTTAGAGACCTTAAAACAGTCAATAAATTCATGGGAACTAATTTATGGTGGTGATGGCTTCAAGGTGAAATAATTATGAAAGAAAATTTGGAATAGAAAATACGACCTAATCATCATGTAAGGGGAGAAAGTGAGATTGTCAAATATTCCAATGGGGTTATCAACCGGCAATATAGCATGAGAACACATGTAATTTATTCAAGACTACTTGTTTTAAGAAATATGAAATGCCTATACAGACAAATTTTGGGAGAATTCTTGGCAACAACTACCATGGTTGGAGAGCAAGGAGGAGCTAAGGTAGATCAAAGAATTTAGCACAAGATTAGGTGCGATAGTGGTAGCTTACTTCTAGAAATATTCATCCCCTCAATCTCATTGGTGAGATTGTAAGACTAAGGAGCATTCAGACATGGGTTGGCTTTCACAGGAATGGAAGATCCTAGATTCACAATGAAAAGACAGGAAAATCCAATTAGTGCGAGGTGGTGATAAGATGAGATGGTGATACCAAAAACATGGTTCCTTACAATTAAAGAAGCTCATGGCATCATGGAAAATCACAAGGAAATCCTAATAGAACCTCTCTAGAAGAAGGTATGGATGGGAAATGTTTTGCCTAAGGTTGTGATTCTTTTGTGGTTAATGAGCCGATGCAGTCTCCTAACTTGCGATCTTTTGAGGTAAAAAGGTTATGTAGGACCATCCTATTGCCCCATATGTAATCAACAGGAGGAAAGCCTCAAACAATTTCTCAATAAATTTGTGAGCATGGATATTTTATGGTCCAAGCCTAAAAAACTTTTTGGTTACTTAGATCACTCCACTAATAGCCCATGGAAAATAATTGAATCATGGTGACCCACTCTCCTCAAAATCTCAATCATGAACAAGGCAAGGGCTCTAGTCCTAGGTTTCCTTTTGTCGAACATGTGTAAATAATGTAAAAAATTTATATTTAAACACAAAAACGGAGTAGGGCACGACATATAGAAAATCACGAAGAATAATATCAAGGAAACAATATTCTTAGAGAAGTGGTTAGAAGATGACTAGGAGATCGATGGGGATGAATCTCAAATTTTATGAGACATGAAAATTTCCCAAGCCCTTACAAAACAAGATGTATATTTAAAATTTAGTGGTCTTAAATATTCCCTTGCATAATTCGCCCTCCACACGAAAGGATCTATAAATCTTAATTTTAATGGAGAATCCAAAGGAAATTGAGGTCTAATCGGGTATAGGGCATTGTTTCATGACAACCGCAACAACCCTCTTAGGTTCTATGCAAAATAGTATGGGCATAATAGTAACAATGTGGTGGATTAAAAGAAGCCTACTAATCGGTCACGAAGGAGGGTACACTAGGCTACATATAGATGAAGATTCATAGTTGGTTGTGAACATGGTCCATAAGCTTATCAATAGATCTCTGGTACAAAAGTATTAAAAATATGGTGCCTTCAGTTATTGGTGAACAAGATCCAAAATGTATCTCCTTCCTTCCCTTTTGTAATAATATTTCACTCTAAAAGATAGGGGAATAAAGGAGTAGATTTGTTAGTGAATTAGGGAAGCCAAGATTCGAATCCAGGTCTCTCCCTAAATTGGCAACCCCAAAATCTCAATAGTTGGCCCTAAAAGTTGAGTAACATCCTAGAAACTGAAAAGGCATCCTCGATGGGGGTGGACTAAGAGGGCAAGGGGGAGGTTCTCGTCCCTCTTTCGAAGGTGCACCACATCAAAACTGTCACTTTGGAAGCATGCACATTCTATATGGTATAAGTGGTAACACACCTCTTTTATTACAGAATAATGCGACTAAACGTCAACGATTTTGGCACTTTACCCCCATCATTTCCATCCCCAATTCTAGTCACTAATCCTTTGAAAACTTCTTCAACCTTAATTTTCCTGTTTCCATTGGTCATTAGCTTGACTCACGTGATTGCATGATTTCAATGGTTACTGAGTTGGCATCGTGACATCATAATATCTGAGGGAATGACTGTATACACTACATTTCCTTTTCTGCTCTATTTGATAAATTTTAGCTGCAAATTCTTTAGGTAGACATTGATACAGTTTCCCCCGACCTTGTTTTAAAATAGGTTCTATTCAAATCGATGCATAATGAAGACAGAAGAAAAATAATGACCCCAAGTTTTGCAACTCAATGGATCATCCTAGCCTGGGATCACATTATTCTATATTCAAAAAATGGAAAAAACCAAACTTGCAACCTTTGAATTCACCTTTAGCCACCGCCATGAAGAACCAATCCAATTAGAAATCTTTTGAATCAAAGGAAAATCAACACTAGAAAAACCCCTATTAGAACTCATAGAATAGTTCTTTAAATTGTCCATGATTAAGTCCAATTAGAAGTCTTTTGAATTAAGTGCCTATGAGTCGACGCATTGTAAACACTTCCATGAAATGCCGACTCCAAACCATAAATTGTCACCTCTATCACTCTTTCTTTAATTCGCTAACTTCAAACTCTTAGTGTTATTTTCAAACCTCAGGAATGAAAGGTAGATGTGATAAGTCCCCTCTTACAACCACATACTTTTTTTTGTTACACACATCAGAGTTTAATCTACCTCATTTAGTAATAGTGTTTAATTCGAAAGGTTCTCATGACATGATTTCATTTACTCAATCTCCTCCTTTTAAAATATCCACGTGTTAGCTTTATATATGCTTTGGAAGGTACTTGGAATATTTATGTATGGGTTGGGAAGTAGGATTATAATTAAATGGTTTCTTGTATTTAGATTAGTATACCCTATTTTTTTTTTTTTGTGTTCCCCCACATACGTAACACCCCATTTTTATATCTAAATGACTAAACTTTAAATGGATGCCCTTGAAATCACTTCTGGTTCTAAACAAATTCATAAAGTATAGGTACTAAGTTATTTAATATGTGATGGACATAACCAAATTATTTTGATTAACATAACCACATTATCATAGTGCTAAAGTTATTTAAGGTATGACATGGACTTAGTCTTATTTCATATTTGCATGGTTTATTATGGTAATGTACACCTATCGTTCATTTTGAGTGTGTTGTATGCTCCACTCTCATTCTAGCACCTCACAATCTGTTGAAATTATAATTTCAACTGCAGTGAACAATTGAACAGCAGCAGCTACTTTACATAAAAAAAAGAGCCACCGCCATTACCATCTTTTCACCCTTTAATTATTTGTGTGCTCCCGAAGGAGGAAAATCAGATCCACCGCTATGCCATTACTTCTAAACAACCGCATTAAAGAGCAAAATGGCTAAAAGTGAAAAGAACCAGCTTTGAGCCATCGCAGCATTTATCAGCCATGGGTTTCAACACCACCGACTCAATAAATACAGCAAAAGATCAGATTTGTTCATCATGAGTAGCAGATTGTAGTAGAGACTTCATCAGCAAGTTGAGGCGGTTTATGGATAAGTTATGACCACTTCCCGCACTGTAAAAAGAAAAAAATGTAATGCATTATAAAACACACACACAACAGTGTAGAAAATATTGATAGAGAGCAGAGGAGAGCACGCAGCAGTGTGAAGAAAAATGCTTCCAGAATAGTGAAATGCACAGCAGTGTAGATTTGAATGTAATTTGTTTTGTGATTGTTTTCTGTGAGAGAGGGTAGAAACGCAGCAGCACAATTTTTGTTGTTTGCATCTGAAATGAAGGTGAGGCACAGTAGCAGTGCGATTTTAATCAATGAAGGGGAGCACGTAGCAGCGTGAAGTTTTGGTTATTATCCATTGTGAAAACAACAGGAAGGGAATGCACAATAGCGCAAGTGAAATGTAATGCAAAGAAAACACAGCAGCGTGAAATCTTTGTAGTTGTTCTATTGAGAAAACAAAATGCAATACGCTGCAGCGCATATGTGCTAAATGAATGTAAGAGACAGTTTGAAGTGCCTCTGAAGAAGGCATGTTGGAGAATCCCTCTGTTAGAAGGAGGATGCTATTTGTGTGGAACTGAAGCGTTCCTTGGTGAATCCCTCTGTCAAGAGGAAGATGTTTTTAAGCATAGTCATTGGTGAATCCCTTTGTTAAAAAGGAAGATGCTCTTCAGCATAATCTCTTGTGAAAATCCCTCTATGTGTGGAGGACGAATTTGTATCAGTTGGTTTACTGTTTATAAATAGAAGTTTTTTTTGTGTGTTTCTGAAACACCGTAATCAGAATATATTTTTTTTGTTACGAGACGTCAAAATGGAGTGTTGCTGAAACACCAGTTTCAGTGTTGCTGAAACACTGTTGCTGAAACACTGCATTCAACAGTTGACGAAACTGCGTTGCTGAAACATCGTATTCTGCAAACGATTTTTTCCGCTGTGTTAAAACAGAGTATTGTTATGTTTTGTTTAGTTTTGTTCGGAGTTATTAGAAATTCTCAACATGGTATCAGAGCTTGTCCAGTCTTTGAAGACGTCAAAGAAGCTGAAGGAAGGTTTCTTGCTGCAGCAAATTATCCAACAGAGTGAAAGCGCTGTCAAGGTATTTTTCAGATTAGTTTTTGTGTAGCTGTCGAAGACACTTAAGTGATTTTTAATACACAATCAAATGGCAAGGTCAAAGAAGAAAGTCACCAATCCTCTTAAAAATGTGTTTCCCTCTACTACTAAAATAGAAGACAATCAACTTGAAAACATTCTATTTGAGGCTTCAAGGTTCAATGTGAACTTTTATATATGGGAAGTAAAAATGAGGACTGTCTTACAGTCTCAAGGGATTCAAATCTGGGAATTAGTGATTGATGATAGTAGGAAGGATAGAGAATCCAAGGAGTACAATGCAAAAGCAGCAAAGATAATCTTGGATGGGCTGCCTAATTCTGTAAAGAAGAATCTAAGAAAATATTCATCAGCAAAGGATATATGGGACAGACTTCATGACTTTTACGAAAAGGGAGCACTGACCATGACCATCAGCCAAGAAGGAAATTCTGAACCCATCATAGAAACTGAAAATTAGAAGATTGACCTCATCAAGCTTCAAGTACAAAAAAGGGATGAAGAGCTTGCCAGGCTTAAGAAGGAACTTGATCAGAGCAAAAGGAAGCATCATGAAGAAGTCATATCCATGACAAATCAATTGAATAAAGCAAAGAAGCAGGAAGATGTCTTGTCAGGCCAACTTGAACAAAGGCACAGGAGAGTGAAAAAACTTGTAGAAGAGATTGGACAGTACAAGGTAGATGTCTCCTCCCTTAAATTTGAATTACAAGAAGCCATGAAGCAGGCATAAGGAGCTGAAAAGAAAATGGAGAGCAATCAAGCAAAGAATGTAGAAATCTCCGAAATGAAGTCAGATATCATCTCCCTTAAAATAGTAGCAGCTCAAGCTACTGGTAGCAAGGAAGAAACTGAGGAACAACTTGCCACGAAGAATAATGAGTGTGAAAGATTGGAAGAAGAGATTGTCCTCCTCAGGAAAAAGGTTGAAGGGATGAACAAAATCATGAAGATCTCTCAAGCGTTGGATGTCATGCTCAGCGATCACAGATCTCCATTTGATAAATCAGGACTCAGGTATGTAGGTGAACCCTCAAATAAAAATGAAAATGATTTAAGAAAAGGAGATGTGAAGAAGGCGGAAAGAAATTGTGATGCTCCTAGTTCCAGCAAAGGAAAGGAGAAAAATCAAGGCTACAATAGAAGAAATCCTACTCCAAATAGAAAACCAGCTCCAAGAAGAAATCTTGATGATGTCAAAGAGGCAAGAGGGAATGGTTATCATCAAAGGATCTCAAGGCAGAAAAGCTTCAAAAGTACATCAAGGAAACCACCATCTACCAGGTACCAAAGTTCATTTTTTGGTTATTGTTATTCTTGTTTAAACTTTGGTCATATGGCAAAAGACTGTAGAGAATTTCATAGAGATAGATGTTATGGTCTCCGACAACCTCCAAGAAACAATTTTACAGGAAGAAATCATGAAATCTTATTCATGAACAATGTAGAATGTTTCAAGTGTCATAACATTGGGCATATGGCACATGATTGTAACTTAACATGGGCTCCTACGCAAGCTAGACCCACGCAAAAGAAGAAAGTTACAAAAGTATGGAGAAGGAAGGAAATACAGTCCGAAAGTCCTTCGAGCTCCCCTGCCAATCTAAGTTTCTTTTGACAAGATTTTACCGAAAGAAGATGAAGCATACACTTAGGGGGAGCCTGTAATTTTTTTATCATTATTGCTGAATTATATTAACAGTTATTCTTTGATGAAGATCTTCTTATAAGGGAAAGATATGAAATTAAATCTGCCATAAAAGAAGAGAAGAAAAGGTTGTAGGATAGCTTGGAGATGCAAAGATTGGAAATCTTGCCTGAGGCGGAGAGAAAGAGGATATTACATGATTGGAGCGCCTGAGCACAATAGTGAAAGCGATGAAAGGAAGCTGATACGAATAGGCAGAAAAGTTTTGAGTTTTTAAAGAAATGTCTGGGTATGACAGATAACCCAGCAGTTAAAATTAAAGGGGAGTGTTGAAATTATAATTTCAACTGCAATGAACAGTTGAACAGTAACAACTACTTTACATAAAAAAATAAGAGCCACCACCATTACCGTCTTTTCACCCTTTGATAATTTGTGTGCTCCCAAAGGAGGAAAATCAGATCCACCGCTATGCTATTACTTCTAAACAACCACATTAAAGAGAAGAATGGATGAAAGTGAAAAGAACCAGCCTCGAGCCGTCGCAAAATTTATCAGCCATGGGTTTCAACACCATTGACTCAAGAAATACAACAAAAGATCAGATTTGTTCATCATGAGCAGCAGATTGTAGTAGAGACTTCATCAGCGAGTTAAGGCGGTTGATGGATAAGTTATGACCGCTTCCCACACTGTAAAAAGCAGAAAATGTAATGCACTATAAAACGCACACACAACAGTGTAGAAAAGATTGATAGAGAGCAGAGGAGAGCACGTAGTAGTGTGAAGAAAAATGCTTCCAAAATAGTGAAATGCATAGCAGTGCAGATTTGAATGTAATTTGTTTTGTGATTGTTTGCTGTGAGAGAGGGTAGAAACGCAGCAGCACAATTTTTGTTGTTTGCATCTAAAATGCAAGTGAAGCACAGTAGCAGTGCAATTTTAATCAATGAAGGGGAGCACGTAGTAGCGTGATGTTTTGGTTATTGTCCATTGTGAAAACAACAGGAAGGGAATGCACAATAGCGCAAGTGAAATGTAATGCAAAGAAAACACAACAGCGTGAAATCTTTGGAGTTGTTTTGTTGAGAAAACAAAAGGCAATACGCTGCAGCGCGTATGTGCTAAATGAATGTAAGAGACAGTTTGAAGTGCCTCTGAAGAAGGCATGTTGGAGAATCCCTCTGTTAAAAGGAGGATGCTATTTGTGTGGTACTGAAGCGTTCCTTGGTGAATCCCTCTGTCAAGAGGAAGATGTTTTTTAGCATAGTCGTTGGTGAATCCCTCTGTTAAAGAGGAAGATGCTCTTCCGCATAATCTCTTGTGAAAATCACTCTATGTGAGGAACACGAATTTGTATCAGTCGGTTTACTGTTTATAAATAGAAGTTTTTTTTGTGTGTTGCTGAAACACCGTAATCAGAAAATATTTTTTTTGTTACGAGACATCAAAACAGAGTGTTGCTGAAATACCAGTTTCAGCGTTGTTGAAACACCGTTGCTGAAACACTACATTCCGCAGTTGACGAAACTACGTTGCTGAAACACCGTATTCCGTAAACAATTTTTTCCGCTGTGTTAAAACAGAGTATTGTTTTGTTTTGTTTAGTTTTGTTCGGAATTATCAGAAATTCCCAACACAATCTTCACTTGATTGTTGGCGGAGCACCTCTGGTGCGTCCAACCCTACCTCGTGATGCGTTTGATGGTTATTATGACTCGATCAAGGATCAACGGTGGCAACAAACATGTTAACCCTGACGCTTCATACCCTAATTTCCATTTTTCATTCAGATTTTTGCTACTACCTCATTCTGCTTTGAGGGCTTTCAGAGCTCTTTGGCCTGGTTCCTAAGGAATCCGACCGATTACGCAATTTTGGTCACCCAGGACTACCTTAAGGCATTGCTACGACCCCATCTTACATGTTCATTTGAAACATAATACTCCCTACATGTCCGCTGGTCTCCTTTACACTTGTTTGCACAAATTCAAGGTTGATTTTGAATCCCATTCTTTTCCTTTTACAAATTGTCCTTATTTCTAACGGATACCTAGTGTGCAGCCGATAATTTTTGGAAGGATTTTCTTCCAGATTGATGTCAAGTTATATGCTACGAACATTTACAGGTATTGGATTATCCTTGCTGTGAATTGTTGTCTCATAACCATTCTATAGGCGGTCCCTATTATTACATAATATTTCGTTTTCTCTATTTGCAAAGATGCAGTTGCAGTGATTTCCATGATTTCCAATTGTTTTATTTCATGACATCTCCTTACGCGGTGTCTGCTACATATTTTCCTATAGAGGCATAACGTCAACATCCGATGCCCTCAGGGAATAGTCACGTGGCTCTCAATTTTATGGGTTTCTTAAGGAAGTTGTTTTTGCTGTGTCTGGTTCATGGGTTTGGTGTTGACCATTTCTTTTTCTTTGTTGTATATACTACGGTCCCTAGACGGGTCTGCAGCGAGAGGAGATTCCGATATTTGGATAAGTATTTCACTGTCCAAAAGATGAATAACATTGAATATCAGTACATGGAATTCTTAATTCAGAGATTCAGTTCATCTTCGTTGGAAACTAGTGTCTGTGAGATTTGACATTCAAACTAATAGTGTAATTGATCCTCACTCTGACGGGAATCTGTTAGGCTCTAATAAAGGGGAAAGTATTTGTGGGAGGGCTTATGAAGATGTCCAAGATGAATGAAGTTGCAGCCAATAAAAGTTGTCATGTCATTTCCAAGTCTTGTGACTCCCACGCTCAGTGTTGTGTATGTTTATGAACCCGAGACTATCATTACTGACCCTGAAACGCACAGGGAAGCCTCCCCATAAATCAAAGAAGAAGAAGAGGCAGACGAATCCCAGTGGCCCATCGTCTGCGGTGGCCTGTGCAAAACTTGGAACCGAAAATGAGAAACATGTCTTTTATGGCAATGACCAGATGCCTATCGTGGAAAACAAAAGTACATTTTTTTCAATTGAGGAGAGCTCTGGCTTTTCTAAAGCATTCAATGACACGGACAGGATAGTTCCCGGCGTGGTGAGTCATGGATTATTGCATGAGAATACCCCAGTTTGCAATAATGTTGAAGATCATTTTAACAGAAATAACCAGATCCCTATCATGGAAACTGAAAGGACACATTTTTCAACTGGGGATTGTTCTGGTTTCCCTGAGGCATTCAATGCAACGGACATGATTTTCTCTGCTCCGGTGGATCAAAAATTATGGGAGGAGAGTCCTCTGGTTTGGAACAATTCTATATTTTGTGATATGTACGATGGGAACAGGGTTTGCAATGGACTTGAGGATTGATAAATAAGATGTCAAAACTTCTTCATTGTTGTAGCCCTAGTGCAAATCTGATATTAGAAAGCCACAGCACTACCCAGACATAATTTAAAGAGTCCAGGGATGGTCTTCCCATGAATTTCAAGAATCGTAAATTAGTCACCTAGATCATGAACTTTTTTAAAATAGCGTCTCTATAAAATATTGTTTATATATATATATATATATATATATATATATTATATGTTTGACAGGACTATATCCTAAATCATGAATTTCTTAAAATAGTGTTTAAATATATATATATTTTAAGTTTTACAGCCTTATATTTTAGATGATGAATTTTTTAAAATAATATTTAAATATTTTTTTTCTAAATTTGATAGGATTACATCTTCACCATGTTCAATTTATAACCATGATAAAAAAAAAATTATAATCATGATTGAAAAAAGAAAGTGAATCAATAACTTTATATTAAAAAGTGTCTTAACATAACACCAAAATGAATCAATTACTTTACATCAACATCCAATTACTCTTTATCCAAAACTTCATAAACAATATTCAAATATTTTAAACCCATAATCAAATTCAAATATTTTAATTTATAACTATTCTAATAAATCAATGCATCAGAAAAAAGTTTTCCTCAAACACCCCATCCAAACCCTATATTGTGTTTTCTACCAGGGTCTCCTTGTCCATTGCTTATCTAAGATCAAACTCTCCGCTATTATTTTTATACCTTCTCAATGAAAAGGAACGTAACGATTTATGAAGATATCTTTTTCCCCTTTTTATTTTTAAAATAATTAATTAATGGTTATTTAATTATATTTATTTTGATTTTATAATTTTATTTTACAAATAAAATTAAAACTAACTACTATTAATAATAAAATAAAAAATAAAAGAAACTGATATTTTTATATAACTTTTATGTAAAAATAAATTGATAACTCATATCTTCATGTATTGTACTGAAATCATAGGAGACCATAGACTTCCTAAGCTAGCTTTAAAACAAGGTTGGTATAAAGACACCAGAATGTTACATTCCAAAACATCTATTTCAATGAGCTCAAAGAAGAAAATTAATATAGCCAAGATAAGAACAAACTCTCATGAGCTCCATAGTGAAACGAGTTGTTGGGCAGTTCCTAAAACACCATGGATGGAAAGGATCTATCAGAGAATATGAACATCGAGGATGAAAATCACTTCCTCTTAAACTTCCCCCCATACAACCACATTAGACCTCACTTTCATAATATTTGTTGCAATACTAACCTTCTTAGCCTTTTAAGATGTCAAAATTATAGTGAGCTCAGGAAGGTTTTCTCAAATCTTTTTGAGCATAAGAATAAAATATTAAATCAAACTAAATAAATTGTTTCTTTAGGTCTGATTTCGATAGACCAAAGTTTGGTCTCAATGGAAGTTAACCACCACCATCATCATCATCATAATCATGACATATCAATAAGAATTAAATTCAATTAGTTCAAATAATTAATGGATACATAAAAAATAATATAAAACAGATTTACAAATAAAATTTTAGGAACCAAATTTAATATAATATAATATAAAATAAAATAAAATGCAAACAAACAAATAATATTAAATTTTAAGAATATATAATTGTACCATAAAATATTTAAGAATATATAAAGTCGTAGTCTAAAAATTGTCTTTTTTTCCTAAAAGTCATGGAAGTTCTTGCCATATTTTAAAAAAGTCTAGTAGGATTTTTTGTAAATCTAAGTAAAAGTTGTAGAAATTCACAATTTTAAGTGCTCTAGACATTTTTTATGGTGTTGAATCCATTTCCACCATCAAAAACATGGTTCAAACATTACATCTACAAGATTTTTTGAAACATTTTTGCCCAGATTTAGGTAACGTTTAGCCGTTCGGACAATTCCTCCACCTCCATAAACAACTCCATATATAAATAGATAATAAAATTTGATGTAATATAATTATAATATAAATATAATAAACTCAACTTATTATTGATAAAAATATTAAATTATTAGCTTTTTCTAAGTAATTATAAGATGTCGTTTAGGTTAGATTAAATAAAAATAAGCATATATAAAAATATTTAAAAGAATATTGATGATATGGTAATAAAAATATTAATAAGATATTTACTATATCGTAAGATATTCAAATTCTATATTTAAAAAAAATAAATTGGGTTAAAATTGATAATATAATTATTATATTATATTATTGATATTGATATTTTGTTAGTTATTTTGATCATAAGTTTTAAATTTTTAATAATTATAGATTAGTTTTTATAAATTTTAAATAAATTTAATATTGTAATTATGTTTAGAAGTGTTTTACAATTCAATATAAGGAAAATGTTGTAGTTTGTACATGAGTGTAAATAATGTCCTTTCAATATGAAAAACATGTTGTAGTGTCTATAAAATGAAACATTGATAAAAAGGAAAACTAAAAAATAATAAATCAAATAAATTCAATTTATTATATTTTATTTATTTTTAATTAAAAAATTACAATAAAAAAATCATAATATAGATCTAAACTTAAAAAATAAATTTATAATATATATATATATATATATATATATATATATATATATATAATATTTTTTAGTATTATATTTAAAATTTTGATATTTAAATTTAATTATAAACATGCAAAATTAAAATTAAAATATTATAATTTAAATTATATATATATATATATATATATATATATATATATATATATATAGATATAGATATAGATATGTTGGGTGAAGACAAAGACAAGGCACATAGACTATAAAAAGCAGACTTGAAAAAAGCATGAGGAGAGAAGAGTAAAATTTCTTGACAGAAAAGTCATTTTACAAATGTAGTGCCACTTCATCATTCTAGAGTGGTTTGGCTGGCTTCGGGTCTCAACATATACCTCCAAATATAGAGCATTGTTACTGAATGAGACTAAATTCGAGTTGTGATTAAGAAACCAAAATGCCAACTTTTTGGAGCAAAGCTCGCTAACAAGCTAACTTTCCCATTCTCCAATTCCGATTGGATTGCTAGACATGATGAAACTCCATGTGAATGGCATATAGGGATGAGCTAGTGTTAGCTACTATTTTCCAAGTCAACTATCACATTTGAGGGGGGATTAAACTATCAATACAATTGGAGTTTCTTTTCCGATCAACCTGATGCACTTGGTAACTTGTTGTCAAAGGTGATTGACAACGTTAGAGATTTGAATTTCCATGTATAAGGAGTTAAATTAAATTTTTGGTGGTTGTATAACATTTTTAGTGGAATGGAAGAAGCTCAGATGATTAGGTCAAGAGATTGTGAGCCAGGTCAGGTAGTTTTAATAAGAGTGTAAATGATGGGAGTGGTGTATAACATACATGAAATTGGGATAGTAGTGCTCATATCGAGTTGAAGCTTTTAATGACTAGCTATAAGGTGTGTTTCCCATTTCCCTAATCGAATGACTAGGTGGGACGGTAACAATCTGCCTCCCACCTTCTTACTTTCAAAACACCTTATATGTGGAGCTAAATTATATCTTTATTTTAAATTATTTTATTATTATTATTAATTATAAAATGAATTAACTATGGTGAATCTTGACATGTAAATATGATTTGTTATATTATCATGGGCCAATACCATTGCTTGTCAATACCGCATGTCCAAATAACCTTATCTCGATATGCATAGGCTTCCTATCATATAATAATAATATTGGTGCAATATATTACCATTTTACTATAATTATTTCCATTATCATTAAAAAACTCTCTTCAAAGGTGACGTATAAGAATAATAATAGAGCTTCCAATGCTCGGACTGTAAATTGGTAGAAAAGCAATTAGAGATGCTCCTAGAACTTCCAACGCTTGGTATGATAAGGACAGTAAAATAGTTAGGAAAGAAATTAGGGATGCCAAACATTGGAAACATATGTATATAAAAGGCTTTTATAAAAAGGAAGAAAAGGAGATATATTAATAAGAGACAATAGAATCTTCTTCACGTTTCTAAAGTTGAACCTCAAAAGTTTTGGCTAAATATACTTGTTCTTAAAACAATATAAAATAGTTAGATTCCCTTAAAGAACTAGGATATCTATCTTAAGAAGCTTTATGACTCCCGTGACACCATGGGCATCGTCTTAAACACTTCTATAAAGGAAGATATATTTTATTTGGAAGACCTGGAGTTTGTTAGACACAAAAATTGGAAACTAAACTCAAACATATATATAAAGTGATCTCAATAAATGATGTACAATGCGTACATATTAATACATACTATAAATTGTTGTTTCAGTTTCCAAATCCTCTTGGAATCTAACACCCACTCACCATAATATAACCTAGCCCAATCTTTAATCCCAAGGATTAGTTGTCTAACATTCCCAACTTAATTCGAAGGGATGTACCAAAGTCCAAGAATGAGAGCTCAAAATAAAAAATGCATCTAAGCCAAGAGCTGAACGTCTCTCAAGAAATGGTGTTTAAGGATTGTTATAGACATTTTTGTGCCCTACAACCCCAAGCATGAAATGTCCATAAACCAAGGGCTCCTAAGTCCCTAAAAGTGTTGTTCTAACCCCTAAAGGAACAAGGTCAATAGATTACAGCTTCTCCTAGAAGTTCTCCATGAGAAACTACTCAGAATTGGTCAAAACAGGATCATTGCAGCTGCTCCACTGGCTAGGTGTGTTGCATCTCACCCAAATACACTGTGAGGGTGCGTTGCATTTCAAAAGTCCCTTCTGTGGGGTGTGATGGGCGAGAAATGACAAATGGCAGTGTCATTCCGTGAGGTGGAGAGGCAATGGAAGCTTCCATGATCTTCTCCCGTGACACTTGCCTCACTGAATTCGGCCAAGGATGAGTAAGAGGCCCTCAGTCTCCAAGTGGAAGCATCAACCTCCCAGCAAAGAAGCCCCTCTTCACCTCAAACAAAGCTTAGATCACCCAGCAATCTGATGTTTGTCTCTAGAAACCAACAACAATTCCTTACAATGTGCAAAATTCCATTGCCTCCGGGGAGATAATTAGTTTGTTTGTTTATCATTCTTTGTTGTTTGTTCCATAAACTTATAAGTAGCATTCGAACTGCATTTTCCATAACAAATGCAAAGTAGATAACTGCTTCTTCAATCCATCCACTGGATCTGTTTATGATTTAAACAACTGATTCATAAACTATCTGATTGCCCTTCTGATAGCTCTTAGATCCTCCTTAGATCTACCCCTGATTGTTGCATTACTAATTGCTTTTTACTCGGCCAAAAACCAAGAACTGAACTGCAAAATGTGACTCGGAACCCGAACAGAGTCTCGTTTCAGGCCCAACGCAGGTACTGTTCAGAGATTCTGAATTTCAGCGCACTTCCCGAGTGGACAACCTGCGCTACATTTCAGATTCTCTTTGTTACAGGTGCACTGATCAGACTAGCTTTGTGCAGTTGTGGTTTCTGTGGATCATTCTTTCTAGTTCTATTCCTGAATTTTGCTGCCTGTGATCAGTATATGTCTGTTTGAAACCCCTTTTCTTTAATGTTTTTCCGCCTCCTTTGTACAAAAGAACTGTAGATGTTTTTGTGTGTTTGTTGAGTCGTTTACAGTTCTCCTTTGCAAAAGTAGCATAATTGTACTGTCGCTCTTTGATTTGAAGCTGTCGCAAGTGTCGATTTCAATCGTAGGAAAGAGTTTGATTGCTGTTGATGGTCGATTATCCTGTTACTATTGCTTTTGGTCTGAATTTGTAATTTTCGAGTGTCAAAAACAAGTATTCATTTCAAAGTCGTAAGATGTCGTAATCGTCTCCATTTTTGATTTTATATTTGTCGCTTGAAAAGAAATTCAGATTTGTACATCAACTTTCTTTTTAGCATCCATATACTAAGAAAGTCGAAAAACAAATACATGCATGTGCATTTGCATATAGACAGTCTGATTGGCTTGATTTAGGAAAGTGCATTTAGAGTGTGCTCTTTGCTCTTTGTGAAAAGATTCTGTCTTTCTTTTCCCTAGTAGCTAGGATTTTCATTGCATAAAGAAGATAAAAAGTTTGTTTATCATCTTAGATTGCATTTTAGGAATTACATCTACATCTCTTGGTGAACCCGAAAGGCAAACTTCATAAACAAGACCAACTTAAAATAAATTCAATGAATCTAACAACGCTTTGGAACTTAACGCACAACATTTAGAAGTCTAGGCTAGAGACGTATTCCGGTGTCGTAAAGCCCGGTAACTATTGTTCTCACCGATGGTTGGGTGATTCCTCCACTCTGAGACGATAAGTGCCAGTGCGGACTTGTGCTCCCACATACCGTCGAGTATATTTTGGGAGACCCCAATAGCCTTAATCCTTTATACGTAGGAATCTGTGTCTGCCGCCCTATCGATCAAAATGCACTGAACATAGCATTCGGGAAGATTGACTGCCATACCGTAAAAAGCATTCTGTAGTTTTGCGATTGGTTTGGTACTCCCTCTACCTAGACTTCCAGAGTAGTCCCTTTCATTCCTTTTCAGACTCCTTAACGGAAAAGGTCCATCTGTGCACTTGTCACTTCAGGCTCATTAAAAATCGAAGGCGACTAGAGTCATCTTTTGTTTTTTCTCGACTCCTAAAAACTGAAAAAACAAGTTGTGTCAAAGCGTCTAAAATTTATTTGAAGCGGAATATTCATTACCCCTTTCCTATGTTGATCTTGGGTTGAGAAAATGGAATCCACCAACCAAGGAATTCCCCTTGGAGGAAATCCTAGTGCCTTCTCCTCTTGGGGAGATGTTGGTGCACCCCATATGGCCACATTGTTGCTTCTAGGACTGACAATTGGTTTGCCTGTATGGCTCTTCTCAACCTCTGTCGTTCAGAACACCACAATTCCTGAACAATCGAATCAGCAATTAGACGAGTCTAGAGTTACCCACCAACCTTCTACTTCCTCTAATTCTGCCTCTCCTCCTTCCTCTATGCTTGATGGGGCTGGTAAAGACAAAAGTCAAGTACCTAAGGAGAAGAAGGAAAAGAATAAGAAAGAGAAGAAGAAGAAGCAGCCAAAAGCGAATGGGGGCAAACGAGTGTCGTCTAGCGAAAATCCACACACTGCACCGACCAGGCCTAAATTGCCATGTGTCATTTGCAAAGGAGACCACTATCACAGAGATTGTCCTTGCATCCCTCGGATCTTAAGGGACTGGTCTCCTCGTATGCACAACCCGGTGTCATCAACCACTGATGATCATGTTGAAAACACACCGTCAACTAGTGAAAGTGAACCCCCGGGACAAAAAGGAAAATATAGATTTCCTTGTAAACTGTGTGAAGGCGATCATGCTGTCCATCGTTGTCCCTTCTTAGACGAAGCTAAAAGAGTTTTGGATGATCGTCCGGTTTCACCATTACGACTTCCTCCAAGATATAAAAAAACTCTTGCCGAGTCCGTCACTAGGTTAAAATCCGGCTGGCCCGCTCAAGTGGTCGGCCGAAGCATCTATCATTGAAGATAAACCATCTGAATCCATACCAGACGAAAGTTAAAAGGTCAAGGCGGCAGTTGACCCGGTCTTGCCTTCAGAGGTTCCATCTTCAGATGGTACAGTCACTGAAGAGAACAAGGACGACACCATCCAAATTCTTTTCATAAGCACAGACTCCAACGAACATGGGGGCAATTAACCCGTTCCTTTACCGCAGGAAGGAAGTTCGTCAGAGTCATACCCGGCTGTCTATTCGGTCACACCTTCAAGCAACCTAGTTGTCTCCTTCCACTGGAATCAACTAAGCAGACCCCATTTACCAGCTAGTGTACCATTCCGAATCATTGTTCAAATATATAGAATGGTTATGGCTGGTACCATCATAGATGAGGGGGCTTCTATGAGTATCCTTTCCTCAGTTCTTGGAAAGCGCTTGGTTCGCCATCGCTTTTGCCTGAGATGAGAAGTCTAACAGGCTTTGATAAAGGAACTAGTCGACCATTAGGGATCCTTCCCAATGTGCCCATAACATTGAGAGGGAAAACCGTTCACATGAACGTAATGGTAGTTCAAGGACCCCTGGATTACAATCTACTCCTTGGACGAGACTACATTTATTGCATGGGAGCAATTGTCTCCTCACTCTTTAGAGTAAAGTGTTTTCCGCACGAAGGAAGAGTGGTCAAGCTCGTGGACCAGCTTTCATTTCCCAGATCATACAGAGCAAGTAGTCATATACCATCCCTGAATGCTCTTTTCACGCAAGAAATGTCTCAATCTCCAGTCCATCCTCCCGATGAGCGCGAGTGATTCGAGGGGACATGACTGAAACCCAGGGGGCATGCACCCTGGTCTGCTTCGGCAGGAAAAATTCAGGTATAGGGTAGGTTTCCGCATGAGAATATGACTAGTCTGTACCCCCGTCCGTGATTGTAAGAGGGGGTTATTCTAGAACAAGATTCTCTTGTCAAAGTTATGTGAGTTGGCGGGCATCACCGCTCACCTTTGTTTACTTCGGTGGACATCGCCAGAGAAGTGTTTGTTTATGCCGTAAATAGAACTATCTTTGGTAACCTGTAAGAGGTAGGCCTCTCTCGGTAAAACAAATGTTTTAATGGACTAAGGAAGGCGTAACCTTGAAACTCTGTTTTATACCTGGGGTCATGCAAAACTTTTGGAGTGAAAGCAAAGAGCGATCATTTATCTTTTTTTTGGATTGGTCGTTTCCTAACTTGCATAAAGAAAGGATGTGGGGTAAAACTCTAAAAGTTGCCATTTTATATGAGACATTTTTATCACAAGACTGGATTAATTGAGCAGTTTTAGCACATAGTTCAAGCTCGTTTAAAAATAAACATAAGACATGAGAAAATGTTTCCCCCCGCGTTTAAGCTCGTTAAAAAATGAACTATTTCCTGGTAAATAACCATCGTGAATGTAGTACTTCAGCCTTTAAAGCCTTGGTCGTGTTTGCACCGTCACCTCCAATTTTGCATTGGCCAATCATTCACCCCCATTGATTGTTTACCCATTTCGAGGAGCAACTGTGAAGAGTGATTTCACTAGCCATCCTTGTGACACTGCCATGATTGGAAAATTCCAAACCTTACCTGGAATCAGCTACTACCCGTTTTATCACTCGTTCCTCAAAAGACAAGTCTCCTTTAAGCTCTTTTCAAATGACTCGTAAAATATGAAAAGATTTTTGAGCCATTGGCCTCTCCAGCTCGTTAAAGGGACAGGAAGTGTTATCCCTCATCTAGATTTTAATCTTTTTGGACCTAAGGGATTATTACACAAAAAGATCGAGCCCTTGTTTTGTTCGGATCATTAAAACTATCGAAAATTCATCCCTTCTGTATTGTTTTATACTTTTTTGGACTTAAGGGATTAGATGACGAAAAAGGAATTTTGGAGTTACCTTTACATTCCTTTTCAGACTCTCTAAAATTGAAAAGGACCGAGTTATCTTTGTCGTTAAACTCATTAAAAAGATTAATAGCGACAAACTTGTCTATAGACGAGAATGAGTTTCACTATCGCTAGGCTCGTTAAAACATAGCGATGGGTTTGCTCGAAGGGCAAATTATAGAAAAAGCATATGTTATCCTCCTCAAGCTTGACAAAAATAAAGAGGTACTGGTCAGCAATGACTGGGGAAAAATTGGGAAGAAAACTCAAAGAAACTTTGTTGGTAGCAATTCTGTCTTCAACATGACACTTCTGCTTCGTGTCCGAGTCGGGTTGGGTTGTTTCATTCACCGGTCACATCACCATGGTCACGCCATACCATCCACATTTGGGGTTAATGCTACCAATCCATCACATCAGTGTCGCCGATATGTTCAAGAGAAGTCATTCAGAGAATTCACCTGTGTCTCACCCACTACCATACATTATACTCCATTCCTTCATGACTGCCACCCTGAACCTTATATCACCAGATCGTTTTCACCTTCATTAAAATCATTTGCTCCATTCCGTGTCAATGATGTGGGATTCATTAAGGCCTTCCTGTGACGGATCACTTCTTGTCGACATCAGCTCATTATCCAAGAAGTTGATCTAGGAACAGCCCATTTAGTACTTTGAAGCTTGCATGCCTCAATGGCAAGTTTCTCACTTCCGGCGACAGGTTTACATCAATGGCCTTCGACCGAAAGATTTTGCGTGGTGTTCGACGCCAAGTCCTTTATTAACACCACATGAATTGTACTATAGTACCTTGAGGGTCATTATCATTATCGGTGATTCCTCTCGCGCTTGTTAACAGTTTACATCATTGATTGGTAATCAAGCGATGTCTTTCCATGTTCGACTTCAGAACATTTCTCACATGGATCGACTTGTACTTCGAGTGAAGATCAGACGAGATTGAAGACCCCAAATCTAGTTTCATCCATACGGGCTACGATATATATTCAGGGAAATAAAGACATTAAATGTACATCATTGCTGCATGGATAATCATCCACTCAAAAGGATGATGGCTTTATCAGAATCATCAGTCTACACTCAGACAGTTGTCTGTCCTATGTACATGAAAATGAATTTATAAAGCTGAGCATGGGAATGCCCGCCTCAGCTAGATCATGAAAATATTATGAAGATAACGTATTGTATTGTATCTTATTACAGGTCTCCTCCTAGCATTGAAATAACTTCGGATCCTCATAATAAAGCATTTCACCCAACACCAAAAGGTTAACGACCTCATACTTTAGGGGGAAACTATTATAGACATTTTTGTGCCCTACAACCCCAAACACCTCACACTCCGAACACCTCACACTCCGAACAAAAATGTATTCGATACCAAGCAAAAGACTACATGATCGTCGGTGATACGCTTTCCGTCGTGGTATCGATACAGTTCTGAGAAGGTGCCTCACCCATGAGGAGGCCGAAAAAGTCCTGAATGACTGTCATTCAAGCGCGTGTGGGGGGCATCAGTCTGGATATGATACAGCGCAAAAAATCTTATGAGCAAGATACTTCTGGCCAACAATGTTCAAAGATTGCATTACCGCAGTCAGAAGTTGCCATGCTTGTCAAGTTTTCGATAGCAAAAACTAGAAGACCGCCCGCACCTCTACAGCCAATAGTTGTTGTTGGGCCATTCGCCAAATGGGGCATCGATTTCTTGACATGTAACCCCACCTCGACCGGGGGGCATGGGTATATCATAGTCGCAGTTGACTATTTTACCAAATGGGCCGAGGCAATGCCTACATTAGATAATACTGGTGAAACAGCTGCCCTCTTCTTTTTCAATCATGTAGTCGCCAGATTCGGCATACCACAGGCTATAGTCACAGATCATGGATCGCATTTTCATAATCACATGATCGTCGAATTAGCTGCCAAACTAGGGTTGTCTCACGACAGCTCCACTCCATATTATCTGCAAGCCAACAGACAAGTTGAAGCAATCAACAAGGTCCTAAAGCGCATGCTGCAAAGGATGATTAGATTTCACAAGAGAAAATGGCACCTAATCATGTACTCAGCTTTGTGGGCTTACCGAACATCGGTAAGGAATGCAACCTGGTTTACACCTTTCCAAATGGTATATGGCTTGGAAGCAGTCTTACCAATCCAGTGTGAAATCTCGTCTCTCAAACTCGCAATTGATCTCCTCCTCGGAACTTCAGAAGAAGAAGCTCGTTTCTTGGAATTAATCCAATTGGATGAAACCCGTCGTGCTGCCACTTTGGCTAATGAAGCCCATAAGAAACGAGTCAGGGCACAGTTCGACAAAAATGTCAAACCCCGTGTCTTCTCAGAAGGTGACTTGGTCTTGCTTTACGACCAAGAATCCGATAAATTGGGAGCAGGTAAATTTAAGTCTTAATGGATGGGCCCCTATATTGTTAAACGAGTGTTAGCAAAAGGAGCCTACGAGTTAATGGATTATGACGGAATCCCTCTGGCACAACCTTGTAATGGGTTGTACCTCTAGCGTTACTATGCGTAATGGTAACCTGTATGCTTTTGTTATGTTTTTGTTTTCGCTAAAGTGTTTATTTTGGTCAAGTAATCCACTTTTTACATTTATTGCAAATGTCAAACCTATTGGAGTCATGTGTTGGATATGCCGACGGAGCGAGTTGTAGTTCCCGGAACCTATCCTCCACAGACTAGGCTATTTTTGATCCAAGCGGCAAGTTAGTGAGTTTCAGAGGGGTATGTATTGGTCGATCAACAAATAACATCGCTGAATATAACGCGTTGATAGAACTTCTCTCTAATGCCATCACACATGGTATACGCTGACTAATTGTCAGGCTAGACTCACAGCTCGTAATACTACAACTCAATGGTATATATTCCGTCCGAAACCCAGCTATTTATCGCATGTTCCTAAGGGTTAAGATTTTGGAAAGACAATTTGATTTTATTCAATATCAACATATTTCCAGAAACTTAAACATATTAACTGACTCATTAGCAAATTATGTGTTAGATACACATTTGCAACATTTATAAAAAGAAACACACCATCAATGTTGTTACAGGGAAAAGTGTCTATTTAGAACTACTCTATCCCACTAAGGTGTGACAGCTGCCTTAGAAACAAACAGAGAAAAACTACTTTTGTATTTCCTTTATGAATTATAGATAGAGAGGAATAGAAGGACCAACCTCTGTCTTGCGCTAATCCTTCAATTCGATCCCTCTCTTCTTTGATAGTCCACAGCTACCTGCTCCCTTGCATGCCCAGCTTCACAAAGTACCTGTAAGATCACAGAAGCATAGCATTATACAAAGACATGGATCTATATTCATAAACAACTTAGGATCAGATTTAAATTGACCATACAAATGTAACAACCATCAATGATACAAAAACATGGAGGAAAACTCAAATAGCTTTTATTGATAAACAAGAAAAAATCTAGGAGGAGTCACAACCAGTTGTTCTGACCCAGCATCAACCTCCCAGCAAAGAAGCCCCTCTTCACCTCAAACAAAGCATAGATCACCCAACAATCTGATGTTTGTCTCTAGAAACCAACAACAATTCCTTACAATATGCAAAATTCCAGCCTCTGGATCTTTGGGATGAGGGATCCATATATAGATATCTGTGAGGGCAATGAGTCAGCTTGTGATTTGATTAGTGTCTTCTCTCTGTCAGTTCTTGCTTCCACTTGGAGACTGAGGGCCTCTTACTCATCCTTGGTCGAATTTAGTGAGGCAAGTGTCACAGGAGAAGATTCTGGAAGATTCCATTGCCTCTCCACCTCGCAGAATGACACTGCCATTTGTCATTTCTCACCCATCGCATCCCATAGAAGGGATTTTTGAAATGCAACGCACCCTCATAGTGCATTTGGGTGAGATGCAACGCACCTAGCGAGTGGAGCAGCTGCAATGATCCTGTTTTGACCAATTTTGAGTAGTTTTTCATGGAGAACTTCTGGGAGAAGTTGTAATCTGTTGACCTTGTTCCTTTAGGGGTTAGAAAAACACTTTTAGGGACTTAGGAGCCCTTGGTTTATGGACATTTCATGCTTGGAGTTGTAGGGCACAAAAATGTCTATAACAGTGTCGGGTGAAATGCTTTATTATGAGGATCCAAAGTTCTTTCAATGCTGGGAGGAGACCTGTAATAAGATACAATACAATAAATTATCTTCATAATATTTTCATGATCTAGCTGAGCTGGGCATTCCCATGCTAAACTTTATAAATTCATTTTCATGTACATAGGACAGACAATCGTCTGAGTGTAGACTGATGATTCTTATAGAGCCATCATCCTTTTGGTAGGATGATTATCTGTGCGGCAATGATGTACATTTAATGTCTTTATTTCCCTGAATATATATCGCAGCCCAGATGGATGAAACAAGATCCGGGGTCTTCAATCTCGTCCGATCTTCACTCAAAGTACAAGTCGATCCATGTGAGAAATGTTCTGAAGTTGAACATGGAAAGACATCGCTTGATGACATGGAATGGAGCAAATTATTTTGATGGAGGTGAAAACGATCTGGTGATATAAGGTTCTGGTTGGCGGTCATGAAAGAATGGAGTATAATGTATGGTAGTGGGTGAGACACAGGTGACTTATCTGGATGACTTCTCTTGAACATATCGGCGACACTGATGTGATGGATTGGTAGCATTAACCCCAAATGTGGATGGTATGGCGTGACCATGGTGATGTGACCAGTGAATGAAACAACCCAACCCAACTTGGACATGGAGCGAAAGTGTCATGTTCAAGAGCGACTTGCTACCAACAAAGTTTCTTTGAGTTTTCTTCCCAATTTTTCCCCAGTCATTGCTGACCAGTACCTCTTTATTTTTGTCAAGCTTGAGGAGGATAACATATGCTTGTTCTATAAATTGCCCTTCGGGAAAACCCATCGCTATGTTTTAACGAGCCTAGCAATAGTGAAACTCGTTCTCGTCTAAAGACAAGTTAGTTACTATTAATCTTTTTAACAAGTTTAACGACAAAGATAACTCAGTCCTTTTCAATTTTAGAGAGTTTGAAAAGGAACATAAAGGTAACTCCAAAATTCCTTTTTCGTCATCTAATCCCTTAAGTCCGAAAAAGTATAAAACAATACAGAAGGGATGAATTTTCGATAGTTTTAACGAGCCGAACAAAACAAGCGCTCGATATTTGTGTGTAATAATCCCTCGGGTCCAAAAATATCAAAATCTAGAGGAGGGATAGCATTTCCTGTTCCTTTAACGAGCTAGAGAGGCCAATGGCTCGGCAATCTTTTCATATTTTATGAGTCAGTTGAAATGAGCTTAAAGGAGACTCGTCTTTTGAGGAACGAGTGATAAAACGGTAGCAGCTGATTCCAGGTAAGGTTTGGAATTTTCCAATCACGACAGTGTCCCAAGGATGGCTAGTGAAATCACTCTTCGCAACTGTTCCTCAAAATGGGTAAACAATCAAATGGAGGTGAATGATCGGCCAATGAAAAAGTGGAGGTGACGGTGCAAACACGACCAAGGCTTTAATGGCTGAAGTACTACATTCACGAAGGTTATTTACCGGGGAATAGTTCATTTTTTTTAATGAGCTTAAACGCGGGTGGAAACATTTGCTGATGTCTTATGTTTATTTTTTAACGAGCTTGAACTATGTGCTAAAACTGCTCGATTAATCCAGTCGTGTGATAAGAATGTCTCATATAAAAACGACAACTTTTAGAGATTTGCCCCACATCCTTTCTTTATGCAAGTTAGGAAACGACCAATCCTACGAGTTTAAAGGGTTAGAGGTCCTAAAAATTTAAAAAATAAATAGTCGTTCTTCACTTGAATTCCAAAAGGTTTGCATGCCCCCAGGTATAAAACATAGTTTCAAGGTTACCCCTTCTAGGTGCGTTGAATGTCAGATAGCCTTTAGACAGGTCAACATTCAATGCGGCTTTCGATACACAAAGGGTGCGCTGAAGGCAAAATGAGTTCTTCAAAACCTAGGAGCTCAGAAAAGCTAGGAATCAAGCTCAAAATGCAAAATGGAAACCATGAAATGAAAGAGCTGAGGTTTAGCTCCTACCTGGTCCAGACGGCGCCAAGAATCGTCCACAGAATCTCCCGAAATCAGCTGATGAAAATCAAGGCCCAAAAGCACCTCCAAAGCTCCAACAAACCAAAGTTCAAATGAAATGGTAAAATGAGAGGTAAAAACACTTCTTCATTACCTTTTATGTAGTTCAAAGTAAAATATTAGTGTTCTAACTTGTTTTCAAACATATATTGTTCATTTATGACTAGTTTGATGAAGCAGTTGAAAATACAGTACGATCTTTGAAAGAACAAAGCTATTTATGGTAAAATCAAAATAGGACCATCTAATCGAGCAGTTTTAGCACATAGTTCAAGCTTGTTAAAAAATAAACATAAGATATGAGCAAATGTTTCCACCTGCGTTTAAGCTCATTAAAAAATGAACTATTCCCTGGTAAATAACCATCGTGAATGTAGTACTTCAGCTATTAAAGCCTTGGTCGTGTTTGCACCGTCACCTCCACTTTTTCATTGGCCGATTATTCACCTCCATTTGATTGTTTACCCATTTTGAGGAACAGCTGCGAAGAGTGATTTCACTAGCCATCCTTGTGACACTGCCGTGATTGGAAAATTCCAAACCTTACCTGGAATCAGCTACTACCCGTTTTATCACTCGTTCCTCAAAAGATGAGTCTCCTTTAAGCTCTTTTCAACTGATTCGTAAAATATGAAAGGATTGCCGAGCCATTGGCCTCTCCAGCTTGTTAAAGGGACAAGAAGTGCTATCCCTCCTCTAGATTTTAATCTTTTTGGACCTGAGGGATTATTACACAAAAAGATCGAGCGCTTGTTTTGTCCGGCTCGTTAAAAGTATCGAAAATCCATCCCTTCTGTATTGTTTTATACTTTTATTGACTTAAGGGCTTAGATGACGAAAAAGGAATGTTGGAGTTATCTTTACGTTCCTTTTCACACTCTCTAAAATTGAAAAGGACCAAGTTATCTTTGTCATTAAACTCGTTAAAAAGATTAATAGCGACAAACTTGTCTATAGACGAGAACGAGTTTCACTATCACTAGGCTCGTTAAAACATAGCGATGGGTTTGCCCGAAGGGCAAATTATAGAACAAGCATATGTTATCCTCCTCAAGCTTGACAAAAATAAAGAGGTACTGGTCAGCAATGACTGGGGAAAAATTGGGAAGAAAACTCAAAGAAACTTTGTTGGTAGCAAGTCGCTCTTGAACATGACACTTTTGCTCCGTGTCCGAGTCGGGTTGGGTTGTTTCATTCACTGGTCACATCACCATGGTCACGCCATACCATCCACATTTAGGGTTAATGCTACCAATCCATCACATCAGTGTCGCCGATATGTTCAAGAGAAGTCATTCAGAGAATTCACCTGTGTCTCACCCACTACCATACATTATACTCCATTCTTTCATGACCGCCACCCTGAACCATATATCACCAGATCGTTTTCACCTCCATTAAAATCATTTGCTCCGTTCCGTGTCATTGATGTGGGACTCATTAAGGCCCTCCTGTGACGGATCACTTCTTGTCGACATCAGCTCATTATGCAAGAAGTTGATCTAGGAACACCCCATTCACTACTTTGAAGCTTGCATGCCTCAATGGCAAGTTTCTCACTTCCGGCAAGAGGTTTACATCAATGGCCTCCGACTGAAAGATTTTGCGTGGTGTTCGATGCCAAGTCCTTTATTCACACCACGTGAATTGTACCACAGTACCTTGAGGGTCATTATCATTATCGATGATTCCTCTCGACTTATTAACAGTTTACATCATTGACTGGAAATCAAGCGATGTCTTTCCATGTTCGACTTCAGGACATTTCTCACATGGATCGACTTGTACTTCGAGTGAAGATCGGACGAGATTGGAGACCCCGGATCTAGTTTCATCCATCCGGGCTGCGATATATATTCAGGGAAATAAAGACATTAAATGTACATCATTGCCGCACAGATAATCATCCTATCAAAAGGATGATGGCTCTATCAGAATCATCAGTCTACACTCAGACGGTTGTCTGTCCTATGTACATGAAAATGAATTTATAAAGCTGAGCATGGGAATGCCCGCCTCAGCTAGATCATGAAAATATTATGAAGATAATGTATTGTATTGTATCTTATTACAGGTCTCCTCCCAGCATTGAAAGAACCTCGGATCCTCATAATTAAGCATTTCCCCTGACACCAAAAGGTTAACGGCCTCATACTTTAGGGGGCAACTGTTATAGACATTTTTGTGCCCTACAACCCCAAGCATGAAATGTCCATAAACCAAGGGCTCCTAAGTCCCTAAAAGTGTTTTTCTAACCCCTAAAGGAACAAGGTCAACAGATTACAGCTTCTCCCAGAAGTTCTCCATGAGAAACTACTCAGAATTGGTCAAAACAGGACCATTGCAGCTGCTCCACTGGCTAGGTGCGTTGCATCTCACCCAAATACACTGTGAGGGTGCGTTGCATTTCAAAAGTCCCTTCTGTGGGGTGCGATGGGTGAGAAATGACAAATGGCAGTGTCATTCCGCGAGGTGGAGAGGCAATGGAAGCTTCCAGAATCTTCTCCTGTGACACTTGCCTCACTGAATTCGACCAAGGATGAGTAAGAGACCCTCAGTCTCCAAGTGGAAGCAAGAACTATTAGAGAGAAGACACTAATCAAATCACAAGCTGACTCATCCCCCTTACAGATATCTATATATGGATCCCTCATCTCAGAGATCTACAGGCTGGAATTTTGCATATTGTAAGGAATTGCTGTTGGTTTCTAGAGACAAACATCAGATTTTTGGGTGATCTAAGCTTTGTTTGAGGTGAAGAGGGGCTTCTTTGCTGGGAGGTTGATGCTGGGTCAGAACAACTGGTTGTAACTCCTCCTGGATCTTTTCTTGTTAATCAATAAAAGCTATTTGAGTTTTCCTCCAAGTATTTTGTATCATTGATGCTTGATACATTTGTATGGTAAATTTACATCTGATCCTAGATTGTTTATGATTATAGATCCATGTCTTTGTATAGTGCTATGCTTCTGTGATCTTACAGGTACTTTGTGAAGCTGGGCTTGCTGGGAGTAGGTAGCTGGGGACTATCAAAGAAGAGAGGGATCGAATCGAAAGATTAGCGCAAGACAGAGGTTGGTCTTTCTGTTCCTCTCTATCTATAATTCATAAAGGAAAAACATAAGTAGTTGTTCTCTATTTGTTTCTAAGGCAGCTGTCACACCTTAGTGGGATAGAGCAGTTATATATAGACACTTTTCCCTGTAACAAAATGGCGACAGCGACTCCGCTGGGGAGATAATTAGTTTGTTTGTTTATCATTCTTTGTTGTTTGTTTCATAAACTTATAAGTAGCATTCGAACTGCATTTGCCATAAAAAATGCAAAGTAGATAACTACTGCTTCAATCCATCCACTGGATCTGTTTATGATTTAAACAACTGATTCACAAACTATCTGATTTCCCTTGTGATAGCTCTTAGATCCTCCTTAGATCTACCCCTGATTGTTGCATTACTGATTGCTTTTTAACCGGCCAAAACCCAAGATCTGAACTGCAAACTGTGACCCGGAACTCGAACAGAGTCTCGTTTCTGGCCCAGCGTAGGTACTGTTCAGAGATTCTGAATTTCAACGCACTTCCCGAGTGGACAACCTGCGGTGCATTTCAGATTCTCTGTGTTACAGGTGCACTGATCAGACTAGCTCTGTGCAGTTGTGGCTTCTGTGATTCATTCTTTCCAGTTCTATTCCTGAATTTTGCTGCCTGTGATCAGTATATGTCTGTTTAAAACCCCTTTTCTTTACTGTTATTCCGCCTCCTTTGTACAAAAGAACTGTAGATGTTTTTGTGTGTTTGTTGAGTCATTTACAGTTCTCCTTTGCAAAAGTAGCATAGTCGTGATGTTGTCCTTTGATTTGAATCTGTTGCAAGTGTCGATTTCGATCGTAGGAGAAAGTTTGATTGCTGTTGATGGTCGATTATCCTGTTACTATTGCTTTTGGTCTGAATTTGTAATTTTCTAGTGTCAAGAACAAGTATCCAGTTCAAAATCGTCTCCATTTTTTATTTCGAAAAGAAGATTTTTTATATTTGTCGCTTGAAAAGAAATTCAGATTTGTGCATCAACTTCCTTTTTAGCATCCATATACTAAGAAAGTCAGAAACAAACACATGCATGTGCATTTGCATATAGACAGTTTGATTGACTTGATTTAGGAAAAGTGCATTTAGAGTGTGTTCTTTGCTCTTTGTGAAAAGATTCTGTCTTTCTTTTCCCTAGTAGCTAGGATTTTCATTGCATAAAGAAGATAAAAAGTTTCTTTATCATCTTAGATTGCATTTTAGGAATTACATCTACATCTCATGGTGAACCTGAAAGGAAAACTTCATAAGCAAGATCAACTTAAAATAAATTCAATGAATCTAACAACGCTTTGGAACTTAACGCACAACATTTAGAGGTCTAGGTTAGAGACGTATTCCGGCGTCGTAAAGCCTGGTAACTGTTGTTCTCACTGATGGTTGGGTGATTCCTCCACTTTGAGACGATAAGTGCCAGTACGGACTTGTGCTCCCACGTACCGTCGAGTATATTTTGGGAGACCCCAATAGGCTTAATCCTTTATCCATAGGAAGCCGTGTCTGCCGCCCTATCGATCGCAATGCACTCAACACAACATTCGGGAAGATTGACTGCCGTACCGTAAAAAGTATTGTGCAGTTTTGCGATTGGTTTGGTACTCCCTCTACCTAGACTTCCAGAGAAGTCCCTTTCGTTCCTTTTTAGACTCATTAACAGAAAAGGTCCATCTGAGCACTTGTCACTTCAGGCTCATTAAAAATCGAAGGCGACTAGAGTCATCTTTTGTTTTTTCTCGACTTTTAAAAACTGAAAAAACAAGTTGTGTCAAAGCGTCTAAAATTCATTTAATTCGGAAACATATTTCCCCTTTATTTTAGTTGATTGAGTAATCCACAATCGTGGAAGAAAGTCAATTGAAACCCCGTCGTTCGCGAAGGATTATGAGTCAACCGTCTTTGTCTCCAGAATCGAAGCTAGTACAGACAAAGCGAACTCGTTTAACCGGTTCCAAATCTCCTATTAATGTTAGAACAAGTGTTCCAACGACATCAGAGACTCCGGTTACTCCAAACATTTCTGGGATCCCTGCCTCTACAGAAGATGTTCAGCAGCCACAGAAGGATAGTGATACTGATCCTAGTCTGAGAGTAAACACTTGTGTTACCGAACCAGTTCCATCTACAACCGGTTCGGAGATTCTTGCTCTTCAAACATCTGTCGCTGACGATTTCACACCTTCTTCGGCACCAGAAATATTCTACGGACCTGACGGTCTTCCCCTTCCACCTGGTCTGATTGCCATAGAAGAAATTATAGAAGATCCTCAAACAAGTACTCCAATGCAATTTGGAGTCGGGATCACTCTATATCCTTCTTCGTCAGAAGTTAGTCTACCACCAGCGGAAGCTCCTGTAGAATCGCTAGGTAATCTTTTGGATAGACTACAAATGTCTGAACAACCGCCAACATCTAGGACTGTGTCGTCTGACACAGCGACGGCAGAACTCCCTGCTATCACTTCGACAATGTTCGTCGGTATACCATCTGTCCCGACTAGCTCTCAACCGCTAGAAGGAGTCGACTCAGGGGCTATCTCGACAGTATGGTCTATTCCTGTTTGTTCATCCGGAATAATATCCGGAAACTCTTATGTTGAGTCTCAACAAATTGATCCATTTGGGGGTCAATTTGGGCAAACAATTCCCTTGAGTTCTAGATTACCACCATATGGGGGGCAGTATACCCTTTCATTATCCCCTCTGGGAGGATATCCATACGGGAGTTCACAACAACATTCAGGTTATATTGGAATTACCTTAAGCGGTTGTGTACCTATACTACCTCAACAACCAAGAGTTGTATACTCGATGCAACAATGCTTACCTACGTCAAATATTCCAGCTACGCCAGCTATTGTGACGGTGTCGCAAGTTCAAGCGCTGCCTGTTGTATGCCAACCTCAGGTATCTCAGGTTGTAATGCAACAGCCCTTTGACCCTGCGACTCAACCACAATCGCCGACTGGTGGAATGACACAGGTTCAAACGGGTACAATTACCCCTCATCTTGGTCAAACTGTTAATACTGGGCAACAACACATGGCTTCACAACCATGGCTGGTGCAATACCAACAACCGCAATTCCAACAAGTATACCAAGGTTCTAAGCAACAAATCTTTGCTAACAGTGGACAACCGTACATTCAAAACGGTCAAAATCAACCATTTTACAATGGTCATGTCCACCAACCTTACCAAACATACCAGCATCAAATGCATTATGCCAGTATGAAAAGACCAACTGCTCAGGCAATCCCATCTTATCCTGCGTATGCTTCGCCTAACCTGAATCAACAGTTACCCTTTGTGGCAATTTTGGAGTTACCTGATTTAAACCGGTTAACCAACGATCCAATTGATTACACCCCTTGGTGGCCAGCGATTCCACATAAACTTCCATCAGATATTCCTAAATTTAATGGAAATCCGGGTGAAGATCCATCGAATCACGTGATGACCTTTCATCTATCGTGTTCATAAAACACCCTAAATGATGATTTCATAAGACTTTGCCTCTTTCAGAGGACGTTAATGGATCCAGCGGCAAAATGGTACATCGAATTGCCTAGAGCTTCGTTCGACAACTTCAATACCTTAGCCACAACCTTTTTAACCCATTTTCAGTTACCAATAAGGTACGAAACGGGAACAGAACTTCTTACCAATTTCAAACAGACGACGGCCACTCACATATCTGATCATATACATGAATGGCGACGTCGTCGTAGAATGGTAAAAACGTATGTCCCCGATCAACTCTTAGTTGAATGGTTTATCAAGTCATTACTACCTTCCATCACAGAAGATGTGGCAAAGGGGGAGTCATAACAGAAGAGCAAGTTATCGCTCGTGCACAATATCTGGATTTGATTTACACTCAGTCCGGCACGCTCTATGATAAAATACCTGACGCCCCTAGACCAGAATTCTCAATTCCTCCTCCTCCTAAATCGAACAATGACTCTCATGCCAGCGATGGCGTGATTGGCACAACAGACACGAAATCGACAAAGGCTACATCCAAAAAGGCCCGTAAGATTTTAGGTCAAAATGAAAAAGATGAACTTCTTGCTTCGGAAGTAAATGCCGTATCGACAGATAAAGGAAAAGAAACCAAACAACCAGAGAGCAAGAAAAAAGGCAAAGGGAAGAAGAAGAAATAGGAGGAATCATCACCTGAAAAATCTTCTTCAAACCCTCCTGGAGATAGGAAACCAAAAAATCCATGCCTTATATGCGATGAGGATCATCGGTCTGCAGATTGTCCACACAGAGCTGAGCTTAAAAAATTCTTCAAGAATTCAAAAACCTCCGCAGTGTTAACTTATCCGTTTCCAAATCCAGGAACAAATCTGGTTGAAAGTGAAAATGCTTCCCCACCTCAAGTGCTAATGTTGTCGGTTTCAAAACAGCAAAATGATGCTTTGATATCGACAAGGAATAAAGATTATGGGAATCCACAGCTGTCAAACAACAAGGATAAAGATCAACCTAGTAGTTTGACAACAACTTCGACAGAAGTTGGGCCACCCATCAACCCTGAATTAACGATAAAACCGCCAAGGGGAATAGTACACAAGTCGACATTTAATCCCCGCGCTAGAGCGGAACAACATTATAATATAATGGAAGATTTGGCCCAATCGCCATCCGCTATGTCGACTCTTGAAGTACTACAGAATTGCCCATTCCAAAGGCAGGCTTTATTATCAGCCATTGGTGGGATAGACCCGAAGGATTCCAATCTTGTATCCTTCGATCATAAAGGATACAATCCTCAATTACCAGCTCAACTAGCTTTCCTTGTTCAAGTGAAAGCCCTCAACAAAATTGTTCATTGAACAATTATTGATGAGGGGGCATCTACATGCATTATGTCGATGAGTTGCTGGAAAACTTTAGGATCTCCAACCTTGTCGCGATCTTCGTCGACATTAAAAGCGTTCGACGGAAGGACATATACCCCATATTGTATCCTAAGTAACTTGAAAGTTGAACTAAGAGGGAAAATGGTAGAAATAGATGTTGAAGTCATCGATGGGAATCTTGATTACAACATCCTACTAGGAAGACCATGGATATATGCCATGGCAGCTGTTGTGTCGACCTATTTTAGGAAGTTTGCATTTCCCTTTCAAGGAGGGATTACAATCATCGATCAACAGAACTTCCTCCCCAATGGTTCTCAAGTTACAGGAAGCATTCCTATGATCCATGGAAGCCCCCATTCGCTTCAAAATATTGGAGTAGGACTACTAAAAGATCTTATACTAATGGGAACTTTCACCCTTCCACCTCCAATCAATCTGGCGGAGGTAGCGTCGATAGGAACCTGCAACATGATATCTTCTAAAAAGATCTCAGAAAACGATATCGACATGGATCATGCAATGGTTTTTCCCCCAATCCCAACAAAGTATTGTAGCAATCAATGTTCCTAGCATGGGAGGCAAACCTAAATCAGCGCTCATCAAGCGTTTGGATAGATAGGTCTAGAGAATATGGTACCCGTTTAGATCCTTGGTCGCGAGTGCATGTCACTGACAAAGGAATTGTCCAATCAATGGTAATTGAAGGGGCACCATGGAATGATTCCCACCATTGTTCCCTTCTTCCGGATTGTAGAGAAGATACTCAAGATGACCTTTATCATCCTTCAGTTTTTGAATTCCTATCAAATACTGTAAACACGGTGGATTCCGAGCGAAACTTGTCCAACATTGAAGAGACTATCGCCATAAATATCTCGACCAAAACAGATGTTGTAGAGAATATTTATGTTGGCAAATGTTGTTCTCCTTCAGAACTGGAAATATATAACGCTCTTTTTTTCGAATTCAGAAATGTCTTTGCTTGGTCATACAATGAAATGCCAGTCATTGACTCGAGTACCGTTGAACACGAAATTAAGATGTATCCAGATGTCAAACCAGTACGACAATGGCTAAGGCAGGTGCACCCTAAGAAAGCCGCTGCCATTAAGGCAGAAGTTGAAAAACTTCTCCATGCTGGTTTCATCTACCGGGTTCCTCTAACCGATTGGGTATCGAATATTGTCCCTGTTATGAAAAACAAGGAACAATTAGAGTGTGTGTCGATTATAGGGATGTAAATCAAGCTTGTCCAAAAGACAACTACCCTACACCCTTCATTGACCAAATAATTGATGAATGCGCCGGATGCGAAATCTTTTCATTCACGGATGGATTCTCCGGGTATAATCAAATAAATATCCGCCCACAGGACCAGTCAAAGATTGCATTTATTTGTCCGTGAGGCACATTCACATATCAAAAATTACCCTTTGGTTTGAAGAACGCAGGGGTGACATTTCAGAGGACAATGAATTATGCCTTCCACGACATCAAAAACATCGTTCAACCATACCTCGACAACCATTCGGCTCATTCGTGAAAACGGATTGATCATCCGCAGCATTTAAGAGCGATATTTCTACGTTGCCGACACTACAAGATACGATTGAATCCACACAAATGTGTGTTTTGCGTCAGTTCAGGTCGTTTGCTTGGATTTGTAGTCTCAAAGGACGGAATTCGTCTCGACCCATGTAAGGTCCAGGCAATCATAAATTTGCCTCCACCTTCGAATTTGCTTCAGATTCAGAAACTCCAAGGGAAAGCAAACTTTCTGAGGAGGTTCATTCCAAATTATGCCGAACTTGCTAAAGGTTATACACGTCTTTTGAAAAAAGAAGTGCCCTTTGTCTTGGATCAGGTCGCGCAAGCTTCCTTTGATGCTTTAAAAGAATCCCTAATGAAAGCATCAATAATGTACGCTCCTGATTATCAAAAAGATTTTAACCTGTATCTAGCTGCAGCAGATACAACCATCGCAATGGTTTTAGTTCAAGAAGTCGATGGAATTGAACATCCTATATATTATTTAAGAAAAAACTTAAATGATGCAGAAAGAAAATATTATTACGTTGAAAAGCTAGCACTCACAGCTGTTCAAGCGATACAGAGATTTCGACACTATGTCCTCTTTCGGAAAACTACTATTCTGTCAGATTGCAACCCCATGACTTATGTATTGTCGCGACAGTTGCTGGGGGGCAAATATTCAAAATGGATAGCAATCCTACAAGAGTTTGATCTGGAATTTGTAAAATCCAAGTGGAAGAAAGCTCTAGTATTCGCAGAATTATTATGCGATCTCCCATCGTCGTCCAACGATGACACATCCGAAGAAACAATCGTGGACGGAAATTTCTTTATAATATCTGCAAGCAATTAGTGGTATGGAGATATAATAATTTATCTCCAAACCCAAAAATATAGGCCAAACACCTCACACTCCGAACAAAAACGTATTCAATACCAAGCAAAAGACTACATGATCGTCGGTGACACGCTTTACCGTCATGGTATCGATACAGTTCTGAGAAGGTGCCTCACCCATGAGGAGGCCGAAAAAGTCTTGAATGATTGTCATTCAGGCGCGTGTGGGGGCATCAATCTGGATATGCTACAGTGCAAAAAATCTTACGAGCAGGATACTTCTGGCCAACAATGTTCAAAGATTGCATAACCGCAGTCAGAAGTTGCCATGCTTGTCAAATTTTCGATAGCAAAAACCAGAAGACCACCCGCACCTCTACAGCCAATAGTGGCTGTTGGGCCATTCGCCAAATGGGGCATCGATTTCATGACATATAACCCCACCTTGACCGAGGGGCAGGGTATATCATAGTCGCAGTTGACTATTTTACCAAATGGGCCGAGGCGATGCCTACATTAGATGATACTGGTGAAACAGCTGCCCTCTTTTTTTTCAATCATGTAGTCGCCAGATTCGGCATACCATAGGCTATAGTCACAGATCATGGATCGCATTTTCACAATCACATGATCGTCAAATTAGCTGCCAAACTAGGGTTGTCTCATGACAGCTCCACTCCATATAATCCGCAAGCCAACGGACAAGTTGAAGCAATCAACAAAGTCCTAAAGCGCATGCTGCAAAGGATGATTGGAGTTCACAAGAGAAAATGGCACCTAATCCTGTACTCAACTTTGTGGGCTTACCGAACATCGGTAAGGAATTCAACCTGGTTTACACCTTTCCAACTGGTATATGGCCTGGAAGCAGTCTTACCAATCCAGTGTGAAATCTCGTCTTTCAAACTCGCAATTGATCTCCTCCCCGGAACTTCAGAAGAAGAAGCTCATTTCTTGGAATTAATCCAATTGGATGAAACCCATCGTGATGCCACTTTGTCTAACGAAGCCCATAAGAAACGAGTCAAGGCGCAGTTCGACAAAAATGTCAAACCCCGTGTCTTCTCAGAAGGTGACTTGGTCTTGCTTTACGACCAAGAATCTGATAAATTGGGAGCAGGTAAATTTAAGTCTTTATGGATGGGCCCCTATATTGTTAAACGAGTGTTAGCAAAAGAAGCCTATGAGTTAATGGATTATGACGGAATTCCACTGGAACAACCTCGTAATGAGTTGTACCTCAAGTGTTACTATGCGTAATGGTAACCTGTATGCTTTTGTTATGTTTTTGTTTTCTCTGAAGTGTTTATTTTGGTCAAGTAATCCACATTTTAGATTTATTGCAGATGTCAAACCTATTGGAGTCATGTGTTGGATATGCCGACAGAATGAGTCGTAGTTCGTGGAACCTATCCTCTGCAGCCTGGGCTATTTTTTATCCAAGCGGCAAGTTAGTAAGTTTCAGAGGGGTATGTATTGGTCGATCAACAAATAACATCGCTGAATATAGCGCGTTGATAGAACTTCTCTCTGATGCCATCACACATGGTATACACCGACTAATTGTTAGGCTAGACTCACAGCTCGTAATACTACAACTCAATGGTATATATTCTGTCTGAAACCCAGCTATTTATCGCATGTTCCCAAGGGTTAAGATTTTGGAAAGACAATTTGATTTTATTCAATACAAACATATTTCTAGAAACTTAAACACATTAACTGACTCATTAGCAAATTATGTATTAGATAGACATTTGCAACATTTATAAAAAGAAACACACCATCAATGTTTGCATGTGGATCATGTAACTTAACCAAAGTAAAACTCCGAAAATCAAAAATATATATAACTGTTTATGGTTTAAACATAATGTTCTGTAACCAAGACAAAATCAGTCAAATGACCCAAAAACTCAAAATGCTAGGGGGCACCCTAGTCTAATGATGCTCATGATAGCAAGTCACAGCCTGTGCAATCATGCGTAAGAGACGAGTCCACCGTCTTGGCACACCAGTAGTATGCCGTTGTAACCTCAAAGGTAGCTCGTCAGCCCTCACATCTGGAATACCAAGAATGAGGCCCTTAACCTGCTCCTGTAATGCTGTGAGAGTCTCGGCCACATTGAGGTCACGAAGAATAGCCCTTTTGACGGCCTCTCCTGCTGGAGCAGCAACTGGTACTCTCAGGTGAACTACTGGATGAACAGGACCAACATCTGCATGTACGCATGAGTTTGATTAAAGTCTTGATAGAATAAAGCACAAGGACATTATAAACAAAAAACGATAAACAGGGATATGGTCAAAGATTTTACCAATGGCACCCCACTGTTCGCCATCCAACAGTACTAAATCTGGATCACCCTGGAAGTCCATGCCAGCGTATGGATACTCGGAATAAACCATCTCCTAATGATCGAACCACCTGAAGAAGGTATCAAAAATGAAATCTGAGACTGGCCAGCATGCCTAGACATATGTTCAACCCATCTCTGCATACGTGGTTCAGTAGGAGAAGGTAAATCGAGTGCAATATACTGCGGCTGCATCAGTGGTATCTTCTCCAAGGCAAAGGCGGTCAAAATAGAACCATACCCAAAGTTCTTCAACCTCCCGCTCTTTATCTTGGTCAACTGTTCTTTCATCACAAGAAGTACTGCGTCACACCAGTTGAACACCTTCTGTTGGAGGCATTCCAAGGCATGCTGCATATAAGATCGGTTGGCTACATGAAGAGCCGCACCACTGGCCATCCTACCAAAAGTAAACAGAATAGTCCTAAGGGACCTGTCAGTGACATCACAAATGATGATCTTGCCGTCTTTACTCGGCTGAGATCCTTCTCTGCAGTACCGGCGAACATAATCTCTCACAGAGTCGCCTCCTCGGGCCGAACCTGACAAAGAGATGGGGGCACCCCGCCTCGACAAGCCACTCAAGAAATAGATGTCTACTACAGTCAAGGGGATAGATTTTCCCCTGATCTGGAAAACCTAATTGGTAGGATCCCAAGCATCGAGAAAATACTGCAGTAAGTTGATCTGCTATCTCATGCTAGAAATGCGGAAGAACTGCAGCAAGCCACAGTTCCGCAGTGCGTTCACTGTAACAGGATCATGTAGGGCAAGCATGTCCTCTTCTTCATGCTCACGTTCTCACCATGTAATGGTCATCTTACTCCAAAGATCTCTTAAAAACAAACAACAGAAGAGTTAGATCCTAATTTTGGTAAGAAACAGGCAAAATTTCCATAAAAGATTGTGCATCAAATTCAGTTTTTGCGCCCAACACACCTACAGCAGTGTTATAGGTGCATTGAATGTTAGATAGCCTTTAGACAGGCCAACATTCAACACAACTTTCGATACAAAGAGGGTGCGCTGAAGGCAAAACGAGTTCTTCAAACCCCAGGGGCTCAGAAAAGCTAAGAATCAAGCTCAAAATGAAAAATGGAAACCATGAAATGAAAGAGCTCAGGTTTAGCTCCTACCTAGTCCAGACGGTGCCGAGAATCGTCCACAGAATCTCTCGAAATCAGCTGATGAAAATCAAGGGGGAAAAGCACCTCCAAAGCTCCAACAAACCAAAGTTCAAATGAAATGGTAAAATGAGAGGTAAAAGCACTTTTTCATTACTTTTACGAAGTTCAAAGTAAAATATTAGTGTTCTAACTCGTTTTCAAGCATATATTGTCCATTTCTGACTAGATTGATGAAGTAGTTGAAAATACAGTATGATCTTTGAAAGAACAAAGCTATTTATGGTAAAATCAAAATAGGACCATCTAATCGAGCAGTTTTAGCACATAGTTCAAGCTCGCTAAAAAATAAACATAAGACATGAGCAAATGTTTCCCCCCGCGTTTAAGCTCGTTAAAAAACGAACTATTCCCCGAAAAATAACCATTGTGAATGTAGTATTCAGTTGTTAAAGCCTTGGTCGTGTTTGCACCATCACCTCCACTTTTTCATTGGCCGATCATTCACCTCCATTTGATTGTTTACCCATTTTGAGGAACAGCTGCGAAGAGTGATTTCACTAGCCATCCTTTTGACACTGTCGTGATTGGAAAATTCCAAACCATACCTGGAATCAGCTGCTACCCGTTTTATCACTCGTTCCTCAAAAGACGAGTCTCCTTTAAGCTCTTTTCAACTAACTCGTAAAATATGAAAAGATTGCCGAGCCATTGGCCTCTCCAGCTCGTTAAAGGGATAGGAAGTGCTATCCCTCCTCTAGATTTTAATCTTTTTGGACCTGAGGGATTATTACACAAAAAGATCGAGTGCTTGTTTTGTTCGGCTCGTTAAAAGTATCGAAAATCCATCCCTTCTGTATTGTTTTATACTTTTTCGGACTTAAGGGATTAGATGACGAAAAAGGAATTTTGGAGTTACCTTTACGTTCCTTTTGAGACTCTCTAAAATTTAAAAGGACTGAGTTATCCTTGTCGTTAAACTCGTTAAAAACATTAATAGCGACAAACTTGTCTATAGACGAGAACGAGTTTCACTATCGCTAGGCTCGTTAAAACATAGCGATGGGTTTGCCCGAAGGGAAAATTATAGAACAAGCATATGTTATCCTCCTCAAGCTTGACAAAAATAAAGAGGTACTGGTCAGCAATGACTGGGGAAAAATTGGGAAGAAAACTCAAAGAAACTTTGTTGATAGGAAGTCGCTCTTGAACATGACACTTCCGCTCCGTGTCCGAGTCGGGTTGGGTTGTTTCATTCACCGGTCACATCACCATGGTCACGCCATACCATCCACATTTTGGGTTAATGCTACCAATCCATCACATCAGTGTCACCGATATGTTCAAGAGAAGTCATTCAGAGAATTCACCTGTGTCTCACCCACTACCATACATTATACTCCATTCTTTCATGACCGCCACCCTGAACCTTGTATCACCAGATCATTTTCACCTCCATTAAAATCATTTGCTCCGTTCCGCGTCATTGATGTGGTATTCATTAAGGCCCTCCTGTGACGGATCACTTCTTGTCGACATCAGCTCATTATCCAAGAAGTTGATCTAGGAACACCCCATTCAGTACTTTGAAGCTTGCATGCCTCAATGGCAAGTTTCTCACTTCCGGCGACAAGGTTTACATCAATGGCCTTCGACCGAAAGATTTTGCGTGGTGTTCGACGCCAAGTCCTTTATTCACACCACGTGAATTGTACTGTAGTACCTTGAGGGTCATTATCATTATCGTTGATTCCTCTCGCGCTTGTTAACAGTTTACATCATTGACTGGTAATCAAGTGATGTCTTTCCATGTTCGACTTCAGAACATTTCTCGCATGGATCAACTTGTTCTTCGAGTGAAGATCAGACGAGATTGAAGACCCCAGATCTAGTTTCATCCATTTGAGCTGCGATATATATTCAGGGAAATAAATACATTAAATGTACATCATTTCCGCACAGATAATCATCCTATCAAAAGGATGATGGCTCTATCAGAATCATCAGTCTACACTCAGACGGTTGTCTGTCCTATGTACATGAAAATGAATTTATAAAGCTGAGCATGGGAATGCCCGCCTCAGTTAGATCATGAAAATATTATGAAGGTAATGTATTGTATTGTATCTTATTACAGGTCTCCTCCCAGCATTGAAAGAACTTCGGATCCTCATAATAAAGCATTTCACCTGACACCAAAAGGTTAACGGCCTCATACTTTAGGGGGCAACTGTTATAGAAATTTTTGTGCCCTACAACCCCAAGCATGAAATGTCCATAAACCAAGGGCTCCTAGGTCCCTAAAAGTGTTGTTCTAACCCCTAAAGGAACAAGGTCAACAGATTACGGCTTCTCCCAGAAGTTCTCCATGAGAAACTACTCAGAATTGGTCAAAACAGGATCATTGCAGCTGCTCCACTGGCTAGGTATCTTGCATCTCACCCAAATACACTATGAGGGTGCGTTTCATTTCAAAAGTCCCTTCTGTGGGTTGCGATGGGCGAGAAATGACAAATGGCAGTGTCATTCCGCGAGGTGGAGAGGTAATGGAAGCTTCCAGAATCTTCTCCTATGACACTTGCCTCACTGAATTCGACCAAGGATGAGTAAGAGGCCCTCAGTCTCCAAGTGGAAGCAAGAACTATTAGAGAGAAGACACTAATCAAATCCCAGGCCGAGTCATCCCCCTTACAGATATTTATATATGAATCCCTCATCCCAGAGATCCAGAGGCTGGAATTTTGCATATTGTAAGGAATTGTTGTTGGTTTCTAGAGACAAACATCAGATTGTTGGGTGATCTAAGCTTTGTTTGAGGTGAAGAGGAACTTCTTTGCTGGGAGGTTAATGCTGGGTCTGAACAACTGGTTGTAACTCCTCCTGGATCTTTTCTTGTTTATCAATAAAAGCTATTTGAGTTTTCCTCCATGCTTTTGTATCATTGATGCTCGTTACATTTGTATGGTCAATTTACATCTGATCCTAGATTGTTTATGATTATAGATCCATGTCTTTGTATAGTGCTATGCTTCTATGATCTTATAGGTACTTTGTGAAGCTGGGCTTGCTGGGAGCAGGTAGCTGGGGACTATCAAAGAAGAGAGGGATCGAATCGAAAGATTAGCACAAGACAGAGGTTGGTCTTTCTGTTCCTCTCTATCTATAATTCATAAAGGAAAAACATAAGTAGTTTTTCTCTATTTGTTTCTAAGGTAGTTGTCACACCCTAGTGGGATAGAGGAGTTCTATATAGACACGTTTCCCTGTAACATTTGCCAACATAAATATTCTCTACAACATCTATTTTGGTCGAGATATTTATGGCCATTTTGTTACAGGGAAAAGTGTCTATATAGAACTGCTCTATCCCACTAAGGTGTGACAGCTGCCTTAGAAACAAACAGAGAAAAGCTACTTATGTTTTTCCTATATGAATTATAGATAGAGAGGAATAGAAAGACCAACCTTTGTCTTGCGCTAATCCTTCGATTCGATCCCTCTCTTCTTTGATAGTTCCCAGCTACCTACTCCCTTGCATGCCCAGCTTCACAAAGTACCTGTAAGATCACAGAAGCATAGCACTATACAAAGACATGGATCTATAATCATAAACAATCTAGGATCAAATGTAAATTGACCATACAAATGTAACAAGCATCAATGGTACAAAAGCATGGAGGAAAACTCAAATAGCTTTTATTGATAAACAAGAAAAGATCCAGGAGGAGTTACAACCAGTTGTTCCCACCCAACATCAACCTCCCAGCAAAGAATCCCCTCTTCACCTCAAACAAAGCTTAGATCACCCAACAATCTAATGTTTGTCTCTAGAAACCATAAACAATTCCTTACAATATGCAAAATTCCAGCCTCTGGATCTCTGGGATGAGGGATCCATATATAGATATTTGTAAGGGGGATGAGTCAGCTTGTGATTTGATTAGTGTATTCTCTTTGACTGTTCTTGCTTCCACTTGGAGACTGAGGGCCTCTTACTCATCCTTGGTCGAATTCAGTGAGGCAAGTGTCACAAGAGAAGATTATGGAAGCTTCCATTGCCTCTCCACCTCACAGAATGACACTGCCATTTGTCATTTCTTGCCCATCGCACCCCATAGAAGGGACTTTTGAAATGCAACGCACCCTCACAGTGTATTTGGGTGAGATGCAACGCACATAGTCAGTGGAGCAGTTGCAATGATCTTGTTTTGACCAATTCTGAGTAGTTTCTCATGGAGAACTTCTGGGAGAAGCTGTAATTTGTTGACCTTGTTCCTTTAGGGGTTAGAACAACACTTTTAGGGGCTTAGGAGCCCTTGGTGTATGGACATTTCATGCTTGGGGTTGTAGGGCACAAAAATGTCTATAACAGTTGCCCCCTAAAGTATGAGGCCGTTAACCTTTTGGTGTCGGGTGAAATGCTTTATTATGAGGATCCGAAGTCCTTTCAATGCTGGGAGGAGACCTGTAATAAGATACAATACAATACATTATCTTCATAATATTTTCATGATCTAGGTGAGGCGGGCATTCCCATGCTCAGCTTTATAAATTCATTTTCATGTACATAGGACAGACAACCGTCTGAGTGTAGACTGATGATTCTGATAGAGCCATCATCCTTTTGATAGGATGATTATCTATGCGGAAATGATGTACATTTAATGTCTTTATTTCCCTGAATATATATCGCAGCCAGGATGGATGAAACTAGATCTAGGGTCTTCAATCTCATCTGATCTTCACTCGAGGTACAAGTCGATCCATGTGAGAAATGTTCTGAAGTCGAACATGGAAAGACATCGCTTGATTATCAGTCAATGATGTAAACTGTTAACAAGCGCGAGAGGAATCACCGATAATGATAATGACCCTCAAGGTACTGCAGTACAATTCACGTGGTGTGAATAAAGGACTTGGCGTCGAACACCACGCAAAATCTTTTGGTCGAAGGCCATTGATGTAAACCTGTCGCCGGAAGTGAGAAACTTTCCATTGAGGCATGCAAGCTTCAAAGTACTGAATGGGGTGTTCCTAGATCAACTTCTTGGATAATGAGCTGATGTCGACAAGAAGTGATCCGTCACAGGAGGGCCTTAATGAATCCCACATCAATGACATGGAACGGAGCAAATGATTTTAATGGAGGTGAAAACGATCTGGTGATACAAGGTTCAGGGTGGCGGTCATGAAAGAATGGAGTATAATGTATGGTAGTGGGTGAGACACAGGTGAATTCTCTGAATGACTTATCTTGAACATATCGGCGACACTGATGTGATGGATTGGTAGCATTAACCCCAAATTTGGATGGTATGGCGTGACCATGGTGATGTGACCGGTGAATGAAACAACCCAACCTGACTCGGACACGGAGCGGAAGTGTCATGTTCAAGAGCGACTTGCTACCAACAAAGTTTCTTTGAGTTTTCTTCCCAATTTTTCCCCAGCCATTGCTGACCAGTACCTCTTTATTTTTGTCAAGCTTGAGGAGGATAACATATGCTTGTTCTATAATTTTCCCTTCGTACAAACCCATCTCTATGTTTTAACGAGCCTAGCGATATTGAAACTCGTTCTCGTCTATAGACAAGTTTGTCGCTATTAATGTTTTTAACGAGTTTAACGACAAGGATAACTCGGTCCTTTTCAATTTTAGAGAGTCTGAAAAGGAACGTAAAGGTAACTCCAAAATTCCTTTTTCGTCATCTAATCCCTTAAGTCCGAAAAAGTATAAAACAATACAGAAGGGATGGATTTTCGATACTTTTAATGAGCCGAACAAAACAAGCGCTCGATCTTTTTGTGTAATAATCCCTCAGCTCCAAAAAGATTAAAATCTAGAGGAGGGATAGAACTTCCTGTCACTTTAATGAGCTGGAGAGGCCAATGGCTCGGCAATATTTTCATATTTTACGAGTCAGTTGAAAAGAGCTTAAAGGAGACTCGTCTTTTGAGGAAAGAGTGATAAAATGGGTAGCAGTTGATTCCAGGTAAGGTTTGGAATTTTCCAATCACGGTAGTGTCACAAGGATGGCTAGTGAAATCACTCTTCGCAGTTGTTCCTCAAAATGGGTAAACAATCAAATGGAGGTGAATGATCGGCCAATGAAAAAGTGGAGGTGACGGTGCAAACACTACGAAGGCTTTAACGGCTGAAGTACTACATTCACGATGGTTATTTACTGGGGAATAGTTCATTTTTTAACGAGCTTAAACGCGGGTGGAAACGTTTGCTCATATCTTATGTTTATTTTTTAACGAGCTTGAACTATGTGCTAAAACTGCTCAATTAGATGGTCCTATTTTGATTTTACCATAAATAGCTTTGTTCTTTCAAATATCGTAGTGTATTTTCAACTGCTTCATCAAACTAGTCAGAAATGAACAATATATGATTGAAAACGAGTTAGAACACTAATATTTTACTTTGAACTACGTAAAAAGTAATGAAAAAGTGTTTTTAGCTCTCATTTTACCATTTCATTTGAACTTTGGTTTGTTGGAGCTTTGGAGGTGCTTTTCCCCCTTGATTTTCATCAGCTGATTTTGGGAGATTCTGTGGACGATTCTCGACGCCGTCTAGACCAGGTAGGAGCTAAACCTGAGCTCTTTCATTTCATGGTTTCCATTTTGCATTTTGAGCTTGATTCCTAGCTTTTCTTAGCCCCTGGGGTTTGAAGAACTCGTTCTGCCTTCAGCGCACCCTCTGTGTATCGAAAGCTGCGTTGAATGTTGTCCTGTCTAAAGGCTATCTCACATTCAACGCACCTAGAACACTGCTGCAGGTGCGTTGGGCACAAAAAGGGAATTTGATGCACAATTTTTGATGGAAATTTTGCCTTTTTCTTACCAAAATCAGGATCTAACTCTTCTCTTTTTTTTTCTTCAGAGATCTTTGGAGTAAGATGACCATTACATGGCGAGAATGCGAGCACGAAGAAGAGGACATGCTTGCCGTACATGATCCGGTTACAGTGAACGCACTACGGAACTGTGGCTTGCTGAAGTTCTTCCTTATTTCTAGCATGAGACAACAGATCAACTTACTGCAGTATTTGCTCGATGCTTGGGATCCTACCAATCAGGTTTCCCAGATTAGGGGAAAGTCTATCCCCTTGACTGTAGTAGACATCTATTTCTTGACTGGCTTGTCGAGGCGGGGTGCCCCCATCTCTTTGTCAGGTTCGGCCCGAGGAGGCGACTCTGTGAGAGATTATGTTCGCCGGTACTGCAGAGAAGGATCTCAACCGAGTAAAGACGGCAAGATCATCATTCGTGATGTCACTGACAGGTCCCTCAGGACTATTCTGTTTACTTTTGGTAGGATGGCCGATGGTGCGGCTCTTCATGTAGCCAACTGATCTTACATGAAGCATGCCTTGGAATGCCTCCAACCGAAGGTGTTCAACTGGTGCGACGCAGTACTTCTTGTGATGAAAGAACAGTTGACCAAGATGAAGAGCGGGAGGTTGAAGAACTTTGGTTATGGTTCTATTTTGACCCCCTTTGCCTTGGAGAAGATACCACTGATGCAGCCGCAGTATATTGCACTCGATTTACCTTCTCCTACTAAACCACGTATGCAGAGATGGGTTGACCATATGTCTAGGCATGCTGGCCAGTCTCAGATTTCATTTTTTGATACCTTCTTCAGGTGGTTTGATCGTCAGGAGATGGTTTATTCCGAGTATCCATACGCTGGCATGGACTTCTGGGGTGATCCAGATTTAGTACTACCAGATGGCGAATAGTGGGGCGTCATTGGTGAAATCTTTGACCATATTCTTGTTTATCGTTTTTCATTTATAATTTCCTTGTGCTTTATTCTATGAAGACTTAAATCAAACTCATTTGTACATGCAGATGTTGGTCCTGTTCATCCAGTAGTTCGCCTAAGAGTACCAGCTGCTGCCCCAGCAGGAGAGGCTGTCAGAAGGGCTATCCTTCGTGACCTCGACGTGGCCGAGACTCTCACAGCATTACAAGAGCAGGTTGAGGGCCTCACTCTTGGTATTCCAGATGTGAGGACTGAGGAGCTACCTTTGAGATTACAGCAGCATACTACTGGTGTGCCCAGACGATGGACTCGTCTCTTACGCATGATCGCACAGGCTGTGACTTGCTATCACGAGCATCATTAGGCTAGGGTGCCCCCTAGCATTTTGAGTTTTTGGGTCATTTGACCGGTTTTGTCTTGGTTACAGAACATTGTGTGTAAACCATAAACAGTTATATATATTTTTTATTTTCAGAGTTTTACTTTGGTTAAGTTACATGATCCACATGCAAACATTGATGGTGTGTTTCTTTTTATAAATGTTGCAAATGTCTATCTAACACATAATTTTATAATGAATCAGTTAATGTGTTTAAGTTTCTGGAAATATGTTGATATTGAATAAAATCAAATTGTCTTTCCAAAATCTTAACCCTTAGGAACATGTGATAAATAGCTGGGTTTCGGACGGAATATATATCATTGAGTTGTAGTATTACGAGTTGTGAGTATAGCCTAACAATTAGTCGGCGTATACCATGTGTGATGGTATCAGAGAGAAGTTATATCAATGCGCTATATTCAGCGATGTTATTTGTTGATCGACCAATACATACCCCTCTGAAACTTACTAACTCACCGCTTGGATCAAAAATAGCCTAGGCTGGGGAGGATAGGTTCCGCGAACTACGACTCGTTCCGTCGACATATCCAACACATGACTCCAATAGGTTTGACATCTGCAATAAATGTAAAAAGTGGATTACTTGACCAAAATGAACACTTTAGCGAAAACAAAAACATAACAAAAGCATACAGGTTACCATTACGCATAGTAACGCTTGAGGTACAACCCATTACGAGGTTGTGCCAGTGGGATTCCGTCATAATCCATTAACTCGTAGGCTCCTTTTGCCAACACTCGTTTAACAATATAGGGGCCCATCCATAAAGAATTAAATTTACCTGCTCCCAATTTATCGGATTCTTGGTCGTAAAGCAAGACCAAGTCACCTTCTGAGAAGACATGGGGTTTGACATTTTTGTCGAAATGCGCCTTGAATCATTTCTTATGGGCTTCATTAGCCAAACCGACACCACAACGGGTTTCATCCAATTGGATTAATTCCAAGAAACGAGCTTCTTCTTCTGAAGTTCCAGGGAGGAGATCAATTGCGAGTTTGAGAGACGAGATTTCACACTGGATTAGTAAGACTGCTTCCAGGCCATATACCAGTTGGAAAGGTGTAAACCCGGTTGCATTCCTTACCGATGTTCGGTAAGCCCACAAAGCTGAGTATAGGATTAGGTGCCATTTTCTCTTGTGAACTCCAATCATCCTTTGCAGCATGCACTTTAGGACCTTGTTGATTGCTTCAACTTGTCCGTTGGCTTGCGGTGTAATATAGAGTGGAGCTGTCGTGAGACAACCCTAGTTTGGCAGCTAATTCAACCATCATGTGATTTCGAAAATGCGATCCATGATCTGTGACTATAGCCTGTGGTATGCCAAATCTGGTGACTACATTATTGAAAAAAAATAGGGTAGTTGTTTCACCAATATTATCTAATGTAGGCATCGCCTCGGCCCATTTGGTAAAATAGTCAACTGCGACTATGATATGCGCATGGCCCCCGGTCGAGGTGGGGTTACATGTCATGAAATCGATGCCCCATTTGGCGAATTGCCCAACAGCAACTATTGGCTGCAGAGGTGCGGGTGTTCTTCTGGTTTTGCTATCGAAAATTTGACAAGCATGGCAACTTCTGACTACGGTTATGCAATCTTTGAACATTGTTGGCCAGAAGTATCCTACTCGTAATATTTTTTGCGCTGTAGCATATCCAGACTGATGCCCCCCACACGCGCCTAAATGACAATCATTCAAGACTTTTTCGTCCTCCTCATGGGTGAGGCACCTTCTCAGAACTGTATCGATACCACGACGGTAAAGCGTGTCACCGACGATCATGTAGTCTTTTGCTTGGTATCGGATACGTTTTTGTTCGGAGTGTGAGGTGTTTGGCCTGAATTTTTGGGTTTGGAGATAAATGATTATATCTCCATACCACTTATTGCTTGCAGATATTAGAAACAAATTTTCGTCCACGATTGTTTCTTCGAATGTGTCATCGTTGGACGACAATGGGAGATCGCATAATAATTCTTTGAATACTAGAGCTTTCTTCGACATAGATTTTACAAATTCCAGATCAAACTCTTGTAGGATTGCTATCCATTTTGAATATTTGCCCCCCAGCAACTGTCGCGACAATATATAAGTCATGGGGTTACAATCTGACAGAATGGTAGTTTTCATAAAGAGGACATAGTGTCGAAATCTCTGTATCGCTTGAACAGCTGCAAGTGCTAGCTTTTCAACGTAAGAATATTTGCTTTCTGTATCATTTAAGTTTTTACTTAAATAATATATAGGATGTTCAATTCCATCGACTTCTTGAACTAAAACCATTGCGATGGTCGTATCTACTATAGCCAGATACAGGTTAAAATCTTTTTGATAATTAGGAGCGTACATTAATGATGCTTTCATTAGTGATTCTTTTAAAGCATCAAAAGAAGCTTGCGCAACCTGATCCCAAACAAAGGGCACTTCCTTTTTCAAAAGACGCGTATAACCTTTAGAAAGTTCGGCATAATTTGGAATGAACCTCCTCAGAAAGTTTGCTTTCCCTTGGAGTTTGTGAATCTGAAGCAAATTCGAAGGTGGAGGCAAATTTATGATTGCCAGGACCTTACATGGGTCGAGACGAATCCCATCCTTCGAGACTACAAAGCCAAGTAAACGACCAGAACTAACGCAAAATACACATTTGTGTGGGTTGAGTCGTATCTTGTAGTGTCGGCAACGTAGAAATATCGCTCTTAAATGCTGCGGATGATCAGTCCGCTTTCGCGAATGAGCCGGAAGGTCGTCGAGGTATGGTTGAACGATGTTCTTGATGTCATGGAAGGTATAATTCATTTCCCTCTGAAACGTCGCCCCTGCGTTCTTCAAACCAAAGGGTAATTTTCGATATACGAACATGCCCCACGGACAAATAAATGCAATCTTTGACTGGACCTGTGGGCAGATATTTATTTGATTATACCCAAAGAATCCATCCATGAATGAAAATATTTCACATCCGGCGCATTCGTCTATTATCTGGTCGATGAAGGTTGTAGGGTAGTTTTCTTTAGGATAATCTTGATTTACATCCCTATAGTCGATGCACACTTTAATTGTTCCTTGTTTTTTCATAACAGGGACAATATTCGATACCCAATCGGTTAGAGGAACCGGGTAGATGAAACCAGCATGGAGAAGTTTTTCAACTTCTGCCTTAATGGCAACGGCTTTCTTGGGGTGCACCTGCCTTAGCCGTTGTCGTACTGGTTTGACATCTGGATACATCTTAATTTCGTTTTCAACGGTACTCGAGTCAATGCTTGGCATTTCACTGTATGACCAAGCAAAGACATCTCTGAATTCGCGAAAAAGAGCGTTATATATTTCCAATTCTGAAGGAGAACAACATTTGCCAACACAAATATTCTCTACAACATCTGTTTTGGTCGAGATATTTATGGCCATTTCTCCATGCTGGTTTCATCTACCTGGTTCCTCTAACCGATTGGGTATCGAATATTGTCCCTGTTATGAAAAAAAGGAATAATTAGAGTGTGCGTCGACTATAGGGATGGAAATCAAGCTTGTCCTAAAGACAACTACCCTACACCCTTCATCGACCAGATAATAGATGAATGCATCGGATGCGAAATCTTTTCATTCATGGATGGATTCTCCGGGTATAATCAAATAAATATCCGCCCACAGGACCAGTCAAAGACTACATTTATTTGTCTGTGGGGCACGTTCGCATAACGAAAATTACCCTTTGGTTTGAAGAACGCAGGGGCGACGTTTCAGAGGGCAATGAATTATACCTTCCATGACATCAAGAATATCGTTCAACCATACCTCGATGACCTTCCGGCTCATTCGCGAAAGCGGACTGATCATCCGCAGCATTTAAGAGCGATATTTTTACGTTGCCGACAATACAAGATACGACTCAATCCACAGAAATGTGTATTATGCATCAGTTCTGGTTGTTTACTTGGCTTTGTAGTCTCGAAGGACGGGATTCGTCTAGACCCATGTAAGGTCCAGGCAATCATAAATTTGCCTCCACCTTCGAATTTGCTTCAAATTCAGAAACACCAAGGGAAAGCAAACTTTCTGAGTAGGTTCATTCCAACTTATGCCGAACTTGCTAAAGGTTATACACATCTTTTGAAAAAGGAAGTGCCCTTTGTTTTGGATCAGGTTGCGCAAGCTTCCTTTGATGCTTTAAAAGAATCACTAATGAAAGCATCATTAATGTAATCTCCTGATTATTAAAAAGATTTTAACCTGTATCTGGCTGCAACGGATACGACCATCGCAATGGTTTTAGTTCAAGAAGTCGATGGAATTGAACATCCTATATATTATTTAAGTAAAAACTTAAATGATACAGAAAGCAAATATTCTTACGTTGAAATGCTAGCACTCATAGCTGTTCAAGCGATACAGAGATTTCAACACTATGTCCTCTTTCGGAAAACTACCATTCTGTCAGAATGCAACCCCATGACTTATATATTGTCGCGACAGTTGCTGGGGGGCAAATATTCAAAATGGATAGCAATCCTACAAGAGTTTGATCTGGAATTTTTAAAATCCAAGTCGAAGAAAGCTCTAGTATTCGCAGAATTATTATGCGATCTCCCATCGTCGTCCAACGATGACACATCCAAAGAGACAATCGTGGACGAAAATTTGTTTCTGATATCTGCAAGCAATACAAGCCAAACACCTCACACTCCGAACAAAAATGTATTCGATACCAAGCAAAAGACTACATGATCGTCGGTGATACGCTTTACCATCGTGGTATCGATACAATTCTGAGAAGGTGCCTCACCCATGAGGAGGCCGAAAAATTCCTGAATGACTGTCATTCAGGCGCGTGTGGGGGGCATCATTCTGGATATGCTACAGCGCAAAAAATCTTACGAGTAGGATACTTCTGGCCAACAATGTTCAAAGATTGCATAACCACAGTCAGAAGTTGCCATGCTTGTCAAATTTTCGATAGCAAAACAAGAAGACCACCCGCACCTCTGCAGCCAATAGTTGTTGTTGGACCATTCGCCAAATGGGGATTGATTTCATGACATGTAACCCCACCTCGACGGGGGGGCATGGGTATATCATAGTTGCAGTTCACTATTTTACCAAATGGGCCAAGGCGATGCCTACATTAGATAATACTGGTGAAATAGTTGCACTCTTCTTTTTCAATCATGTAGTCACCAGATTCGGCGTACCACAGGCTATAGTCACAAATCATGGATCGCATTTTCGCAATCACATGATGGTAGAATTAGCTGCCAAACTATGGTTGTCTCACGACAGCTCCACTCCATATTATCCGCAAGCCAACAGACAAGTTGAAGCAATCAACAAGGTCCTAAAGCGCATGCTGCAAAGGATGATTGGAGTTCACAAGAGAAAATGGCACCTAATCCTGTACTCAGCTTTGTGGGCTTACCGAACATCGGTAAGGAATGCAACCGGGTTTACACCTTTCCAACTGGTATATGGCCTGGAAGCAGTCTTACCAATCCAGTGTGAAATCTCGTCTCTCAAACTCGCAATCGATCTCCTCCCCGGAACTTTAGAAGAAGAAGCTCGTTTCTTGGAATTAATCCAATTGGATGAAACCCGTCGTGATGCCGCTTTGGCTAATGAAGCCCATAAGAAACGATTCAAGGCACAGTTCGACAAAAATGTCAAACCCTGTGTCTTCTCAGAAGGTGACTTGGTCTTGCTTTACGACCAAGAAAACGATAAATTGGGAGCAGGTAAATTTAAGTCTTTATCGATGGGAGTGTTAGCAAAAGAAGCCTACGAGTTAATGGATTATGACAGAATCCCACTGGCACAACCTCATAATGGGTTGTACCTCAAGCGTTACTATGCGTAATGGTAACCTCTATGCTTTTGTTATGTTTTTGTTTTCGCTAAAGTGTTCGTTTTGGTCAAGGAATCCACTTTTTACATTTATTGCAGATGTCAAACCTATTGGATTCATGTGTTGGATATGCCGATGGAGCGAGTCGTAGTTCGCGGAACCTATCCTCCACAGCCTAGGCTATTTTTGATCCAAGCGGCGAGTTAGTGAGTTTCAGAGGGGTATGTATTGGTCGATCACCAAATAACATCGCTGAATATAGTGCGTCGATAGAACTTCTCTCTGAAGCCATCACACATGGTATACGCCGACTAATTGTCAGGCTAGCCTCACAGCTCGTAATACTACAACTCAATGGTATATATTCTGTCCGAAACCTAGCTATTTATCGCATGTTCCTAACGGTTAAGATTTTGGAAAGACAATTTGATTTTATTCAATATCAACATATTTCAAGAAACTTAAACACATTAACTGACTCATTAGCAAATTATGTGTTAGATGGACATTTGCAACATTTATAAAAAGAAACACACCATCAATGTTTGCATATGGATCATGTAACTTAACCAAAGTAAAACTCTGAAAATCAAAAATATATATAACTGTTTATGGTTTACACATAATGTTCTGTAACCAAGACAAAATCAGTCAAATGACCCAAAAAATCAAAATGCTAGGAGGCACCCTAGTGTAATGATGCTTGTGATATCAAGTCACAACCTGTGCAATCATGCGTAAGAGACGAGTCCACCATCTTGGCACACCAGTAGTATGCCGCTGTAACCTCAAAGGTAGCTCGTCAGTCCTCACATCTGGAATACCAAGAGTGAGGCCCTCAACCTACTCCTGTAATGCTGTGGGAGTCTCGGCCACATCGAGGTCACGAAGAATAGCCCTTCCGACGGCCTCTCCTGCTGGAGTAGCAGCTGGTACTCTCAGACGAACTACTGGATGAACAAGACCAACATCTGCATGTACACATGAGTTTGATTAAAGTCTTGATAGAATAAAGCACAAGGACATTATAAACAAAAAACGATAAACAGGGATATGGTCAAAGATTTTACCAATGGCGCCCCACTGTTCGCCATCCGGCAGTACTAAATCTGGATCACCCCGAAAGTCCATGCCAGCGTATGGATACTCGGAATAAACCATCTCCTGACGATCAAAACACCTAAAGAAGGTATCAAAAAATGAAATCTGAGACTGGCCAGCATGCCTAGACATAGGGTCAACCCATCTCTGCATACATGGTTCAGTAGGAGAAGGTAAATCGAGTGCAATATACTGCAGCTGCATCAGTGGTATCTTCTCCAAGGCAAAGGTGGTCAAAATAGAACCATACCCAAAGTTCTTCAACCTCCCGCTCTTTATATTGGTCAACTGTTCTTTCATCACAAGAAGTATTGCGTTGCACTAGTTGAACACCTTCGGTTGGAGGCATTCCAAGGCATGCTGCATGTAAGGTCGGTTGGCTACATGAAGAGCCGTACCACCAGCCATCCTACCAAAAGTAAACAGAATATTACTAAGGGACCTGTCAGTGACATCACGAATGATGATCTTGCCGTCTTTACTTAGCTGAGATCCTTCTCTGCAGTATCGGCGAACATAATCTCCTACAGAGTCGCCTCCTCGGGCCGAACTTGACAAAGAGATGGGGGCACCCTGCCTCGACAAGCCAGTCAAGAAATAGATGTCTACTACAGTCAAGGGGATAGATTTGCCCCTGATCTGGAAAACCTAATTGGTAGGATCCCAAGCATCGAGAAAAAACTGCAGTAAGTTGATCTGCTATCTCATGCTAGAAATGCGGAAGAACTTCAGCAAGCCACAGTTCCGCAGTACGTTCACTGTAACCAGATCATGTAGGGCAAGCATGTCCTCTTCTTCATGCTCACGTTCTCGCCATGGAATGGTCATCTTACTCCCAAGATCTCTGAAAAACAAACAAGAGAAGAGTTAGATCTTGATTTTGGTAAGAAAGAGGAAAAATTTCCATCAAAAGTGCATTAAATTCCTTTTCTGCACCCAACGCACCTGCAACAGTGTTCTAGGTGCATTGAATGTCAGATAGCCTTTAGACAGGTCAACATTCAATGCAACTTTCGATACACAGAGAGTGCGCTGAAGGAAAAACGAGTTCTTCAAACCCTAGGGGCTCATAAAAGCTAGGAATCAAGCTCAAAATGCAAAATGGAAACCATGAAATGAAAGAGCTCAGGTTTAGCTCCTACCTGGTCCAGACGGCGCCGAGAATCGTCCCCAGATATTCCCAAAATTAGCTGATGAAAATCGAAGGGGAAAAGCACCTCCAAAGCTCCAACAAACCAAAGTTCAAATGAAATGGTAAAATGAGAGGTAAAAACACTCTTTCATTACTTTTTACGTAGTTCAAAGTAAAATATTAGTGTTCTAACTCATTTTCAAACATATATTGTTCATTTCTGACTAGTTTGATGAAGCAGTTGAAAATACAGTACGATCTTTGAAAGAACAAAGCTATTTATGGTAAAATCAAAATAGGACCATCTAATCGAGTCGTTTTAGCACATAGTTCAAGCTCGTTAAAAAATAAACATAAGATATGAGAAAATGTTTCCCCCCTCGTTTAAGCTCGTTAAAAGACGAACTATTCACTGGTAAATAACCATCATGAATGTAGTACTTCAGCCGTTAAAGCCTTGGTCGTGTTTGCACTGTCACCTCCACTTTTTCATTGGCCGATCATTCACCTCCATTTGATTGTTTACCCATTTTGAGGAAAAGCTGCGAAGAGTGATTTCACTAGCCATCCTTGTGACACTGCCGTGGTGGAAAATTCCAAACCTTACCTGGAATCAGCTGAACCCGTTTTATCACTCGCTCCACAAAAGACGAGTCTCCTTTAAGCTCTTTTCAACTAACTCGTAAAATATGAAAAGATTGTCGAGCCATTGGCCTCTCCAGCTCGTTAAAGGGACAGGAAGTGTTATCCCTCCTCTAGATTTTAATCTTTTTGGACCTGAGGGATTATTACACAAAAAGATCGAGCGCTTGTTTTGTTCGGCTCGTTAAAAGTATCGAAAATTCATCCCTTCTGTATTGTTTTATACTTTTTCGGACTTAAGGGATTAGATGATGAAAAAGAAATTTTGGAGTTACCTTTACGTTCCTTTTCAAACTCTCTAAAATTGAAAAGGACCGAGTTATCTTTGTCATTAAACTCGTTAAAAAGATTAATAGCGACAAACTTGTCTATAGACGAGAACGAGTTTCACTATCGCTAGGCTCGTTAAAACATAGCAATGGGTTTGCCCGAAGGGAAAATTATAGAACAAGAATATGTTATCCTCCTCAAGCTTGACAAAAATAAAGAGGTACTGGTCAGCAATGACTGGGGAAAAATTGGGAAGAAAACTCAAAGAAACTTTGTTGGTAGCAAGTCGCTCTTGAACATGACACTCCCGCTCCGTGTCCGAGTCGAGTTGGGTTGCTTCATTCACCGGTCACATTACCATGGTCACGCCATACCATCCACATTTGGGGTTAATGCTACCAATCCATCAAATCAGTCTCACCGATATGTTCAAGAGAAGTCATTCAGAGAATTCACCTGTGTCTCACCCACTACCATACATTATACTCCATTCTTTCATGACCGCCACCCTAAACCTTATATCACCAGATCGTCCTCACCTCCATTAAAATCATTTGCTCCGTTCTGTGTCATTGATGTGGGATTCATTAAGGCCCTCCTGTGACGGATCACTTCTTGTCAACATCAGCTCATTATCCAAGAAGTTGATCTAGGAACACCCCATTCAGTACTTTGAAGCTTGCATGCCTCAATGGCAAGTTTCTCACTTCCGGCGACATGTTTACATCAATGGCCTTCGACCGAAAGATTTTGCGTGGTTTTCGATGCCAAGTCCTTTATTCACACTGCGTGAATTGTACTGTAGTACCTTGAGGGTCATTATCATTATCGGTGATTCCTCTCACGCTTGTTAACAATTTACATCATTGACTGGTAATCAAGCAATGTCTTTCCATGTTCGACTTCAAAACATTTCTCACATGGATCAACTTGTACTTTGAGTAAAGATCGGACGAGATTGAAGACCCCAGATCTAGTTTCATCCATCCGGGCCGCGATAAAGATATTAAATGTACATCATTGCTGCACAGATAATCATCCTGTCAAAATGATGATGGCTCTATTAGAATCATCAGTCTACACTCAGACGATTGTCTTTCCTATGTACATGAAAATGAATTTATAAAGCTGAGCATTGGAATGCCTACCTCAGCTAGATCATGAAAATATTATGAAGATAATGTATTGTATTGTATCTTATTATAGGTCTCCTCCCAGCATTGAAAGAACCTCGGATCCTCATAATTAAGCATTTCGCCTGACACCAAAAGGTTAACGGCCTCATACTTTAGGGGGCAACTGTTATAGACATTTTTGTGCCCTACAACCCCAAGCATGAAATGTCCATAAACCAAGGGCTCCTAAGTTCCTAAAAGTGTTGTTCTAACCCCTAAAGGAACAAGGTCAAAAAATTACAGCTTCTCCTAGAAGTTCTCCATGAGAAACTACTCAGAATTGGTCAAAACAGGATCATTGTAGCTGCTCCACTGGCTAGGTGCGTTGCATCTCACCCAAATACACTGTGAGGGTGCGTTGCATTTCAAAATCCCTTCTGTGGGGTGCGATGGGCGAGAAATGACAAATGGCAGTGTCATTCCGCGAGGTGGAGAGGCAATGGAAGCTTCTAGAATCTTCTCCTCTGACACTTCCCTCACTGAATTCGACCAAGGATGAGTAAGAGGCCCTCAGTCTCCAAGTTGAAGCAAGAACTGTCAGAGAGAAGACACTAATCAAATCACAAGCTGACTCATCCCCCTTACAGATATCTATATATGGATCACTCATCCCAGAGATCCAGAGGCTGGAATTCTGCATATTGTAAGGAATTGTTGTTGGTTTCTAGAGACAAACATCAGATTGTTGGGTGATCTAAGCTTTGTTTGAGGTGAAGAGGGGCTTCTTTGCTGGGAGCAGGTAGCTGGGGACTATCAAAGAAGTGAGGGATCGAATTGAAATATTAGTGCAAGACAGAGGTTGGTCTTTCTGTTCCTCTCTATCTATAATTCATAAAGGAAATACATAAGTAGTTTTTCTTTGTTTGTTTCTAAGGTAGCTGTCACACCTTAGTGGGATAGAGCAGTTCTATATAGACACTTTACCCTGTAACAAAATTGCGACTCCACTGGGGAGGTTGATGCTGGGTCGGAACAACTGGTTGTAACTCCTCCTGGATCTTTTCTTGTTTATCAATAAAAGCTATTTGAATTTTCCTCATGCTTTTGTATCATTGATGCTTGTTACATTTGTATGGTCAATTTACATATGATCCTAGATTGTTTATGAATATAGATCCATGTCTTTGTATAGTGCTATGCTTATGTGATCTTACAGGTACTTCGTGAAGCTGGGCGTGTAAGGGAGCAGGTAGGTGGGGACTATCAAAGAAGAGAGGGATCGAATTAAGGGATTAGCGCAAGACAGAGGTTGGTCTTTCTATTCCTCTCTATCTATAATTCATAAAGGAAAAACATAAGTAGCTTTTCTCTGTTTGTTTCTAAGGCAGCTATCACACCTTACTGGGATAGAGCAGTTCTAAATAGACACTTTTCCATGTAGGGAGATAATTAGTTTGTTTGTTTATCATTCTTTGTTGTTTGTTTCATAAACTTATAAGTAGCATTCGAACTGCATTTGCCATAACAAATGCAAAGTAGATAATTGCTTCTTCAATCCATCCACTAGATCTGTTTATGATTTAAACAACTGATTCACAAACTATCTGATTGCCCTTGTGATAGCTCTTAGATCCTCCTTAGATCTACCCCTGATTGTTGCATTACTGATTGCTTTTTACTCGGCCAAAACCAAGAACTAAACTGCAAACTATGACCCGGAACCCGAACAGAGTCTCATTTCTGGCCCAGCGCAGGTACTGTTCAGAGATTCTGAATTTCAGCGCACTTTCTGAGTGGACAACCTGCGTTGCATTTCAAATTCTCTGTGTTACAGGTGCGCTGATCAGACTAGCTCTGTGCAGTTGTGGCTTCTGTGATTCATTCTTTCCAGTTCTATTCCTGAATTTTGCTGCCTATGATCAGTATATGTCTGTTTGAAACCCCTTTTCTTTACTGTTATTCCGCCTCCTTTGTACAAAAGAACTGTAGATGTTTTTTGTGTGTTTGTTGAGTCGTTTACAGTTCTCCTTTGCAAAAGTAGCATAATCGTACTGTCGCCCTTTGATTTGAAACTGTCGCAAGTGTCGATTTCAGTCCTAGGGAAGCGTTTGATTGCTGTTGAGGGTCGATTATCCTGTTACTATTGCTTTTGGTCTGAATTTGTAATTTTCTAGTGTCAAAAGCAAGTATTCATTTCAAAATCATAAGGTGTTGTAATCGTCTCCATTTTTTATTTCGAAAAGAAGCTTGTTTATATTTGTCGCTTGAAAAGAAATTCAGATTTGTGCATCAACTTTCTTTTTAGCATCCATTTACTAACAAAGTCGAAAACAAACACATGCATGTGCATTTGCATATAGACAGTCTGATTGGCTTGATTTAGGAAACTACATTTAGAGTGTGCTCTTTGCTCTTTGTGAAAAGATTCTGTCTTTCTTTTCCCTAGTAGCTAGGATTCTCATTGCATAAAGAAGATAAATAAGTTTGTTTATCATCATAGATTTCATTTTAGGAATTACATCTACATCTCGTGGTGAACCCAAAAGGAAAACTTCATAAGCAAGATCAACTTAAAATAAATTTAATGAATCTAACAAAGCTTTGGAACTTAACGCACAACATTTAGAGGTCTAGGCTAGAGACGTATTCCGGCATCGTAAAGCCTGGTAAGTGTTGTTCTCACTGATGGTTGGGTGATTCCTCCACTTTGATATGATAAGTGCTAGTACGGACTTGTGCTCCCATGTACCGTTGAGTCTATTTTGGGAGACCCCAATAGGCTTAATCCTTTATCCATAGGAAGCCGTGTCTACCTCCCTATCGATCACAATGCACTGAACACAACATTCGGGAAGATTGACTGCCGTACCGTAAAAAGTATTCTACAATTTTGCGATTGGTTTGGTACTCCCTCTACCTAGGCTTCCAGAGCAGTCCCTTTCGTTCCTTTTCAGACTCCTTAATGGAAAAGGTCCATCTGAGCACTTGTCACTTCAGGCTCATTAAAAATCGAAGGAGACTAGAGTCATCTTTTGTTTTTTCTCGACTCTTAAAAACTGAAAAAACAAGTTGTGTCAAAGCATCTAAAATTCATTTAATTCGGAAACATACTTCCCCTTTATTTTAGTTGATCGAGTAATCCGCAATCGTGGAAGAAAGTCAATTGAAACCCCGTCGTTCGCGGAGGCTTACGAGTCAACCATCTTTGTCTCCGGAATCGAAGCCAGTACGGACAAAGCGAACTCGTTTAACTGGTTCCAAATATCCTATTAAAGTTAGAACAAGTGTTCCAACGACATCAGAGACTCTGGTTACTCCAAACATTTCTAGAATCCCTGTCTCTACAGAAGAAGTTCAGCGGCCACAGAAGGACAGTGATACTGATCCTAGTCTGGGAGTAAACACTTGTGTTACCGAACCAGTTCCATCTACAACCAGTTCGGAGAGTCTTGCTCCTCAAACATCTGTCGCTGCCGTTTTCACACCTTCTTCGGCACCAGAAATATTCTACGGACCTGACGGTCTTCCCCTTCCACCTAGTCTAATTGCCATAGAAGAAATTGTAGAAGATCCTCAAACAAGTACTCCAACACAATTTGGAGTCGGGATCACTCTATATCATTCTTCGTCAGAAGTTAGTCTACCACTAGCGGAAGCTCCTGTAGAATCGCTAGGAAATCTTTTGGATAGACTACAAATCTCTGAATAGCCGTCAACATCTAGGACTGTGTCGTCTGACACAGCGACGGCAGAACTCCCTGCTATCACTCCAATAATGTTCTCCGATATACCATCTGTCCCGACTAGCTCTCAACTGCTAGAAGGAGTCCACTCAAGGGCTATCTCGACAGTATGATCTGTTCTTGTTTGTTCATTCGGAATAATATCCGGGAACTCTTATGTTGAGTCTCAACAAATTGATCCATTTGGAGGTCAATTTTGGCAGTCCGGCCCCCAGGGGCAAACAATTCCCTTGAGTTCTGGATTACCACCGTATGGGGGGCAGTATACCCTTTCATTATCCCCTCTGGGAGGATATCCATACGGGAGTTCACAAGAACATTCAGGTTATACTGGAATTACCTCAAGCAGTTGGGTACCTATACTACCTCAACAACCAAGAGTTGTATACTCGATGCAACAATGCTTACCTACGTCAAATATTCCAACTACGCCAGCTATTGTGACGGTGTCGCAAGTTCAAGCGCTGCCTGTTGTATGCCAACCTCAGGTTTCTCATGTTGTAATGCAACAACCCCTTGACCTTGCGACTCAACCACAATCACCGACCGGTGGAATGACACAGGTTCAGACAGGTACAATTACCCCTCATCTTGGTCAAACTGTTAGTATTGGGCAACAACACATGGCTTCACAACCATGGCTGGTGCAATACCAACAACCGCAATTCGAACAAGTATACCAAGGTTCTGAGCAACAAATATTTGCTAACAGTGGATAGCCATACATTCAAAATGGTCAAAATCAACCATTTTACAATGGTCATTTCCACCAACCTTACCAAACATACCACCATCAAATGCATTATGCTGGTATGCAAAGACCAACTGCTCAGGCAATCCCATCTTATCCTGGGTATGCTTCACCTAACCTGAATCAACAGTTACCCTTTGTGGCAACTTTGGAGTTACCTGATTTAAACCGGTTAACCAACGATTCAATTGCTTATGCCCCTTGGTGGCCAGCGATTCCGCATAAACTTCCATCAGATATTCCTAAATTTAATGGAAATCTGGGTGAAGATCCATCGAATCACGTGATGACCTTTCATTTATGGTGTTCATCAAACACCCTAAATGATGATTCGATAAGACTTCGCCTCTTTCAGAGGACGTTAATGGGTCCAGCGGCAAAATGGTACATCGAATTGCCTAGAGCTTTGTTCGACAACTTCAGTACCTTAGCCACAACCTTTTTAACCCATTTTCAGTTACCAATAAGGTACGTAACGGGAACAGAACTTCTTACCAATTTCAAACAGACGACGGCCACTCACATATCTGATCATATACATGAATGGCGACGTCGTCGTAGAATGGTAAAAACGTATGTCCCCGATCAGCTCTTAGATGAATGGTTTATCAAGTCATTACTACCTTCCATCACAGAAGATGTGGCAAAGGGGGGAGTCGTAACAGGAGAGCAAGTTATTGCTCGTGCGCAATATCTGGATTTGATTTACACTCAGTCTGGCATGCTCTATGATAAAATACCTGATGCCCCTAGACCGGAATTCTCAATTCCTCCTCCTCCTAAATCGAACAATGAATCTCATGCCGGCAATGGTGTGATTGGCACAACAGACACGAAATCGACAAAGGCTACATCGAAAAAGGCCCGTAAGATTTCAGGTCAAAATGCAAAAGATGAACTTCTTGCTTCGAAAGTAAATGCCGTATCGACAGATAGAGGCAAAGAAACCAAACAACCAGGGAGCAAGAAAAAAGGAAAAGGGAAGAAGAAGAAACAAGAGGAATCATCACCTGAAAAATCTTCTTCAAACCCTCCTGGAGATAGGAAACCAAAAAATCCATGCCTTATATGCGACGAGGATCATCGGACCACAGATTGTCCACACAGAGCTGAGCTTAAAAAATTCTTCAAGAATTCAAAAACCTCTGCAGTGTTAACTGATCCGTTTCCAAATCCAGGAACAAATCTGGTTAAGAGTGAAGATGCTTCCCAGTGTCAAGTGTTAATGTTTTCGGTTTCAAAACGGCAAAATGATGCTTTGATATCGACAAGGAATAAAGATTATGGGAATCCACAGCTGTCAAACAACAAGGATAAAGATCAACCCAGTAGTTCGACAACAACTTCGACAGAAGTTGCGCCACCCATCATCCCTGAATTAACGATAGAACCGCCAAAGGGAGTAGTACACAAGTCGACATTTAATCCCCGTGCTAGAGCGGCACAACATTATAATATAGTGGAAGATTTGGCCCAATCGCCATCGCTATGTCCACTCTTGAAGTACTACAGAATTGCCCATCCCAAAGGTAGGCTTTATTATCAGCTATTGGTGGGATAGACCCAAAGGATTCCAATCTTGTGTTATTCGATCATAAAGGATACGATCCTCAATTACCAGCTCAACTAGCTTTCCTTGTTCAAGTGAAAGCCCTCAACAAAACTGTTCATCGAACAATTATTGATGAGGGGGCATCTACATGCATTATGTCGATGAGTTGCTGGAAAAATTCAGGATCTCCAACCTTGTCGTGATCTTCGACGACATTAAAGGCGTTCGACGGAAGGACATATAACCCATATGGTATCCTAAGTAACTTGAAAGTTGAACTAGGAGGGAAAACGGTAGAAATAGATGTTGAAGTCATCGATGGGAATCTTGATTACAACATCCTACTAGGAAGACCATGGATATATGCCATGGCAGCTGTTGTGTCGACCTATTTTAGGAAGATTGCATTTCCCTTTCAAGGAGGGATTACAATCGTCGATCAACAAAACTTCCTCCCCAATGGTTCTCAAGTTACAGGAAGCATTCCCATGATCCATGGAAGCCCCCATTCACTTCAGAATATCGGAGTAGGCCTACTAAAAGATCCTATACTAATGGGAACTTTCGCCTTTCCACCTCCAATCAACTTGGCGGAAGTGGCGTCAATAGGAACCTGCAATATGATATCTTCTAAAAAGATCTCAGAAAACGATATCAACATGGATCATGCAATGGTTTTGCCCCCAAGCCCAACAGAAGTATTGTAGCAATCAATGTTCCTAGCATGGGAGGCAAACCCAAATCAGCGCTCATCAAGCGTTTGAATAGATAGGTCTAGAGAATATGGTACCCCTTCAGATCCTTGGTCGCGAGTGCATGTCACTGATGAAGGAACTGTCCAATCAATGGTAATTGAAGGGGCACCATGGAATGATTCCCACCATCGTTCCCTTCTTTCGGATTGTGGAGAAGATACTCAAGATGACCTTTATCATCCTTCAGTTTTTGAATTCCTATCAAATATTGTAAACACGGTGGATTCCAAGCGAAACTTGTCCAACATTGAAGAGACAATCGCCTTAAATATCTCGACCAAAAAAGATGTTGTAGAGAATATTTATGTTGGCAAATGTTGTTCTCCTTCAGAACTGGAAATATATAACGCTCTTTTTTGCGAATTCAGAGATGTCTTTGCTTGGTCATACAGTGAAATGCCAGGCATTGACTCGAGTATCGTTGAACACGAAATTAGGATGCATCCAGATGACAAACCAGTACGACAACGGCTAAGGCAGGTGCACCCCAAGAAAGCGCTGCCATTAAGGCAGAAGTTGAAAAACATCTCCATGCTGGTTTCATCTACCCGGTTCCTCTAACCGATTGGGTATCGAATATTGTCCTTGTTATGAAAAAACAAGGAACAATTAGAGTGTGCATCGATTATAGGGATGTAAATCAAGCTTGTCCAAAAGACAATTACCCTACACCCTTCATTGACCAAATAATTGATGAATGCGCCGAATGCGAAATCTTTTCATTCATGGATGGATTCTACGGGTATAATCAAATAAATATATGCCCACAGGACCAGTCAAAGACTGCATTTATTTGTCCGTGGGGCACATTCGCATATCGAAAATTACCCTTTGGTTTGAAGAACGCAGGGGCGACGTTTCAGAGGGCAATGAATTATGCCTTCCACGACATCAAAAACATCGTTCAACCATACCTCAACGACCTTCTGGCTCATTCGCGAAAATGGATTGATCACCCGCAACATTTAAGAGCGATATTTCTACGTTGCCGACACTACAAGATACGACTCAATCCACACAAATGTGTATTTTACGTCAGTTCTCGTCGTTTGCTTGGCTTTATAGTCTCAAAGGACAGAATTCGTCTCAACCCATGTAAGGTCCAGGCAATCATAAATTTTCCTCCACCTTCGAATTTGCTTCAAATTCAGAAACTCCAATGGAAAGCAAACTTTCTGAGGAGGTTCATTCCAAATTACGCCGAACTTGCTAAAGGTTATACACGTCTTTTGAAAAATGAAGTGCCCTTTGTCTGGGATCAGGTCGCGCAAGCTTCCTTTGATGCTTTAAAAGAATCCCTAATGAAAGCATCTTTAATGTACGCTCCTGATTATCAAAAAGATTTTAACCTGTATCTTGCTGCAGCGGATACAACCATCGCAATGGTTTTAGTTCAAGAAGTCAATGGAATTGAACATCCTATATATTATTTAAGTAAAAACTTAAATGATACAGAAAGCAAATATTCTTACGTTGAAAAGCTAGCACTTGTAGTTGTTCAAGCGATACAGAGATTTGGACACTATGTCCTCTTTCGGAAAACTACCATTCTGTCAGATTGCAACTCCATGACTTATATATTGTCACGACAGTTGCTGGCGGGAAAATATTCAAAATGGTTAGCAATCCTACAAGAGTTTGATCTGGAATTTGTAAAATCCAAGTCGAAGAAAGCTGTAGTATTAGCAGAATTATTATGCGATCTCCCATTGACGTCCAACGATGTCACATACGAAGAAACAATCGTGGACGAAAATTTGTTTCTAATATCTGCAAGCAATGAGTGGTATGGAGATATAATCATTTATCTCCAAACCCAAAAATATAGGCCAAACACCTCACACTCTGAACAAAAACGTATTCGATACCAAGCAAAAGACTACATGATCGTCGGTGACATGCTTTACCGTCGTGGTATTGATACAGTTCTGAGAAGGTGCCTCACCCATGAGGAGGCCGAAAAAGTCCTGAATGATTGTCATTCAGGCGCATGTGGGGGGTATCAGTCTGGATATGCTACAGCGCAAAAAATCTTACGAGCAGGATATTTCTGGCCAACAATGTTCAAAGATTGCATAACCGCAGTCAGAAGTTGCCATGCTTGTCAAATTTTCAATAGCAAAACCAGAAGACCACCCGCACCTCTGCAGCCAATAGTTGTTGTTGGGCCATTCGCCAAATGGGGCATCGATTTCATGACATGTAACCCCACCTCGACCGGGGGTCATGGGTATATCATAGTCGCAGTTCACTATTTTACCAAATGGGCCGAGGCGATGCCTACATTAGATAATACTGGTGAAACAGCTGCCCTCTTCTTCTTCAATCATGTAGTCGCCAGATTCGGCGTACCACAGGCTATAGTCGCAAATCATGGATCGCATTTTCGCAATCACATGATGGTCGAATTAGCGGCCAAACTAGGGTTGTCTCACGACAGCTCTACTCCATATTATCCACAAGCCAACAGACAAGTTGAAGCAATCAACAAGGTCCTAAAGCGCATGCTGCAAAGGATGATTGGAGTTCACAAGAGAAAATGGCACCTAATCCTGTACTCAGCTTTGTGGGCTTACCGAACATCGGTAAGGAATGCAACCGGGTTTACACCTTTCCAACTGGTATATGGCCTAGAAGCAGTCTTACAAATCCAGTGTGAAATCTCGTCTCTCAAACTCGCATTTGATCTCCTCCCCGGAACTTCAGAAGAAGAAGGTCGTTTCTTGGAATTAATCCAATTGGATGAAACCCGTCGTGATGCCACTTTGACTAACGAAGCCCATAAGAAATGAGTCAAGGCGCAGTTCGACAAAAATGTCAAACCCCGTGTCTTCTCAGAAGGTGACTTGGTCTTGCTTTACGACCAAGAATCCGATAAATTGGGAGTAGGTAAATTTAAGTCTTTATGGATGGGCCCCTATATTGTTAAACGAGTATTAGCAAAAGGAGCCTACGATTTAATGGATTATGATGGAATCCCACTGGCACAACCTTGTAATGGGTTGTACCTCAAGCGTTACTATGCGTAATGGTAACCTATATGCTTTTGTTATGTTTTTGTTTTCACTAGTGTTTATTTTGGTCAAGTAATCCACTTTTTACATTTATTGCAGATGTCAAACCTATTGGAGTCATGTTTTGGATATGCCGACGGAGCGAGTCGTAGTTCGCGGAACCTATCCTCTGCAGCCTGGGCTATTTTTGATCCAAGCGGTGAGTTAGTAAGTTTCAGAGGGGTATGTATTGGTCGATCAACAAATAACATCGCTGAATATAGCGCGTTGATAGAAATTCTCTCTAATGCCATCACACATGGTATACGCCGACTAATTGTCAGGCTAGACTCACAGCTCGTAATACTACAACTCAATGGTATATATTCCATCCGAAACCTAGCTATTTATCGCATGTTCCTAAGGGTTAAGATTTTGGAAAGACAATTTGATTTTATTCAATACCAACACATTTCCAGAAACTTAAACACATTAACTGACTCATTAGCAAATTATGTGTTAGATAAACATTTGCAACATTTATAAAAAGAAACACACCATCAATGTTTGCATTTGGATCATGTAACTTAACCAAATTAAAACTCCGAAAATAAAATATATATATAACTGTTTATGGTTTACACATAATGTTCTGTAACCAAGACAAAATCGGTCAAATGACCCAAAAACTCAAAATGCTAGGGGGCACCCTAGTCTAATGATGCTCGTGATAGCAAGTCACAGCCTGTGCGATCATGCGTAAGAGACGAGTCCATCGTCTTGGCACACCAGTAGTATGCCGTTGTAACCACAAAGGTAGCTCGTCAGTCCTCACATCTGGAATACCAAGAGTGAGGCCCTCAACCTACTCCTGTAATGCTGTGAGAGTCTCGGCCACATCGAGGTCACGAAGAATAGCCCTTCCGATGGCCTCTCCTGCTGGAGCAGCAGCTGGTACTCTGAGGCGAACTACTGGACGAACAGGACCAACATCTGCATGTACACATGAGTTTGATGAAAGTCTTGATAGAATAAATCACAAGGAAATTATAAACAAAAAACGATAAACAAGGATATCGTCAAAGATTTTACGAATGGCGCCCCACTGTTCACCATCCGGCAGTACTAAATCTGGATCACCCCGGAAGTCCATGCCAGCGTATGGATACTCGGAATAAACCATCTCCTGACGATCAAACCACCTGAAGAAGGTATCAGAAAATGAAATCTGAGACTGGCCAACATGCCTAGACATATGGTCAACCCATCTCTGCATACGTGGTTCAGTAGGAGAAGGTAAATCGAGTGCAATATACTGCGGCTGCATCAGTGGTATCTTCTCCAAGGCAAAGGCGGTCAAAATAGAACCGTACCCAAAGTTCTTCAACCTTCCGCTCTTTATCTTGGTCAACTGTTCTTTCATCACAAGAAGTACTGCGTCGCACCAGTTGAAAACCTTCGGTTGGAGGCATTCCAAGGCATGCTGCATGTAAGATCGGTTGGCTACATGAAGAGCCACACCACCGGCCATCCTAGCAAAAGTAAACAGAATAGTCCTGAGGGACCTGTCAGTGACATCACGAATGATGATCTTTCCATCTTTACTCGGCTGAGATCCTTCTCTGCATTACTGGCGAACATAATCTCTCACAGAGTCGCCTCCTCGGGCCGAACCTGAAAAAGAGATGGGGGCACCCTGCCTCGACAAGCCAGTCAAGAAATAGATGTCTACTATGGTCAAGGGGATAGATTTGCCCCTGATCTGGAAAACCTAATTGGTAGGATCCCAAGCATCGAGCAAATACTGCAGTAAGTTGATCTGCTGTCTCATGCTAGAAATGCAGAAGAACTTCAGCAAGCCACAGTTCCGCATTGCGTTCACTGTAACCGGATCATGTAGGGCAAGCATGTCCTCTTCTTCGTGCTCACGTTCTCGCCATGTAATGGTCATCTTACTCCAAATACCTCTGAAAATCAAACAAGAGAAGAGTTGGATCCTGATTTTGGTAAGAAACAGGCAAAATTTCCATCAAAAATTGTGCATCAAATTCCCTTTTGCGACCAACGCACCTGCAGCAGTGTTATAGGTGCGTTGAATGTTAGATAGCCTTTAGACAGGCCAACATTCAACGCATCTTTCGATACACAGAGGGTGCGCTGAAGGCAGAACGAGTTCTTCAAACCCCAGGGGCTCAGAAAAGCTAGGAATCAAGCTCAAAATGCAAAATGGAAACCTTGAAATGAAAGAGCTTAGGTTTAGCTCCTACCTGGTCCAGATGGCGCCGAGAATCATCCACAGAATCTCCCGAAATCAGCTGACGAAAATCAAGGGGGAAAAGCACCTCCAAAGCTCCAACAAACCAAAGTTCAAATGAAATGGTAAAATGAGAGGTAAAAACACTTTTTCATTACTTTTACATAGTTCAAAGTAGAATATTAGTGTTCTAACTCATTTTCAAGCATATATTGTTCATTTCTGACTAGTTTGATGAAGCAGTTGAAAATACAGTACGATCTTTGAAAGAACAAAGCTATTTATGGTAAAATCAAAATAGGACCATCTGATCGAGCAGTTTTAGCACATAGTTCAAGCTCGTTAAAAAATAAACATAAGACATGAGCAAATGTTTCCCCCCGCGTTTAAGCTCGTTAAAAAATGAACTATTCCCCAGTAAATAACCATCGTGAATGTAGTACTTCAGTCGTTAAAGCCTTGGTCGTGTTTGCACCATCACCTCCACTTTTTCATTGGCTGATCATTCACCTCCATTTGATTGTTTACCCATTTTGAGGAACAGCTGCAAAGAGTGATTTCACTAGCCATCCTTGTGACACTGCTGTGATTGGAAAATTCCAAACCTTACCTGGAATCAGCTGCTACCCGTTTTATCACTCGTTCCTCAAAAGACGAGTTTCCTTTAAGCTCTTTTCAACTGACTCGTAAAATATGAAAAGATTGCCGAACCATTGGCCTCTCCAGCTCGTTAGAGGGATAGGAAGTGCTATCCCTCATCTAGATTTTAATCTTTTTGGACCTGAGGGATTATTACACAAAAAGATCGAGCGCTTGTTTTGTTCGGCTCGTTAAAACTATCGAAAATTCATCCCTTCTGTATTGTTTTATACTTTTTCGGACTTAAGGGATTAGATGACGAAAAAGGAATTTTGGAGTTACCTTTACGTTCCTTTTCAAACTCTCTAAAATTGAAAGGCACCGAGTTATCTTTGTCGTTAAACTCGTTAAAAATATTAATAGCGACAAACTTGTTTATAGACGAGAACGAGTTTCACTATCGCTAGGCTCGTTAAAACATAGCGATGGGTTTTCCCGAAGGGAAAATTATAGAACAAGCATATGTTATCCTCCTCAAGCTTGACAAAAATAAAGAGGTGTTGGTCAGCAATGACTGGGGAAAAATTGGGAAGAAAACTCAAAGAAACTTTGTTGGTAGCAAGTCGCTCTTGAACATGACACTTCCGCTCCGTGTCCGAGTCGGGTTGGGTTGTTTCATTCACCGGTCACATTACCATGGTCACGCCATACCATCCACATTTGGGGTTAATGCTACCAATCCATCACATCAGTGTCGCCGATATGTTCAAGAGAAGTCATTCAGAGAATTCACCTGTGTCTCACCCACTACCATACATTATACTCCATTCTTTCATGACCGCCACCCTGAACCTTATATCACAAGATCATTTTCACCTCCATTAAAATAGTTTGCTCCATTCCATGTCATTGATGTGGGATTCCTTAAGGCCCTCCTGTGATGGATCACTTCTGTCGACATCAGCTCATTATCCAAGAAGTTGATCATGGAACACCCCATTCAGTACTTTGAAGCTTGCATGCCACAATGGCAAGTTTCTCACTTCCGGCGACAGGTTTACATCAATGGCCTTCGACCGAAAGATTTTGCATGGTGTTCGACGCCAAGTCCTTTATTCACACCACATGAATTGTACTGCAGTACCTTGAGGGTCATTATCATTATCGGTGATTACTCTCGCGCTTGTTAACAGTTTACATCATTGACTGGTAATCAAGCGATGTCTTTCCATGTTCAACTTCAGAACATTTCTCACATGGATCGACTTGTACTTTAAGAGAAGATTAGATGATATTGAAGACCCCAGATCTAGTTTCATCCATCTGGGCTGCGATATATATTCAGGGAAATAAAGACATTAAATGTACATCATTGCCGCACAGATAATCATCCACTCAAAAGGATGATGGCTCTATCAGAATCATCAGTCTACACTCAGACGATTGTCTGTCCTATGTACATGAAAATGAATTTGTAAAGCTGAGCATGGGAATGCCCGCCTCAGCTAGATCATGAAAATATTATGAAGATAATGTATTGTATTGTATCTTATTACAGGTCTCCTCCCAGCATTGAAAGAACTTCGGATCCTCATAATAAAGCATTTCACCCGACACCAAAAGGTTAACAGCCTCATACTTTAGGGGCAACTGTTATAGACATTTTTGTGCCCTACAACCCCAAGCATGAAATGTCCATAAACCAAGGGCTCCTAAGTCCCTAAAAGTGTTGTTCTAACCCCTAAAGGAACAGGGTCAACAGATTACAGCTTCTCCCAGAAGTTCTCCATGAGAAACTACTCAGAATTGGTCAAAACAGGATCATTGCAGCTGCTCCACTGGCTAGGTGCGTTGCATCTCACCCAAAAACACTGTGAGGGTGCGTTTCATTTCAAAAGTCCCTTCTGTGGGGTGCGATGGGCGAGAAATGACAAATGGCAGTGTCATTCCACGACGTGGAGAGGCAATGGAAGCTTCCATGATCTTCTCCTGTGACACTTGGCTCACTGAATTCGACCAAGGATGAGTAAGAGGCCCTCAGTCTCCAAGTGGAAGCAAGAACTGTCAGAGAGAAGGCACTAATCAAATCACAAGCTGACTCATCCCCCTTATAGATATCTATATATGGATCCCTCATCCCAGAGATCCAGAGGTTGGAATTTTGCACATTGTAAGGAATTGTTGTTGGTTTCTAGAGACAAACATCAGATTGTTGGGTGATCTAAATTTGTTTGAGGTGAAGAGGGGCTTCTTTGCTGGGAGGTTGATGCTGGGTCGGAACAGCTGGTTGTAACTCCTCCTGGATCTTTTCTTGTTTATCAATAAAAGCTATTTGAGTTTTCCTCCATGTTTTTGTATCATTGATGCTTGTTACATTTGTATGTTCAATTTACATCTAATCCTAGATTGTTTATGATTATAGATCCATGTGTTTGTATAGTGCTATGCTTCTGTGATCTTACAGGTACTTTGTGAAGCTGGGCTTGCTGGGAGCAGGTAGCTGGGGACTATCAAAGAAGAGAGGGATCGAATCGAAGGATTAGCGCAAGACAGAGGTTGGTCTTTCTGTTCCTCTCTATCTATAATTCATAAAGGAAAAACATAAGTAGCTTTTCTCTGTTTGTTTCTAAGGCAGCTGTCAGACCTTAGTGGGATAGAGCAGTTCTATATAGACACTTTTCCCTGTAACAAGGATGAACACAAACAGATATGGGGAACTCAAGGTCTCAACTAACACCAACTCTGGAACCTTCATAGCAGTTCTCATGACCACAAAAAAAATTGGTTTTAAGGAGAACACAAACTATGGAACTATCATAGTTGTTCGTCAAAATATTCTTAATATGGAAGTGCTTGTTCACAAACAACTCAATAAACTCAACTCTAACTCAGGCTTGCTTGACATTTTGAACAAACTTGACATCTTGAACTCGAACCTATAGCAGATCATCAACAATTCCCCCCTTGTCAGATACAGGGTGAGAAGCATTCTCCATCACTTCAAGGTTGGTCATCACTCTTGAACATTTATTACCATATGACCTACAAATTGTATTTTCTATGTTCGACCAATCCTAAGAAGAAATTGATTCAAAACTTTGTCTCCCTTGCAATAGCCTTATTTTTGGAACATTTCTTTCAGTGGTGATCTTTCCACAATGTTCACACGGGTATAGATCAAAACATTAATCTTTCAAATTTCCAACTCGGTTATAATGTTGGCATTGATCAAATTTTTCTATAAGAACACCATCCATAAATCCATCACTTCAAAATTGTACACGTTAAGAAAATTCAGGAATGTGAAAAGATACATCTAGGATATCCATGTTATAACCCAAACTAGATATGTGTTTATTATGTGTTATCTCATCCCAAAGTCTTATAAAAGATTTGGGAATGATAGGATTATTACTCTTGCATTACCTCACTTGAACATTACTTTCCGCTACATCCAAATTTTCTTTTGAAATCAGTTCATTACATTGATCTAACTGATGATCAGGCTCAAATGAACTGTTTTCCTAAAAAAAACCAATTCATAATCACAATGTTTCTTCTGAAGTTCGTCTTGTTGTAACTGCAACTCTAGCTCCAAGAATTCACTTTTTCTTTTAGCATTTTTCAAACATGATTCGGTATCAGAAGGGATTTCATTGTTGACTTAGACACTATTATGAGTACTAGACAACATTAAATTGTTTCATAAATGCAACAAGTCATCAAGTTTGACCATTTTATGTCGCAATAAATTTTGAAAAAAGGGTATCGACTACCACTGAAAATGCACTCAATACATATAATTTTATGAGGATTTAATTAGGTGTTAGTTTCAACTAAAAATGCACTCATTTACAACATAATTTCAACAATTTATTATAAAATTGCTGTGAACAAAATATCGGCTTCTTGTGACAACTTCTAGAAAGATATCTTTTAAAATTGTCTTCACAAAGATTTGAACTTGTGCCCTTCTTATCTTTAACATACCAAATGAACTCTTCTAACCACAATTACTTTTATTTCCTTGATTTTATACTCAATTTTTTTATAATTTAAACTTCAATTGACATACTGATGAACTCGGGTAGTCAATTATTTCATATAGCAAGAAGCCAAAAGATTCTTCAAACATATTCTTTTCAAATTTTCAAATATGTGAAGTACTCCTCTAAAAGAAAACATAAACCCCTTTCTCTTTTTGTTTTAAATAAAAATTGGCTTAGTGATTTGATGGTGGAATCTCACTGTTTCCATTTTTATTTTTCTCTCTAAGTTCTAAAATATATTTCAAATAAAAAAAACTTGTCATGAAATATTTTCGCCACTTTTAACTTCAAGTTAATTAATTTTGGAAGCAACCACTTTTACTTTTACTTTCTCATTTAACCTTTATTTAACCATCCTATTCTTAAATATAATTGATAAAATAAATGAGAAATATTTTCTTTAATGAACATTCGATATAGTTTCCATTCACTTCATACTCAACAACTTTTCCCCTATTAACTTTCAATTTCTCACACTATTTTTCTGTTCACTTTCACCTTTGTGGCTCTGCTTCTTTTTATGTTCACTTTTTTCAAAATTAGCCAGTTTTACTTTTAATTTCTCATTTCACCTTTCTTTAACCATTTTCGTCTTCTTAAATATAATTTATAAAAGAAACGATAAATATTTTATTTAATCACAAATTGATATAGTTTCCATTCACTTGATACTCACTAACTTTTCTCCTATTAGCTTTAACATTCTTTGATTCTTTCTATGGTCACTTTCACCTTTTTGGCTTTGCTTCTTTCTCTGTTCACTTTCATCTTTTTGCCTCTGCCTCTTTCTCTATTCAATTTCACGTTTTTGGCTATACCTACTTCCACAAAAAAATGTTGATTCTAGAATTAAAATAAAATATATAGGAAATGTATTCACCTTACTTGTGGTCTCATATTCTAGAAAATGTCTTCATGTTCATTTATTTTTTACATATCCTTGCAAAACAAAATTGTAAATCTTTTTTTAGTTTTACTTTTATGAACCTTGAGAGAAAATATAAATCAAAAAAATATATTCCTTGATCTAAAATTCTTGAAAATACCTCACATAAAATTTTAAAATTTTGTGAATTTTCTTTTACTGCTTTTACCCTTTGATATATCCTTGCCACATTTTCATCACTAATTCCAACATGTAAAATATATTTAAAAATTCTTTTTAACCTCCAATGTCCAAAAAAAATTATTTAAAAAAATATTGTTTCCCACTCTTTCCACTGCATTTTTTTTTCTCACCATCACTTTATATTGCCACTCTCCCTTTTTAGTTGAAGATTAATCAAAAAATCATTCAATTAAAATAATAATTCATACCCCTTTTTTATGCTACAACACTATTTATCCATTACACACTTCTCCAGGTAACTGGTTCTTCTTGCTTCAACATAGATTCCACATGCTTTTTTCTCCTTTTAATTCAAAGATGCACCAAGCTCTCCACACATTCTTAGTCATCTAGTTTTTCCACAATGCCATAGAAGGATTGTTGAAAATGAGGTCAAAGTATGTGAAAAGAGGGGCACCTAGGAAGGCTACAAGACAAGTGGTTCAAGTTAACAATAGGCAGATGATCTACCTACTTCGATACCACTGTAAGACACACAAACTGGAAAGAAACTCAAACATATATATTAGTTGGTCTCAATCAATGATATACAATGTATACATATTAATACATACAAGAAATTGTTGTTTCAATTTCTAGGTCTTGTTGGACTGTAATAACCACTTACCATAATACAAACCAACATAGTATTTAATCTGAAGTATTAGTTGTCTAATAGAGTTTGGGATTAAGAAACTTGCTACTAGAAAAACTAGGGATATTGAAAGATACTGAGCTGAAATACAAACAGAGATAGGCATACATCCATGATAAACTTGAAAACACTTAATTTATGATACATCTCAAATTGTCAAAAATTAAAAAAATCATAAAAACTTAAATTATGACTTTAAAAAGAATTATTATATACTTCTAAAACACATGACAATGACACTTATTCATATGATCTTTTTTTAATTTATCAGTTTAATTAAAAAGATAGAAATGAAATTATTATTTTCAAAATAAATTCCAAAATATAATTTCTAATTACTACTAAAAATTCTAAAATATTTCTACCACCCCTTTCATAATTATTAATAACTAAATTAAAATTTTAAAATTCCAATTCAAAAATAAATAACTATTAATTTAATAATGAAAAAACAACTAATTTATTTAATAAAAAATCTTAAATTTTAATACTTGAAAATATTATTTTTTAATAATGTATAAAATGTTTTTTCAGAAGAAATCACATTGAAGATTTCGGTCAATGTGTTTCGAACCAATAAGTGTGGTTCATTTTTAGGACACAATGAAGAAGCAGATCTAGGAACAGGGTTAAATAGGGAGCTAGGTCAACCTAACAGCTAGAAAAACGGTTATGTTTGACTAGGGGAGGTAAAGGGAAAATATTTTTATTATTTAAATAGATTTAATTATCTAAATAATTGTTTATTTAATGAATATATATTAAAGTCAACTTATTGACCTAACGGTTATATTTGGCTAGGGTTTTGATAATAATAATAAATTTATAGTAGGCAGCAGGGTGTCAAAGCTTTCCTCAAAGTCAGTAAGGGTCCCAAGGTTAAGAAAGAACCCATCAATCACAGTTCAAGAGTCCACCTCCCATTCATCGAGGGAATGACAGACAAGATTGCAAGAATCCTGAAAAAAACATAATATTCTCTCAACTTTTAGACCCCTCAGCGCCATTAGAAGCTCACTAAAGTCTGTCAAAGACAAGGTGAGCCCTATGGATATGAAAAGTGTTTATATCATCTCGTGTTCATGTGGAACCTCATACAACGGTGAAACTGGTCGTTCTATTAACAAAACAATTAAGGAATAGGTGGCTGATATCAAGCACGGGAGGACCAAATCATCAGCCTGGCCGAACTTGCTGAGAAGACCAAGCATTATATATGCATTGAGGAGGCTAAGGTTATCGCTAATATTCCTCACTTTCATCATCATAATTTTAGAGAAGCCTTTGAAATTGAGAGGTCTTCTAGTAATATTAATAGGGATGACGGCTCGAAAATCAATAGCTGTTGGATTCTCGCCCTCTCTTCTTAGTATGCTCTATCTTTGTTTAGAAACCTTTGTCCTCTTTTCTTAATTTTTTTATTAATAATATTAGCATTAATATTAATAAGACGATTAATATTAATAATAAATAATAGTTTAATATTATTAGTATTATTAATATTAATATAAATAATTAATACTATTAGTATCATTAATAATGTGATTAATATTAATATTAAATACTAGTTTAATAATAATAAGCCATAGATTTGATATTCTATTAATATTAATATTAATTTTAATACTAAATACTAATATTAGAATTAATTGTACTAATAATACTAATTTGAATACTTATTATCATATTAATATTAGTCATATTTAGTAATATAAAGTTGATATGTATTATTAATATTGGTATTATCATTCAATAACATTAAAAAAAATTAAAAAATTAATAATAAATAAATATGAGAAACAGTAAGAAAATAATAATAATAAAATTTTATTAATATAAATGTTTAGATAATAGGAGAATATATTAATAAAATAAATAAAACTCTTTTAATAAATTTATTAGTATTATCAGGTTAATAAGTTGACTTTAATATATATTGATTAAATAAACAATTAATTGAAAATTGGAGTGGAAACGCGGGAGAGTGAAATCGTGAGCACGATACAGGGATACAGAGGAATGTGCAGGTCGCTCCAGATGGAGTGTAGCAGAGGAGGGAGCTCCACTCCCTCCTACAAGGAAGCAACTACCAGTAAAGGCAAGGCATCAGTGGGTAAAGTTGGAGGCTCTGGAGAAGAAGGGAAAAAAAATAATGAGAAGGAGTCAGATGGGGCCAGGTCAAAGGAAAATAGTAGCACAAAGGACAAAGAGGAAGAAGATAAAAGCCAGGGAACAAGGGACAAAAACCAAAAGGGACAGTGTAGACCTAAAACAGAGACTATTCCGAGGGTTTTGTTGAATGATCCTGCTCTAGAGGAGCACAACGACCATATGGGGACGTATGCCATAATCTGCAAATTCATGGGGATTTGGCCCTCTCAAAATGCCTTACAGACATGTATCAAATACCATTGGAAACCCAAAGGCAGTATTGAACTCCATATGGGGTCAAAGGGGTCTTTTACTGTGGTATTTACTAACATTGAGGATAAAGATATAATATTCGAAGGAGGACCCTACTTCTTTGCAGTAGCAGGCCTCTATATGAGGCCATGGAAAATGAACTTTGTTCTAGAAAGGGAGACATTCTCCTCGATCCCTGTATGGGTAAGGCTCTATTCCCTACCTCTCGATTACTAGCAACATGGGTTGCTTGCTGCCATTGGCAATAAGCTAGGGCACTTTGTGACAGCTTCTAAAGCCACTAAAATGGGAAAATATACTTCCTACGCTTGGATTTGTGTAGAAATGGATCTATCAGGTGCTCTCCTAGATGAATTAATCCTGGAAGTTTTTGATGAGGAATGGGTCCAAATGGTGGATTATGAGCACATCCTGTGCAGATGTCGTAGATGCCACGAACATGGGCACCTGATTAGAGACTGCCCTCTTAGTAAAGAAGACAATAAAGGAGAACCTAGAACTGTGAAGGATACTGAAAGCTTTCAAAGAATGGTTAATAAAGGAAGAGGGGGCAGAAAAGGATCAAGGAAACAGTGCAGTGATGGCCAGAAGAACAACACAAACAGGTTTCAAATATTGGAAGAAAAGGAAGAAACAACAAGTGAATACCAAGCAATGGAGGACAGACCTAAGGAAAAAGAGATGGAGGAAAAATACAATACAACACAAGAGACTAGTAACAGGAAAGAAACTATGAACAATGAGTCTGAAGCAGAAATGGATTTGGAAATGACCCAAAGTGAAACAGATCTAGAAGAGCATGAACTACAAGAAATTCTAGAAAAGGAACATCTAGATCTGGAAGGGTTCTTGATGCAGGGAACCACGGGAGGGTTGGATTCACTACCCCAAGAGGAATTCAACAGAATACAACAGTTGTTTTAATGGAAGACTCAAGAAGGAGAGTTAGAAACAGGAACAACCACTAACAAACTGGAGAACAAAGGAGTGAAAACAACGAAACCATCCCTGGGAGTAGCTACTAGAAACACAGGTAAGAAGAGAGGCCAGAAAAAGCAGAAGGAACTGCTGATGGAATGCAGAAAGCTAATGATAGATTCGGGTAAGATGAAAGACCTAACCAGTTACTCCTTTACAAGTCTTTAATAATGAAATTTACATCTTGGAATATCAGAGGTCTAGGAAGTAGAAGAAAACAAAGAATGCTTATTCATAGGATGAAACAAGAAATGTCGGACATGATTTTCATACAGGAAACCAAATGTTCCATTCAGAAGATAAGACTCATACACAGTAAATGGCTCATTAGATACGAGTTTCTAGAGGTGAAAGCAGAGAACACAGTGGGGGGGTATTCTTACTCTTTGGAATCCCCAAAGGATTAGCATCATGGATGCAGAGGCATCAAGAAACTATCTATCAGTGGTCATTCAACCTGTCGGGGTTTCAGAAACCTTACTAGTAAAAAATTTTTATGGTCCTCAAAAATTAGAGGACAAACTCAAATTATTAGAAGCCCTTAGTGATCTCAGGAGCAGACAGAATGGAATGCCTTGGATCTTGGGCAGAGATTTTAACATGATCAAATCTCACTCAGAAAAAAAAGGAGGTACCAGAGTACTTAATAAAGACTCCTTAGCATTTCAATAATTTTCAGAAAATATGAATTTGGTTGAGTCAGATTCAAGCAAAGGCCTTTTTACATGGAACAATAAAAGAGGGGGAGAGGCGTTGGTAGCGTCTAAGTTAGACGGGTTCATGATATCGGAGGAATTAATGATGCTAAATAATGAAATCACAGCCAGAGTGCTTCCTTTTGGAGGTTCAGACCATTGGCCGGCTCAGTTAGAAACATCTGGCTCTCCAAGAACTCAACAAGGCTCTGATTAACAATGGTTTTGACAAAGCCAAAAGTGAGCAGGGTGATAAATACCATCTTGCTTGGGAGAATTTATGCAAATAAGAGGAAATATTTTGGAGACAGAAATCCAGAATTCAATGGCTCAAGGAAGGAGAACGGAACACCAGATTTTTTCACAGATCCACTATGGCCAACAGAGCTCACAACAGAATCTCCATGATTAAAAATGAGAGAGGGGAAATTCAAACCACTCATAAAGACATTGAAGTCGTGCTGGTCCAACATTTCAGGAATATCACTAAGGAAAACACTCTAGATAGAGATCAGCCCATAAGGGGAATCACAGAGCATATCCCCAAACTGGTATCCAGAGAGGACAATTTTAACCTCAATAAACCAGTTGAGGAGGAGGAGGTCAGCAAGGTTCTCAAAGAAATGCAGAATGGAAAAGCACCAGGTCCCGATGGTTTCAATGTGGATTTTTTTAAAGCATGTTGGCATATTGTTAAAGAGGACATTGTGGCTGTTGTTGAGGATTCCAGGAGAAGCAAGACTATCCTGAAAGCTCTCAACACCTCCTTTCTTTCCCTTATTCCCAAGAAAGACAGGGCTCAAGCCGCAGATAAGTATAGGCCCATTGCCTTATGTAATGTGGTCTACAAGATAATATATAAAGTAGTGGCTAATAGAATCAAACCTCTCCTACCCTCGCTTGTGTCTGAGGAATAGTCAGGTTATGTGGAGGGAAGACAGATTCTAGACAACATTATTCAACCTCATGAGGTGGTGCACACGCTTACCAGCAAAAAATAGGCAGGGATGTTAATGCAACTGAACATGGCCAAGGTGTATGACAAGGTGAATTGGAATTATATCAAGAAGGTTCTCCACGCCTTTGGGTTCGACCACAACTATGTCAGATGAGTTATGGCGCTGGTGTCCTCCTCCAACTTTTCCATTCTGGTTAATGGATACCCCTCAGAAATCTTCAATCCCTCTAGAGGCCTCAGGCATGGAGACCCTATTTCTCCATTCCTCTTTATTCTTATGATGGAAGGGCTCAGGTTATCCATTAAGCATGCCAAAGATATGGGTAAACTTAGGGGCCTTAAAATTTCCGAGAACGGTTATGTGCTAACTCATCAACAATTTTTGGATGATACCTTATTGCAAGGCATTCCAACATTCAAAGAAGCTTTGGCCTACAAACAAATTCTTAATGATTTTTCCCAAGCGTCAGGTATGGAAGTCAACCTCTATAAATAAAAAATCTTCTTCTTTAGCACTAACATTGCTAGTATCCAAAGAAATATTTCAAGAATTCTTGGATTCCAACGTGATTTCCTCCCCTCTAAATATTTAGGAATTCCTCTTACTACTAGACCCATGCATAAGAGTATTTGGGAACCGATCCTTAATAAGATACAGGATAAAGTAAAAAATTGGGCATTCCGGGCCTTGAACCTGACCGGAAGGATAGTTCTAACTAAGGTTGTGTTATGGAACCAGCTCAAGAAAAGATAGAAAAGATAGATCAACGCCTTAGAATTCAGCCTCTTCGAGGGGGCAACCTCCTTTACATTACATAAATGAACAATTCTTGGATGATTCAAATGACAAAACCTCCTTTCTATATATAGGAGTATAAGGAGTCACAATATAATCCAGCCGACCTAACCATAATAATATAAAGCCACAAAAATAACAATAGAGGGATTCTATGGGGCACAGTAATAACAATATGGCGGTAATAGGGGCACAACAATATTAATAAGGGGTATAACTACAATAGTAATGGGGTAATCACTAGTATTATAGGGACCCAACATGCCCCTCTCCTTCAAAAAAAGTGTTGTCCTCAACGCTTGAGTAGTTCTGGATACTTCTGCATAAAATTCTCATCCTCCCATGTGGAATCTTCAGCGGATAAGTTCCTCCACTTGATAAGATACTCTGAAATTGATCGATTTCGTAGCTGTCGAGTTCTTGTTTCTGTGACTGCTTCTGGTTCCAATATAATTTTTCCTTCCTCGTCAAGTTCTGGAAATATTGTTTGAACTGGGAGCTTGTCGCCTATAACCTTCTTTAAACATGAAACATGGAAAACTGCGTGCAATCGAGAAGCTACAGGAAGCTCCAATTTATATGCCATAGTACCAATGTTTTGCAACACCTTGTATGGACCATAATACTTTGGTGATAATTTATTATCCTTCTTAGCTTGCTTATATGGTTGTAGCTGTAGTAATACCCAATCACCTATATCAAAAATTCATTCACTGCGATGTTGATCTGCCTATTGTTTCATTCTATTCTGTGCCAACACGAGGTTATCCTTTAAGAGTTTGAGGACTTGTTGTTGATGTTCGATGTGATGTTCCATTGCCTGAACCTTAGAATTTTCTCTTAAATATGATGTGATGGATGGGGGTTGATACCCATAAAGTGCCATAAATGGGGTCATTTTTGTTGCTGTATGGAAGGAAGTGTTATACCACCATTCAGCCAGAGGCAACCATTTGACCCATTGTGTTTGTTTATCAGATACAAAGCAACGAAGATATCCTTCCAAACATTTGTTTACTATCTCAGTTTCCCATCATATTGAGGATGATAAGATGAGCTATGAGCTAACTGAGTACCAAGACAAGAAAATAATTCTGTCCAAAAATTTCCAGTGAAAATGGGATCTCTGTCACTTACAATAATCTTTGGGTTTCCATGTAGCTTTTGAATTGTTTCCATAAATGCAGTAGAAACTGTACTGGCTTTAAATGGATGTGATAATGCACAAAAGTGTGCATACTTGATAAGTCTGTCAACTACCACCATGATGACACTCTTTCCCTCAGACTTGGGTAAACCTGTGATAAAATCCATTGAAACCTCTTCCCAACGTTGGCTTGGAATGGATAAAGGTTGTAATAGACTCGGTGTCTTAATTGTTTCAACCTTATTTTGTTGGCAAACCAAACATTCCGCCACAAACTTTTGAATATCTAATTTAAGGCCATCCCTAAAAAATTCCTTCTTAACCTGTGGTAAGTTTTTAAAAATCCTGAGTGCCCTCCTAAGGGAGAAGTGTGCAATTCCATAAGAACCTTTTGTTTTAGCTGGGAATTCTTACAGAGGTATAAGCGATCTTTGTACCATAACGAATCATTTTTCCAGCTAAATGTATCAGACGTACTGGAATCTTGTTGTAACTTTCGAATAAGTGCCCACACTTCTTCGTCATTCTTCCATTCCTCCCTTGCTTCGTTTATCCAATCTGGTTGGATAATAGAAATGGCGCACAACAATGCTTCCACATCCTCATCCTTTCTTGAGAGTGCATCTGCCACCACATTTTACTTCCCTTTTTTGTAGATGATTTCAAAGTCATAACCCAACATCTTTGTGACCCACTTTTGTTGCTCTTCAGAGGATAATCTTTGTTCTAAAAAGTATTTAAGGCTATCATGATCCGTTTTTACCTTGGAGTGTCTTCCCATTAGGTAGGGTTGCCATTTGTTAAGTGCATGGAGTATTGCCAACATTTCCTTCTCATAAATAGCTTTGCTTAAAAAATTTCCCTTGATTGGACGACTTTCAAAAGCAATAGGTCTTTCATCTTGCATTAGAACAACACCAATTCCATTTCCTGAAGCATCACATTCCATAATAAAGGTTTTTGTGAAGTCCGGTGTAGCTAAGACCAGTGCTTGGCACATTGCCTCTTTAAGATGTTCAAAGGCCTTTGTTGCTTTCGGAGTCCATGAAAATGCATCTTTCTTCAATAATGTTGTTAGAGGTTCTGCTATTCTCCCATAATTCTTAAAAAACTTGCGATATTACCCTATCAACCCGTGAAATCCTCGCAGATGCTTTATGGATGTGGGGATTTTCCATTCCTTAATGGCTTTAATTTTGCTAGGGTCTACCTTAACTCCTTCATGAGATACAATATGACCCAGATATTCCACCTCCTGGACTCCAAAGAAACATTTGGATCTTTTTGCATATAATTGTTTCTCCTCCAATAGTTGTAGCACCCTGTCAACATGTTCAACATGATCCTTCCAAGACTTGTTGTAGATTAGTATATCATCAAAAAATACTAACACAAATTTTATAAGGAATGTTTTGAAAATTGAATTCATCAAACCTTGAAATGTTGAAGGTGCATTGGTAAGGCCAAAAGGCATGACCAAAAATTCATAATGACCCTCATGAGTTCTAAATGCTTTTTTCGGAATGTCTTCAGTCTTCATTCTCATTTGATGATATCCTGAACGAAGATCCAACTTGGTGAAGTAAATTGATCCATGCAATTCATCCAGTAATTCATCAATGACAGGAATGGGGAACTTATCTTTAATAGTGAGCTTGTTGAGCTCCCTATAATCCGGACACATGCGCCATGATCCATCCTTCTTGTGCACCAATACTACTGGAGCAGAGAAAGAAATTTGACTCAGTTGAATTATACCAGCCTCTAGCATTTCTGCAACCATACGTTCAATTTCATTCTTTTGGACATAGGGATATCTGTACGGCCTGATGTTTGGGGGAACACTTCCTGGAATCAGATGAATAGCATGATCATGATCACGCATAGGTGGGAGACCTTTGGGAGTCTCAAATACATTGGAATGATTGTCCAAGACTTTTTGGAGATCTAGAGAAATAGATGATTCCAATGTGGAAACATCTAGTGAACATAATTGTGCAATTATACCTCTTTTCTCCTTTTTTAGAAGCTTTGTCATACCATTAGAGCTAATTATCTTTCCTAGTTTCCCTGCAATACCCCTTAATTCAACTTCCTTTCATTTCGTAGAAAATTTGATGAAAAGTTCTTGAAAATTAAAAGCTATTGTAGCCATTGGACTCCTAGTACAACATCAGCACCTCCCATTGGAATGGAAAGCATTGAGCTAGTCAATAAATATTCTCCCCTAGATAGCTTGATATTATGGCACTTTCCAGAGCAATTTATTGTTCCTCCATTTGCAATCAGCACTTGACACTCTGGTGCTAGATATAGGAAGAAATTCAATCCTTTTGCTACCTTACAATGAATAAAATTGTGGGTGCTTCCTGAATCAATCAACACTATTACCTTTTTCTTCTTGATTTGTCCTTGTATCCTGATGGTTTGAGGAGTGGTAATTCCTACCAATGTATTACAAGATATGGTTGGATTTATTTGTTCTTCATCTAGGCTTTGTTCCTGGAGTATATCCTCTTCTTTTGACCTTTCTTGCTCCTTTTCTTCTTCCTCTTCACAATCTATGTAGAATAATTTCTTCTTAGCACACTTATGACCTTTAGTGTACTTGCTATCACAACTATAACAAAGCCCTTTTGCTCTTTTTTCTTCCAATTGTTGTGGTGTCAACCTTATAGGTTGTGGAAGACTAGTGGCAACAACACTTCCATCTTTATAGTTGTGAGTGGTATGCTTCCTGGTTGCCATAATTTTGCTTTCCATTTTTCTTGCTAACCTGAATGTCTTCTCTAATGAATCTGGTTCCCAAAGGTGAACATCATGTTGGATATTATCCTTTAAATACCCTATGAACACATCAATCCTATGCTACTTTGGAATATATTTTACCCTTATGTTCAATTTTTGGAACTCCTCTATGTGCTCCATTATTGAACCCTTTTGTTTGAGACTTATCAGTTGGCTAAAAAAAGTGTTGCTTTTTGTATCCTCATAATGTGCTATCAATTCTTTTGTAAAAATTGTCCAAGTGATGAATTGTTTACGAGAGCAAAGCCATTGATACCATACAAACTGATTTGGTTCCAAATAAAAAGTTTCCATACGTACCTTTTGTGTGTTTTGCACATTATTGAGATCGAAGAATTGCTCCATCTGTAATATCCATGTGGCGGGATCCTTGCCATCAAACTTCCTCATATCGATTTTTAGAACATGGTGAGTCTTCGATCCAACATTAGAGTCTATAGAATCATGATTAACATTTCTTTTGTCCTCATCATGAGTTTCCTTTAGTACCCTTTCACCCTTAGTGACCATTTCTTGTAGCAACTTATTCATATTTATCTTCATTCTTCCATCTTATCATCCATGCCATCAATTTTAGCGTCCATGCCATTCACCTTAGCTTCCATGCCATCCATCTTAGCTTCTACGCCTTTCTTTAAACAGTCCATCTTAGCTTCTACACCTTTCTTTAAACCATCCATCTTAGCTTCTACATCTTTCTTTAAACCATCCATCTTAGATTCTGTTCCTTTTTGTGCAAGGGACAGTTGTTGCACTTGGTCTTGTAATTTTGATATATCATGTTGCATTTCTTCCTCTTCTTCATGAGTCATGCTAGAGCTTTCAGGTTCCTTACTAGGTGTTTGCATTTTCTTTCCTCGGGGCATCAGTTACCGATAATAATGCTCTACTATGCCCTTTGAAATCCTTCAAAATAAATTTTCAAACCAAGCTTAAGCAAAAATTTAAGAAAATCTACACACCTTTTTTCACTTTGTAGGAGCTCGATATTGCCTCTGATGTATCTCTGTACTTTCCAATCATCTAGTTCTGAATTTTTGAGCTGTAGTATCCCTCTGCGTCCTCTTTCCAATGCCACAAGTCTGACCCAAATTGGATTCTCCAAGGAAGAGCTATGTGAAATCTCCCACAGTGACTTGCTTATAGACTAGTTCAGTAGAGTGAACTTGTACGACATGCCACGAGTCACTGTTTTGACCTTTGGATCTGAAACATGAATACAAGAAACTACAGTCCGTCCTATTTTTGTACCTTCTTACGAAATTTCAGTCCGATCCCTAGAGAGAACGTTATGATGATTCTCCCCAGGTCACCTGTTTTGAATGTAATTCAGGAGTCTGCAAAAAGACCAACTTCCTCAGAGCATATCTCCGCAAATATCGCACTAAAAGATCTGAAATTCAGACCTAAGGTTCAGCGCGATTTCTTCTCAAATGGATTTTTTTTACGACTTCTAAAATGTCACAGAAAAAATTTATAGCGAAAATTCCACGATGACCTGTTTGGAGCAGCGAAACCCTAGAATCCAAAGCTCTGATACCAAATGTTATGGAACCAGCTCAAGAAAAGATAGAAAAGATAGATCAACGCCTTAGAATTCAGCCTCTTCGAGGGGGCAACCTCCTTTACATTACATAAATGAACAATTCTTGGATGATTCAAATGACAAAACCTCCTTTCTATATATAAGAGTCTAAGGAGTCACAATATAATCCAGCCGACCTAACAATAATAATATAAAGCCACAAAAATAACAGTAGAGGGATTCTATGGGGCACAGTAATAACAATATGGGGGCAATAGGGGCACAACAATATTAATAAGGGGTATAACTACAATAGTAATGGGGTAATCACTAGTATTATAGGGACCCAACAGGTTGTTCTCGAATCCATCCTAGTTTATATGTTATCAGCTCTCCCAGCCCCAAAAGGTACCTTAGAGCAAATCAGAAACATTCAGCGTGACTTCCTCTGGGGAAAGGAGGAAACTAGAAAGAAATGAGCCTTGGTTTCTTGGGATAAGGTATGCACGCCCAAAAGTCAGGGGGGCGTTGGCCTGGATGATCAAGAGATTCTTAGTAAAGCTCTAGGAGCCAAAATCTGTTGGAGATGGGTGCAGGAGCCAATATGCCAGCTTGTGGCACAATAATGACCTCATAAGAATGTCTGGAAATATAAAGTGCTCTTACATTTGGAATAGAGCCTGGGAGAATAGAAGTCTTGTTCAAAATAATAGTTTTTAGGAAATTAGAGCAGTAGATCTTGCTCTTTTCTCGGAGGACAAATGGCAACAGGAACCAACATGGTTAACAGAGAATTTTGTATGCCTCAAGCAGGAAACAGATGCCCAAGGATTAATCAGAGTTAAGGATTTTTGGGATCCCACACATACCTCTGAAAAATGGATAAGCTGGACAAACATTGATTGTGGAGAGGATAACCCCCTAAAAATAAAAGCAGCGGTTCTTGGGGACTTGCTCAAGCAAAGGATGATCTTAAAAACAGAAGGGCAGGATCAATTGAGATGGGGTAACAACAAGCGCGGAGCCTTTGACCTCAAGGAAGCTAAGGGTTATCTTCAAGGGCAGGATTACAGTGTTCCAGACAAGGCCTGGAAGCATCTTTGGAAGCAACAAGGATGGATGAAGATCAATATTTTTATGTCGCTGGTTCACCACAAGAAAATATTGACTTGGGAAAATATTAGAAAAAGAGGAATTATGGGGCCCTCCAAATGTGAGCTCTGTGAGGAACAGGGGGAAACGATGGATCATATTCTCAACAATTGTTGTTACACTTCTTGGCTCCGGGAGTCGTTCTCTTCCTTTTTCCAGCAGACTGATAGAGATAGAGGAAGTATCACAAATACCATAAATCATTAGAGAAAAAATTTCAAGGAGAACGAAGCCCTCAATTTGGCCTGGGCCTTAACTCCTGATTTTATTATCTCGAACGTTTGGAAAGAAAGAAATAAATGAATTTTCAAGCATGGTAAGTCCTCAGCACAACACCTTCTTGACCTTATCCTGAGACAAATCAGAGAAACAATCAGATCTATAGTAAGCAATATCCCCTCGAACCCCCCCATGGACGAAGAGCAGAGAATTCTCAGGCAACTGGGAATGCTAGAGATAACTCCTTAAGGTAGAAACAAAAAGGATAAAACCATGGTTATTGAGAAGGACTACTGGAAACCCCCTCCGAAAGGATTTCTAAAATACAACATTGATGGTGCCTCAAAAGGCAATCTGGGAAATGCGAGCTATGGAGGAGTTTTAAGGGATGACGAGGGCAATATTATATTTATCTTCCACTACCATTTAGGCAGAGCTACTAATAACATGGCGGAAGTGATGGCGCTAGACCAGGGTCTAGAGTCTCTATCTCAGAATCATCACAGTGTTTCAAATCATTAGAAACTTATCCATGTTTATTAAAGAATACAAATGCATCTAAGGGGCCTACGAACCATCAGTTCCAACCACGTTCGACGTGATGCCAATAAACTGGCTGACTTACTGGCCAATCAAGGTGTGGACAATGCTGAAAGTGGAATGGAAAAGAAGTGGCATGAAATTCCTCCAAGTTGTGCAAAGGCTATTTGGGAAGAACAAGCTAAGGAGGATAGGGAGGTTGCCTAATATCGTGCCGGGTGGAATCCCACGATGGGATGATGATGGGGGGTTTCCTCTCAGTCCAGCAAGTAGATCCTGTGAAGCAGACAATCATGTATGTTTTCATCTCCTCCTGGATCTTCTCGACCAGGTCCCCCTGGTTTTTGGTGGCCCCCTGGCTGGTTTATTTCCAAATCAAACACAGAACCTGACTTAGGTTTGATGGTATGCCTCTAAACTTTCCAAGGTTCCAGGTTCAGGAGACGGAGATTATCAGGCACAAGAAGAACCCTGTTTCATCTACCATCCAATTTGTTCTGAATTTGAGGGTCCATTATAGAAAATCACCTCCCAGGCGGTTTTATGTTGATCGCACTGCTTTTATGTGGAGAGTGGTTTCAGAAATTTAGCAGCGATTCCAGTCAAGCTTCAACACGTGGCAGAGGGAGTGTTCTGAAAACTGCCACTTATCGCACATTAATGCCTTTTCTAGTTGACCAGTGTGATTTCTCTCTCACACGTAGATTTGGGTCAACAACGATCAACGGCTGGATTTGATCGTGCTTCTTGGTAGGCCATTGTCACTTTTCTCTGGGGATTTTTAAGCTTTGAGATTTCCCCTCAACCGTTGATCCACTTGCTTTTTTCAGACGGCCATGATTGCCCAAAACTTTCATGTTTTAGGCAGCAGGAAGTTCACAGGTTTTTCCTTGCATTTGAATTTATTTTCTTTGTTGTAATGCTTAAAGGTTTTGCCCTTGATGTTCGGGGCTTTATTTCTTTTCTTTTTCCTTGACGTCAGGTGAACGTGTGTAAAAAATGTACACTTGTTGTTGCTTATTGAAATAGAAGGATCTACAGTTGCTTTAGCAACAAAAGATTAAACAAACAATTAATTAAATAATTAAATCTATTTAAATAATAAAAATATTTTCACTTTACCTCCCTTGGTCAAATATAGTTGTTTTCCTAGCTGTTTTAGGTTGACTCGCTCTCTATTTAACCATCTTCCTGCTTCTTCATCGTGTGGTGAAGATGAACCCCACTTGTTGGTTCGAAATGCATCTAAATTTACTTTAATAAATATTGATTAAATAAACAATTAATTAAATAATTAAATCTATTTAAATAATAAAAATATTTTCCCTTTACCTTCCTAGTCAAAAATATAGCCATTTTTCTAGCTATTAGGTTGACATGGATAACCTCTTCAAGATGAACCACACTTGTTGGTTCGAAACGCGTCCACCAAAATCTTCAATATAATTTTTTCTAAAAAAACATTTTATACATTATAACATAGATCAGAGAAATTTAAATTCCAATATTATTTTTTTTTAATATTTATTTCTGTGGTTAAATAAATATTCCCGAGAGCAAAGATAAAATAGTACGTACTTCAAAACCAATAACATCAATCCCTCGGGGGATGATGTTGAGCTGCCTGATTTATAATTTGGGATTTTATCACCACGCTTTACTTTTAACATCGATCACGATCACAATCACAAAAGCCTATCTGCTTTATATTATCTGGAATCCCTTTTTTCAGGGAGAAATCCTCATATGGCCGAAGCCCACATATTACAATCAATATGGCCAAAGCCAGCAGAATTTACGGCCGAAGCCAGCAGAATATGGCCGAAGCCAGCAAAATTTATGGCCGAAGCCAACAGAATACGGCATAGCCGATACAAATCGCCGAAGTGAGGGGGGCCTCAGTGAACGCCGCCGCAGGAATCGAACACGGCTGGGGGGTGTGAAATCCAACCGCCCCAGCCGTCATATCATGCACGTCATGTGCATCTGGAATCCCTTTGAATATTCCTACTTTAACTTTTCATCATCTAGAATCCCTTTTGAATATTCCTACTTTACATTATCTCGAATCCCTTTTGAATATTGTAGTTTTATTTATTGAGATCACCTCATTTTCATCCTAATATCGATGGTGAAGATTAATCGTTAAATTATTACAATTTAATATTTAAATCTTAGTTGTTATAATTTTAAATTTATCTTTTTCGAAAATTATAAAAAAATCAAATTTAAATTTAATTTTGATAATATTAATAAGACATTAAGAGATAAATATTATTTTATATCTTATACTTAATTAGAATAACAATTATAGATCTGCATAGATGTATCGAAATACTATTAGTTAGACTTATGAAAATTTTAAATAAATATTTAATTTAACAACTTCATAATAATTAATAATTAAACCTAATTTAATTTAAATTTTATTTAATTAATAAAAAAATATTATTTTTATTTACAATTTAGTAAAAACAGTTTTCAATAAGTAATACTTGTATATTAAATTTTAATGTTTTGAAATATTCAAAAATATGAAATGTATTTTTATATCAAAAATTATTTTACAATGCCTCATTCAAAATTTATACGGTTCGCTTCTTACCTAAATGAATCCGATAGACTCTCCGGATGGAAAGGATAATGTCTAGTCAACAGAATGTTTATACTCATTTCAAAACCAACAAACTTGAGTCCCTAGTGGCGATTTAATACTTTGGGGTTTTATTACCGCGCTTCATTTTTGCCATCCATCTCATTCGCAGAAATTATCTGCTTTACAAATTTCTTCAGTCGGATTCCCTGTGACTATTACTACTTTGACTTTTCAAAATTTTATTTCTTATCCATCACATTCACAAAACGTTATCTACTTTACAAATATCCCTACCTGGATTCCTTTGAATATTCCTAAACTTTTCAAGTTTTCATTTCTTTCCTTTGAAAATTCCTAAACTTCTCAAAGTTTTATTTCTTATTTCAAGTGCATTTCAAAGCTCGTTTTCAATATTTATTTGTTGAGGTCAATTCGCTTTCATCCTAAAATGGAAAAACGAACATTCTATTTCTATGCTAGAATGGCTTGGTGAAATAAAATGATTAAAATTAGGTTTGGTTAAAAAAATTATTAAAATTTAATAAATTTAAATTTAAATTTAAATTAGAATTTAATTAACTTGATTTTCAATCTACTGAGGTCTTTTAATTTTTATCTTGATATATAATATTTTTTTCTATTTATAACTAAGTTATTAAAATTTATTATTTATTAAAGTAATATATATAAAATAATTTTATTTATTAATAATTAAATTATTAAAATTTATTATTTATTAAAATGTAGTTTAGTGAGTGATTTAAGATATTAATATATTGATAATATATATATGATGCGTTAGAATTATTAAAATTGTAAATTGGTTGTTTCTGGGGTCTTTTACTTGGCAAGGTTTTGATTATATAAAATGTTGTGAGTGATGAAAGATCCATGTTCAATTACATCAAATTGTCTAAGGCATGTGCCATTTACAAAGGGTAGGGTAGTTCTACCTAGGGGTTATAGTAGGTAGTAGGAAGTATAATGCATCAGAACAATTAGTTTGTAATAAAGTTTTTCAACTCCATAAAAGGGTTTTTACCTAAAATTAGTGTAAGTAATCTTTTTAGATTTAACTATCATAACCTTTATTTTATCAATGTTAATAGTGACACTTTTCATAGAGCATAAATTCCAATATGTTTGATTGTTTATGAAGATCATATAGACTCCATGAAATATTTTAGAATATTCATAGTAATATACACAAATCAAAGGTTGATATTTATCTCCAAAATAGTTGTGTTATTTTTTCTCTTTTAATTAAATTGATTAATTAAAAAAAATGTCATATGAATAAGTGCCACATGAAAATATGTCATATGAAGTGAGTTAGGTTTTTTTGGGCATGTGGCATTAATAAGCCATACTATTGGCTTGATGTATTATAATAAAGCCTATTTACATATTAGAATCTCTATGAAAAAGTGACTGTAAATCCCCATGTTTAAGAATATTTTTTAAAATGTATAAATGTTTAATCTATATATTAAATTTTTATAATTAATAATAATGATAGCAATTTAAAATAAAGTTATAATTTACTCTTTTTTTATCATTTTTGTTAGCAACATGAGATATGTCATGTAGTAAGCGTTTTGATGCTTATTATGAATTTATGCTTTTGGAAATTTACAACCATTTAATTTATATGGTTGCACTAAAATACTATATTATAAATACTATATATTAATGTCAATGAATGGTAAGAGTAGAGTTATCTTGGATTGGCCTCCAATTCCTTTGAAATAATATCTAAAATATACAATGATCCAAATACATTGTAATTCAAAACAATTTTCATATTTTTTAAAATATAATATTTTCATTCCCAAATTGATGCTTTCTATAAATTTGGATGAAATTTATTACCTTTTTAGACAATTGTTTTCTTCTTCTATGTGATTCACCAACCCAAGAGATTAGTAACTGCAACATCCACAAAATATTTGTACTAGGCGGATCCACCGAAAGGGATCACTTCCTTCCAGCTTAACCATAGAGCATGACCCCAAGAGTGTTGAGAGAATTGAACCCGTGACCTCTCAATAGAAAATGTGATTTAAAGACGGGGACTCAATCAATTGATCAAACCATTAAGGTTACCTTTTCGGACACTTTTATCCACCTTACTTTTCTATATTATATTTACTTTTATTATTTCATTTAAAATATTTAAGAACACTTTTATCCACATTCCTTTTCTATATTATATTTAATTTCATTATTTCATTTTAAAAAATTTTAAAAATAGCCTCAAGGGGTGGGTAAATTGTTGATGGTTGTGAAAGGGAAGTATTATGTGTGAGGAAATTCAAGGTTCAAATCCTCGTGATTCACCTATTCATGTAGAAGTGGCATACATAAGCACCAAGAGGCTATAGCGGTAGTCGATAAAATCGATCCCATGTCACACGAGTATAAGACTAGCCAACTTTAGCCCAATTGTCAATTACTCTAGATAGAAAATAAATAAATAATAATATTATTAATAATAATAATTAAGAAAAAAATATAAATATATGATATTATTATTATGGTGATGATGATGTCCACTAAGAACTATATGGTCTACTAGACCTAGTAGACCTTAAGAAGGTAAGAGATTAATCATAATTCTTACATTTATTTTTATGCTAAAGATGAAGTGAGAGAATCTTTCACAAATCACGAGTTTTGCTATCTTAAAAGGTCAAAAAGGTTGGTAGTGTGACAAATATTTTTAAAATAAGATCGAATGTGAGTATAAGATGGACAATATAAGAGAAAACTATTTTAGTTTTCAAATCTCTTAAGATCACGCATGTGACAAACTCTTTCATCTAATGGTGTTTTGGGAATTGACCAATGATAACTTTAACTATGAAGGTCATGAGAATTATTTCTTGTGCCGAGAGGTGCTCTCCATCTCGGTATGGAAGACATGTTGTAATATTTTGTTATGTTATTTTATGTTATGTAAACATTTTGACTTGGTCAAATAAATAAAATTATTTAAAATAAAATAAAATTATTTAAAATAAAATTAAAATTAAAAAATTATAACTAACTAATGTTCATAAATATTGTTACGATAGTTCAAATAAAATTGAGGTCATAGAATTAATTTACCGTTAGGGGTTTCTGGGCACAAGACCGTAATGAACAAAAAACTTGGAGGATTCTTAGTTTCTTTCCAATATCGTAATGACTCGTTGCAAGAAGAACAATATAACTAGCATAAAGGATCAAAGTTATGACCATGCCGGTGAACGTGAGGCCAACACAAACTATATTTTCCTATCACTCTTCTAGCTTATTCGTATATATGCAAAAAATGGTAGGGATAAGGGACAACATTTTTTGAATGCAATATTGCATTTAATATCTTCTCACCAACCCTCAATGGTCCTAACCTTGGTAATAATATTCTCATATAGCCTTGTCACAAAAATCCTCAACTCGACTAGAACCATTATCTCTTCTAGCCTCTTCCATAGCTTTGTTTTAGGAACACATCGTAAGCTTTTCAAAAGTCCACAAAAAAACATAAGAGATCAATTTTATTATTGTGATGTTCACCTACAATTATCGTAATAGCAACAACATAGTCCATTGAATGATATTTCCTAAATCTAGCTGGGCCTTTAGCTCTTTTACCATAGCATTCAACCAACAGACTAATCTTAGTTTCCAAAATAAGCCGGTACAACTTGGATAAAATGTGGTTAATCATAATAGTTTTGTAATTAGTGGGAATGATTTTATCTCCACTCTTAAAGATCCACAAAAAAAACTTTGCAAACAAAACTTAGATTATAACACTTGTATTTATTATTATTATTATTATTATTATTATCCAATTCTAAGGTCACGACCAAGCTAGACACCAAATTGGTATATGAGACCCCTTTCTTTGTGGAACAAGGGACCCAACTCGGTACAACGATTTGACTACTAAATTTAGAAAGGCATACATGCTCTACCCCTATAGTTTTGAACCTATAACCTTTTTTAACAGAAAAACAACTCAAACTATGTATATAACATAAAAATAAAATAAAAATATTAAAAATAATATGAAACAAAAACTAAAATAAAATGATATATCATTTATACTAACTATATTTTTAAATCTATATTGGAAATAAATATTATTTACACTTTAACGTGTAGACTATCTTACAATTAATCATTAATATAAAATAAAATTCGAAACCTATATATTTATATTATAATAATATAAATATAAAATTTTCATTGACACTATGTATTTATTTTATATATAGTTAGGTGCCTTTCAAACGTATAATACTAATAAAATATAAAATTTGTGTCCTATAAACTAAATATTTTGAAATCATATTAAAGCTCGTTTCCATTCACACACGTAAAGACAAATATAACACAATCTTTTACGTTCACACTAAATTGATCTTTGATTTTCGGTTCGAGCAGAATTGGTTGCCTCAATCTAACAAAGTTCCAAATACATCATAATAAAAAATATGGAAAACCATGACCTAGCTTTCGGATTCACGCTAAATACTTTTAGGTCAAACATGGAAAACCAAATATAACTTTCTGATTCACACTATATACCTTTAGACTATCTTAAAATTCTGACCTCCTTTCCAACAAACTCCAAAATCTATAATATACAATTGTACTAACCAAAAAGACTTTCACTACTAAAAACACAGTGCGTAGATATCGACAAAAGCTAAAGACAAAACTTCCAAAAGAAAAATACTGCCGCACCTGAAACAAATGAAAGCGGAAGTCAACACGTCTGGTTTTGGCTTTTGGATGTCCCCGCGGAACAATTCTCCGCTGGAAGTGCTTAGAATCAGTATTCCAGCTGCCTTTATAAAAAGGCTTAAATCTCTCAAAGCGATCCCATCCTTGGTATGGATTTCATACCCTTAAAATCCACCCTGTCAGTGGACATCATTTTCGATGATCACACAGGCTTGGATATTCACTTCGGATATCAAGACAGATCTGCAGTGAGAGGAGTTTCTGAAATAATAGTTTAGACAGCAAAAGATGAATAGCATTCCATATCATTACTTGAAATTCTCAGTTTATAGATTCAATTCATCCCGGTGGAAGCCATTGGTGTCTATTTATTATCAGTAGTGCTATTGGTCATCCCTCTGAATGGAATCTGTTAAAAGGGGGAAAATATTTGTTGCAGGGATTATGAAAAAATCCAAGATGAATGAAGTTGCACGGAAGGCTAGATCAGGATCTGCGATGGTGGCTGCCAATAAAAGTTGTCATGACATTTCCAAGTCTTGTTCTGCTGCCAAATACGAAGGAAGAGCATCAAGCCAGTATTCGAAGCGCAAGATTACCCCCGTTCCCACGTTCCGTATTGTGTACGTTTATGAACCCGAGACTATCATAACTGATCCTCAAAATTTTCGATCTCTGGTTCAGAAACTCACAGGGAAGCCGCCCCATAAATCAAAGGAGAAGAAGAGGGAGACAAATCCCAGTGGCCCATCGTCTGAGGTAGTCTGTGCAAAACTTGGTACAGAAAATGTTCAGCCTATCTTTTATAGCATTGACCAGATGCCTGTCGTGGAAAACGAAAGTACAAATTTTTGGATTGAGGAGAGCTCTGGTCTTTCTAAAGCATTCAATGACACGGACATGATAGTTCCCTGCCTGGAGAGTCACGGTTTATTGCATGACAATACTCTGGTTTGCAATAATGACCAACATCTTTTTTATAGCAATAACGAGATGCCTATCATGGAAGGCAAAAGTACGAATTTTTTGATTGAGGATTGCTCTGGTTTCTCTGAGCTATTCAATGACACAGATATGATTTTCTCCGGCCTGGTGAATCAGGAATTATTGAATGAGAATCCTCTGATTTGGAACAATTCTCTATTTTGTAATACGTACGACGGGACTGGGGCTTGCAATGGACTTGAGGGTTGGTAAATGAGATGTGAAAATTTCTTCATTGTTGTAGCTTAGTGCAAATCTTATATCAGAAAGCCAGAGCACTACCAGGACTTAATTTAAGGAGTGCGGAGAGGGTCTCCCAATGGCTTGTCAATATTATAAATTAGGTCACCCCGATGACCTTTTTCAAAAAGCTAACAAAATTCGAAGATACTTTAGTCTTATTAGCCCTGCTACGGCAGGTAATGTTGTATTTGATTTCCAGTTCACCTTTCATTAGTTGCAGTTTGACTGCAAAGTTTTTCTATTTTCCTCAAGTTTTGCATATGGGACAAACTTATATGTTTTTATATTCTTTAAAGTTTTCGTTTCTTTAATATATTATTTGGATAGATGATATGACATGACCAATTTAATTCTTATTTTCTATGGTTTTACAAATTATATTAAATTTCCAATCAAATATATTGGCCAACAATAATTTTGACTAATAATTCCAATCCTCATAAGCGCAAAGGAATCGGGGATGGGTTCAGATTCTATGAAGAAATCTACAAGTCCAACATGTAATATGCTTTTAGTGTGATTTTTGGTAGAGGCTTTGGACCATTGCCTTGCATTCTCTGCCTAAGTTGGGTCACGTATAGAGAAAAATTGAGTACGTTACTTGTGTTGATTGCCTTGAACTTCAAGGCTGGTACTTGTGCTGAGAACAAATTACCAAATCATTATGCGACAATTCCAAACCCCATTACCAAAATAAATACAATAACACTGTGATTACTTAATCAGCAGTTAGGCATTCAAGTAAATATTGATTCACTGTTCCAAGACACAAGAGTTCATTCACGGAAATATTGATTCACTGTTCCATTTATCAATAGTAAGACACAGAAGTTCAGCTAACAGAGAAAAGTCAAGTGAAAACAGCGCCTTGGAGTCTTGATAAAGTACCATTTCAAAAAAATAGTGTTCAAATATTTTGATTTAACGCTAACAAGTGTTTTAATCACATCCCTTATTTGAAAACAGCGCTTTGGAGTCTTGATAAAATACCATTTCAAAAAAATAGTGTTCAAATATTTTGATTTAACGCTAACAAGTGTTTTAATCACATCCCTTATTTGAATTGATATTGATCCAACCCACTTATATTAAAATTTAAATTGATCTGATAACTCGATGCATCAAAAACACTTTCATGAAACACCCCATCCAAATCCCAAATTGTGGCTTCTATCACGCTCTCCCTATCCATTGCTCCTCTAAAGTCAAACTCTACCTGTTTTCAAACCTTATCAATGAAAGGAAGGTAACCATTTATGAAAATATATTCTTCCTTTTTTATTTTTAAAATGGTTGAAAATAGAAGAATCTAATTAATAGTTATGTAATTGTGTTTATTTTAATTTTATAGTTTTATTTATATATTTAATAATTTTTATTTTAAAAATATAAAAAAAATTAAAATTTTAAATTACATATTTTCATATAAATTCTATATACAAATTGAATAAAAACTCATATAATGTAATTATGGGATGCAAATAAAAAGTAAATTCAATTAGTTTAAATAATTAATAGATATATAAGTTTAGCTGAGCTATTTTGATTCGCAATGGCTTAATGAGTGAAGAGTCTCATCTCAAAGGTTTTGGGTTCAAGTCTTTTGTGAGTGAACAATATAATTATATATAAATATTGGATTAGTCTAAAATAAAAATTAATAAATATATAAAAAATATATGGAACAAATATACAAACAAAAATGTAAGAATTTATAAATGTAAAATAAAATATTATGTGATATAATTATAATATAAATTTAAAAATATATAATTGTACAATAAAATATTATGTAATATAATTATAATATAAATATAAATATATTGAATTAAACTTATTATTAATAGAACTATTAAATTGTTACTCAAATATTAGTTTTTGTTTCAAATTCTTCCTCAAATATTAGTTTTCATCTAAGCAATTATAAAATCGTGGAATAAGAAAAAAATACATACTTTGTCTAAATAGATATAAAAACAACATTATATAAAAATATTTAAAAGAATATTGACTATATTGTAATATGTTCAAGTTTTACATATCAGTTTAACTTTACTTTATAAAAATCATTTGTTAAAGTTGATAATAGTATTATAGTATATTATTGTATCATAGATATTGATAGTTTTTTTTAGTTGTTTTAACTTTTAAATATTTAATGATTTCAAATTATTTTTTATAAAAATTTTACTATTGTGTTTAGAGGTGCTTTACAATTTAATATAGAAAACATGTTGTAGGGTATGTACATCACTATAAACATTTAATTTTCTACCTAACATGAGAGACATTTTCTAGTGTCCATAAGATAAAACTTTAGATCAAATAAGAAGAAAAATAAAACATAATGTCAGATTACTTAAAAAAAAAAAAACTAAAAAATAATAAAAATAATAAATCATTTCAATTCAATTTATTATATTTTGGTTTTATTAAAATAATTAAAGTAAAACCCTCGATGGGGGTGTTAATGTTGATGAGATGGGATGTCGGGGGTTGTGCCCACCACCTCCCTATTGCAATGTGCATTAATAGAATGGAGGGGCGTGAAAATAGCCCCTTCAATGTAGCATGCATGTTTACAGTTGACAGCATGGAGAGGAGGCCCTGTTATATGCATGGTACATTGGAGGTATTGGAGATTGTAGGCGCATGATGGAGTGGAGACGAGGGTTGGACCCTGACTTCTATTTACTAGTCGATTGTCTATTATATTGAAAGAGTGAGTTGGGTATTCTTAAGATTCAATGGCGCCAGAGACTTCTATTGAATGAGAGGCTTCAGACCTTGTGGCATGTTGAGGGTTCTAACTGTTTTCTCATGTTTATTTTCAGTCCTTTGTCTTGGGTTATTTTCTTTGTGGGCCTTTCAAACTCATGTGGCGGTTTGTGTTGTTGGGGTTAGTTCGCCTATTTTTTATTGCGTAGTTCTTAGTAGAATTTCGAGGTCAATGGGCCATTCTTTTTCTTTGGTGTATTTGTTTTTAGAGTTCATTTGTTTGGGGTGCCTCGAATTATGAAGCTTCTGATGTTATGATAATTATATGGTTTTTTCCAGTGAAGTCCATTAGAATTATGTTGGGTTACCTAGTATCTGGTTGCACAACTTTGTTTGAGTATTGTATCCAATATATTATGTTATACCTGTGCATATTTGGGTATTTGATGGTGCTAGGTTGTGGGTGTTTTTCAAAGTTGGTGAGTCCCCATTTGTCCATGTTATTAATTTTGTGGGTTATGAATCATTTGTTTGGAAATGACTTAGTGAGATTATGGTGAGGGTGTCAAGATGGTGCATCTAGTATTTTCTCTTGTTATTTTGTAGGTCATGGGTTTTACAACGACTACCCAAAGTGTACCTTCTCCACTGCATCGATGCCTCCTCGATAGTGAAGATGATGGAGATGGGAGGAGGTGGTAGTGCGTATTTGGGGTAGTGGATTGTCAGACCCTTTTTCCATGATTCCGTTGCTACATACTTTAGTTTTATTTTCCTAGAATTGAGAAAGGAAATTTGGGTGTTGGAGACTCAAGATGGGATGGAATGTCATGCCCATTCAGATTCAAAGCTACTTGATGATGTTTCAAAGTGAATTCCTAGCCATGGGAATTCCAGGAGCAAGAAGAAACTATTTTTGAATTCATTAGCTTTGTACGAGCAAATGCTAACCTTGCTGACTTTGGTCCTCAAAGATAAGAAGGTGAAGAATGATAATGTATTCTCCTCCATTAACGATGTTAAAAGAAGGGTCTAAATCCAAAGGTTTTTTGTGGAAAACCTTGATTCTCGTTTGGATCGCTTAGAGGGATACATAGTGACTAAATATGAGAGTGGAGATATTGCAATCCCCTCGGTTCATGTGTTCATGTGATGGACCCTATTTCCTCCTTAGAGAATGACTAGTGTTGCAGAGCGTTGACACTATTGGTAGACACTCATGTTGTTTCTCTTCATGTTGGCTTGTCTCAGTCATGTTTATGATGTTCATGTTGGTTTGGTCAGCAAGCATGGTGATGGCATGGTTCTAGTCACTAATGTTTTGATGTGATTCTAGAAGATATTAGTTCATCAGGTCTTGACACAAATTTGGACTGCTTGCTATGGATATTAATTTCTGTTTCCATATTAACTATTTTGGTGTATTGTGGGGCTTCCATGGTGTGGATTTGGTCTATCGAGGTTTGTTGGTTGTTGTTATGGCATTTTTATGTCTTATTTACATCAACGTTAACTTCGTTTTCATTTCAAAATTTTGTAAGTTTGACTTGGCTGAGAAAGCGATGGAGTTGGGAATATATCTTGCGGTCAACCTAAGCCCATGGTCATGTTAAACTTTGCTCTTTTGGTTTCTTTGTTGGTATTAGAGTTCATTCAGTAGACCTTAGATGATGGTGTGTGAAAAGAAAACTCTTGTAGGAGCCTTCTAAGTCATCAATGTAACATGTTTTATTGATTGATTTCAAAGCTTTCATTAAAAAATAAATCATAATATACATATATATATATATATATATATATATATATATATATATATATATATATATATATATATATATATATATATATATATATATATATTAAAATGATGAGTGATATTGCTAATTTTAATATTTAAAAATTTCATATTTAAATTTAATTAATGAAAATGTAAATTTCAATATTTACAATAAACTAATTTTTTTATCTATTTAAGATATATATTTATCTATATATAAATAAATAAGAAGTTGTTGTATCGATAAAAATACCATATAAAGAATATTTCAAAAAAAGCAAGAGGAGAGAAGAGTAAATTTTCCTAAGGGAAAAACCGCAAGATAGATGTAGTGTTGCTTCATCATTGTAGAGTGCTTTGGCCATCCTCGAGACTCAACATATACCTCCGCGCAGAGAGCCTTGTTATCGAGTGAGACTAAATTCTAGTTGAGATTAAGAACCGAAAATGCCAACTTTTTGCAGAAAATCTTGTTGAGAATTTGACTTTCCCATTCTACAATTCTAACTCAATAGCTAGAAGCGATGAAACTCCCTGAGCATGACATATAGGGATACCTAGTGTTAGTTGCTCTTTGCCAAAATGAGCTATCACATTTGAGTGGGGATGGAAATATTAATACTATTGGAGTGTCTTTTGCGATCATCCTAATGTGTTTGGTAACTTGGTGTTCAAGGTGTCTGACATAGTTAGAGCTTTGAATTTCCATGTCTAAGGCATTAAATTGTATTTTTCGTGGTTGCATAGCATTTTTCAGTGTCATGGGAGAAGTTGAGATGATCAAGCCAAGCGATTGCGATGCATGTGAGGTAACTTTGACAAGAGTGTAAATGATGGGAGCGGTATATAACATATATAGGATTAGTGATGCTCATCATGTCGAGTCAAAGCGTTTAATGACTAGCTACATGGTGTGTTGCTACATCCCTCGATTGAATGGCTAGGAGGGATGACGACAACTTGCCCCCACACTCTCTCGTGTGCAAAACACCCCATCCGTGGAACTAAATTATAACTTTATTTTAAATAATTTTATTATTCATTATAAAATGAATTAACATGAGCTAAACATATATATATTTAAAAAAAAAAACATGTAACAATATTTTTAAGCATTAAAATTCAGCTCCATGTTAATATGGTGATTCTTAAAATGCAAATACCATAATTTATCAATACACAACTCATTCTATATATATAAAACATTCTATTTGGAAATTCTTTTTTAAAATAAGCACTAACTCCTAGATATCCATGCATGATAAACATCAAAACACTTATTTTATAATACATCTCAAATTACCAAAAATTATAAAATATAGTTAAATTATAACTTAAAAAAAATAATATAATGACACATATTCATCAAACACTTTTTTAATTTATCAATTTAATTTAAGAATATAAAAATTACATCAAAATAGATTTCAAAATTAACACTTTTTAATTTATCAATTTAATTAAAAATATAAAAATTACATCAAAATAGATTTCAAAATTTAACTTACGCTTACTACTGAAAATTTCTTCAATATTTAAAAAATTAATTTACCGTGCTCAATTCAAAGCTTCATTCAAAAATCGATAACGTTTTGCATGTTATATAAAATAATATAATGGGCGGAGAGCAAAGATAATGTATGGTCAAGAGAACATGTACGTATTTCAAAACCAGTAAACTTCAATCCCTCATGGCCATGATGAGGTTGCTCATTTATATTTGGGATTTTATTTCTACTTTAACTTTTCAATTTTGCCATCGGGCACATTGACAAAACCCTATCTGCATTACATTATCTCCATCTGATACCCTTAGAATATTTCAAATTTAACTTTTTCAAGTTTTATTTCTTATAAATACAATATTCTTTTTTGTTGACATGGCAATCAGCTGGGACAATTTCGCAACTCGCGTAATACGGGGTCGATTTTGGCTACCATTCTCGCTACCACCACTATAACCCTTGGGAACTGCACCTGCCCACTATAACATAGCTCCAAATAAGTCTGGGAATTTGAACTCGTGACCTCAAATAAAAAGTTTGCTTTACAAGTGAACTACACTGCAACGAGATTACCAACTCGCCTACCCTGTAAGACTCTTATAGATACAATATTCATTTTAATTATTTGCATTACATTATCTCCATGTGGATTCCCTTTGAATATTTCTACAAGGTTTTATTTCATATAAATATAACATTCAAAAATTTATTCCTTACACATAGAATATTCATTTCAAAGCTAATTTTCCGTAAATATTTATTGAGCTTTATTCCTTTTAAATAAACATTCATTTCGTTTATGTACATTACACTATCTCCACGTGGATTTCCTTTCAATATTTTTACTTTATTTTTTCAAAGTTTTATGTCTTATAAATACAACATTCATTTCGATTATGTACATTACATTATCTCCACGTGGATTTCCTTTCAATATTTTTACTTTATTTTTTTCAAAGTTTCATATCTTATAAATACAACATTCATTTCGAATAGATTTCAAAACTTGTTTTCAGTAAATATAAATATTTATTGAGGTAAACCCTTTTCCATCATAACATCGACATTCTATTTTCTTTGGTAAAGGTTAATCATTAAATTATGATTTAAACCATCTGGATTCCCTTTTAATATTCTACTTTAAATTTTTAAAATTTTATTTCTTATAAATATCACATTCATTTCGAGTGTATTCATAATTGAGGTGTTCATAATTGAATTGTGAGGCGATTTTGAGGTGTTCATAATTGTATTTTTATTCATACACTTCATTTATGACATCCATCACATTCACAAAAGTTATTCCAACTCCCTTGAATATTCCTGCATTTAACTTTTTCAAAATTTCATTTCTTTCATCACATTCACAAATATCTCAAGTTTATTTTCATTACAGATCTCTGTAGCTAGATTCCCTTTGAATATTACTTCTTTAACTTTTCAGTTTTGCTTTTTCTTTAAATATAATTTTTATTTCAAGTGCATTTCAAAGCTGGTTTCCAGTACTATTTATTGAGGTCAACTCATTTCCATGAAAGAAATTGTAACATTCCATTTCTATATTAGAAGGTGGAAGTTAAATTATTAAAATTTAATAAATTATGACTTAATATGGATTTTAGTTATCGTGATTTTAATTTTTTTTAAATTGTAAATTCTATTAATAGATTTTTATTAATAGTTAAAAAAAGAAATTATATAGATAAATCTTGATATCTATAGTGACGGACCAAAAGACACGGAATAAATTTGGAGGAAAAGAAGAAAATTTACTATAGAAATTTTGGAGTTACATCTGAAAAAACAAAATTATCACTGCCAAGACCAAAAAAATTAACCTAGGGCCTTTGGTTGGTGTTATAGATGCGAAGTATATAGCAGACAAAAAACTAGTAGATAACTATCAACAACTATTAAGTACATCATAAGTATAGTATGCAAAAATGTTTATAACATAATGGACATGTTAGTCCAAAATCATTACTGAAGAAAGTGGAGGAGATTTTACATCTGAAATGTTCAAAGGTGGGATACTATCTAGAGGAGGAGCATTGATAACTATGTCATTCTCCTAATTGTCATTTGATTCTGTCCCTGAGTCAGAAACCACGAATCATTCCATGCAATTTAATATGACCACCATTACATAAGTTCATATCTAATTTCCCTCATAATTTTCTTGATATATTCTTGTCCAAAAAAAAGCTTCTAATTGTAAACTTGTTTGTCTCGAATAACCATACTAAAAAAAGTTTCCATATGTCGATGACTAGTGATGGAATAGAGAGAATGATATTTTCCTACATTTTCTACGATCAAGAACCCATTTCAAAGAACTTCTGCCAATTTCGAATCAGAGTGAATATCCAGTCCCTGAACTCCCTTCCTTCCAACTGCAGAATCTCCTTTCAAACTTCTAGGGGAGCTGCATCAAAAAACATGGCGACTGATTCCTAGCGAAAAATCGTTAGTGTCAGGAAGAGCCCCCCTCCCCCGAAAAAAAAAAAACGTCGCCCTGATGACAGCGAAGCCTTTGCCATGGAGTCATGTCCACTAAGAACTTGCTAAGAAAACACAAGACCAAGACTTGAAACAAGTGGGAGAGGACCCAACTATTTGCCTCTTTAGAATGACCAGGCCTACGAAAGAATTACGACTTACGTCGTTTTTAATATTTCACCACCATAGAATAATACCACTGTAGAGACAAAGCCCCCAACGTTATGATACCTGACAAGAGAAATGTTGCTTCTATGAAAGGGCTACCTCCTCGCTAGTAGACTAGTCTAAGGAGGGTGAATTGTTTCCAGTCATAGAAGACCAATTGAGTTCTAAATGACAAACACAAACAACTGGATATCTACATTTAGACCTAGGGGACGTCGTAAATAGAACCTAACGAGGTGATAATTCTTGGATAAACCAAAGGATGAGAGAGGGCGGTGTGCCTATCAGAAGTTGACTAAAAACGTGACTTCAAACCATACACCACAAACCAATACTGGATAATTAAACAAAATGCATGTCAGGTCAAAACTCTAGGAGGTCTTTGAGTGAAGAACTACAACCATTTCAAACAAGGGACCTGACCCAGAATTATGTAGAAATAGTACAAAAATCATGGACATTATAGATGAAGAAAATTGCTATACAAATGTAGAATTCCACAGTAAGAAGTGAAAGGAAGTAGGATTACTTATGGTCATAAGACATGAGAGTTCCAACCAATGAATGAGGCTGAAGAAGGGCCCTAAAACACAAATTATCCAACCGGTCTCCCACTAGTACGACCTCTTAAAGAAGAAACCATGAACAAGAGCTTACCGTCTGTAATAGAAGAACCTCAAGCTTGTAATACCTAATTTTCTGCCTCCCCAGGCTAACATAGGGTTAAGTATAAATAATTTGTTGTGCTACTTCACAAGAAACATAATTAAAACATCACTCCTGAATTTTCATTTACCATAGTCAGGTGTAATCTGCACTGCACATTTTTACCATCCCAAAACAATGACCTGGAATAAGGTCATAAATGAACATTCCTTCAGTGTTAGTACAAAGGCCTACAATGAAAATATGCCATGAGAAAGGAGATCCATGCCTACGCAAGTGAGGGATGTTTCATTAACAGAACATATGTTCCAAATAACTACCTTAACCCTATGCATGCGACATTTATTATGATTGTTCCTAGGTTGGTGGTTCTCGTGGTGAGAACCCTTAGCATGCCATGCACGACCCATGTGTAACCATGTGGAGGGTCAAACTCTCTCCCTGACGGCTTCCACCTCCTTCTCAATACAAAATCCTCGCATGCAAATAATAACATCTTCCAAAAAATGGTTATCGAATAGATATTCCATGTTGATAGTACCTCCTCATTCCATGTTATCACAAATTATTTTAAGCACCCCCATATGGGATTTGAGTCTCGGGTTTTCATTTATCCTAGTATATCCTAAGCGAGACTTCTTGAAGGCCTTTACTATTATCCAATTTAGACCATGACACATCGATGCATACATGTCCTCCCAAGCTTACCCCAATTTACCAAGATGTTTGCCACCTTCTTCCCGCCCTGCCACGTGTTCTTAGTGATCATGTAATCTAATTTACTCAACCATGCATTTATATGTGTTACCACTTCTCGTAAGTTCTAAGGCTTGATCAAAATCTGGATTAGGGAAAAAATTCGAACAAAAATAAAAGTGCTTAGGATCACTCAAAAACTTATTGACCATGTTCATCTTAGCGATACAATCCCAATGCAACTCGTTTCACTCAAACGAAGCGCGTATGAGAAAAATAGATACTTTTGTTCGCTTTGTTAAACAGGTAAAATTTTGGGTACAGGGTTGAATGGGATGTTGACTAGGCATCCGTACAACCGAGTCAGTAAAAGGAATATTCCAATGAATATTACTTGTAATATTCCTGCATTATTCTACAGGTGGCTTAATCAGATTGTGACATGTGTCGGCATGTTATTGGTCAAAGGCATTTGAGGTGGACAAATGAGAGGCCGTGGAAAGCCTGGAGGATACCACGTGCCCTCTCAAAGGTCGTGTAAAATGTTTTGATAGACTAGTGGAGTAGAACCCACGACCTAGCCCACACAAGGACCAAGATATACTGCTATGCTGTAACCATGTCACTTAACCATAGACATTTTCATTTATATTTAAATGTTAATACCAACAAGTTTGGGGGTAAGGGGCAAGCCCAAGGGGACAAGCCCTACTTCCATGGGTGCCATACGACCTAGTGCTGAATGCAGGGGGTGCTAATCAGCAGTTGGCGATAATTTTAGTAGGCCCGATAAATCTGGCGCTGCTCTAATTTTTGCTAGACTAACTGGAGTTTGTCTAGATTTGGTGGAGTTTTCCTAAGGAAAATGGAAGAGGCCATAACGTTTGCAAAATTTAACCAATTTTGGCTCAAAAAGAGTGATTACTATATGATTTGGATTCTCTGAACACAATGGAATAAGTTGCATAGGCAGAAAGGCACTTTTGTATGTGATTTTTCTATGTTGAATTTTATGGAAGCCTAAGGCCACAAGGAGAGGAGGTCAAGCCTAACTGAAGTCCAATTGTAGAGCTTGGATAGTCACTTTTGGACTTTTTGGGTCTTCTTAATCCAATGGAGTAGGTTGCAAAGTCATTGGAGCACTACAGGTGCATGTAATAGAGAATTGACCATTAATCCAAAGAGGGCCTAGCCATAGAAGCGTGTCCAATGAGATGTAGCCCAGGAGGGGTGAACTCCTTTATCATCTTTGTGTTATGAGTTGTTGTGCTTTACTTCTCTATAATTTACTTGTTGTATATGTGTTTTATACAACTAATTAACTTCATAAATTTCTCATAAAAGACACTCAACACTTGAAACATAATTCCTCAGATTTTGGTTAATTTGAGATGATCCTAAACATTTTTTTTAACACTGATGAGAGAGATTGTATAGCATTAACAAGTTTTCCCAACATTCAGACCAAGTTGGTATTAGAGCTAGCTTAGCTCATTTTAACCTTGAGATAATTTTCTAAGGTTAGCTATAAAATTAGCTATTGGTTTTGTATTTGTGCAAGGAGAATTTAACTGTGTGCAAGTTTATGTGTGTAAGCTGAAGAAGGGAGATGGTCTGAGATGTTTCTTTTTTGAGAAAATTTTCGAAGATTTGTGAATCTTTTTGATGCATTACAATTGTGATGAAAGCTTCAATAAGTAATGTTTCTAATCCATATTCCTTAGAAAGACTCATTTATTTAGAGATGTTCCAAGAGCTTATCATCATGAGAGATATCATGTGAGAGATGAATGAAGATAGGAAGGAGAACATTATACTTCAAGAGGAGTTGATGGCCATGAAGTAGTAGAAGCAAGATATTCTTTAAAAGATGCATGAGATGGAGATTAAACTCCATGATGACAAGGAAGCCCTAGCCAAGTATTTGCATGAAGATGGGTAATGAAGGTTAGGGGTTAGGAAAACATGCACAAGGCATAGTCGAGCAAATTGTTGTTGGGGAAAGGCCTAGGTATTTGGGTCCTGGTTATGGAAAACATGACGGAGAATGCTCAAAAGCCAAGGAGGCACATGAAGGTTTTCCAAGAAGGAATTTCGTTACAAGTTCATTACCTAAAGCTTGTGAAGTTTGTGTTCACAGGGAATGCACAAGTTTTATACCCACTTTGAAAGGAGATGCTCATTAGCATGCAACTAGCGGAAATGGAAAAAAAGAGGATGTTGAAAGTTGTAAGGTCATTGAAACCATTGTTGGTATTCCGAAGAGAGCCACTTCGTCATCAAATTCGCCTCTTAAAGAAGGCGACAAAGGTGAATGTGAAAGGTATAAATTTTCCTTTAATCAAGTTTCTTTTGATTATGATAAACATGGTTAATCTTCACATAAGATTTGGAGAAATTTTACATGTTCCTTTTATGGTTTGAATAACCATACTATTTTGAGGTATTGGAAGAGGATAGCCATACACAAGAAACTTTCAAAACAAAAGAGATAGAAAGCCAAAGGTCCATTGGATAATGGAAACCGTGTTGAAAAGAAGATGCAATTATTTTGCACTCATTGCCACAAGCAGGATCATCTTGTAGACAAGTGTTGGAATTTGCATCCAACAAGTCATCCATGATATTTGAAGAAGGTGGAGAGAGATTTTAGCAAGAATGGAAAAGATGATTCCATAATTGATGTGGGTCAAGATGATACGCATGATGAAGTGCAGCTAAAAGAAGCGCCATTGAAATGTTTTGGAAAGAGATGGTTAGAATTATTAACCAATTAATGCCTTGCATTTATTTTCATAATTGATGTAGATCCTACCTTATTGATGCATTTCCTTGTTATTTGGATGCATTTATTTTCTCCTGAAAGTATGTTGCATATTGCATGAAGCAATATGTCAGAAACATAGAGATATTTTGAATCACTTAGATGTAGAAAAGATGGAAATTTGAAATACAAATTTGCATGCATGTTACATTCTTGAACTTGCATGTTTGTGCTAGGAAGGTGTTCAAAACTAGAGTATGTTGACTCGCTTCATTGCAGAAAATTGGTCATTTCAATTCTTTAAGTACTCGTACATACCAATGAGATTCCTGTACTTGTGAGAGAGTTGAGAATTTTTATACATGCATGAGAGTTTGTGTGCGTGAACAATGGAATTTTTAATAGTTTCATTGTGTTTGAACATGCATGAGTGACTGACTTGTGTTGATTGATTTCTTTGCTAAAATGTATGTTGTCAACTTGAGAATGTTGATCATTCGCACATGCATGAGTCTCAACTTGTGTGGTCGATTAACTGTTACATGTATGTTATATCAACTTGGAAGAGTTGATTTTGTCTCTAAAGGTGAAAGGGGGAGGTGACGAATTGTTTCATGAGAATGTCGAATTCTTGTTGTAAATCGTCATGTTGTTGTACATGATTTTGCTTGACTTGGAAGTGAGTTGTTTCAAGAAGCATGTTTTGTCGATTTGTGTTTACTTGATGGTTTATACACTAAGATGTAAGAGTACATGGTGATGTTCACATGATGTGACACTTGTTGCTTTGAAGAAGTGAAAGGAAGAGGTTGTCAAGGTATATTATCACATGAGTGCTTTTCAAGGTTAATGGTGTTTATTGTGACAACATGTTGCAAGATTTTGGAAGGTACATGCTTGAGAAAGAGTCTCATGATTAGCCTTCATTCTGAAATCATGACATGAGTATCATCTTAATACTGGAGGATGATGGAATTGAGAAGCGAAAGTGGACTAAAATTCCAAAAAAAAATTCCTACAACCATTGTAGACCATTTGATGTGTTAATGCCGAGAAGTGAAAGAGATGGCGAATGCATTCTTCCAGATGTGGAATTTGGAACCGTAGAGGGAAAATAATGGTCATTTATTTTCTTATTATTAATAATATTGGAACTCATTATTGTAGTTCACTCAAATGGGCTCAACTTGAAAAAAGTGGTTTCTATGGAGAAGCTTACATCAAATGCTTGTGTTGCAAAGGAGGAACATGATTCTCAGTGGGAAGACCATCTGTCAACTTTCTGAGCAACGAGGGATTTCTTTGGTACATCAGGGTGTTTAATCAACAAGAAGCCAACAAGTGTTGGATTGGGTCAATAGTAAAAGGAGAACATTGGTTGAAGTGTCAAGCCATTTTCAAGGCAAGGCATGTTAGTGAACCGAAGTGGTTGTCATGGAGATTTTTCCAAGTAGAATTAATTGATAAACTTGGGAAGGAGAAGAGTATTCAGCTCTCATGAGATAACTAACTTTTGTGTGTCCAAAATTCTATTTGTGGGAAGGAGTGATCAGAATCTGGATTAGGGGCAAAAATTTGCTAAAAAAATAAAAGTGCCCAAAATTGCTCAAAAACTAAACGACTGCGTCCGTCTCAGCAATATGATCTCAATGCAACTTGTTTCACTCAAAATGGAGATCGTATGAGAAAGATAGAGAATTATGTCCACTTTGTCAAACAAGAAATATTTTGGGTATAGGGCTAATTTAGATGTTGACTAGGCATTCGTACAACCCAGACAACTAAAATAATATTCCAAGGAATATTCCTTGGAATATTTCTAGAATATTTTGATAGGTGGCTTAATTGGATTGTGACAAGTGTCGACATGTTATTAGTCAAAGGCATTTGAGGTGGACCAATGAGAGGATGACATGTTGCAAGCTCGGAGGTTGCCACATGCCCTCTAAAAGGTCCTATAAAATGTTTTCGCAGGCCAACGGAGTCGAACCGACGACCTAGCCCACACAAGCACCAAGAACTACTACTAAGCCACAACCATGTGAATTAACCATAAAAATTTTTGATTATATTAAAATGTTAATGCCAACGAGTTTGGAGGTAAGGGGCCAACCCAAGGGGACTAGCTCCCATTCCATGGGTGCCATACAACCCAGTGTTGAACGTGAAAGGTGCTAGCCAGTAATTTGCAGCAGTTTTAGCAGGCCCGATAAATCAGTTGCCGCTCAAATTTTAGTGGGGCTAACTATAGTTTCTTGAGATTTGGTGGAGTTTTCCTAGGGAAAACTGAAGAGACCATAACTTTTGCAAAATTAGACCAATTTTCGATCAAAAAGAGTCATCCCTAGATGATTTGGATGCTCTAAATACAATGGAATAAGATGTAGAGATAGAAAGGCACTTTTGTACATGATGTTTCTACATCGAATTTTTAAGAAGCTTAGAGCCACTAGGAGAGGAGGCCAAGCCTAGATTAGCTGAAGTCCAATTGTAGAGCTTGGTGGTGGGCTCCAGTATTGTAGCAATAATGCTACAACTCCTGGAGCTTCCTTCTCTAATTTTATCAACCCGGTAGTTTGTAACAAACTTGGAAGCGACGGTGCTGTATGCACAAGTACTAGCTCTTGTCGCAGTTGTCACTTGGTCAGCTGGCACAAGTCCGCTAGGGCTCAAGCCAACTTCTATGAGTTCTCAGAAGAAGCTTTTTAACCGATGAATGAAAGCTATCTCAAAGGAAATTAACCTACTGCAGGAAGAAACTGAAAGCCAACAAGAAATGAAAACCCTAGCAAACCCTAATTCTACCAGCTTAATCCCTATGATGCAATGGTGGGAATGCAACTTCTAAAAGTGATGCCATTACCTCTATTGAGATGAGATGCATGTGTCTAAACTAATTTCATCTGAAGAGAACATGTTTTTGTATTTTTGCTCAAGCTGTTGGAGTTATTATGACTGTGCTTCTTACTGGGTCTTGACTGTGCAGGGGTAGATCAAGGGGAGGAAGGCTTGGAAAAGGTCAGGAGGACTCTGAGAGGGTCTAAGGGACCCCTAAAATCATTCCACAGAGGTTCACAAAGTTCAGATGCCTGGAAACCGTGTTAGCAAGCTTCTACAGGATGTCTGCAGGGGATTCTACAGGAAGTTCAGGATTTCTACAGGAAGTCTGCTAACTTCTACAGGATGTTCTGCAATAGGATTTTTGGGTGATGGATGAGTGAATGAGCTGTGTGGGTGGATAGAGAGGTAGGAGGGGAGCTTGTGATGGCTTATGGATAGATAGGTGAGATGGAGAGGGGGTGTGTAAAGTTGGTTGGTCTAGATGAGAGTTGAGGCAATGGAAGGCCGAAAAGATAAAACAACGTGGATAAGAGAAGAGTTGGGAGGCAAATGATCTAACTGGAGGATAAGTAGATGGCTTAGGCACGGCTTAGAAGGATAAGGAAATGATAGAGTGGTGCTGCGCAATGTAAATGAAACAAATCACCCTTGTCTCGCATATAACCGAAAGTTCGTCAACCTAGTCTAACTGTTTTATTAGAACCCAAAGAACAACAATGTAGTTTAAAGGGAAATCGTGCATGGTGCTGAAACAAAGAGTTATTCCACAAGATCTAAATGCATGGATGCTGCTACAACCAAGAACATTGCATTGAAACTTGTATGAACATGTAAGACTGTGTTTTTGGTGGGTGGCACGGGCTGCACTCCCAATCTCTAAACAGAGGTGGAAGTGAGTGTGCAATCAACCCTTTTTTGGAGCTTTGATTAACTCTAATCCCCTTACTCTAATCTAAACTACTGAAAGCACTTTATCCATAAAACTAACCTACTTAATCATATCAAGAAATTCAACTCAGCAAACTGTGTTTCTAAATGCATGTAAAGGAAAAGAAATAAAATGCTGAAAGGAAAGTAACAATACAACGAAAGGAGGTCTATTGCTCTTAGGTTGGGCCCAACCCCGAGAGCTATAGCTCCTCTAAGAACTCAAAACTGAACTCAAATCTGCCTACCTTTTATTAAAAGAGAATAGTCATAAGTCTAACAACATGCCAAAAATGGCTTACAAAGAGAAAAACAGAGCTATCAGCTCGTAGTCTAGCATAAACAACAAAGTTTCAAAATTCCCCATCGAAGGCTACAGCCTCATCATTTATACATTACAAGGGCCAAGCTGGCCTCCTAAATTAGTGGGGTTTGGTTGTCCAAATTAAGAGTAATCTGTTGTTTCCCTTCAATCCGTTTGGCTGCCTTCTAGCTCGGTGGTGGTTGGAGCTCGGAGTTGGGGTGGAGATCACGAGGAGGGCCATTCAAGGCTGTGGACAACCTTCCTACAAAACCGCAATCCCATCTTGGCTGTCTCCTAGCCTCCATCTGCGTGGTTTGCTCCATTAAATGTCAAAAGGACCTGAAATAAACATGTGTTAGCCACCTAGGGATAGTGACTGCCCTTCTTCGTACAAATAACATGAATAGACTAAAAAATGATGCATAAGTGATGAAAAATGAAGGGTTGAGCAAGGGTAAGTAGGCCAAATGAACCCAAAATGTTACCAAAATTGGGGCTCATCATCACCCCCTAGCTAAAATATTTGCTCATCCTTGAGCAACTAATCCAGCTCCTCATCCTTCATTGCCTTTACCGCCACCCTTACATCCCAAGCCTCTGTAGTAGTGTCCTCCTTGCTGATATGGAACCCAGCCTTTCCGTTCACCTCTTCCCACTATTCATTATCATCTTTCTTTGTGCTGCCTTCCATCAATCCTAGCAGCAGTGGTGGGCTTAGCTTGAGGCCAATCCAGCTGGCCTGGAGGTTTTGCATGGATTTCTTATAGAGGGCCACCTGTACTAGAGCTTCCCTCATCCGAGTTGGGGTATGCTACTCTCTGATTTTCAGACTGTGGGCCAACGTATTCCATCGACGGGTGCAAGCTTGGACAAAGTTGTCTCCCAACAGTCTCTCCATGTCCTCAAAATGCGCTATGGCTTGGGCCTGCTGATCCATATATCTCAATGAAGCTTGAGGATCGGTGGACAAGTGTTGGTGTGCCGAGATTAGTGCAATCGGATCCCCTGGTTCTGCTCTAATTAGCAATGGCTCATTCAACTCTCAGTTCATGACCGCTTTGGCTTCTGCTGCTCTTTTGTCCTCATGGTTCAACCATGAGGCAAATGCCATTAATTGCATATCTCCTAAGGCCGTATTGGGATCCCATGAAATTACATTAGGCAGGGCCAAATTATGGAGGTAGAACTCCGCTAATTTGGCCTTATCCTCTGATGAGCTGGTACTGCGTAATTCAGTGAATTGCTGCGGGTCTTGGAGCTGAGAGATACCCCTTTGCGCCAAGGTATTGATTTGAAATTGCAGCCATTGGTCTTTCAGGTACAGGCCATAGGATTTGGCCGGCTGTCTACATTGTATAGCATCCATGGCCCAACTGGCCATGCAGGCCAATTGTGCCTCTTTCTGCTGCAGCTGTTGTCTGAGAGCTTGCACCTCAATTTGTGCTTGCTGTTCTGCTGTGCTATCCCCTGAGGGTGTGCCTGTTCCTCTCCTCAGCTCCTGTAGCTGCAACCTAAGCTTTTCGTTTTCTTCCTGTAGGAACACTCGTTGGCAATTTGCCACGTGTTTAGCCATGGCTAATTCACTTCTGGCCTCCTTGAGTTGCTCCTCCAAGGGACCTATGACTGCCGCACCTTTTGACTTGGCTATTTTCATCCACGTGTGTGTACGTACTCTCTCTTCCTCCAATGCAAAGAACAGTGGCACAGTGAATTTCTGAGGTATAATTTTGCCAGCCTCTAAGAAGTTGTAATATGAACTCAGACTTGGCTGAGGGCTAGGCTCTGGAATATGCTCTTTCTCTACTTCTTTTGGTGGCTCTACTTCGCCCTCCCTTGGTGGTGATGAGGGTGCTTCCCCTTCCATTCTCTCTGTTTCCTTAAGCCGTGCTAAGGTTTCCTGTAGAGCAGCTTTAGCATCCTGTAGCCGGGCCTTTGAAGCCAATTGGTCTAACCTTTCTTTCCAAATGGTTGTTTTTGGGCTCCCCCTCTCATAGGTGACTGATATCTTTGAGGGGGACCTCTCCTTGGGTGAAGTAGGGGCATCCTCGATAGTGATTGGGCTGCTGGACGGAGGCTGTGGCTTGCCCGTCTTTATTCTCACACTTCTTCGAGCTTTAAAATATAGAGGGGTCTCCCTCTTTCTCTTTTCCTTGGGCTTAGGAGGTGTACTGAGGGCGGCCAGCACAATTGCTGCCTCCCTTGCAAGAACGTCGGCCTTCTTTTCCTTTGATTTTCTTTTCTCAGGGCATCCTGTAGAAGGCCCATTTTCAGCTGATTTCGGGCTTCCTATAGAAGCCGGTTTCGGTTTTCCTGTAGGAACATGTGGCACCACTTTAGTTTGCTTTGCTGAGGGTGTTTTACTTTTTGACTTGGTCGAGGCTGCTGTCGAGGTGCCTTTGCTGATGTGGACCTGCTCAGTCTTGTCCACCCTACCTTGTAATCTCTTCTCTCGGGGTGTTAACATGGGTGCTTCCTCTTTCTGCTTGGCACCATTTTTCTCTTGTTTCTCCTTTTTCTCTATCTTTGGTGCTTTGGCCGTGGGTCTCTGGCCTTTTTCTTTCTTCCCTGCGGGCACTGATTCCTTCTCCTCACTACTGGATGAACCGAGCTCTTCGGTCAACATCTTTATATCACCATCCTTGGTCAAATTTCTGAAGGCTTCCCATGAGAGAGGAACCTTGTATGTGTGGAGCGCATCCTCCACGAGGAGTTTAATGAGTCCATGGTCGGTTACCTGGTCTGGTGTGCCTTCTTTCAACTTGGTGGCACATTCAATCATAGACTGTAGTAGAAAGTAGGGGATACTTAGTTTGTTTTCTACAGGTAGGTCCATCTGATGCCTTAATTCCGTGAGTAACCGAAAATGGTACCCATATACAATGCTAAACCGACCTTCGCAGGTGATGTACTTCATGATTTGGAGGCTGACTTCGGTCCATAGTGGCAGTAAGCTAGTCCTTCGAACCCCGTTCTTGTCTTCTGAGAATTCCTCCTCTGGGGGGAAGAGTTCCTTCTTAGCCTTCTGGCCCAATTTCCTCTCTTCTTTATCCCATGGTAATCCCATTGGGAGCTCAGTAACTCGGCTGATGAATTGTGGGGTGAGTCTGAGACTCAAACCCCTGATGTTGATGGTGGCCAATGTTTTGGATTTTGGCTTTAGAGCTTGCAAGAACTCCTCTGCCACCTCATCGTCATAGCCCTGCAATTTGTCGCAGAACGACATCCATTGCGCTTGCGTGAACAACTCCACCACCTCAGGATTCTCTCTTAGCTTTGTTGAGTCGGTTGGTTCCCTTCTGATGAACCCACTCGGCATGGTGAAAAACTGCTGCGTTAGCTGGAGGTGGCGAGTGCGGAAGAAAATTGGCCTACTGGGACAGAGCGTAGAATTACGCCTCTGCCATGCATACAATTCACGAAAACTTATCTCCTGATGAGCCTTAACACAACTTAATTATAACTCACATCCTGTAGGACGACAATTCATGCAAACGACAGACAATACTTGCAATTTTTTTATGACTAGACTGTAGAACGTCGACTCTGCCACCCTCGAAACCAATTGCATGGAAGGTTCAGGCTTACCTTTTTAATCCGCCACCTTTTGACGTGAGGAACCCAATTTCCTGTAGAAGCAGCGCACGAATTCTGGAGGATACTGCAGTGGGTCTGCGCCTTCTGTGCTGCTAAACAGACGCTCGAATGGCCGAAGACTTGGAGTGTCGAGCTTTAGAGGAATCCAGATGCTCACTCAACTTTCAAACGGCGAATGATAAATGCGTGGGGTGGCAATCTAGCCGATTAGATTTGAATCCGGTGGAATCCGTGGCGCGGGGGTGAGCTGTCCCTGCCGGACTGTTGGACGACGTCACTCAATCATTCTTCTGCAAGTTCCCTTACTGCCGCATCATTCCCCGCAGATCTGCCGCCGTCATTTCTGTTAAAACGTGCTTCTCCCCGACTGGATGGCTCTCACGTGTGCACTACCCGTTCCTTTTGCCACGACCACCGTTTACACATCCGACTAGACCATCTGACTGGTCGACGTGGCCATACGACCACTCAACCCATTCACTTCACACTTGCAAACATTTCAAAGTAAAATTCATGCAATTCGACGGAAGAAAGGGGGAGGCACTTACCTGTGTGGCCGCGACATGATTCTTCAGGCTTTTGGACGACGATGACTGGATTTGTTTGCTGTTGCTTGATTGTACAGGCCCGGAGGTTCCTCTTCACAGGCTGCTGACGATGAAGCTTATGATCCGGCTGCATGTGCCCGCGTTATCATTGCATGTTACAGGCGATTGAATGGTGTACACTCTAGTTGGCTTAATTGCTACGGGACTCCTGCAGGATGTCCTGTAGCAGTTTTTCCTCCTCGGGTGCATGCTGCATGGTGAAGACAGTGGCCTCACGATCACGCTCACAGGGCCCTTGGATAGCTGTGATGGGTATTGCATGGCACCTCAGCATCTTTTTTCATTTAAACATTGCTTCCTCTTGATAACTCAATGATTTGTTTTGATGGTGCAGGTACTTTTATTGCATGTCGACAGGGGTGGTAGAAGGAGGTGACAACAGTGTGTGAGGGAGAAAATAGTAGCTTGCATGCATCCATACTAGACCTTGGTCGTTAGATCTCCTCATACAATTAGTTCTGGGCCGTCCAAAACTTCTACAGGAAGTTTCCTGTAGAAATATAGAACTTCCCGTAGAAAGTCTGTAACTTCCTGTAGAAAGTTTGTAACTTCCTATAGAAGACTAAGCTGTGATGAAATCGTGCCCATACCTTAGAGAAGATGAATGTTCTCGGAGGAGGTGCTGGTAGGGTCTCCTGGCAGCGTGATATGGACCCTTGTCTCCAAATTGAGGGACCTCTTCTTCGTTCATAAACCTGCAACCTGCATGCATTACCATATTATAAACTTGTTGTCCCTATCTTTTTTGCTTATTGTTTTTTCTTTTTTCTTCTTCTTTTTTCTTTTTTTTTTTTGAAAGATAGCAGGGGCGCCTCAATGAGGTTTTCACCCTTGCCATCTGCCTTAAGCGCCTCAGAGAGGTTTTCACTCAAGGATCTTTTTCAAATCCCCCTTTTTTTTTTTTTGAAAGACAATAGGGGCGCCTCAATGAGGTTTTCACCCCTACCACCTGCCTTGGGAGCCTCAGAAAGGTTTTCACCCAAGGATCTTTATTTTTTATTTTTTATTTTTTATTTTTTTTATTTTTTTAGATCTTTCAGGGTATGCCCAAAGCAGAGGCAGAACACTTCTCTATGACCAACACCGATTTCTCCACAGGTTTGATGAACTCTTGTCTTGAGAGAGGTTTCCTGTAGATCTTCAGTCGATGCCCATTGACAAGCATGGGGATGGCCTCCTCATCAATGGTCCGAATAAGAACAGATCCATTGTCATGACATTTTTCCACTGCATATGGTCCCAGCCATCTGGTTCTCAGCTTCCCCTTGAAATCTTTGTGCCTGGAGTCATACAACAGTGCCCAATCCCCTGGCTGGAATTGCTTGTCATTGAGGTGTTGGTCATGCCACACCTTTCTCTGAAGTTGAACCACTTCTGAGTGAAGGAGGGCCTGCATTCGGTGCTCATCCAGTCCATTCAGCTGCAATAACCTTTCTTATTGTGCATGGCTGAGATCTAGGTCCAGCTGAGCTGCCATCCTCAAAGTGTTGTATTCAAATTCAATGGATAGCAAAGCTTTCTTCCCATAGACCAGCTCATAAGGTGTGAAGCCGGTTGTGGTCTTCCAGGTGGTGTTGTAAGCCCATGTGGCCTCAACCAGACGATCTGCCCAATCTTTCCTACTGCTGCTCACCACCTTAGTCAAAATCCCTTCCAATGCTCTGTTGGTGACTTCCACTTGCCCATTTGCCTGTGGATGATAGGGGGTGGAAGTCCTATGCTTGATTTTGTGATGAGCTAGTAGGTCTTCAATTAAGTTGGATGTGAACTAGCTTCCTTGATCGGTGACTAGCTCTCTTGGGTAGCCAAATTCGTAGAAGATATTTTCTCTTAATAACTCATCCACCTTTTCTTTTGTTGTTGCTTTGATTGCCTTAGTTTCTGCCCACTTTTTCAGGTAGTCAGTGCACACAATGATGTAAGACCTTTGCCTCGAAGGAGGGTTGATTGGACCCACAAAGTCCATACCCCACTTCTCAAATGGCTCAAGAGTCATTTGAGGTTGGAGAGGCATCTCATCCCTTTGAGTCGGTTTCCCCATTCTTTGGCATCGGTCACATTGGCGGATATACCTTCTGACATCTTGATGAAGTGTGGGCCAATAGTAGCCTGCCTGCAGGATTTTGAAGGCAGTCCTCTTTGCTGCAAAATGTCCTCCACAAGGCCCATCATGACAGGTGAGGAGGATATCAAAAACTTCCTCCTCCCTCACACAACGCCTTAAGATCTGATCAGGGCCAAGCTTGAACAGGTTGCCCCCGATCCAAGTGAATGAGGCACTTTTTTTGATGATTCTGCTCTTCTCTCTTGAGGATAGGTGCGGAGGGAACTATGCTGAAACAAGGTAGTTTTCTATATCAGCAAACCATGGAGAGAGTACTGAGATAGCAAACAGATGTTCATCGGGCATCTGGTCATCCACTGTTCCATCCTCATCTGCAGATAAATCCAATCTAGATAAAAAGTCAGCAACAACATTTTCTTTACCTGGTTTGTCAACAATAGTCAAATCAAATTGCTGCAACAAAAGTAACCATCTAATAATACGAGCATTCACATCTAGTTTGTTCATTAAATATCTAATTGCAGCATGATCAGTATGTACAAATGTTTGATAGCCGGTGATATAATGTCGGAACTTGTTCAGTGCATGGACCACAGCCAAGAACTCTTTCTCGGTTACAGTGTAATTCAGTTCTGCTTTGGATAAGTTTTTGCTAACAAAGTAAATGGCATACGGAAGTTTTTGTTCAACTTGTCCTAAGGCTGCCCCTATGGCTTTGTTTGAGGCATCAGTGTGGATGTGGAAAGGTAGGGCCCAGTTTGGACCTCTCAAGATTGGGTCAGACACCAACTTGTCCTTTAATTCATTCAAAGCCCTCTCACAATCGTCAGTCCATTTAAACTCCACATCTTTTGCCAACAAGCCAAACAATGGTGAGGCTAGCTTGCTGAAGTCTTTAATGAATCTCCTGTAATACCCTGCTAATCCTAAGAAACTCCGAACATCCCTTACCTTTTGGGGAGGTGGAACCTTCTTGATGAGAGCAATTTTGTTAGGATCCACTTGTAACCCTTGGCAAGAAATGGTATGGCCTAGCACAGTCCCTTCAGTCATCAAGAATTCACATTTTTCAGGACTAAGGGATAGGTTCATCTCAATGAATTTGGTTAGGACTTTTCCCAGATTGGACAATGCTTCCTGGAAGTTGGACCCATAAGGAGTGAAGTCATCCATATAGATTTCTACCGCATCATGGACCAGTTCAGAAAAGATGCTCAAGACGGCTCTCTGGAAGGTAGTAGGAGCATTGCATAGCCCAAAGGGAAGAACTCTGTAGGAAAAGTTACCCCACGGACAAGTGAAGGTGGTCTTATCTTGGTCTTCCGGGCTGATTTGGATTTGGTTGTACCCGCTAAACCCATCTAGGAAAGAGAAAAACTTCTTTCCTGCCAATCCATCCAACACTTGGTCTATGAAAGGTAGAGGGAAATGGTCTTTCTTAGTAGCTTTGTTCAGTTCTCGGTAGTCCACACAGATTCTCCACTTCCCATTTTTCTTGGGAACCAACACCAGAGGGGACACCCATTCGCTATCTGAGATGGGGTAAATGAATCCGGCATCCAACAGTTTTTGCAATTCTTCCTTGACAATGTCCTTAAGGGCTGGATTCATCCTCCTCTGGGGTTGCCTAACTGGCTTACAATCCTCTTTGATGTAGATGTGATGGGTACAGACCGAAGGATGGACTCCTTTCATCTCCTTATAGCTCCAAGCAAAGGCATCTAGATGACTGGCCAACAGACTACACAGCTCCTTTTCCTGAGAAGGAGATAGGGAGGAGCTGATCTTTAACGTTCTCTCAGGGCCGAACTCCACATTCTTGACTCTGGGAGTGACAGGGTTGGTCGCACAAAGGTCCATTAAGGTGCTGGCTTGGGCATCCTCCACCAATTTTTCTAAGGACAGTGCACTGGGAGGTGGATTCGGGATCAAGGTCTCAATCAAATCATCCTCAGTTGGGGGGTCTCCCCTAGTGGTGTCTAGGGTGCACAAAGGTGCTGAGTACACCTCATCTTCTTCTCCTTCCTCCAACCAAAGTGGTAAGTCATGCTCTAATGAGGGTTGGGCAGGAGGGTATAAGACTAGCTGCTTGGACATAGGACCATTTTTGATGGTCATGTTTCCTGCACGGTAACTTATGTAAGCATCTGCAGTGGCTAACCAAGGCCTTCCCAAAATAAGAGGATATCCAGTGAGCTTTGCCTTTGGTTGCAGCACCAAGAAATCTGCAGGATATTCCCAAGAGTCAACAAAGACCAAGACATCCTCCACAATCCCTTCGGGAGTCACGGTGGAGCGATCTGCTAGTTGTAGGACTGCCGAGGTCTTCCTCAAGGAACCCTGAAGGTTGAGTTTGAGCATGGTATCCTTGGTCATCACATTAATGGCAGCCCCCAGATCAATCAAGGTGTGAGGTATGATGGTGCCATTGATGTGGACATCTACTACAGGACTCCCAGGATCTAGGTACTTTGGGCAGATGACTTGTCCCAACATGAGGTCAGACAGTTGTCCTATGACATTGATGGTTGAAGCATCCCTCTTTAGCCTGCCTGGGTGTTTGAAACACTTTTCCTTAACCAGTTTGTTGTATATTGGCACATCCTTGATGGCTTGGAGAAGTGGTATTTTCACACACAACTACTTGAGCTCTCCCAGAAGCTCATCCTCCTCTGGGTTGGGTTGTGTGGTGGCTGTTAGTCTCTCAGGAAAGGGTGGAATAGCCTTTGGTTCACTTTCCTGTTTATCTTCCTCGTCCTCTGGGGGAGAAGGTTGGCGATCCGAAAGAGTCTTTCCAGATCGCAGATTGATCTCCTGGATCTCCACAGCATAGGTAGGGCATGATGTTTCTCCAGTGTATACCTGCTGGGCCTATCTGTTGTTGGGGTTCGGGTTCGGTTGAGCAGGCATTTGAGGTTGCCTTGGAGGAGTAGGAGGTAATGGTTGAGGTTGAACCGGTGGTGGAGGTAAAATGGCGGGAGGAGTGTTGTACTGGGGCCTCCACCCCGACTGAGGTGCATTCCACTGAGGCTGTGGCTGGGCATGTGAGTGATACGAATGAGTAGTGGGTTTAGTATGGTACTGAGGTGGATAAGACCATGGAGGAGGCACAGACTAGGAAGGATGAGCAGGGGGACCCTAGGAGGGAATAGGAGTAGATTAGTTGGGGCTGTAATAAGCTTGGGGTGCCCCTTGCATCCCCTGCTGGTAAGGTCTAGGTCCTTGTGGCCTCCTTTGGTTGAGGAAATAGAGAGGTTCAGTGGGGGCTTCTGTCCCTTGATACATGGCTTTAAGCCCAGGTAAGGTTAGACATTGATTCGTGGGATGGTCCTCCTCACAAACGAAACATACCTCAACCGAATGTAATGGGCATTCGTTCTTAGGGTGCCTCCTTGTACACCTAGGGCAGAAGATAGCCAAGGCCCTCTCAGCTTCTTCCTTCTTCTGCTGGATCCTGAATGTATCAAGTTGCATGGCAATGGTCTGTCTCACCTCACTTTTGAGATCATCTAATTGATTTGCAAACTCATGTTTGGAGAAAGGAATACCAGCTGAGAGGAGGTTTCCTCTACCTCGTTTCCGGGGTGCCCTAGAGTGGTTTCTAAACACAGTCTTTATGTCCTCATAAGGCAGTTGGTAAATATCTCCTCTAGCTAACATGTGAAGGGTATCTAAGAGGTCTTCAGGGACTCCTCGGAGCAGGACCAACTTGAGAGATTTAGGGTCAAGTGTGCACGTGGCCCGTTTATAGCTAAGTTGGAACCTTTCCTCATAATCCTCTAAGGACTCATCATTTCCCATGGTCATCCGGAAGATTTCTCCCTTGGTTTCCTTGGACCTACAGTAGTCCCGGTACTTGGTATTGAAAGCTTGTTGCATCTGAGCCCAAGTGGTGATACTGTTCCCAGGTAAGCCCATGAACCAGCGTAATTCTGCATCCTTAAGGGTTGAGGGGAAGAGTTTCAGCTTCTTCTCATCTTCAGTATAGTCATAGGTTCGACAAAGGACAACAAACTCAAACAGGAAGGTATCAGGATCTTCAGTAGTCAGTCTATGGAAGTGAGGTAAAGCAGAGGGGCTAATGTTCTTCATTTTCATATCCCCATTGGTCTCTCGGATGGGGAAGGCACCTTCTATTCTCTCATCTTCTCCTCTATTGTCAGCCATAGATTCAGATGGGATGGTCTCTAATTCTTCTTCTGCTATAGGATCTCACATATCTCAGGAGGTTCACCTATAGGTTCTTCTGGATCACTGTCACCGAAGAAGAGAGAAGGGTGACTCAGTGATGTAGTGGGGGTGTTGGGTAAGAATTTGCCTATTTTATCTTGATTCCTACGAGGCATGAAATGGAAAGACTTTTGATTGCTTTTGTTTTTTTCTGGTACCTGCAAAAACTGAAACAGATTGATCTGCAACTAACTATCTTGCTGGAATGAAAAATGCAGAATTGAAATGAAAGCAGGAAAGAACTAATCTACTTTGCTCAAATGAAATTGCGGGAATGGAAATGCTAGTCTACGCTTGCAAAATTGAAATTGCGGAATTGAAATGTTAATCTATGAAAGCAGGAAATGTCTATGCTACTTTTGCAGAATGGAAATGAAATAAACTACTTGGCAGAAGGCGAGAGTAGGAAAATAGAAGAAAAGCAACAATTACTAATACTCTGATGCTTCCCTGGAAACGGCGCCAAAAAGATGGTGGGCTCCAGTATTGTAGAAATAATGCTACAACTCCTGGAGCTTCCTTCTCTAATTTTATCAACCCGGTAGTTTGTAACAAACTTGGAAGCGACGGTGCTGTATGCACAAGTACTAGCTCTTGTCGTAGCTGTCACTTGGTCAGCTGGCACAAGTCCGCTAGGGCTCAAGCCAACTTCTATGAGTTCTCAGAAGAAGCTTTTTAACCGATGAATGAAATCTATCTCAAAGGAAATTAACCTACTGCAGGAAGAAACTGAAAGCCAACAAGAAATGAAAACCCTAGCAAACCCTAATTCTACCAGCTTAATCCCTATGATGCAATGGTGGGAATGCAACTTCTAAAAGTGATGCCATTACCTCTATTGAGATGAGATGCATGTGTCTAAACTACTTTCATCTGAAGAGAACATGTTTTTGTATTTTTGCTCAAGTTGTTGGAGTTATTATGACTGTGCTTCTTACTGGGTCTTGACTGTGCAGGGGTAGATCAAGGGGAGGAAGGCTTGGAAAAGGTCAGGAGGACTCTGAGAGGGTCTAAGGGACCCCTAACATCATTCCACAGAGGTTCACAAAGTTTAGATTCCTGGAAACCGTGTTTGCAAGCTTCTACAGGATGTCTGCAGGGGATTCTACAGGAAGTTCAGGATTTCTACAGGAAGTCTGCTAACTTCTACAGGATGTTCTGCAATAGGAGTTTTGGGTGATGGATGAGTGAATGAGCTGTGTGGGTGGATAGAGAGGTAGGAGGGGAGCTTGTGATGGCTTATGGACAGAGAGGTGAGATGGGGAGGGGGTGCGTAAAGTTGGTTGGTCTAGAGGAGGGTTGAGGCAATGAAAGGCCGAAAAGATAAAACAACGTGGATAAGAGAAGAGTTGGGAGGAAAATGATCTAACTGGGGGATAAGTAGATGGCTTAGGCACAGCTTAGAAGGATAAGGAAATGATAGAGTGGTGCTGCGTAGTGTAAATGAAACAAATCACCCCTATCTCGCATATAACCGAAAGTTCGTCAACCTAGTCTAACTGTTTTATTAGAACCTGTTATATACCTAGGGGGGATAATATGGGGTACCAAGGGAGGTACCCAAGGTAATAATGTAATAATGGGATGGGCCATAGTAATAAATAAGGTGGTTAACCCATGTCATGTAAGGGACCACAAGTAGTTAATAATAATGTAATGGGCCCATGGTATTAGTTGATGGTATGAGGAAACCATGGTAAAGATGCATGGTATTGTATGTATGAGGCCTATATAGAGGCTAGAGACTCCACATGGATGAAGATGAAGAGAAGTATTCTTGTATGAACAGGCATATGGCTTGTGGAGTATTCTCCTTCCTTAAGGAGTGAATGTATGGTGTTGCCCTACCTTAAGGGTTTGATCAATAAAGAGAATCATTTCTATCTATTTCAATCTTATTGTTCTTGGGTTATTTATGTTCTCATATATCTTTTGAAGAGAAGTATTCTTGTATGAACAGGCATATGGCTTGTGGAGTGCTCTCCTTCCTTAAGGAGTGAATATATGGTGTTGCCCTACCTTAAGGGTTGATAATAAAGTGAAGCATTTCTATCTATTTCTATCTTGTTATTCTTGGGTTTATTTATCATATCAGATCTATAATATTCTTGGGTTAGATCTACAACAATTGGTATGAGAGCTCTTTCTTGGGCACAAAAGTGGAGAAATTTTTTTTTTTTCATTTTTGCAGGGTTTCTGGGGCGGCAAGTTTGAAGATCAGATCTGGACGTTCTGGCACAAGATCTGAAAAATCTAATTGTAGATCTGTATTCTTTGGTAAAAAACACCCGATTTCAAAAAAAAAATCGGTCGAATCGGAGTCCGGAGGGAGGAGATATCACTGATTTAAAAATCAGTGGGGTTGCAGACAATTTTCAGGGCAGCGATTTTGCGGCGCAGATCTAGACGTCCTGGTACAAGGTCTGCAAAATATAATTGCAGATCTGGATTCTTTGGGAAAAAATACCCAATTTCAAAAAAAAAAATCAATCGAATCGGAGTCCGGATGAGGGAGATATCGCTGATTTAAAATCAGCTCTTTTTGCAGAAATTTTGGGTGACGGCGGGAAAGTAGCAGCGCAGATCTGTAATTCCAGTTTCTGAATCAGGATTTCTATCACATGGGCAGATGAAGAATGGTTGCTCCATTTCCAAAAATAGGTTATAATAGAAATTCTGAGCAATATTGACGAAACTGTGACAATTGCAAATTTTCTCCAAGTAAGTGAATTTTTTCTTCATGGCGACTCTACATTTTACAGGAAAAGATGATGGTCCTACTATTGAAGAATGCATACAAAGATACAAGTCCACATATGGGATATTTTGGAAGTTTAGAATGCTGTCTAATATGAGAGGCGAGGCTCAAAAATGGAATTTCTCACTTGATAACAAACAGTTGACCGAATTCTCAGATGCAGAATTTGAAAAAGTCCTTTTAGACAAATGGTCTCGTGCTAGAAAAAAGGAGAATGAGCCACGTAAAGGGTTATTTCCTACTGGTATATCTTTATTGCAGGTTCATGGATTGATTCAGAAAGATAAAATCATTGTTTCTATCAATCCTAGTTGTAAACATAATTTTATCAGTGTTAAGTTGGCAAAAAAATTGCAAGTCCCAGCAAAACAAATTGAACATACACAGGTTGATAATGAGGATGTTCAAGTGTACAAGGAATTGAAGATTTCTATGGATAAATATGTGTTGCATGGTGATTTTTATGCTTCAGAGATGGATAATATGGATGTTGTTTTGGGATACCCTTGGATGGAATCCGTGGGTACTATCAATATTAATGTGCAGAAGAAATTCCTAAAGCTATGGTATAAAAAGAAGAAAATTACATTACAGGATATTTCCATCCATAAACAGGTAGAGCACATGGAGGCTGAAGCAGAAGATGTTAAAGGGACTGACATATCAGATGATGAGCCTTTGATGATCGACAATCAAACACAAACAGAGGCTGCAGAAGAAAAGGTTACAAGTGATGATACATCAGAGGAGGGCTCAGTGGTTGAATTCATATTGAAAAAGAAGACACCACAACAGGAACCACAGCAGGGCGAAGTCAAGCAAAAGCCATCATGGATTAAAAGTTCAACATATCATCACCCACATCACCCCACAAGACAACCATCAAGATGGAAACCAAGTAGTCACATGACGGATAGAAAGGAGAAACGATCCACCTACTACACACAGAAGAGCTGCCACGGTCAACTTCCATCTCAAGCGAGCGAGGCACCAGCGAGATCGAGGGTTCACCTTTCTCTTGGATGGCTAGATGCACGTGCATGGTACCAGTGGACTACTCTTTTGAGTAGATCTTATTATTTGTGTTCTTCCCATGTTTCGGGGACGAAACATGCTTAGGGGGGTGGAATGTTATATACCTAGGGGGGATAATATGGGGCACCAAGGGAGGTACCCAAGGTAATAATGTAATAATGGGATGGGCCATAGTAATAAATAAGGTGGTTAACCCATGTCATGTAAGGGACCACAAGTAGTTAATAATAATGTAATGGGCCCATGGTATTAGTTGATGGTATGAGGAAACCATGGTAATGATGCATGGTATTGTATGTATGAGGCCTATATAGAGGCTAGAGACTCCACATGGATGAAGATGAAGAGAAGTATTCTTGTATGAACAGGCATATGGCTTGTGGAGTGCTCTCCTTCCTTAAGGAGTGAATGTATGGTGTTGCCCTACCTTAAGGGTTGATAATAAAGTGAAGCATTTCTATCTATTTCTATCTTGTTATTCTTGGGTTTATTTATCATATCAGATCTATAATATTCTTGGGTTAGATCTACAACAGAACCCAAAGAACAGCAATGTAGTTTAAAGAGAAATCGTGCATGGTGCTGAAACAAAGAGTTATTCCACAAGATCTAAATGCATGGATGCTGCTACAACCGAGAACATTGCATTGAAGCTTGTATGAAAATGTAAGACTGTGTTTTTGGTGGGTGGCACGGGCTGCACTCCCAATCTCTAAACAGAGGTGGAAGTTAGTGTGCAATCAACCCTTTTTTGGAGCTCTGATTAACTCTAATCCCCTTACTCTAATCTAAACTACTGAAAGCACTTTATCCATAAAACTAACCTACTTAATCATATCAATAAATTCAACTCAGCAAACTGTGTTTCCAAATGCATGTAAAGGAAAAGAAATAAAATGCTGAAAGGAAAGTAACAATACAATGAAAGGAGGTCTATTGCTCTCAGGTTGGGCCCAACCCCGAGAGCTATAGCTCCTCTAAGAACTCAGAACTGAACTCAAATCTGCCTGCCTTTTATTAAAAGAGAATAGTCATAAGTCTAACAACATGCCAAAAATGGCTTACAAAGAGCAAAACAGAGCTATCAACTCGTAGTCTAGCATAAACAACACAGTTTCAAAAGTCCCCATCGAAGGCTACAGCCTCATCATTTATACATTATAAGGCCAAGATGGCCTCCTAAATTAGTGGGGTTTGGCTATCCAAACTAAGAGTAATCTGCTGTTTCCCTTCAATCCGTTTGGCTGCCTTCTAGCTCGGTGGTGGTTGGAGCTCGGAGTTGGGGTGGAGATCACGAGGAGGGCCATTCAAGGCTGTGGACAACCTTCCTACAAAACCACAATCCCATCTTGGTTGTCTCCTAGCCTCCATCTGCGTGGTTTGCTCCATTAAATGTCAAAAAGACCTGAAATAAACATGTGTTAGCCACCTAGGGATAGTGATTGCCCTTCTTCGCACAAATAACATGAATATACTAAAAAATGATGCATAAGTGATGAAAAATGAAGGGTTGAGCAAGGGTAAGTAGGCCAAATGAGCCCAAAATGTTACCAAAATTGGGGCTCATCACTTGGATAGTCATTTTTTCATGTTTTTGGGTCTTTTAAATCCAATGGAGTAGGTTTTAAAGACATTGGAGCACTAAAAATACATGCAATTGGAGAATTGACCATTAATCCAAAGAGGGCCTAGCCATTGAAGCAGGTCCAAGGAGATGTAGCCCAGGAGGGGTGAAATCATTTACTAGCTTTGTGTTATGAGTCATTGTGTTTTACTTCTTTGTAATTTACTTGATGTATATGTGTTTTAAATAACTAATTAACCTCATAATTTTCTCATAAAAGACACTCACCACTTAACAGATAATTCCTCACATTTTGGTTAATTTGAGATGATCCTAAACATTTTTTTTAATACTGATGAAGGAGCTTCCATAGCATTAACAAGTTTTCCCAACATTCAGGTCAAGCTTGAATGGAGTTTTTCTAATGGGTAGCCTACAAGTAACTTATTTATGCATGTAATCACTAGTTTGGAATCCCATGGAGCTCAAGCAACCAAAATCCTTCCTTGACTACTATTTGAAGCCCTCTCTCCAATGTTGTGAATTCCACTAGATTATTTGTAGCCATCATAAATGAAAGTGCATGTACATAGAATGGATCAAAATTATCATCCCTGAAAATGCCTCCCAATCCAGCCTCACTAGGATTTCCCTTTGAGGAACCGTCAAAACTTAGTGCAATAAAATCCTTAGGGTGAGGAGAGAAAGTGTTTCAATAAAGGTTTCAAATTTCTGCAACCTTAGAGAGGGGGTTGTGGGAGGTGGACATGATATATCCAATCTTTTAAGGAACAGGGCCTCAAAATCATCAACTGATTCTTCTTGTACATTTAACAGGCACGCCATCACTCTCTCTCTAATATGCTTAATTGTAATTTCATGTAAGGTGGTTATGGGTCTAGATTTCCCTTCAAAAATTTGTAGATTCCTCTCTTTCCATAAATTCGAAAGCGTAAACCCCAAATTTAGAAACCAATATTTCATTATAATATTATGCTTAAATTTTCTATGAAATTAGTTTTTTATCCATGTCTTTAAGTCATCTGGATGAGTTAAGGCTCGAAAATTTTTATTTACAAACTCCCACATTTTCTTGGCATAAGAGAATTTGAGTAAAATATGGTCGATCGATTCCTCATCTTGTAAACATATCATACACATTGAGGGACCCTCAAAGCCTTTCCTATGCAAATGGTCCCAAGTTAGTGTGTGACCCTAAGCTATCAGCCATAGAAAGGTTTAAATTTTTGGGCATTCACAATCCTACCGAATTATGGGCCAATGGATTTTTCAATGATAAACTGAGGGATCTTCTAATGAATAATACGGTTATTTTACTATTAATGTTTTAGATGGTTGCCTTCCCAATCATAGTCTATCATGTTCTACAAAGGTTTGTATAATTCGTCTTATAAGGATTTGATGTAGGTCCTCCCAAGGGAGGTTTTTCCCAAGGATTTTCCAATCACCTACTATTTTCCATTCCTATCATCCCTACTCCTCTGCTGCAAGTCTATGGAAATATGCCACTTGAACATATCTTTGGTCTCATGTTAGCGCCCTAATGGGTTTTAGGTGCACATAATTTGATAATGGTGGATATTGTTTCAAAGATTCCTAGCAAAATAAAGTCATTCTTCATCCTCGAATCTCCCAAAAAGCCAAATTTTCCACTGCAACCTTTTTTTCTTGTGCTTAGTTCCAGAGCCCTAAACCTTTTATTATTTCATCATGATGTATTTTTTCATTCTTTGAGTGGAAGAGAAAGTAATTTCGGTACAATATTTGATTCCAAAGTTTGGGACCTACCTGAATCCACAACCATCATAACTTCATAGATTAGGCTTTACTAATAAGCAAGGGGTTGTGAAGACCTAAAACACCATTCATTTTCGAGGCATTCAACTTTTCCTATCCCACAAGTTCCCACTTCTACATTTTTGCTGAACCTTTCCATAATAACTTACTTCATAGTGACCTTAACTGTTGGAACATAGTAATAGGGATAGGAATTACCAATAATTGATAGTTTGGTAATGTGTGTAGGACTGATTTCATTAGTATGAGCCAACTTGGGAAATTTAGAGTCATGTAAGTCCATTTGTTTACCTTTCAACGAGAACATTCTAGTAGGTCTTCCCAATGGAAGCTCTCTTGTAAAACAATGCCAATGCAATCCCCATATATTTAGAAGACAAATGATCTTTGGTGAATTTGAGAGTTTGACTTAGGCTAATTTGAACCAACTCTAGGAAATTAAAGAAAAATATTTTATATTTAGCAGTGTTTATAACCGTACTTGAGGCTTCCATAAAGAGTTGAAACGATCATCCCATTTTTTCACTTCTCTTCTAGTTGGTAGGCCAAATAATATGACATCATCAACAAACTATTTATGAATGAGAGGAAGATATTACCTATACAAATGAAGTCCATATATATATATATATCCTGATTCTCCTGCTTTTTGAAGCATGCAACCAAGTCCTTCCATAGCTAATATGAATAGGAATGGTGATAAAGGATCACCCTACCTTAGCACTCTAGTCATGGATAACATCTAATAAGGGGAGCCATTGATTAGGATAGATAAAAACAATTGAGACAAGGTATTGCACCCGTTCAATCCATCACTCGGAGAAACCTTAGGCATAGAGAACGTGAAATAAAAATTCCCAACTAAGTCATAGGACTTTGCTAGATCTAATTTTATCATCATTCCATGACGTTGAGAGAGTCATAGATAGTGAATGATTTCTTACATTGTAATCACCCAATCAACAATTTCATTACCTTGGATGAAACCTGCTTGAGTCAGTGATACTAATAAGGGAAGAAGTGGTTTCAATATATTAACAATGATGGTTAAAATTATTTTATAAATCACATTACACAAAGTAATTGGTTGGAATCCATCTGGGCTATCAGAGTTTCCTACTTTAGGGAATTGTGCTAGGAATGTAACATTTAGTTTTGGGTGTAAAGTTCCCAATCATCTTGATTCTTGACACACCTCTTGAATTTATTTGCTTAGAAACTGCCAACAAGCCTAAAAAAAAATTGTTGTGAAGACATGTGGACTAGTTGTCTTGTTTTTGGGCATATTTATAACCACCAATTCTACCTCAAGCATAGTCACTAGTCTCATCATTGCATTGTTATTCTCTCTACTAATCAGTCTCGGGATGTTGGGTTACTCCATCAATTACTTCATTTAATTTTTACATAACCTCCCACAGAAGATCCTTGAAATATTATACCAATTCATGTTCTATATCCTGATGTTGTAACTTTCTAACCCCATTATTATCAGCAATGGAAAAAATTCTATTGTTTTGATGACATTTGATCATTGCATTGTGAAATAATGTTGAATTGTGTTCTCCCTCATTTAGCCATTGTATCTTGGACTTTTGTTTCGAAAGAGACTCCTCTTGTTTCCTTCATTTCTCCAATTTGTGAAGGCTGTTAGCCTGTTGTACTACCAATTCTGTAGTTCTTACTTCTATGACAATTCTCTGTTGGATGTTCATCATTTAATTTTCCAGTTCTTTTTTATCTACAAAGGTATTCCCAAAAACATTATTGTTCCATTTTATTTTATTTTCTTCAACACCTTCAGTTTAAGTTGAGAATTATGCATTTTACTAGTCCCTCTCAAATTTAACTCCTTCCACCAACTAGCTAACATGTTAACAAAACCATCCAATTGAAGCCAAAAAAATTTTAAATGAAAGGGGAGACGTGGGGGTACTTCCTTAAGATCAATGTCTAATCTAATAGGCAAATGATCGGATCCCATGCAACGTAATATTGAAACTTATATGAAGAGATATTTATGTATAATATACTATGATAAAAAAACATATCCAACTCACAGACTATCTTATTATTTCCTACACAATGGTTGTTCGAGGTGAAAACCCCTTTATTGGTTGGAATATCTACTAGGTGTAGGTGGTATATAATGTCATAAAAATCAAGAGATACTTGATATAGCTTGCATATAACACCTTTCTCTTCCTTTAAATAGCGTATAATATTGAAGTCCCCTCCCACTATCCTTGGCACATTACGTACCATTTTCCTCATATTCTTTAAATGTTGCAAACAATTTTTCTTACCCCTCGTTCCTTAGGGACCATAAAATATTGAAAGAAGAAAAAAATCATTAGTACCTATTTACCTTAACTTGCTTGAGAGGATCCAATCAAAGACCATCTATTTAGGGAAGAAAACCTCTTTGTGGTTCCAACAGACTGTTAATCCTTCTACAAGACCTTGAACATCTAAAGATATAGTTTCACATCCTTTCCATATCATACCTGCTATTTGGCCCATTTTCTAGCCATGTAATTTTGTTTCTTGTACAATGGCAGTTGTTGGATTTTCCTTTTTTATTCTATCCCTAAGATATTGTTATTTTTCTTTCCTATTGAGCCCATGTACATTCAATGAAAGGATTTTCATGATGAGAAATTAAAAAGCGGTGGTGACTTCTCTATCATTGTTGCGGTTTGGTCCATATTTCCTTGGTTTATGCCCATATTTTGTCTCTCTTTGTTCTTGGTAGCCTTTTTCTTCTTTTCTTTAGTGAGATCCTTCAATAGAATTTCTTCTCATTTTTCCTTAAAAGCTTGAAAATATTGGGCTATTGGATTTCTCCTCTTCATAGTTCCATTTGAGATAATAGTTTTCTTAGATCTCTTTCTCATCCTTGGGTGAGTCCTCTAGATCCCGTTGTGTCCAATTATTAACCATTGTGACTATTACCCTCTCCTCTTCCAATAGGTTAGCCAAAAATTTCTCCAATTGAGGAGAAACTTCATCAAAACTAGGGAAAGCTTAAAAATAAAACACCTCTTTTGAGTCTACCTACTCTTCCAATGTATGCTTCAAGATACCCTTATAAGGGGTATGTTATGGTTGTGCAAACTCAATATGAGTAGCTTCTATATACTAGGGGTCCTCCTCCATGTCCTCTAGTGCTCAAAAAGTATTTTTTCTTCTCGCCCTTTATTTTTAGAAGAAGCACAATTTCTATTTTTATGTGTCTATGAAGTGGCTCTTGTGAAACCATCATTTGATATCTTTACTCCAATCCATTGTTCCTTCTTTTTTTAGAGGGAATTCTCTTAATAATTGGCCATGCGTGTGAGAAAGGCTAGAGATGAAAGAAACATTCTCATATTCTAAATGTTGTTTCCAAATCTCACCCTAGTATTCCAACTCAATGGATTTAGGTAAAGGTTGAGATATGCTCATATAAACATATAACCTAGCATAAGACATATTTCCCCCCCTTTTTGTGACTTATCAAACTTTAACAAAACAACCTAGTGTTTTTCCTATCCCTTCTAGAACTTTTGAAATTCAAAAGTCTACTACTAAATATTAAAATGTTACCCATATTGGTTCTTCTATGAATTCCTCTTTATGAATATTGAGACAAGCTTCCCAGTGCCTTATATAAAGTCCCATAGTGCTCAAGAAATATGGTCCTCCTTCAGATATCCTAGCTTTCTCTTATAGATTGGAAAATATAATAGTGAAAAAAACTTTTGGGGCCAATCCTAGGTCCACCTCTCCCTTTGGTTTCTAGTTCTATTGTATCCATCTCTATGTATCCTTATTAGTTGGCCATATACCAATGAACTTACACTAGTACAAAATGGCTAATTAATTACTAAAAAAAGGCTAAAATTTACATATACACAACCCTTTTTCAATGAGTGACCAATAATAGTTAATTCACCGTATCTTATAACGCGACCAAATTTTACTTGTTTTTAGCTTAGCTATTAATTGGTTGTCTCAATTATATCATCTAGTAGTATATTTAGCAATAAAATTGGTCATTAATTTAGTCGTTTATTCAGTCATTAATTTCCACAATTAATGACCAAATCTACAACAAAATATATTACTACATGATCACCCAAGAAAACCAATAAAAGACAAAAGAAATATGACCAAAATGTTAGGTGTGTTATAACGTATTGTAAATTAGCAACTAACAGTAATATATATGCAAATTTTAGTCATCGTTTGAAATTAATTAATCAACAAAGAAATATAACTAAATTATGGTCGTCTTATAAGACAGTGTATATTAGCTACTAATAGTCGTATATGTACAAAATTTAGTCATCATTTGTAATCACAAATTCATCATTTGCAGTAGTCATTTATATTTTTTGGGTAGTTTGATATTCATTATATAAATGACTAATTTAGTCTTATATTCATTTTATTTATGTCCATCATAAATCAATATAAACTACTATTTTAGTAGTCTTAGATTGATTTTATGTATTCATTATTAATCAACATAAATTAATTAGTATGATTTTGCGACTAAATGAAGAAAATGTCATACAATGTGCATCTTCATCTAATATAAAAATGCAAAGTTACATATGATAACTACAATACCAAACAATATCAAGTGCAACCATAAATTATTTCAACCACATAAATTATAATATATGAAATGACAAGTATTACAATATGAGTTTCCAACTTAATATTGGTTGGGCTACAATTTACATATGAAATATTATTTCATCACTTCAAAACATTATCATTGCTTTTTCAAGGAATTCCAGGTGAATTCACCAACTCTGAAGATTTGACCATCAATCTCTATGTTTGTGTCTTATGTGGGATATTGGATGTAAGGGTTTCACCAAATCGGTTCTCTTTTCTCTCTCTTTTTTCATTTGTCACATCAGGGTTATTGTTCTCCTCTTATTCAATTCTTGCTTTCTACCATCACACTAAGTTCATTTTCTGAAAAACAAAAGAATATACAATTGAGAGTGTAAGACATGAAAGACTATGAACACTAGAATATAAACTAAAGTAGACTATGATAAAACATATACATCAACATTAGCAATGTCAAAGCCATTGTTCCCCATAAAAGCAAGAAAAGGGAAATGTGTGATGTCTAATCCTTGTCATTTTATTTGCAACAACATTTCATTCTCTAATGCATGAACTTGGTTAAGTATATAAACAACATGTGCTCAAATAAGAACATGAAAGTAAACTTTTCTAATAGTCATGAAAATATTTTAACACAAAACAACTAAAAGGATTTCAATCAATATTGTGTAACACTAATTTCATCTTCAAGATTTGGTTGTTGTTTAAATGGACATGATACTGATTATTTTCATTTTAAATAAATAAAAAAGAAACTTATAAAATACAATCAAACAATAATGAGAGGATATCATGGAATGGACATTGCAATTATAAAAATAATTGTTTACATGTCAAATGATGTCTTCTATAGCATTCCTAAACATTTGCTTGCCCAAAATAACCATGAGGTGAAAGTAACACAACATTAAAATACATAGGAATCCCTACTATAAACATTTACAAAGTCGATGGCTCGAGTGCTTGAAGGATCTATAACAACAAATGAATCATATCTAATACATGCTCTGCATATTCTCCCCATCCTTTTTCCATTCACATTTCTTATAACCTACCCACACCAGAGTCAAGTAACAATCAAACGAAGGCATTAACATTTGTTTTTATCTTTTTTTATATATAAAATTTGAATATGATTTTTTTCATGAACATATTAATTCATGTTTAAATCCTTCCTGTCATGAGAAGGTATCAATCAAGTGAGACATTAGAAAAATTTACCTTAATGAGGCCCTAAAACAATTTCTACAATACTAACATTTTTCTTGTTGTGATATCTAGGGTAGAAAGAAGAACATATCTGCACAATAAAAATCCATATATTACTTATGTTAAAACTATGTATATGGTGTATTTTTAGGAAGCTTTTTAAGTTGTTCCTTTGCCTTTACCAAATCAAACTGTAGTTTGGTTAAACTTTGTATCCTTTCATTCAACATCAATTTCTGCAAGATAAATGTTCCTATGTCTTTACCAAAGTAGTCTATAGGTTGGTTAAACTTTGTATCCTTTCATTTAGCATCAATTTCTGCAAGATAAAGGTCACACATTATTATTTCCCATTTCTCAACACGCTACAAATGATAAATTGGAATTCACATAAAACCAAGAGCAAAGCTAACAAAAAAAAACAAAGAATTAGTGTCTCTAATAAAACTTCACACCACATAAATTACTCTGCCATGTTCTTAGGCTAAAGGTGAGATTCTTTGAATCATCTTCAGATCATATTTAATGGGATACTTATATGTTTACCATGATGTCAATTTACATTTTTGTAGAAAATATTGGAGATTTGTCAAGCATGCTAATTGCATGCTACAAATACTCATAAATATTTGCAAAAAAATAATATTTAAGATTTTATAATTTTGTACAAAAAAATGGAGATTTGTCAAGCATGCTAATTGCATGGTACATAAATTGTTTCTAAAATGTATCCATAAATATGGTGGATCTTACTCATAAATATTTGTAGAATATTTGTCAAGCAGTAACTGGGTGTAGATTTGGATTTCTAGTTGTGTGAACGTATGACATATTTGTTGTAGATTCAATTAAAGACCTTGGAGGATTCATTCTGATGATCAATTTCTCATATTCATCATCAAAGTCCAAAGAAATCATACAATGCATTTTTGTTGAGTTTAATAATTGAAATGAAAGCTTATCCTCTCCGACAGAAATGAATGCAATACGAAACTCTGAACATGCATACATAACCTCTGTAGCAGTCATATGAAAGTAATTTCAAGTGGTCATCAATGCAAAGACACGATAAAAACCCAAATGAATGAGACAACATATATAATTCAAATTAGAGGTGATATATATATATATATATATAGTTGTGCATCTTCTACTCTGATTCCTATAAATTCACCCACCTCATTTCTTTCCTATATTTTTCACTATCACCACACCCACTCTATAAAGCGAAAAACAATTTCAAACATTACATGTCCACCAAGAAAACATCCTCAAAATAATACCTTTCGTTCACACTACAATTTCAGGTACTTTCTAACTAATAGATAACCCAAAACCCTTGCCTCCAACCCAAAACCCTTACCCAAATTCAATACAAGCACAAAATTCTATGATGGTATTTGACTATGATATTCACCCTTTCATACTCTAAATATGTTATGGAATCCCATCTCCCACTCAACCTAAAGGAACACGTGGCCTTCCTACCATGGTTGATCCCAACGAACTAAGGTTGAGTGCATATTCAATGGTGCGTAGAATTCCCCACATGCCAAGAGATGGTATCTATCTATTATATGCCTCAATAATTTCAATAATTTTTCATTTTTAATCTCGTATTTATGAAATAAAATTACCTAAATATATTTATGTGCCTGTCTACTATTTAACATGAAAATGTATAGTAGTCTTCTATCTCTCTTTCAAGAATGAAGACAAGTTTATGATACTTTGCAAAACAAGGGTACTTTCATATCCCAAGCCAATTGAGCATGCAATAGCATACCTAAACATGATAAGGCTAATTCATTTCCTAGATGTTTACTTTATAGACACTTGATACAAACTTTTCATATATTTACTGTCATATTTAAGTACACAAAGTGTGCTTAAGTAGAATAAATAAAGTTTCTTTTTCTTTAATTATGTGTGCCCCCTATACCTGGAGCAATGAAGAAATAATTAGTAAATAAATTAAGAAACAACAGTTTAAAAAATGAAATTTTGAAAGTTTCTGCAGAGCATTACTGTGAATGTTGTACATGAAAGAATTCCTTTCCACTTTTAGTAACTAATTCGCCCTAGATGATGTTGAAAAAACATATGTTGGAAACTTTGCAGTTGAGGTGGTTGTTGGAGGTGCCATTGGGTAAGGATAATAAAACAATAAAGGTTTTTCATCATATATAAATTCAAACTTTCAGGTCTTCCACTCATAGTTAAGCCCAATAAAATCAGTTTGTGCAAAAGACAAGCTCAAAAAGTAGATAAGAAGATACAAATACCAAAACTATGTGAGGACTACCATTCCAATAACAACAGTCATTCTATCACTCTTAGAACTGGAAATTATTTTAATACTTACATTCTTACCACTTGTATCTAAAATACTATAAACCAAAATCGTACCCATCTTACTCATGGTATCCTCATGCTTAAGGAGAATTATTTTCTCTCGTTGATGCGTGAAACAATGTCAAGAAAACATTTCATTTTGGTGAAAATTGAAATAAATGTATATACCAATATTTTGAAAAGAATTTGGTAAGCGATGGAAATATTTTCTTTTAAAATCTGAATTTCCATGAAGTACTCCTAAACCATTGTAAAGTCTAGGGAAAACATACCCGAAGTTACCTACACATGGTTCATGTGATTCATTTGTTTGAAGAAGAACCATAGTGATCGTTAATAGAGCTCCTTGATGGACAAAATAAAATACATCTGATGTCATAGGCTCTAGTAGTGAAATGGTTTCACTCAATCCTATACCAACACAAGAAACACCAACTGTTATAGCTACTCCATAACTAACATGTGGATTGTAAGACTAGAATGGAAAATATACAACCCGTGGTTTGTGTGAAAGTATAAGGAAAATTTTCAAATCAACATAAGAAAATAGAAACAACAATAATGTTTCCTACATATTTATGAGAAATCATTCCACTTATTATTCTGACTAGAAAAAGGCAATTTTGTCAAGATGCACAAAATTAGGAACATGGAAAGAAAATTAACTTGCTGAGATTCAATGTATGAAACAAACCTGAGGGAAAAACTACAATTCTTCTCACATCATCACTGGTATATGAGACAACAAAGAGGAGAAGGCATCTGATAACCTTGTTATTTGTTTCTCCACAATATGTGACGGTGAGTGGATACATTCCACCATATGGCAGAATAGGATCTTGATCACATGTCATTTGTTTAATAAGTGTATCTATTGCCAAACCCCTGCATGTCATTTCTAAATTGGAACCATATCTTCCATTTAGACTATGGAAAAATAAAAAAATTATACAACTTCAATTACAAAATTATTTCAAAGTAGATTTATTTGCTAGATAACAAATAATTAATACTTGGTAATCTTCTCATGTTATTTGTCATGTGCATATGCAAGAATTTCACTCGCTTTTCCACTTGTAGTCCAACCATAAGGAGACCCGTGCTCATACCTGAAGCTTCCCCAGCAGATGCACTATCTAAATAGATAATGTTATTGATATCCTCATAAATTTCTTAATCAACAGTTCCTAAAGCTTCCAATCCCAAACCCAAGCATCCATTGCGTTGAATTACTTGTAAAAATTACAACACACATCTCTAATGGCTCCCTTCAGAGCAAAACATGCTAGAAAAATAGGGTGAATAAAATATTTTTTTATAAAATAATGCATATTTGCAATGGAATGAGATACTTCAAGATTTGGAGTACGTAATATTTCATGAAGAAACTACTTGATCCCTTCTCCATGATTTGCATCTATAAGTCTGAAGGCATATAGGGCTCCAACCTCAGAAAAGGGACTTCCACCTCCACTAGCACCATTCTAAGTAAGATAAGGAGTCATCAAAGAACAACCTTGTTGTAGATGACCCATATGAATGAGTCCCAAGCTAGTCGTAACACTGAATTTTTCCTAATGTGTGGCTCTGCTATGCCATTCTCATGAACAAAACAAATCAAAACCATAAAATGCCACAATAAAAATTAAATTATGTAAGAAACACAATTAGATGTGAACAAAAAATTATTGTAAATATAAAATCACAGTTGAATCACCAAATTTTCCCTTAGGAAAGTGTTTGCAGTTGTTACAACATACATCAACGAATTGGAATAAATGGTCATACTATTACATACAATATTTTGCATCTCAAAATATTGTTTGTGCATACCCATCAGTGAAGACTAGCAAACAACATCCAGCGGGGACTCAAACCAGACACATTCTAGCTTTGAGCTAGGGATATATTCAAAGGAATTGGTAAGAACAATTAAACTAAACCCTTGAATTTGTTGTTTATTGACAAAAAATGCAACATGCCAAGGTTGTTCGACGTTATGAACTGAAATTATATTTTATCTCTGCATAAGATATTTAAAAAATATGAACTATCAGAGAGAATTAAAATTCTTAAAACAACATAATGGTATGATTTAAAATACATTGTTTTGGAATACTGCAAATGAGTATACTTCAGTTGTGTCCCACAAGTATCCACCACATAAAAGCTTATCAAAAAATCTTCCTTTAATCAAAGAGACAAAAAAATAAGAAATGGAGATCTAAACATCTTTACGCTTGATAGAAAACAACTAGAGACTTGGTAGTTCACAAAAATATATACCTCCATAATAATTTACGATTCTTAGCCTATGATTGTACACTTTCTACCATGCAAACGAACTGCAAAACAAACCCAAAAATGTAATTTATTGCAGTAAAATATTGTATTAAATTGCAATTATGAGAAATGAAGAGTTTTCAATACCCAACAAGGACAAGTTGACAGTCACAAAGAACAATCCACCTAACAAATATTTGAATTTGGAATTAGGAGGCAGGTGAAAACATAAATTTATCAATGCAGTCCCTCACTGGGATAAGAAATCATGTGCTGACTAAATAATAGATACAATTGCAACAAACTCAAGCAACTGTATGAAATTATGATTATGAGAAATGAAGAGTTTTCAATACCAAAGACAATAAGGACAAGTTAACAGTCACCAAGTACAATGCACCTAACAAATATTTGAATTTGAAATAAGGAGGCAAGTGAGAACATAAATTCTTGAATACAGTAATTCAATGGGATAATAAATTATGTGCTAACCAAATAATGGTTACAATTGCAACAAATTCTAGAAAATCAAATTTACCTTCACCTGGTTTATTTAGTGTAGTTGACCATTGCTTTAATGGCTTTCTATAAGATGAATGTACTCTTTCCATCTGAATAAAATATCAGTAAGTAATAAGCTACCCCAAGTCATATCAGAAATAAGAACAATAACTTAATGGCATTAAAAGACAAGCATATGTCGAAGTTAAGAGTTAACAACATTGCCAACTTACAACATTCCTGCTAGAAGAATTCATTGACAACAACGCACTCTCTAAAACATATAAATCTACAACCTTATCTTTTGGCAATGTAGATGTGAAACTAAGGCCAAAGTTGATCAGGACCTGTTTCAAAAACATTATAATTTACAAACATCAAATATTCATTTTCCCATAACATCATATATTGCAAATATAGTTTAACATACTAAACATAAAATACAAGCCAAATTATTATGCACTATGTACATGAAATCAATTGAGAAGACTTTTCGAGACACTAAGGACAAGTTGTATATGCACTGAAATTGAACAGATCTGACTAACTTTTTCTTTTAGAAATCCAAGAAAAATAGGAATTAACAAATTGTGCATGTCTTTGTGGTGTGCAAACACAAAGATTTACATGTAGTTAAAATGCAGTAAAATTCATAATTGCATTAAACAATTTTCATAGTTTAGGATAAAAACAAAGCCTACAACCAACCAAGGGTAATATTTTTCCAATTAATGTATTTGGATTGGAAAAAGGCATCATTCAAAATAACTTCATACAAACTGTTTGGAATCTTAATGAATTATCATATTTGATGTTGTCAGATCACCATGCACCAAACCTCCATGTAAAAGTCCAACAACTCTGCCTATTTGTTGAGTAATATATCCTATTTGTTCCTCTGTAGTTATAAAGAAATCATAGATTTTTCTTGTTCAACTAAGACAAATATAAAATTATTAGCATAATGGATCAAAGAGTAGGTAAATTAGAGTTAAATCAAATTAAAAATTATTATTTGAAGCTAGCAATGACTATCCTTAAATTCACACTATGTATCATTATATTGCATTTTAATATGGCTAGAAAATGATACCATAGCCACAGATTCATATTGCTTGCAAAAACACCTATATAATAGATATACCCTCTATATATTCAAATGTAAGGGTTTGAAGCTCAAAATCTAGGGAAAAAAGAATGTGAGTTGCAACTTCAAGCTCTCTAGCCTTGGCCATGCAATGTTCTTCCTAGAATCACATTTTTATGAGGATCTCACTCACAACCACCTTATGCAACATGCAGAGTAATCTATCTCATTATAGCCATGCAGTAAAGATAGAATAGAAACGAACTAATTTTTCTCACTCATTGAGCCCATAAAGATGTTTCAACGTCAATGTTGAATCCAAAATGGGATGCATGTACTTCTTGGAGAAACACTCTTTAATAATGGCCCTCCTTCCCAGAAAGTTGCATTCAAATATTCTCTGCATACAAACAGTTAGACTCTGAAATAGAAAATAATACAGAAAGCCAACACCCTAGAAAAACTCAAGGAAACAATAAGACAACCAACTAATTTCACTCATAGCCTTTGCACCTTGCTTCACCAGTTGCCCTGATGGAAACTGTTTCTCCTCACATTCAATCTCCATGAGTAATTTCTCTACAATATCTTGTGATATAGTATAAATCATTTTGATTTGAAGTGCTGAAAACATAATAGATATCTAATTTACAAGTGTTAATTTGTATTAATCCCTACAATAAGAATGCACAATTGCATGTTATATGGTAAGAAAATGATTAATAAAATGGACATCAAAATATCATAGATGGGCCTTAATTGTTTGCACATATGTAGGGTTCACAAAAGTTTTGTTGATATTTATACATATGGAAGTTAAGAATGGAATAACCTAATAATGTGGTCCCTAAGAAGGAGAATCCCAACTTTATGTATGGTGTCATGTATCATTGTGAGAGAGTATTACAAACAAATAATGTGTTCCTTGTGTTTTTAATATTTATTGTTCATGTAAGGATGTACAAAGAAACTTTGAACAAGAAACATGTAAACTAAACAAAGATGTAGATAAAACTTGTGGAAGTGTTTATTACTTGGCCAATAAAAAATCCCACTAGTCTTACTATGTAGAAAGGACAAACAATGGAATGCAGAAAAATGACCAAAAAGAGAGGTTTTTCCTTCTAATTTTCCATGCAATTTTCAGGGAATGATGTTGAAAGAGAAAATCAATAGTTGGCCCTATTTGAGGGTAACCTTGATAGAACTTGGAATATTCCAATAAGATCTTAACCCCGCCTCAAGATTTTGATGCTACATCTAAAGGTAATGTAGGAAAGGTAGGGCTAAAGGGTGAGTGGCTAGAAAGATAATGTAAACTTCTAATTTCTCAGTTACACAGAGCATATAAGGAAGTGGTACAAACAACTAGACTATGATAGAAGGATTTCAAAAGAGTTCAATTGGTTGACCAAGTCTATGGAAGTTTGGATTCCCATTAAGGAGAACCTCAACATAAGTCCAGGTCTGGGTGCAAAGAGTTGGTCACTTCTTCATAAGTGCGAGATGCACAAAAGATATTAACACAAGGTGTGCATCATAAAATTCATACCAATGTTATTAGAAGTAGCTAGTGTGCACAAGTTTAAACCTGTCCATGCCAAAACTGACCCTCAACTAGACCAGTAGACTAATTTGGGAAAAAACCATCTAAACTAACCAGTTCATGTTGGTTTTAATCCAAACCAGTCCCCATTCGATCGAACACACTTCCACAACAATTCGGTGGGAAAAGGGTGGCCCCCTCACAAATTATTATTAATCACTATATAATGATCCCCCCACTATATATTTTAACACATCTAATTGACCATTTGTGCCGATTTGGAAATTACAAAGCCACACTGAAGAGAGTTTATTTGAAGTGAAAATAACACTCTTTGTGAGTGTTTAATGGATTTGGAATCTACATTAGGGTTATAAATATCACTACAAGCTTGGAGGAGACTCCAAACATGAATGTTGTGCCTAGTCTAAGGTATGTCAGGAATATCCCAAACCCTCATTATTTTTTCTATTGAAATTGTTCATTTCTCTTTTCATAAATAAACGAAGATGGGTTTTGTATCTACAGATTTATTTTCAATGTTTGATATTATCATGGCCCCTGGGCATGTGAAAGACCTTAAGGAACCATTTTGAAGATATTGATGGAAATTTAATACAATATTGTAAAAAGAAAATCAGGGAACAGGGGCTTTGTCAAGTGAAAGAACACTTAGCTAGCATTCAAGAGCAAGGTATACCTTGCCCTGATGTTGCCCAGATATCAAAGAGGAAATACTAGCCTCTGTTGAAGAATATCTAGCAGAAAAGGCTAGGAAATAATAGGTTGAAGCTGAGATTGGGAGAAGGAAAGAGATTTCATCCACATAAAACCCAAGTTTTCAAGGAAACGTTTCGTTTATTAGTCATAGACCTCATCCATGACCATTTGTGATTATTGAGATTCACAAAGTTATGAGAAAAAACAACTTGATCCACAGGAATGTAGGCATAATTTCCATTTATTTATTGAGCGATAAACCCATGTATAGCATAATGAGTAAGGAGAGTAGAGTAAAAATTATTTTTAGCATTTGTTGGCACATCCGTGACCATATAATTTGGGTCAATATATCTCTTTGTAAACTACTCATTTTTTTCTTCCACCACTGTTTCAGATCACTCCAAGATTACACTAGTTCTTCACATAGTACCATGTTGAGGGATCTTAAGAGGAATTGATCTATTTGGGAGTGTCCAAATTCTTGAAGAGAATGTTTTCTCAAATTTACATGGAAAAGATTGTACATGCTCTCTTTGATGTACCTTATTTGACACATCATACAAAGAGAGGAAACATCATTATATTCTTGTACTTTCTTGAATGTGTTTGCAATGTGCACTATCCATGTCATAATCTCTAGGAGCCAACTCAAGTCCCACCTAAATAAATAAATATTAGATATGCTTAATCTATTGGAAAACCATAATTCGTGTTATGATAAATGAGCCCTTAATCAGTGAATTTTCTAATAAGATTCTAGTGAACATTTCAACAATGTTATGGAAAAGCCCCCATAAAATTGCAAACTTTCTCAAATCTTGGCAATTGGTAATTATGATTTTCCATCCAAATGTTTTTGACAAAAAACATCTCTACCCATTTCTATTTAAGGGAATCTGAGATTAAATTATGGCACCATTTTTGTTTGATGGTGTTCCAAGCATAATATTCAAAGTTGCAGCAATTGATGCAACCAAGTCTAATGTACTTTCAACGGAAGAAAATAACTGCATGTAATATGTGCTTGAAGTCTGAGACAACCATTTCATCAATGGAATGTCACTGCACACGAGGAAGTTTGTTTTCAAGTTCAACCTATTCAAACATCACAAACAAACAAAATTTAAATTCACAGAAAGTCTAAATATTTTCAAATACCTCGATTAAGAGGAACTCAATCCAAAGAGATACCCTAAATTTCAGAAAAAAAGTAAATAATAAGATGATTCTTGCAAAATGATATAACTGGAATCTCAGATATGTGTCTATTGTAATGATCATATTCGATATATGCTTATTTCTCACCACACAACCTAAGGAATAGATTTGTGAGCCTCATATATGCAAACAATTTAGTCAATGTTCTCCCATCCACCAACAATAATTCTAATGAACCAAAGTATGATACCTGAGGAAATGAAGAAATATCTAAATATGCTCCAATTTTTTTATTGTTTTTACATAAATGATTTTTCCATTTTTTTTTGTTTAAATGAAATCAACAAGTGTATCTGTCTGATCACTAGTTTGGAAGTGCTACATCATCATAGTATTTCTTAACCATCTCAATCAACTCATTCATAGGCTACTTACAAAAAAAGTAAAGGTTTATATATGTTGTTAATAATTATAGGAAAATTGCATGAAGATGGAAAAATATAATTACTCAGTCCATTCCCACTAACTACTCCAAAAAAATTGTGTTTGTAGTCTATCTTGGAACTTTTGCAACTCCATGATCCCTAGAGGAATGGTTAAAATTGAAAAATACATAAGGAAATGCTAATTGCATGCTATTAACTCTCCATGAGAATACAATGGGAGGGATTCTAAAATATTTATAATTATGAAGGTCCATTTCACTACTCAATCTAGCATGCATATACGATGTAAATGAATATAAAATCCTAAAAAGGGGATCTCAATGATGATAAGAAATATGGAAGTGGAATCAACATAGGATAGTGGTACTCAAATCTTTTTACTGTAGTGGTACAAACCTTGTGGTTAAGGCCATTTTGTGATTCCTTTACTAGATAAATGCATCTTATTGAAGGAGTTTCCTCAATGCTAGTTCACTTTCAGATCCTTCTTTCTCAACTTCATGTTGAACAACTTCCTCTGGCCCCTCGTTACTTTCAATTTCATTACCAGTTGAAGCATCCAAACACTTTGTTTTGGTTGAGTCAAATTTTTTATTTTTGTCATTTGTTTTCTTTCTAGTATCTCTGAGCAACCCAAACTACTTCCCAAGTCCTTTTATGGTGGCTTCATTCTTACTTTCTTCACTAGGCTTTGTCTCAAGGTATTTGGAAGTTGACTGCTTTTGTAAATTTTGTACCCAACACGCTCCAAGTTCCCATCTTCTGACCATTTTTTTCTTCGTACAGTTTGAGCAAGATATCTTCTATAACATTATGTTCTAATGTCCTTGTTGATTGCAAATATTCAGACCCGATAACATGGGAATTGTGAATTATTTAATTTTATTGTATATGAGATCCCTTATGTAACAAGGTTGTTAAACTGTAAAAAACATGTAGAAACCTTTTTCATCATAAGCATCATATGAAATGGTAGAAAAAAAAAACTAGACTTCCTACGTGCATCATCAAATGAAAAGGAAGGCTTATATATGGGTTTGGAAACTACTTATTGACATTCAAAGCATTAGCACCACCTTCAGGCTGATCCTCAATGTCAATGTACAAGGGTGAAGATTCCAGTCTAGTTTATATGACTAGAAACTTTCACCACTATTGTGTAGCCACAATGTTTAAGAATAACAACTCCTAATGTGGCACTATCCTTCAAATAGAAACTCAACTCCATGTTTCAAATTTTAGTTAGCAATATTGATATTGAAGGATACATGCATAAATAATCCAAGCAATACTAGATCCCAAATAGGTCTACATTTTAACTGGAACATGAGATAAAAACTTAAAGATATACTTACATGCATATTTGTGCTCTTCCATTTAGCAGATTCCTCTCTGCAAGCTCGCTAGATGACACTCCCAGGGCTTGACCACCATCAATCTTTATATCTAATTTTTCGCTTGCATCTCGAACACTCTTCTGATTGATATCTTTAAGTCCCCGATAGTCTCTTCATGCAATATTATGTTGGGATCATGAGATTTTGTTTCATTTGAAATTCTCTTGCCATCTATAACATGTTGAATGGAATTAAGGAGAAGCTATAGCTCTCGCTCAAGTATCCTTATTGTTACTGTAAGAGCAAAGTTAGTTCAAAATGAGGAAGGAATACCTACTACTAATCATAATATGAATATGGATGAGACTAAAGTAGAAGCTTTAGCTGTAGATGGTAAAAACATCTGTAATATAGAGAGTTTGGATCATAGTACCGACATTGAAGGATCAACAAGAATGCTTGGAAAGCACCTAGCAAGATATGTCACTCCATTTGGAAGAAGAAATTATTTGTTATGGAACCAACTCACAAAAAGATAGAAAATATAGATGAATGCCTTGGAAAGAAGCCTCTTCGAGGGGGAAACCTCCTTTACATTGCACAAATGATCAATTATTAGATCATTTAACTGACAAAACCTCCTTTCTATATAGAGGAGTCTACGAGGTCACAATATAACTAAGACGACCTAACAATAATAATATAAAGGCACAAAAATAACAATAGAAGGATTTTATGGGGCACAATAATAACAGTATGGGGACAATAGTGGCACAATAATAACAATAATGGATACAACGACAATAGTAATGGGGGGATCACTAATATTATTGGGACCTAACATGCCCCTCTCGTTCAAAAAATTGTTTTCCTCAACACTTGAGTAGTTCTGGATGCTTCTTTATAAAATTCTCATCCTCGCATGTGGAATCTTCAATGGATAAGTTCTTCCACTTGATGAGATACTCTAAAATTGATCTATTTAGTAGTTGTCAAGTTCTTGTTTCTTTGACTACTTCAGGTTCCAATATGATTTTTCCTTCCTCATCAAGTTTTGGCATTGTCTGAACTGGAAGCTTGTCACCTATAACCTTCTTTAAGCACGAAACATGGAAAACTAGGTGCACTATAGAAGCTGTAGGAAGCTCCAATTTGTATGCCATAGTACCTATCTTTTGCAACACCTTGTATGGACCATAATACTTTGGTGATAATTTGTTATTCTTCTTAGCTTGCTTGAGGGACATTTGTTTATGTGGTTGTAGCTGTAGGAATACCCAATCACCTACATCAAAAATTCTTTCGCTGTGATGTTGATATGGTTGTTGTTTCATTCTATTTTGTGCCAAGGTGAGGTTATCCTTTAAGAGTTGGAGAACTTGTTGTTGATGCTCGATGTGATCTTCCACTGCTTGAACCTTAGAATTTTCTCTTAAATATGATGTGATGGATGGTGGATGATATCCATAAGGCTCCATCAATGCGGTCATTTTTGTTGCAGTATGGAAGGAAGTGTTATACCACCATTTAGCCAGAGACAACCATTTGACCCATTCTGTCTGTTTATTAGATATAAAGCAATGAAGATATCCTTCCAAACATTTGTTTACTATCTCAGTTTTCCCATCAGATTGAGGATGATAAGATGAGCTATGAGCTAACTGAGTACCAAGACAAGAAAATAATTCTATCCAAAAAATTCCAGTGAAAATGGGATCTCTATCACTTGCAATAATCTTTGGGTTTCCATGTAGCTTTTGAACTGTTTCCATAAATGTAGTAGAAATTGTACTCACTTTAAATGGATGAGATAATGCACAAAAGTGTAAATACTTGGTAAGTTTGTCCACTGCCACCATGATAACACTCTTTCCTTCGGACTTGGGTAAAGCTATGATAAAATCCATTGAAACATCCTCCCAACATTGGCTTGGAATGGATAAAAGTTGTAATAGTCCTGGAGTCTTAATTGTCTCAACTTTATTGTGTTGGCAAACCAAACATTCTGCCATAAACTTTTAAATATCTGATTTAAGGCCATCCCAAAAAAAATCCTTCTTAACCCTGTGGTAGGGTTTTAGAAATCCTGAGTGCCCTCCTAAGGGAGAGGTGTGCAATTCCCTAAGAATCTTTTGTTCGAGTTGGGAATTCTTACATAGGTATACCCGATTCTTGTACCATAACAAATCATTTTTCCAGATAAATGTATCAGATGTACTAGGATCTTGTTGTATCTTTTGAATGAGTGCCCACACTTCCTCGTCATTCTTCCATTCATCCCCTGCTTCTTTTATCTAATCTAGTTGGATAATAGAAATAGCGTAAATAAATGCTTCCACATCCTCATCCTTTCTTGAGAGTGCATCTTCCACAACATTTTGCTTCCCTATTTTGTAGATGATTTCAAAGTCGTAACCCAACATCATTGTGACCCATTTTTGTTGCTCTTCTAAAGATAATCTTTGTTATAAAAAGTATTTAAGACTATCATGATCTGTTTTTACCTTGAAGTGTCTTCCCATTAGGTACAGTCGCCATTTCTTAAGTGCATGTAGTATTTCCAATGTTTGCTTCTCATACATAGATTTGTGTAAATAATTTCCTTTGGTTGGATGACTTTTGAAAGCAATGGGTCTTTCTTCTTGCATTAAAACATCATCGATTCCATTTCCTGAGGCATCACATACCACAATAAAGGTTTTTGTTAAGTCCGGTGTAGCTAAGACTGGTGCTTAGCACATTTCCTCTTTAAGATGTTCAAAGGTCTTCGTTGCTTCTGGAGTCCATGAAAATACATCTTTCTTCAATAATGTTGTTAGAGGTGCTGCTATTCTCCCATAATCCTTAACAAACTTGCGATAATACCCTGTCAACCCGAGATATCCTCGTAGATGCTTTATGGATGTGGGGATTTTCCATTTCTTAATGGTTTTAAATTTTCTAGGGTCTAACTTAACACCTTCATGAGATACAATACGACCCAAATATTCCACCTCTTGTACTCCAAAGAAACATTTGGAGATTTTTGCATATAATTGTTTCTCCTCCAATAGTTTGAGCACCATGTCAACATGTTGGACATGATCCTTCCAAGACTTTATGTAGATTAGTATAACATCAAAAAATACTAACACAAATTTTCTAAGGAAGGGTTTCAAAATGGAATTCATCAAACGTTGAAATGTAGAAGGTGTTTTAGTAAGGCCAAAAGGCATGACCAAAAATTCATAATGAACCTCATGAGTTCTAAATGTTTTTTTGGAATGTCTTCAGTCTTCATTTTGATTTGATGATATCCTGAACAAAGATCCAACTTGGTGAAGTAAATTGATCCAATAATTCATCAATGACAGGAATGGGAAATTTACCTCTAATAGTGAGCTTGTTGAGCTCCCTATAATCTGGACACATGCGCCATGATCCATCCTTCTTGTGAACTAATACTACTAGAGCAAAGAAATAACTTTGACTAGGTTGAATTATACCAGCCTCTAGCATTTCTGCAATCATATGTTCAATTTCACTCTTTTAGGCATATAGATATATGTACGGCCTGAGGTTTGGAGGAACACGTCCTAGAATCAAATCACTAGCATGATCATGATGACGAATTGGTGGGAGACCTTCGGAAGTCTCAAATACCTTGGAATGATTGTCCAAGACTTTTTGGAGATATGGCGAAATAGATGATTTTGATGTGGGAACCTCTAACGAACATAATTGTGTAATTACACCTTGTTGTTCCTTGTTTAGAAGCTTAGTCAAACCGTTAGAGTTGATTATCTTTCCTAGTTTCCCTGCAATACCCCTTAATTCAACTTCCTTTCGTTCCACAATAAATTTCATGAAAAGTTCTTGAAAATTAAAAGCTATTGTACCAAAGGATTGTAGCCATTGGACTCCTAGCACAACATCAACACCACCCATTGGAATGGAAAGCATTCTGCTATTCAATACATATTCTCCCATGGATAACTTGATATTATGGCACTTTCCAAAGCAATTTATGGTTCCTCCACTTGAAACCATTACTTGACAATATGGTGTCGGATATAGGAAGCAATTCAATTCCTTTGATATCTTACAATGAATAAAATTATGGGTACTTCCCGAATCAATCAACACTATTACCTTTTTCTTCTTGATATGTCCTTTATATCTTGATAGTTTGAGGAGTGGTAATTCTAGCCAATGCATTACAAGATATGGTCAGATTCATTTCTTCTTTATCTAGGGTTTTTTCCTGGATTATATCCTCTTCTTTTGACATTTCTTGTTCTTTTTCTTCCTCCTCTTCACAATCTATGTAGAATAATTTCTTCTCAGCACACTTATGACCTTTAGTGTATTTGCTATCACAATTGTAACAAAGCCCTTTTTCTCTTTTTTCTTCCAATTTTTGTGGTGTAAACCTTGTAGGTTGTGGAAGGCCAGGGGCAGCAACACTTCCATATTTATAGTTGTGAGTGGTAGGCGTCTTGGTTACCATAATTTTGCTTTCCATTTTTCTTGCTAACCTGAATGCCTTCTCCAATGAATCAGGTTCCCAAAGGTGAACCTCATGTTGGATATTATCCTTTAAAGTCCCTATGAACACATCAATCATATGCTCCTCTGGAATATCTTTTACCCTTATGTTCAATTTTTTGGAAGTCCTCAATGTGCTCCATCATTGAATCCTTGTGTTTGAGATTTACCAATTGGCCAAAAAAGGTGTTTCTTTTTGTATCCTCATAATGTGCTATCCTTTCTTCCATAAAATTGTCCAAGTCACAATTTGTTTATGAGAGAAAACCCATCAATACCATAAAAACTGATTTGGTTCCAAATATAAAGTTTCAATATGTACCTTTTGTGTGTTTTTCACATTATGGAGATCGAAAAATTGCTTCATCTGTAGTATCCATGTTCTGGGATCCTTGCCATCAAACTTCCTCATATCGATTTTTGGAACATGGTGGGTCTTCAAGCCAACATTAGAGTCTATGAAATCATGATTAACATTTATTTTGTTCTCATCATGAGTTTCCTTTACTACCCTTTCACCATTAGTGACCATTTCTTGTAGCAACTTATTCAAATTTATCTTCAATTCTTCCATCTTAAAGTCCATACCACTCATCTTAGCATCCATCTTAGCATCCATGCCATCCATCTTAGCTTCCATGCCATCCATCATAGTTTCCACGCCCTCCATATTAGCTTCCAATTCATTCATCTTAGCTTCTACGCCTTTCTTTAAACCATCCATCTTAGCTTCTACGTCTTTCTTTAAACCATCCATCTTATTTTCTATTACCTTTTGTGCGAGTGAAATTTGTTGCACTTGGTTTCGTAATATTGATATATCATGTTGCATTTATTCCTTTTTTTCATGAGTCATGCTAGAGCTTTCAGGTTGCTTACTAGGTGTTTCCATTTTCTTTCTTCGGGGCATCAATTACCAATAATAATTCTTCACTATGCCCTTTGAATTCCTTCAAACTAATTTTTCAAACCAAGCTTATGCAAAAATGTAAAAAATGCACACCTTTTTTCACTTGTAGGAGCTCGATATTGAATCTGATGTACCTCTATAATTTTGGATTTCCCGGTTTTGAAGTCATGACCTGCAGTAGCCCTCTGCGTCCTCTTTCCAATACCACCAGTCTGATCAAAATTGGATTCTCTAAAGAAGAGTTATGCCAAATCGCCCACAGTGACCTGATTATAGACTAGTTCAGTAGAGCGAACTTGTATGACATGCCACGTGTCACTGTTTTGACCTTAGTATTTGAAACTGATACATAAAAAACTAGAGGCCGTCCTTTTTTTGAAACTTCTTATGAGATTTCAATCTGATGCTCAAAAAAAAAGTTATGACGATTATTCCCAGGTCATCTGTTTGGAATGTAATTCGGGAGTCTGCAAAACTGCCAACTTCCTCAGATCATATCTCCACAAATATAGCACAGAAAGCTCTGAAATTTGGAGCCAAAGTTCATAACTATTTCATCCCATATGGGTTTTTTTTCTAGCTTCTGAAACATCGCATAAAAATAGTTGTAGTGAAAATGGCACGATGACTTATTTGGAGCAACAAAACTGTAGAATCCAAATCTCTTATACCAAATGTTATGAAACCAACTCACAAAAGGATAGAAAAGATAGATGAACACCTTATAAATAAGCCTCTTCGAGGGGGGAACCTCCTCTACATTACACAAATAAACAATTCTTAGATCATTCAAATGACAACCTCTTTTCTATATATAGGAGTCTACGGGGTCACAGTATAACCAAGCCAACCTAACAATAATAATATAAAGGCACAAAAATAACAACAGAGGGATTCTATGGGGCACAATAATAACAATCAGGGATACAACGACAATTGTAATGGGGCGACCACTAATATTATTGGGACTTAACATTATTCATGTCGACCATGAAGAACTTCATGGGTGGGTAGAGGATATAGCTGTGGATATAGGGATAGCTTAAGTTATGAAAAAGAGGACTACACTGAACAAATGGTAAATATGCATAGAGAAGGAGAAGTGTTATAGAATAAGGAGGTTCATCACAAGGTGTAAAAATACTAGACAAATCCTTCGACATTCTAATAAAAGAATCCACGGAGAGGTTGTAGTTGTTAGAAATAGAGAACTATAAATATAAGCTAGGATAAGTGAGCCCAAAATAATTGATATAAGGGGTGATGATAATATATATCGAAGTGGATGTAGCACAACCTTCTTCCCTATGAAGTGAGCCTACCATAATAATTGGAAATCCTGAGAATGAATTAATGAATTAATAAAGCTACAAAATCAAACAAACTCTCTTTCATTCAGTATCTTCGGGACAACATAGAAAGGCCTAAAAAGGGCTATGACATTAGGAATTGGCATCAGTCAACTAAGCCAGAATGCAAAGAGAAGGATGCAATACTTTTTTACTCATCTAATGATAGTGTAAGATCTTTAGCGTGGTAAAACAAAACAACATTTTTAATAGTTACAACATATAATTTCCAACTTGAGAAGCCAACTAATGGATTTGAAGCTGAATAGGAACAATGAATTAAAAACCATGCAAGAATAAATCCAAAAAAGGACTACTTTGAGCCAACTTAGGAAAAACCCTACTAGTCAGAGGGTACATTTAAAAAGGCTTCAGAGAGATCTTGAAAAAAGAGAGAAATCTATCAAAAATGTCTCAATAACTCCAAGAGAAAAAACCAAAATACATGAAGATCAATTGGCCAAAGTTACCTAAGAAAAAGATGAACAAATCAATAAATTGGTGGGGATAGTTTGGGCAAGTGAAGAAACTGTTAAGAAACTAGAGAAACATATAATTTTTTACTACACAATGAAGCAATAAAATTTGAAACTATGAAATCTAGTCTAGAGAAGAAAATGTTTAAACTGAACGTTGGAATCAAGGATGTGGAAGATCAATTGGATAGTACACCTACTTTTCTTGAACCACTATTATAGACAAGATGCAGCATAAGGGAAGTGAAATTGAATAGTTGAAGAGTTGTTGCAGCTAAGAATTGAATTACAGGAACACATACAAGAATAAGTCAACAATTTAGGTAAGGAGATTGGAAACTTCAAGAAAAAACTGGAACAATATTCGTCATGAAGTGCACTTGAGAAGTCTTTAATCATAGCACAAAGCCAAACTCAACAATTGAAAGTGGAGTTGAAAAGGATTTCAATAAAAAATCTGGGTTTGCATTGCTAATTTCCCAACAAAAAATCCATTTGTTTATAACAAAAGAAGTTGAGGAAAGTCGAAATACAAATTGTTGAATCGAAAAAGGAAGATGAATGCATGAAATATTTGAGACTTAGAGGATGTCAAATAGCATCAACAGTAGAATGACCTCAAACAAATTTTGTAATGTAAAACACTATAATTTGGAAGTGACATCATCAAATCATAAACTTAATAGAATAGTTGCAACATTGAAAGACTCAACCACAACAAGCTCTTATAGAATATAGCAAAGAAAAGGAGAGGTCAAAGCAGATCTTTGAAGAGGGTCAAGATGAACAACAACCTCCAAGTATTTTTCTTCAGGAAATCATGGGTTAATATGATGACACCTCATGATTTGTATATATTATCCAATATTTAAAGAGTAGGTTGGATGCATTGACAAAAAAGGTCACTGATTGGGAATAGGATTGAGCTACAAAAAAAAGGAAAATAAAGCAAGAAGAGGAATGCACTAAACACCCATTAGGTGGTTTTTAAAACAATAGAAAGTCATTGGCTTAGTCGAGACTATTGAATATTTATGGGGAAATCATAATCCCCATTTGCAATAGCTCATTGGCAATGTTTTCTTTCCACGAAATAGCTTGTTTAGGACTAGTTATACACATTTAGTTTAAATTTGCAACAAGACAAACAAAGTATTTTTTAGCAGATCCACGTGACTAAGTGTTTACCATGTTTCCTCTACTGGCCCCCATCTACTTGTCCTTTCATTTCTCGTGCTCAATTCTATCAAAACCCATGTTGTTATGATAAGATACTTTTTTTCTAGTCTGCTCATTCTATTAGGTTTTTACACTCTTTCATACTCCGAGAAGTGTCTACTCCATATCCTTAATAAGAAAAAATTACATAATGTACATGGATTTAAGCTAGAATTGAAAAAGTAACACCCAACACTTACTGGAAACTGTAGGAAGCAAATGTTAAAATCTTGAAATCATACAAATCCATGACGAAGGCCTCATATACATAGCCATTACTAGTAATCCCCACAAGAACACAATCCATCCTTAAAATGATGAAACCAGTTCACATCCATTACAATGGTTTCTCACTTTAGGACGTTGGAGATGAACTTATTTTCATTGTGGTAGTAATAAAAAACAAAAACGTTTTTTGTTATCTATATAGTGCTTCCAAGGTTTGTATTTATAAGAGCAAAATCTATGGCTAACTTTTCACTATGACTGAACAAAAGGTTTTCCTTCACTTCATCCTCAACATTATGTAGTGTAAAGGTTGTGATAGGGACATATCTTGCCTCCTTCATCTTCCCAGTCAAAGTCTCCAACATTTCATACATTTCTTCTATCTGACCATGTGATCTATCTCCTGTAAGGAAAAAATGTACTTTTTATTTAATTCAACATAACTACATCCTGGTATCTATTTCAATCCTTGGTCTTTCATTATTTTTCTCACTTTTTTCACACCATCCCTCCTGCCAGCCGTGGCATAGATGTTTAAAATCAATACATAACATACAACATTTTCAAGCTCTAATTGGAGGAGGCATTTTGCTACATGTTCTCCTAATTGAATATTTCTAAGAATTTTACAAGCACGAAGCAAGGCTCTCCACACACTAGCATTGGTTTCTAATGGAATATTTTTTATGAAGTCCTTAGCCTCGTACAAACATCCAACGTGACCAAGAAGGTCAACCATGCATGCATAATTCTCTACTCTAGTCATGATAGAGTAATCCACATCCATACAATGAAATTATTGCCAACCCTTATTTACAAGGCCTGCGTGATAGTGTGCAAATAAAATACCGAAAAACATAATATGGTTAGGCTTCATTGGATATCAATTGCATTTGGGATAAAAGTTCCATTGCATTCTCACCATAACCATGCATTCCATAACCAACAACCATTGAGTTCCATGAAACTATGTCTCGTTTAGACATCTCATCAAAAAATTATCTTTCTAGATCTATTTTTCCACATCTGGAATGCATATCTATGAAAGACGTCCCCACTACAATATCAAACACAAATCTTGTTCTAATTAAATAACCATGGATACACTTACCCGGTTACACAACTGCTAACTGGGCACATGCTGGGAGCACATTCACCATGCTAATAGAGTTAGGTTTAACACTTGTCAGTTGCCTTTGTCTAAGAAACATGAAGCTTCATTTGCATTCCCATTGAACACATATCCACTAATCATGGCATTCCAAGAGACCACATCCCTTTTAAGAATTTTGTCAAACACATCAAATGCAATATATATACTCCGAAAATTTGCATACATATAGATGAGAGTAGTTCCAACAAAAACATCTGATTCAAACCCACTTCTAACCCACTTCTAGTTATGTAATCACGGATCCACATGCATTGTTGTAGAGCTCCTAAATGTGTGAAATCCTAGATGACACTCACCATTGTAAACTGATCACGCGCCATATTTTTTTTTTGCATTTTCATCAAAAAGTTTCAAAATTGTTTTAGGATGTCCATGTTGATCATAACTAGCAACCATGGAATTCCATGAGGCAACATCTCTAGTACAAATTTTTTAAAACACTTGGCATAAAATGTCAATACTCCTACATTTATTACACATACATGTAAGTGTCGATCCCATGAAAAAATCAGACTCAAAACCACCTCTGATAATATCTTCATGAATAGTCTTGGCCTTTTACATAGACGAGAAACTAGCACATGCTTTGAGGAAAAAGGTGAATGTGAAATTGTATGGTTCTACGCCCAACTACTGTGTTTGGTTGTAACATTTTAAGCTTCCTCACATGGACCACAGACCATTCTAGGCATGTCCTCCAATCGTTAGACTCCATAGAAACAAATTGGGTTTGCGTATTCGGTCAAAAATCAGGTGTGTGTTCCTCATTTCACCACTTATAGTATAGAGGTTTAGGAGTTTAATAGAAAAACAAATGTCTTTCTGAAGCCCATTTGTTAAAATTTAGGCATTGGAACCGCATCACTAAGTTGAAGCTTGTACATTCCTGCAACATAGAAGAAGATACACCATAGTCAATTAAAGCAAACTCCCTACCAATGTTATCTTCATGCATTTTAGAGTGTTCTTGTTGGTATAGTGTGGGTTCCTTTTGTTGGAAATAGCAACAAGAAATGATAAAAATAGGAATGCTAAACATAGCATTGCTATAAATAGCATTTCAGGTATCAGTGTTGGACATAGCAACAAGGAATGAAAAATGGAAGTGCTAAAAATAGCATTGGTATAAATAACATTTTGAGATAGATTCCAATTTTAGTTAGGCACTGAACTAAAATTGAGAAGTAAAATATGAATTTGTTCTTAGCAGTTGTTTGATTAATAATTAATTAATTCATCTTGAGTTAATTAGTTGGAGAAAATCAAACATGAAGTCTATGTAAAGACATGCAACAATTTCTCCATTGATTGAGGAATTTATCCCTTAGTTATGGAGATGAGGATGAGTTGTAATTAGTTAGCTCAGTTAACTAAGTTAAGTCCAGTTAGATTAGTTCCAATAGTTTATGAAATTAATTGTGAGTTCAGTTAGTTAATTCTTGCATGCATGTAACTGCTGCTCTCTAGATAACTGAATATTCTCTCATAAATAACTCATGCATGTCAGTTCAGTCAGAGACCCAGTTGAGATCAGAGGAAGGGACAATGTAGTATCAGTTGGAGGATTTTTCTTATATAGGAAACCCATCCATGAAAAAGGAATTATCTCCTTTAGGATTGCACAGTTATTTCAGAGGTCAGTGTTGTGTGTGAGGTGAGAATCACATAGGTTGCAACTGGAGGACCCAGGAGAAACTGCATAAGGAAATAGGAGGCTTGGAGGGCAGAGGAGAAGGTTTGTAAGAAGCCTTTGACTCTCTATGAGTAGCAGAGGGATTGTACTGAGAGCTGGATAGCTTCTGAGCTAAGGCTTTGTGTAATCTGGACGTATTTCCACTTGTATGATAATACAGAGATGGGGGTTTTTAGCTGAGGCTTTCCCCAAAGTATTCTTATGTGTTTCATGTGTATGATTTCTTATTCTCTGTTATATGTGTTATGATTGATCTAGCTCAAATTGATTAAGCTTCTACAAATTTTGATTATAGAAGTAGATCTAGTATTTTTCTTTAGTATATTGCATTATCAGGTGATCTACAGTGGGAATTTCTACATGGTATCAGAGCAAAGGTGATCGAAGCAGTGAACAGTATATGAAGTAGAAAATTCTAAGAAAAAATAAAATAAAATTGGGTCACGCATTTTCAGAGCAGATCTGAAAATTTTTGTGCAAAATTTTCAAAAACAAATAGCAGATCTAGATTCCTTGTTGAAAAAGACCCAAATTCAAAAAAAAAAATTGGTTGAGTCGGAGTTCAAATAAGGGAGATATCGCTGATTTAAAATCAGCTCTTTTTCCAGAAAATTTCGTGACAATGGGAAGGATGAAACAGATTGATGTGTTAGCCAAGAACCTATATGCTCTTGAGGTTCAAGATCCATGCAAAGCCTTGAGGATAAAGGCAAAGGTGAGAGACTTGGTGGTTGAGAGGGAGAGTAAATTAACTCTCAACATGCAGTGCTAGAAGAAGTCTCAGTCAATTGTGGAGGGGCCAGAATTGGTGAAGTAGCTTCAGGAGGTCATGGAGCAGCCACAACTTGAGAAGCTGAGAGGAGACCGAGTGGGGGCATCCACTCATGCGGAGACCTCCAGTAGGGGGAAATTTCGAGCCAAGTGGGTTGAGGGATCACATGCAGCCATACTTCCATGTGTGAGGTGGGGCGATGTGAAGTGATAGTTCCATGAAGGCTAAAATAGGGGCACGAACCTTGAGGTACCTAACCTCTTTGATTAGACCTTGCTACAGGAGCCCCGACGAGGAGTAGCATGACTAGCTAAGTGGTTAGAGACAAATGTGTATGGAGCGACAGAGAGAGCTAGAGTGCAAGAATCCCAAGACAGTGCAGAGCTAGCAAGCTACAACAATGCGAGAGGCACAAGAGTGTTGCACCAGTGCAGGATGGCACAAAGAGGTGTGCAACGGTGCAAGATGCATGGAGCGTTGTAGCAGCTCATAAGTCACAAAGGGGGCACTTGTCAGCGACAGAGGGAGCTTCAACATCAGAGGGTGTTTCAAGCCGAACAAGGAGATCAGTTGGGATATTTTTTGTTTCTAGAGTTGCTGGAGCAACAACACTTGGGAAAAGTGTTGCATGTAGAAAATTCCAAAGGTTTAGTATCAGGTTCGAGTTGAATTCCTTTCTTGTTGAGAGGGAGTGTTGGAAATAGCAACAAGAAATGCTAAAAATAGCATTGCTATAAATAACATTTTGGGATAGATTCTAATTTTATTTAGTCCCTGAACTAAAATTGAGAAGTAAAATTTGAATTTATTCTTTGCAACTATTTGATTAATAATTAATTAATTCATCTTGAGTTAATTAGTTGGAGAAAATCAAACATGAAGTATATGTGAAGACATGCAACCATTTCTCCATTGATTGAGGATTTTATCCCTTAGTTAAGGATATGAGGATGAGTTGTACTTTGAGTTGTAATTAGTTAGCTCAGTTAACTGAGTTAAGTCCAATTAGATTAGTTCCAACATTTTGTGGAATTAATTGTGAGTTTAGTTAGTTAATGGTTGCATGCATGTAACTACTGCTCTCCAGATAATTGAATATTCTCTCATAAATAAATCATGCATGTTAGTTCAGTCAGAGACCTAGTTGAGATTAGAGGAAGGGATAGTGTACTGTCAGTTGCAGGATTTTTCCTATATAGGAAACTCATCAATGCAGAATGAATTATCTCCTTCAGGATTGCATAGTTATTTGAGAGGTCAGTGTTGTGTCTGAGGTGAGAATCACACAGGTTGCAGCTGGAGGACCTAGGAGATACTCCGCAAGGAAATAGGAGGCTTGGAGGGCAGAGGAGAATGTTTGTGAGAAGCCTTTGACTATCTGTGAGCAGCAGAGGGATTGTATTGAGAGCTGGATAGCTTCCAAGCTAAGGCTTTGTGTAATCCAAACATATTTCCACTTGTATGATAATACAAATATCAGGGTTTTTAGCTGAGGCTTTCCCCATAGTATTCTTTTGTGTTTCGTGTGTATGATTTCTTCTTCTCTGTTATATGCATTCTGATTGATCTAGCTCAAATTGATTAAGCTTCTGCAAAGATTGATTGTAGAAGTAGATCTAGTATTTTGCTTTAGTATATTACATTATCAGGTGATCTACAGTGGGAATTTCTACACCTCTTTTGTAACAACACCTAAAGTAAATGCTTTTGTATGATGGTGGAAGTGGAAATAAACCAAGATTAGCATATAAACCAATTGGAAATATTTTCATTTAAATCGCTGTTGAGGTTTCAGCAAGTCCGTGAAAAATAAATTCCTTCATAATCCTTGCATTTTCTTGCATTTACTTTATTGATTTCCTCACTGTCCTCTCTTCTTCTTCTTCTATGCATGAGCACCCCATGTAGTTTTACAAATTTTGAGAAGCTAGAGAGTAAGATTAAATTCATATTAAATTTGATTCTAATCAAAATGAAATTCATTGGCCTTTCAGGGTTGAAAATGATGAAAAATGGGTTAATATGAGTTTATAATGATCCCTTTTTTTTTAAATATTTATTTTTTGATCTTCATTATCTTTAGGCCAAAGTCTGTTTCAATGTTTTTAAATTATATTTATATGTATTTTTTTTTCTTTCTAATATTTGTTAACCTTAGGTTAGTATTAGTTTCAATAATGGATGGAAATGGATTTTATTATTAAGATTAGATTGTGTGAGAAGTTTCTTGTTCTATGTTCAATTTTTCTTTATAAAATTTTGAATTTCATTCAAATTACTTGAACATATTACTAAATAATCACAAACTAACTAATTTCTATTTCTATTTTTATGTTAATTTATTAATATCATATTATTTTACATATTTTTTTTCATTTTGTTAGTTAGTTATGAATTTTTATTTATTATGTTAAAAAAGAGATCATTTGACTATTGGTATATTGTTGAGAAACTAGTAGCACAAACACACTTTTGATCAAAATAAGCAATCTTACTATAATGACACAATTTTATAAAGTGAAGAGTCTAACATATATGGAAATATATTGATTAGTCTATCATTGTAGTTAGTATAAGGAGTAAATTAAATACTCATATACAAAACTACATAAACTACCATTCTAACCAATTAATTTGTAGGAGAGTCCACTTGGATGGCTTCATGATCTACTTCCTCTTCATTGCTAGTAGGGAAGTTTAAGTCTACAACTTTGTTGGATAGGATGGGCATAGAACTTTGTTCTCTAGCTTCTTTAATTTTAGTTGGATGACATCAGTGTGGAACAGTATTCCTCATTGTGCTTTAGTACTCTTCTCCACCACCTTTCCTATGATTGTCCTATTTTTCCAATACAACTTTATAGTTTGCATATATCTAGTCTCCCTAGAGAAAGTGTTGTAGTTTCTGATACCTAGTAACCAAGATTTTCCTCTATTTTGCTATTTGGTAAAAAATAAATTTCCACTGGAGCTTCATTCTTACCGACATTAATCTTGTTTATTGTGGCACGAGGAGTATGCTACCAATAGAGGGAAATGGACACCTCAACGTTGTGTTAGGCCCTTGAATGGGGTAGCCCCTATAGATTCCCCCTTGATGGTAATGACAACTTTGGGAGGAGCTTAAATGCAACATGATACAGAACTAACCAAGGAGAGGGAAGGAGAGGGGATGCTTGATAGGGAAGGGGAATCTCATAAGCATCAATCATAGCACTAACAACAAGAGAGGACACAAAGAATTGAGACTGAAATACAAAGAAATTCCACAAACAAGGTGAAAAATAGGCTAATTGTAAGGAGGCAAGTCCATAAGAGACAAATAAGGGTGGAAAAAGGGAGAGGGCCACCCCACCTCCTCAACCAGAGAGGCACTCTTATAGGAACTAAAAATTGGACTAAGCAATAGGTAAATGAGTGAACGATTTCCTCCCTCTCCTTGAGAGTTGAGCATGCTTATACATCCTCTCCCTTTGGTCGAGGGAGAAAGGAAACTTACTCAAAAAATAAAAAATGTAGAGTGCCCCTTCGACAAACTAGAGCATTTAAATCCAACTGACCTTAATTAAGACTATGATTACCAACATTATTAGTGAATGAAGCACACGAATCAAATTTTAATAATGGTCATATTTGCAAGGAGACATCAATCAGTGCAGAATGGGGTTTAACTAATAACCCATAACCACTTCCACATAGAGGGCATTCTATGGAGGTCATACGAGTGAGTTTGATATGTCATTCTTGTTGTGGAAAGTAGTGGTAGGCATTTAGAATGAAGCAATGGCGCATGTGAGAGTCAGAGTACTCACCTACCATGATGATATTTTACTTATCTCATTTATATTAAAGTCTATGTTACTCTTTTTTCTTAAATTCCTATAATAAACTAACAAATGCTTTGTTTCAATTCTTTCGATTGATTGTTGAGAATTTAGTTGCACATAATCCTTTACACTATAAATTTCCAATTTAATTTTTAACATTCTCTTTTATTCATTTAAATAAAAATTATTCAAGTACATAAAAAAGGTCTATGATTAATGTTTTAAGAGTATAGTATATTGGTTTTTGAGCTTTTTAATATAACATAATTAGAGGTAGGAGTGTTAATAATTAAGGGTGTAGTTGGTTTCATGTGATAATTAGGAGGTAGGTCTTACACTCTCCTAACTGAGGTTAAATCTCTAATGAGATTTTAGCACTTTTTCATAAGGCTATAAGGGTATACACTCTCTAGAATATAGGGCCGCTATCATCTCAAAGCATCTCATCCCTTGCTAAGTCATAGTTTATTGATATATCTCACTTGCATCTAGGATATTTTAGGCCCTCATCTAGGATATGGGTTCCATTATGAGGTTTTCCACATCATATATGCATGGGAGTTAGGGCTTATATCTTGGCCAAGGAATGAAAAAGGGACTTATATCCAAAACAAGTCTTTGTCATGACGTTTAATTCTCATGAACAAGGTATTAGAATGAAAATATGGGCATAATTAGTATGTTTTTCATAATAAGAATGAGTTTTATGGCCTCTATGATGGATAAGGAAAGAAAAAAACATTGTTAGTCCCTAAACAAAACTTCTCTAGTAGTTAAATGGATGTGAATAAGGCCTCAAACCACCACATATATCCTATCTACGATATTTCTAGCCTTCAGGTGTGTTATGGGTGCTATTTTAAGGCTTTGTGTGTCATAGTTAGGTCTTGGGGCCTTGAAGTTTGGCCTCAATATCATTAGGATGTTTTTTGCACCATGTATGACACTTGGGGCCTTAACCATGGTCAAGGAAGGATCATAATGTACTTGGGTCATATTTTAATCTTCTTATGATCAATCTTCTTGAACAATTATTTGAATTACGATACAAAACATCTCTTGGGCATATTTGGCCTTTATGGGGATCTTTTTCACCATTGGTATGGTTTACATGATAAGAATAGGTCTTGGGGAATGTACTATCTTGAGAGGAGGATCAAATAGGGCCTTAGTCCCTAAATAAAGATTCCAACAGTTTAAGGAAGATGAAGTAGCCCTCAAACAACCACATAGATACTCTCTAATGAATATTCATATTTCAAATTTGATATGGGACCCATGGCATGTTATTCTACATAAAGAACCATGATAATTGTAAGTATGCATGGTTTTCTAATCATAGTGTGTGCACATTCTAAGAATGTGAACGTGCTATTAGAATTTGTGCACATTTTTGTAATGCATGTATCTGTGGAATTATTTATATATAGAATAATATGGATTTAGAGTAATCTATATTTATATTAATTGACCAAATTTAAATCAACATACTTTGAATTCAAATTAATAAAAGCATTGTATTTATGAATCTAGTGCAACAATGAGCCATGGTATGGAACAACACCACAAGAACCACACACCAAATAGTTTTTTCGTCTCTCTAAGATGTGAGGAACAAATTATTATTAACCCTTAAAACCATTGTATATGACTTTCAAATTCTCTTTCTTATCCCTCCTTCCAAAAACAATATAAAACTATTTTATATCATAAGCTTACACTATATATATATATATATATATATATATATATATATATATATATATATATATATATATATATATATATATATATATATATTATAGTTTTAGCATTATAGATGGATTTAAAGACACACTTAAAGGGGTCTCTAAATTAAAACACTGTAGAAGGATTGAAGGGGTCTCTAAATCCATCTACAGTGTTAAAATTTAGTGAAATGTAACACTTCAAGATCAAAATTGTAATTTCCCATTTCTAGAGTGACACAATTAAAAATGACTAACATGAATGACTATTTCATATACTTGTTGTACTTGTTAGTTGGTCATATTTTTATTTTTAGACTATAGTAGTCATTTATGTTAATCACTTTTGATTTTGTCACTTATTATCTAGTCATGTATTTTAGTCCTTGACTAAATTTGTCTTTTATGTTAGTCATTTTTAGTTGGGTCACTTATTATCTAGTTGTATATTTTATACCTAAACTAAACTAGTCATTTAAGTTAGTCATCTTCTGTTGGGCCACTCAAAATTTATTAAAATGAATAGTAATTCACATGAAATAATTGTGGTGACTAACCTTTTTAGTCACACAGTCACTAATTTCTCATTTTGTACTACTGTTAGAGATAAAAGCATGGTCTCTCATGCGTTTCCTGTGATCTTCTAGCCATCTCGTGGGAACAAAAAATATAGGGTTTTGGGAGGCCTTAGGGATACAGTAACCCTTTGGTTCCTTCTTCCACTAATCTCCCAAAATATACATTTGAGAGTAGCCAAAAAAGCATCCTTCTGCTCTTTATTTGCGTTCTCCTTGAAGAGGCATGCCAACAACCATGTTTCGGAAGGAGGGGTGATGCCTCCTACCTTCAGATTCATGTCGCAAGGGTCCATAACCGATAATATCTATATTTGTATAGAATTGTGAGATGATTCAAAATAGGGAAAACCAAAGCCTTTGTAGAACTTGAGAGGACCAGTATCACTTCCTGTAAGCTTCTCACTGCCTCACTGCCTAGAGGAATCCATATCTAGATTTTAAATCTCATTTTAAGTTATTGAGGTCACCTTATCTTTATACATATGCTTATTGATATATATATATATATATATATATATATATATATATATATATATATATATATATATATATATATATATATTTGTAATTAAATTATTGAAATTTAATAGATCACTTTTATTAAAACATAAATTTATATTATTTATTAAATTTTAGTTAAGTGAGTGATTTAAAATATTATTATATTTATCTTATATAAATTTTATTAAAAATATATTAATATAAAATAAAATTTCAAGATTATATTATTAGAGCAACCACATAAATTAAATGGTTGGTAAATGCGACCACACATCAATTCATAATAAGTATTAACACCTTACTTCATAATGACACTTACTTTATGATACATATTGCAATTTTTTTTGTTGGTAAATTTCAAAGCCTTGTATTAATCATAGAAACAAAGATGCATGGATAAACTAGTGCAGGCTGAGGGAATTCCAGCAAAATAACTCCACCTCTACCTCATAGACCTAATCGAAACTAGCTACAAACATACTAAGATTTTCAAATACACTGCCCAATTGGCCTTACAATCTTCCCACTAGATAAACATAGAAAAGGCAAGAGACATTACATTCTCAAATCAACATACAAGTGACCAAAGTCCGCTTTGAGAACCAATGCAACAAGAGACACAGTGCACTTTCAAGCCGTAAAAAACAAAAGCATTACTAAATCAAGGACGCAGGACCAACACCAAACGTTGGGCTACCACACTAATACATCATCGTAATCCCTTTGGAAAAATGCCCATACTGGGCTAAACTGAGCAAGATAGCCGCCACCTAGGAACTTGACCAACACCAACCAACACCAACCCTTCAAAACTACTCTTCATTGAACAAGGAAACAATAGTTGGAGAAAGAATGCAAGAACTAGGTAGGTCATCATTGTCACCACCTTCTAATTCGCAGGGTATATGGATTTGAAAATTTCTTAGGAGGGCATCAATTTTTTCCACACTAAAGTGCAGGTTCCTTAATATTCTCTTAACATCCTCCAAGGATGCAAAGAGATTGTATCTTTCAACTTGTTTTCTTTAAGAACTAAGCCCAATGGTGTCTTCATTTTCCAATGAAGGGCCACAAAATTCAAGAATTATTTCTTTCTACCTCTTGTGTGTCCCGAATTTGGAACTCATCCACCCAAATCTTTAAGCAATTTTGAACCATATAACAACTTCCTTTCTTCTCCCACCCTCACCTCCAATTCTCTTAATTCTTAGATGCACATCAGGAGGGACAACGTTGAAATAGGATGCCACTGATTCATGACAAAACAACCTTACACCCCTCTGACTAGGATAAGAAAAACTTCCACAACCCAATCTGCTTCTCTGACATTGCCTTGGAGGCATGCCAATCATCGAGGGGTCAAATTGAATCTTTATTTTGATCACCCCTACCTACAAAAGAATAAACAAACCAAAATCTATCTTTTTCGACGAGGTAAAGACATCAACACACTAATTCATCATAATAGCCCAAAATGAAGTGGCTATACTTGGAAAGTAGATCACATGCACAAAGAGGAGGCGAAAAAACTCCACAATAGGCTTTAAATCCTCCACCATTTGACCAATACAACATCCCCTCTCGACACTAGACCAACAACAAACCAATAACCATAGGTCCACAACACATCCTTTTATCCCTAACACAACAACATGGGAAGCCAATGTGGCGATCCAGAAAAGACGATGAAACACAACACCACAACCACCCACAGTAAAACACACATAAAGCCGACTAACAAACTCCCAGACCCAAGACTCGATATAATAAAGAATCTCAATTCTAGAGCTATAACATTAACCAAGGTGGTGAAATACACACCCAAGGCAACAAATATACCATGAGCATGTGAAAAATAACAAACTCAGTGAGATAGAAATCCATAACAGAGGGCCAAAAATTACATTCCCAATTCGCCAAACCATAAGGGAGAGCTCATCACCTCATCAACCAACAAGATGCCAAGGCCAAGAGCACCACCTTCAATCATCACACGAGGAATGACCTCGGTTCCTCCCTCCCCATCAAGGAAAACCCTTCAAAAAAACATGCCAAGAGGGCCATCACAAGCTAGTACTCAGACGATATGCTACATGGGATCAAGGAATAAACATTGGTTCTCGCAATCTACTTCACGCTACACACCATCACTCGAAACCCTCTCCAAATATTTAATAGCATGCTTGTGCCCAAGGTTGGTGGGTGCAAAATCCCAGCCCTTGGCCCATTTACATTAACACCACCATTAGGGGATGATACATATCATGTTACTAAAAATAAAACAATCACAAACATTATCTTAATTATAACTTTATTTTGAATTATTATTATTATTATTATTATTGCGCTGAGAGGCGCTCTCCAACTAAGAATGGAAGAGACATTGTCTTGTCATGCCATCTTATGTAAAAATGTTGACTTGGTCAAAGAGGCAAAAGAAGCAGAGCCAGCTAGATCTACACAGTGTTGTACTAATAAGTTATGTAGTAGAACGAACACACGCCAAGACGATAAGCTTCCCAAAGGCTAACCACCTATCTGTAGGGTTTCATAATGTCCTCTCTTGTTGTAGGTTTGCCTAAATCTCTATGTTGCCTAAATCTCTCTATTGCCTAACATTATCTCTATCATATCAAGATTCATAGTTGTTATAGGGCTATGATAGAATGCTGTAAGTTTCCTAACATGAAAATAAAAAATAAAAAAATAATTTAATTTAATTAAAAAATAAAATAGAATAGAGTAACAAAATTAATAATTAAATTATTTTTACTTGGTAGATAAATCCGAGTCTTGAATTTGTGTTTAACACTAAATTTATTTTAGAATATTTTATTAAAATTAAATCTTTACCAGTAACTTAATAATTAAATTAAAATTTTTAAAAACTCTATTATATATATATATATATATATATATAGAGAGAGAGAGAGAGAGAGAGAATTTGGGTGAGATTGCCAAGCTTACCCTTGCATCTTTGGAATCTCTCCTCGCTAAAAGCCATTGGAAATGCAATTGGGAAATTTTACTGCAGGTGCCCAGAAACGAAGGAATATGCGAGAACCACCTATGCATGCCTCTGTGTGGAAATGGACTTCAGCACCGGATTCCCAGCTAAAATAAACCTAACAAGTAAAGACTATGTTTGGAACCAGAAACTCAATTATGAAAGTGTCCTCTTCAGATGTCGATCCTTCTTTGAGATAGGCCATCTAGCCAAAAATTTCCCAAAAGCCTCCCAGAAAAATTCTGCTAGAAAAATCCACCATAGATCTATATGGTGGGAAGGAGCACAAAAAGAACACCACACTGTTATCAAAGAAGAATACTCTAGAGAAAACTCTGAATCACAAGAAATCGGGCAAGAAAGAAACAACTCTCAAGACAAGCAAGGAGAAAGCCCCGCCCAAGATTCGAATACCGCACAAAATAAATCTTCATTTAATAGCAAAGTAGATCTCCTAGACCAAACTTCTTCTCTGACTATCTTCAAAAGGATGAACACAATAGATCGCGAAGCTAAGACACCAATGTCCCAAGAACCAGAAGAGATAAAGGAGATGCAAGATAAAGGGAGTTGGAAAACCATAGGGAAAAAAAAGAATGCTACAACATCAATCTCACCAAGAAACACGAGGAGCCAGACAATTAAAAACTAAGAAAATTATAGGTGTGATAGACCAATTTGGTCTCAGTGGACATTAGCCATCATCATCATCACCATCATCATCATTATCATCATATATATATTATTTACACCATATCTTCAAATTAATTATCAATTTATAATAAAATTCCAATTTTTTTAATGACAATATAAATTTCTCATTCACCCTGTTATGTTATATAAAGTTAGTTTCCCTCCCCACGTATAATAAAAATAAAATAAAACATCTATCACACAATCTAAATAATTTTAAATCATATTAAAGCTCGTTTCCTTTCACACGTAATAATAAAGACAACATAACCCAATCTTTTATCATTCACACTAAATCGCTTAGTGCTTTTGGTTTCAAGAAGTCGTTTCTTTAGAAAACAAATTTCCACGTGCGTCATAATAAAAAAAAATATATAGAAAAACATAACGTAACTTGCTGATTCACACTAAATATTTTTAAGTTATCTTAAAATCCAATTTCCTCCTTTAGAACAAACTCCAAATTCTATAAAATCTATAATATAGAATTATAGTAACCAAAACAAGATTTTCCTTTCGAACAAACTCCAAACCCCATAAAACCTATAATACAGAATTACAGTAACCACAATGTTTTTTAACTATAAAAAATGGAGTAGTTTATCAAAAATGGAGTAGTTTATATGAAATGCTTTTTTATTAGAATCCAGCGAAAAATAGTAGAAATGTGATTTTTTATTTTTTTAATGTATTTTGGAGTGTATAAATAAATTTACTATTTCATAAATTTTTATGGTATTTGATTTTTTTAATTAAATAATTTTAATTTATGATTTTTAAATTTTTAATGGAATTTTGAACAAAATTAGTAAAAAAAAAATTGTTCTAAAAGGGACCATTTTATCTATTAATCAAACCACCCTATTGAAAATACATGTCTTATAAATTTACACTTTCATAAATTTTTATGATATTTGATTTTTTGTAAATTAAATAATTTAAATTTATGATATTTTAAAGTTTCTACCGAATTTTGAACAAAATTAGTCAAAAATATTGTTCCAAAAAAACCAATTTCATCTATTAATCAAACTAGGCCGTTCAAAACACGTCTTATTATTGGGTATCAACAAAAACTAACTTAAATTAATAATTTCTATCTCAAATAAAATTAGTCAAAAATAGTGTTCCAACAAACTCATCTCATCTATTAATTAAAGTACTCCATTCAAAATACATACTCATTACTAAATATCAGTCAAAAATATTATTCCAAGAAAACCATTTCATCTATTAATTAAACTACTCCATTCAAAAATATTATTCCAAGAAAACCATTTCATCTATTAACTAAACTACTCCATTCAAGATACCTCCCCTCCCTCATTTCCGAATATGGACAAAAACTAAAAAAAAAACTAGAGGAAAAAAAAAAAATCTAGAAGATTAGACCTACCGAAAAAGAAGAATAAGACCACGCCTAAATGATCTCCACAAACAAATCAAGGCAAAATTCAGCCTGTTTCATTTTGGGGTTTGGATGTTCCCGTAGAACAATTCTGCGCTGGTAGTAATTAGAATTCAGTGTTCAAGTTGCTTTGTTCCTCTGGAACAATTCTCCGCTCGAAGCGATTAGAGTTGAGTACTCGAGCAGCTTCTATAAAAAGGCTTAAACCTCTCAAAGCGATCCCATTCTCGGTGTTGGATTTTGAGATACTTACCCTTGAAATCAAAGCCTGTCAGGGCTGCAACACGGTCGGATACTCAGTTCTCATTTTTAATCGTCAGATGTGAAGACGGGTCTGCTGTGAGAGGCGGTTTTGAAATATTAAAATAATTTTTTGGACAGCGAAAGATGAATAACATTTGATATCATTACATGGAATTCTCAGTTCAGAGATTCAATTCATGTTGTTGGAAACCATCCCTGTCTCTCAGATTTAATGTTGAGAATCTCTGGACAATTTATTATCAGTACTGCTGTTGGCCCTCACTCTGAAGGTAATCTGTTAGGCTTTGATAAAGGGGGAAAGTATTTGTAGGAGGGCTTATGAAAAAGACCAAGATGAATGAAGTTGCAGCCAAGGCTACATCAGAATCTGCGATGGTGGATGCTAGTAGAAGTCCCCATGTCATTTCCAAGTCTTGTTCTACTGCCAAAGACGAAGGGAGAAGATCAAGCAAATATTCGAAGCGCAAGATTATGACCACTCCCATGATCCATGTTGTGCATGTTTATGAACCCGAGACTATAATAACTGACCCACAAAATTTTCGGTCACTGGTTCAGAAACTCACAGGGAAGCCTCCCCATAAATCAAAGGAGAAGAAAAGGCAGACAAATCCTAGTGGCCCATCCTCTGAGGTAGCCTGTGCAAAATTTGGAATAGAGAATGTGCAACATACCTTTTATAGCAGTGATCAAATGCCTATCATGGAAAACGAAAGTACAAATTTTTTGATTGAGCAGAGCTCTGGTCTTTCTAAAGCATTCAACGACACGGACATGATAGTTCCCGGCCTGGTGACTCACGGATTATTGTATGAGATTCCCCTGGTTTGCAATAATGTGCAAAATCATTTTTATAGCAATATCCAGATGCCTATCATGGAGGACAAAAGTACAAATTTTTCGTTTGAGGATTGCTTTGGTTTCTCTGAGGCATTCAATGACACACACATGATTTGCTCCGGCCCGGTGAATCAAGAATTATTGCAGGAGAATCCTCTGGTATGGAACAATCCTCCATTTTACAATATGTATGTGCTGAAATTATAATTTCAACTGCAGTGAACAGAACAGCACCAATTACTTTATTCATTTGTTGTAATCCGGCGCCCCACATTTTTTTCCGATCTTTTAAATCACCGCCATTACCATCTTTTCACTCTTTAATTTTTTTTGTGTTTCCAAAAGGAAGAAGATCAAATCCAGCGCTACACCATTACTTTTCAACAACCATATTAATGGGCATAACGGCTGAAACAGAAAAAGAACCATTCTCGAGCCGTAGCAGCATTTATCAGTCATAGATTTCATCACCACTGACTCAAGAAATACAGCAAAAGATCAAATCTGTTAATCATGAGCAGCAGAGACTTCATCAGCAAGTTAAAGCAGTGATGACCCTTTCCCGCACTATAAAATGCAGACACAGCAGTGTAGAAAAACATAGATTGAAAGTCCTTTTGTAACACACAGCAGTGTAGAACAAGAGAGTTTTTTTTTTGTATTGCACAGCAGTGCTGAAATTTTCTGAGATAGTTGTTTTGTGGAACTGAAGCGTTCCTGTTGTAATCCCTCTGTCAAGAGGAAGATTCTCTTTAGCATAATATTTTGTGAAGATCCCTCTACGTGAGGAAGACTTATTTTATCAGTTAGTTTATCGTTCATAAATAGAAGTTTCTTTTTTCTTGTTGCTGTTACACCGTAAGTCGAAAAATACTTGACGTCAAAAATCCCTGTTGCTGTTACACCGTAACTCAAAAAATACTTGACGTCAAAAATTTACGTTGCTGCAACAGCACGAACAGCTTTGCTACAACACAAGTTACAACAACTGAAAAAAACTGTGTTGCTGCAAAACCGTTTCCAAAGAACGAATTTTTCTATTTTTCTGAGTTAAAAACAGAGTATTTTTCTGTGTCAAAAATAGAGTATTATTTTGATCAGTTTTTGATCCTAAGGCAAAGTAGAATATTATTTTATGCTCTGTTCTTGTGTTTTTGAATTATTAGAAAAACAGAGTATTGCTCTCTGTTCATATTTTTGTTGTTTCGGAATTTATTAGAAAATTCTCAACAGTGGAAACAGAGGATTTTTCCACTGTATTTTGTTTGGAATAACCAGAAATTCCCGACATGGTATCAGAGCTTGTCCAGGCTCTTTGAAGACATCAAAGAAGCTGAAAGAAGATTTGTTGCTGCAGCAAATTATCTAGCAGAGCGAAAACGCTGTCAAGGTATTTTTCAGATTAGTTTTTTGTGTAGCTGCTGAAGACAATTAAGTGATTTTTTTTTACAGTCAAGTATTGTAAGAATGGCCAGCACCAGCGTGGGTATGTTTAATACCCAGCTCCCACAGTTCAATGGGAAAAATTATGACTACTGGGCAATAACCATGAGAGCCGTGTTTGCCTCACAAGATTTATGGGAACTTGTTGAATATGGATTTGAAGAACCAGCAAATGAAGAAGAGTTTATTGGATTAACTCAGGAAGAGAAAGAGCTGTTGAAGAGCAATAAGAAGAAGGACTCCTTTGTACTTTTATATCAAGCAGTGCATGAGAGTGTGTTTCCGAGGATAGCAGCAGCCAAGACATCCAGAGAAGCATGGCAAACTCTCAAGACAGCCTATCAAGGCATGGAGAAAGTGAAGACATCAAAACTACAGTTGCTGAGGAAAGATTTTGAGAACCTGCGTATGAAGGAGTCAGACAATATTGACTCATTCTTCACACAAGCAATTGGTTTGGTCACACAGATAAGGTCTCATGGAGAAACTCTTGAACAAAGGAGGATTGTGGAGAAACTATTGAGGTGCCTACCCTCAAAGTTTGATGTGATTGTCACCACCATAGAAGAGACAAAGGATCTCTCAAATTTTTCAGTTGATGAACTTCATGCATCACTGATAACACATGAGCAAAGGTTGAGTAGAAATGAAAACTCATCTCTAGAGCAAGCATTCAAGACCCATATGTCATTTGGAAGAGGAAGAGGTCAAGGCAGAGGAAACAAGAGAGGAAGAGGAAGAACCCAATACAGAGGCGGAAGAAACAGTCCAACAAACGTTCAAGGAAGAGGCAGCAATCCAAATCAGAACCAAGGCCATGGCAGCAGTCAACAAAGTGGACAACATCATGCTCAAGGACAAAGGTATGAAAAATCCAATGTCCAATGTTATTATTGTAAAAAATATGGGCACTATGCAAATGAATGTAGGAAGAAGCAGCATGATATGAGTAATAGATCTAGTGCAAATATCACTAGAGAAAATATCAGTCAAGGTAATGTGTTGTTAGTTTGTAATATGGCTGAAACAAACAGTGAGGATATATGGTTTCTAGATTCTGGTTGCAGCAACCATATGACAGGAAACATAGCCCTGTTTTCTACTTTAGATCAGAGTGTGCAATCACAAGTCACACTTGGGACTGATAGTAAAATTTTTGTTATGGGAAAAGGAGAAGTTAAAATATTTACAAAGAAAGGTGAAAAGAAAACCATAGCAGATGTCTATTATGTTCCTGGAATGAAGTGTAATCTCTTGAGTATTGGACAGCTTGTTCAGAAGGGTTACAATGTTTTCTTTGAGAATGATGTATGCACCATCATGGATAGATTACCCAACAAACGTTGTATTGCTGAAGTGAAGATGACAAGGAACAGAATGTTCCCTCTCAGAATAAGGGCAGATCTGAAAAATAAAGAAGTAATTGCAGCAGTGACACAAGAGTCTCTCCAAAGCGTACCAAAGGATGAAAATTGGTTGTGGCATTTGAGATTTGGACATCTCAACTTTAGAGGTCTTAATTTGTTGAGTAGAAAAGGAATGGTAAGAGAATTACCACTGATAGAAAAGCCAGACAGCCTTTGTGAAGGTTGTATATTGGGGAAACAACACAGAGAAAGTTTTCCAACCGGAAAAAGCATAAGGGCAAAAGCACCCTTAGAAATTATCCACTCAGATTTATGTGGACCGATGCAAGCTCCATCACTTGCAGGCAGCCAATATTTTCTAACATTTATTGATGACTTTACCAGAAAGACTTGGGTTTATTTTCTGAAGAATAAGAGTGAAGTGTTTGAAAATTTTCAAAATTTCAAAGCACTTGTAGAAAATCAAAGTGGGCTGCGTATCAAGGTTTTGAGAACTGACAGAGGAGGTGAGTATATCTCCAAAGAATTTTTACGTTTTTGCAGAGAAAATGGAATTCATAAGCAATTTACAGCAAGGTACACCCCGCAGCAAAATGGAGTTGCTGAAAGGAAAAACAGAACAATCATGGATATGGCGAGGAGCATGTTGAAGGCAAAGCATTTGCCAAATGATTATTGGGCTGAAGCTGTACACTGTGCAGTATATATTTTGAATAGATGTCCTACAAAAGCAGTGATGAAAAAAGTCCCAGAAGAAGCATGGAGTAGGAGAAAGCAAGGAGTCACCCACATGAAAGTTTTTGGTTGTGTGGCTTATGCACACATTCCAGATCAACTAAGGAAGAAATTGGACAGCAAAGGGGAGAAATGTATTTTCATTGGATACAGTGAAGAATCCAAAGCTTACAGATTATATATCCCATCCACCAAGAAGTTTTTTGTGAGCATAGATGTTCAATTTATTGAAGAGGAAGCTTGGGATGGAAGCATAGAGAAAACAGTTAATGTTAAAAACTGTTTGTCTCATGATGATGATGATGACGAGTTGGCTAAAACACATCCCCAAATAGCAGCGCCAACAACAGAACATCAAGAGATACCCTTGAGGAGAAATGAGAGTGCTTCTCCAAGCACACCACAAGGAGGAAATTCAAGTGCATCTACAAGCACTTGCACACCGAATGAAAGAGGTAAGAAATTCAGAAATTTAAGTGATATTTATGATGAAGGAATGAATTCTTTGTTTGCTTTGTATTGTCACGTTGATGACCCTGTTCATTTCGAAGATGCAATTAAAGATAAGAAATGGATAGAAGCTATGGATGAGGAGATGAATGCCATAGAAAGAAATAAGACATGGGATTTAGTTGAGCTACCAAAAAATAAAGAAGTCATTGGAGTTAAATGGGTCTACAAGACCAAGAGTAATGCTGAAGGAAAGATAGAAAGGCATAAGGCACGACTTGTTATCAAGGGATACAAGCAGCAGTATGGGAGAGATTATGAGGAGACTTTCGCACCGGTTGCAAGAATGGAAACAGTAAGAACAGTGTTGTCCATAGCAGCACAAAACAAATGGAAAGTTTACGAAATGGACGTGAAGTCAGCATTCTTGAATGGAGTATTAATGGAAGAGGTTTACATTGAGCAACCTCTAGGCTATGAAAAGAAAGGCCAAGAGCACAAAGTCTGCAGATTGAAGAAAGCTCTTTATGGGCTAAAGCAAGCGCCAAGAGCATGGTACAGTAGGATAGATTCCTATCTACTGGAAAACGGATTTGAGAAGTGTGAGGGAGAACCCACTGTTTACATCAAAGAAAAAGACTGTAAAATTTTAATTGTTGTGTTATATGTTGATGATGTGATTTGTACAGGTAATGATGACTACCTCATTGAAAATTTCAAATCAGTCATGAAAGAAGAATTTGAGATGACTAACATGGGTTTGCTGAGATACTTCTTAGGAATAGAAGTAGATCAAAATGAAAATGGAATTTTTATTTCACAGGCAAAATATGTAAATGAAGTGTTGAGTAGGCAACAGCAACAGTTATTTTTTGTGACAATAGCTCAGCTATTGCATTATCCAAGAACTCTGTATTCCACAAGAGAACAAAACACATAGACACAAAGTTTCACTACATCAGAGAATTGGTGAACAATGGAGAAATCATTTTACAACATTGCAGGACTCAGGAACAGGTTGCAGATATTCTGACAAAGCCATTGGATCAGAAAAGTTTTGAGTTTTTAAGGAAACTTCTGGGTATGACTGATAACCCAGCAGTTGAAATTAAAGGGGAGTGTTGAAATTATAATTTCAACTGCAGTGAACAGAACAGCAGCAACTACTTTATTCATTTGTCGTGATCCGGCGCCCCACATTTTTTCCCGATCTTTTAAATCACCGCCATTACCATCTTTTCACTCTTTAATTATTTTTGTGTTTCCAGAAGGAAGAAGATCAGATCCAGCGCTACACCATTACTTTTCAACAACCGTATTAATGGGCATAACGGCTGAAACAGAAAAAGAACCATTCTCGAGCCGTAGCAGCATTTATCAGTCATAGATTTCATCACCACCGACTCAAGAAATACAACAAAAGATCAAATCTGTTAATCATGAGCAGCAGAGACTTCATCAGCAAGTTAAAGCAGTGATGACCCTTTCCCGCACTATAAAATGCAGACACAGCAGTGTAGAAAAACATAGATTGAAAGTCCTTTTGTAACACACAGCAGTGTAGAACAAGAGAGTTTTTTTTTGTATTGCACAGCAGTGCTGAAATTTTCTGAGATAGTTGTTTTGTGGAACTGAAGCGTTCCTATTGTAATCCCTCTGTCAAGAGGAAGATGCTCTTTAGCATAATATTTTGTGAAGATCCCTCTACGTGAGGAAGACTTATTTTATCAGTTAGTTTATCGTTCATAAATAGAAGTTTTTTTTTTTCTTGTTGCTGTTACATCGTAAGTCGAAAAATACTTGACGTCAAAAATCCCTGTTGCTGTTACACCGTAACTCAAAAAATACTTGACGTCAAAAATTTACGTTGCTGCAACACCACGAACAGCTTTGCTGCAACACAAGTTACAGCAATTGAAAAAAAACTGTGTTGCCGCAACACCGTTTCCAGAGAATGAATTTTTCTGTTTTTCTGAGTTAAAAACAGAGTATTTTTCTGTGTCAAAAACAGAGTATTATTTTGATCAGTTTTTGATCCTGAGGCAAAGTAGAATATTATTTTATGCTCTGTTCTTGTGTTTTTGAATTATCAGAAAATAGAGTATTGCTCTCTGTTCATATTTTTGTTGTTTTAGAATTTATCAGAAATTTCTCAACAGTGGAAACAAAGGATTTTTCCATTGTATTTTGTTTGGAATAACCAGAAATTCTCGACAGTATGACGGGATTGGGTCTTGCAATGGACCTGCCGACTGGTAAATTAGATGTAAAATTTATTTATTCTGTAGCCCAATGCAAATCTCATATCATATCAGAAAGCCACAACACTTGAATTAATTTAAAGAGCTAAGGGGAATTACAAATTAGTCACCCCAATGAGCGTTTTCAGAAAGGGGATAGCATCCGAAGACACTTTCGTCTTATGAGCTCTGCCACGGCATGTAATGTTGAATTTGGTTTCCAGTTCACATTTCATTAGTTGCAGTTTGACTGCAAACTTTTTCTATAGTTGTCGTTTGACTGCAAACTTTTTCTATTTTCATGAAGTTTTTCATATGGCACAAATTATTTTTAAAAGTTTTTCTTTACATGTTATTGGGACAGAGGATATGAGATGAGCAATTAAATCCTTATTCTCTCTGGTTTTTAAAATTAAATTAAATTTACAATCAAATAAATAAACGTGACAACAGTAACTTTAACTAATATTTCAATTCCAAGCCCCATAAGAGCAAAGGAATCAGTGATGGGTTCAGATTTTATGACGAAATCTACAGATCCAAGCTGTGACATGCCTTTCATGCGATTCTTGGGCAGAGGTCGAGGACGCTTTCCTCGCATTCTATATCGGCTATATTGTTCCCTTGGCCGAAGGCACGCTAAGTTAAGAGCAAAATTGAATTCATTACTTGTGCGTATTGCTTTGAACTTCAACTATGGTAGTTATTGTGTTGAGAACAAATGACCCAATCATTCTATGATTAATTGTAAACCTCATTACTAGGATAAGTAAAGCAAAGTAACCCCGTGGATGCTTAATATGTTAGAAATTTAAAGAGAGCGAGAGATTATTCACACAACAAAACAAAATATTTCGATGTCATTATTGACCATAACAGTGATAAATATGAAGAAATAAATAATTGATTTCGACACAAGTAGATCATGATTACAACTCATACATAGGAAACTACAACTTCTAGATTGACTCTTGGGAATTCTTAATGAGAACTCATGACAACACATGTAAGCATTACTTCCAACACCCTCCCTTAGTGCTTACATGGAAAACATTTAAAACGCATATTACAACAAGAAGGATAATCTTTGTCTGACTTGTCTTCATCAACACTCACATGGACTCTGGAATCTCTCAAACCTCGCTCTTTCTTCACCACCACATCTTCGAGTTGTCACTTGACCTCCATGTAAAACATAAATACCTGTGACCATCTTTGATGAACTATGTAAAATTGATGCTTCTTAATTACCCAAAGAATAGCCTAGATACTCAATATCTCTATGGGCATGCTTCCATCCTAGCAGTATGCATCAAAATACATACTTCTAGTTCTATAGGTAAGTTGTCTATCTAGTGACCTTATCCAACAATCCATCATACAATTGACTTTTTTACATCCACACTTACATACAAAAAATATCCTATAATTTATGCTTTTGAAGCCGGAAGCACAACAACATCCATCAGCGTATAACAAAGTCACATAAAAAAATCAATAATGTGTTATCTACCCACTAAAGAACACCATTAAATTGAAGGATGTTTTTCTATTCATTAACTGGTCTTTCATATAATTACAATAGAATAACGATAGCTTTATATACCAAACCCTAAAATAGAAACCCAAATTAAACACTAAAACATTGACCCACTATAAGCCCATAGAAGACACCCACTACCACCATAGTCATTTTAATTGAGCGCTTGGAAGTCTGCATTAACCACATTGGATATCTCCATCGACTCCAACAAAACTGCATCATTTTTAGTCTACGGTCCCAAGATATTTTCGTACCATTGCCATACGCCCTTTTTGATATGCAGATCTACAATTGCATCCATCGGTAGAAACATAAACAAAACCACTTCATCCTGAATTTGAGACACACCAGTAGTGTGGTTTGAAATTATTGCACTTGTGAGAATTCTCCTTGAGAATGCTTAGTCACGTTAGGCATGGAAAAATTTACAACCTCTTCGGCTCAAATTCCAAGCCTCTCGTTTCCACTCAGTGGGGTCTAAAAAAACCTAAGTGTTTGCGAGCATGTGATACACTCCAATTGTGCACGCCCCCTTCGACATGTGAGAAAGGAGTAGACGGGCTATGGGATAAAGACAAAGAGTTTAAGAGATCTAACTCCTCTAACATGTTTTCCCTCCAATTGTGACTTCTAGCTCTTCCTGCGCCCTTTTGAGCACCTCCAAGCATTGTGACAACGATGAAATTTCCCAGTTTGTTGAGTTACCCATTGAATCAATTGCTCTGAGTACCATACCCATCGCGGTGCTCTTACACCATTGCTTCCTTTTAATCTACCTGCAACTAAAATTGATCTGAATTCTGTGTTTTATTTCATCCAGATTCACTGCCAGATCTTCCCACTCGACATTCGCCAGCGATCGAATTTTTATTTTCTGTACGTTAAAGAAATGACAAAATTGGGGAAATGATACATGAATGATTGACTATTATGTCACGCTGGTAGGAAAATGGCAGTCTCCCATGTCCACTCCTCCTCTTTTCATTGCCAATCATCAAATAAATATCTTGGATTCCATGAAAACGAAATAGCGATGCTCACCAGAATTGTTCTTGTGCCACAACGACAAATCCCTTTAGATCTTGGATTGTTTATAGTTGCACAATGAATATGTCTACCTGGCAATGATTGCAGAATTGAATATTGAATTTTCATAGTCATTTCCTTAAGAAATAAGGCCCAATGTTACTTTCATGACAAAACCTTTACACCTGGGTGTAAGCATCTTGGTTTGTGTCAATACCATGGCCGAAATTTCCCTCTCTTGACCTATACATTGCAAGTCAATCGAGAAACTTGTGAATTTTTGTCTTTGTAGAATTCCATTTGGATAGATAAACTAGAGTGCAACAATCCTCCACAACTCTTGAAAGAATCCATGATCTTTGACCAAACCTTCTCCTTCAAAGATTCAAAGCGGTCAACAAAATGCTTCAACAAGCATCTCAACATACATATCTATAAATGTAGCACAATTTACAAGTATTTTGCAAAGCCTGAAACCCAATATAGCTTAAACACACATGAAAAATTATATACACAAAATAAAATCTACCGACATAAACAATCACACATCACACTAAACCTAATTTATGTAGAGAGTGTAAAACTCAAGACTCTCGTCATCCTCGCCCTCATCATCCTCGCCCTCCCTTGAGACTCGAGACTCTCTTATCATCCTCGCCCTCTCTGGAGGGAGTTAGGCCAATATATTCTCTCATACCATGTTAGAAATTTAAGGAGAGAAGGATAGATTATTCACATAAAAAACCAAAAAACCTGTCTAATTATTGTGATGATGGGTCTTTATTGTGGCCTTAAGCGTCGATTCAAAACAAAAATAGTGGATTCTTTTCCGATTTCTAACTCTTCAAAACTGAGCCATAGAAGCTTTCAAACAGAAAACAAGATACTTGAATGTCATTATTGATCACAACAATTACATTTATATATATATATATATAGGACCTAAATCACTGACTTCGACACATCTAGATCACAACTACAAGTTATACATAGGAAACAACAACATCTAGATTAATTCCCCGTGATTCATAATGAAAACTACACATGACATGGAAGCATTACTTCCAATATAATCATTAGTAGAACACAAGAATTTTTCTAACAAACCGAAGTCAAGTGAAAACTTATAAGTAGTAGGACACAAGAATTTTGCTAACAAACGGAAGTCAAGTGAAAACAATCTGTTGGGGTCTTGAGAAAATATTGTTTTGGAAACACAAACTATCTTGGATTTCGAGAAAATACTGTTTAGATATTTTCATTTAAAGCTAATAGTTGTTTTAATCACATATTAAGTGTTTTTAATATCTTATTTATGAAGTGTAAATTGATGTCCCTCTTGAAACAAGTTCAAATTGGAAGTCTTGGAATCACCTTGAGATGGACCATCATCATGATAAAAAGTTCATCTAATCAATAATATTTCAAATAAAAAGAAAATTATTATAAATATATTTTATTAAATTTTCATTAATCTAATCAATTCATATGAAAAATCGAATCAATAGTAAACTAATCCCCTTTTATTATATAGTTTAAATTGACCTAATAAATTGATGCATCAAATACATTTCCATGAAACACCAAATACAAACGCTAAATTGTAGCTATTATAATTGTTTCGTTATCCATTGTTTCTTTAACATCCAACTCTCCACTATTGTTCTCAAACCCTATCAACGAAAGGAAGGTAATGATTTATGAAAATATCTTTTACCATTTATTATTCTTAAAATGGTTCAAAGTAGAAATATGTAATTGATGTTTATTTAATAAAATTTATTTTACACATAAAATTAATAAATAAAATTAATTTAAATAAAAGTGGATATTTTGAATTATACATTTTCAATTTTGTGTAAGAATTAATGAAAAATTGTATCTTCATAAATAACATTATAGTATTTGTAATCTAATCATAAGATTTTTAATAGGGAAAAAAATTATACTAATTCAACTAATCAATAAAAAATATAAAAAACAAAGTTACGAATAAAATAATTATAATTATAATTAAATATAAATATAATTAAATTTGTTATTAATAAACACATTAAATTTTTCCTTACATATTAATTATGTTTGTGTTTGAACAATCATATAACCTTTTTAATTAAGTTAAATCTTCCTTTTCATCATATCAAATAGAAGCAACCATATATAAAAAATACTAAAATAAATTTGGATGGTATTACAATAAAATAAAAATAATAAAATAATATTATTTTTGATGATATTGTAATAGAAATAAAAAATTAATATGGACTGGATTGTAATATATTCAATTAGTCTTTTTTAATTTTTTTAAATGATTTTATTATTACAAATTGTATATTAATGTATTATAGTCAATTATTTTATTGATATTGTTATATTATAGTATATTGTTTTATTAATATTGCTTTATTTAAAATGTAAATATTAAATATTTTATAATTTAAAATAATTTTTATAATTCATTATTTTAAATCATATTGTTATTATAAAAAATATTATTATGGTTAAACCTATTTTATAATTATGGGATATATTGTAATGTTTATATATGATTGTAAATATTTAAAGTTCCACTTAATATTAGAGACATAGTTTAATATTTATAAAATAAAATATTAGATGAAAAAATGAAATAATAAACCGTAATGCAAACATAATGTGAGAAAATAAAAATAAAAGAATAAACCAATTCAATTTAATTTATTGTATTGTACTTTTATTTTTATTAAAAAATTAAGATAGAAAAATATAATATAACATATAATATTATAAATAAATGAAAATTAAAATAATTTGTATACTTAATAATGGTATTTTATATATATATATATATAATCGTTTAATTATATAAATTAAAATAAGTATCATATTCTTAATTATCATATTTTTTATATATATATATAAATTAGAGTAAAAAAAAATTGTTCTATAAAAAATATAAATATTAAAAATAGAGTTACATATAGAGATGAACCAATGTTAGATGCTCTTTGTAAAATGAACTATTACATTTGAGGGATGATTGAACTATCAATTTAATTATTTTCGAATTACTCTGATGTGTCAGCTAACTTGTTATCCAAAATGACCAATAAAGTTAGAGATTTGAAATGTCCCGACTAAGGTATTAAATGCTATTTTTGGTAGTTGCATAGTGTGTTCAGTCACATGAGAGAAGCTCAGGCCAAGAGATTTCTAGTTCGATGAGGCACTTTTGACAAGAATGTAAAAAATGGGAGTGGTATGTATCATACATAGCATTTAGATGATAATTCTCATCATGTCGAGCTGAGGACTTTAATGATTAGCTAAGGGGCGTAGTGTGACATCCCATAGTCAAATAACTAAGGGAGCGTAGCCTACCCCTACCCTCTCTCATACAAAACAACCCATGTGAGAAACTAAATTATAATTTTATGTTAAATAATTATAAAATAAATTAATATGAACTAAACATATATACATTGGAAAAAACATCTAACAATATTTTAACCATTAAAATGATTAGCTAAGGGGTGTAGTGCCACATCCCATAGTCGAATAACTAAAGGGACGTAGCCTACCCCTACCCTCTCGCATGCAAAAAAAAACCATGTCAGAAACTAAATTATAATTTTATATTAAATAATTATTGTTAATAATTAATAAAATAAATTAATATGACCTAAACATATATAAATTGGAAAAACATGTATCAATATTTTAACCATTAAAATTCACTTCTACTTTAATGTGGAGATTCTTAACATCTAAATAGGAATGGTTACAATATCATTGGACAATATCATGTCTTATCAATACCACATGTACAAAAAACCACCTATTAAACTTTGGTATTTAAATTAAAATTTTGGACACCCTATTTCAAAATGGACACATCTAAATGGCTAACAAACTAGGATATGCATCAATTCACGATAAGCATCAAAACATTACTCCATGACACATAAAAATTAACTAAATTAAAACTATAAAAATAATATATACATCTAAAAAAATATTATAAATGACACTTGGTCATATGTTTTTTTTTTTAATTTATTAATTTAATTAAAAAGAAAGAAAATACATAATTTCTTTTCAGATAAATCTCAAGATTTAATTTATGACTACTACCAAAAATTTCTAAAATTTTCTAACCATCCAAATAATAATTATTAATAACTAAATTAAAATTTTGAAAGCTCTATTTTAAAATAGACACACTTTCATTATAATAATGAAAATAAAATTTAACTCTTCTATTTAAAATAGAAAAAAATGAACATCAAACTTTAATATATTAAAATACGCAAAACATTAAACCGTTTTTTATATTAAAAAAATAACTTACCATGTCTCTTCAAAATTGATAAGGTTGGCTTCTTATATAAATCTAGCAAAGACAATAACTGGGTGGAAATATAAAATATGGTCAACAAAAACGTGTACATATTTCGAAACTAACAAAAGTAATATAAAATATGGTCAACGAAAATGTTTACATATTTCAAAACTAACAAAAATAATATGCAACGTTGCTACTTAGTATGTGCCCCACACACTCTCACACACACATATAATATTTAAAACTAATAAAAAATTTTATTTATATTAAAATAAAATTAGAATAAAATATTTATGAAATATTTGATTTTGAAATGAGTTATGGTTCTTTGGAAAGTAGTATTGATAAGCCATTGTACTGGTAAATGGTATCGTAACAAAGCCTATTAAATTGAAATAAAATATTTATAAAATATTTTGATTTTGAAATGGGATATGGTTTTTGGGCATGAGGTCTTGATAAGCATTGTATTGGTGGATTGTATTGTAACAAACCCTAAATTATTATGACACTTATTGAATATAGTTTTTTTAATATCATATTTATATTTGACAAAACAATTTAAAACCACATGAAAATAGTCATTAATCAATGATAAAAAAATATATTTAAAGTGTAAACAATTAAAATTTATTTTTTGATTTTCAAAATATTTAGTCTAATATTTATTTTTTCAAAACTTTAGTAAATTTCATAGAATCTGTTTAAAAATTTCAAAACCAAAATAGAAAAAAAATATAACATAAAATAAATTTCAATCTCTGTAATGAAGTGGTCATCTATACTTTGGGTTTTTATTACAACTCTTCAATCTTTCCATCAATTGCATTCACATAAGGCTACTAACTTTACATAGTTATAACATCCCCATATAGATTCCCTTTGAATATTCCTAACCTTTTCAAATCTTATTTCTTACCAAATAACATTTATTTCAAGTACATTTCAAAGCTCATTTTCAGTAATTATTTATTGAGGTCAACCTATTTCTATCATAAATTGACATTCCATTTCTATACCATGATGGTTCTATGACGGTTGATCATCATATTATGAAAATTAAAAAAAAATCGATATAAAATAGATCTGAGTTAACTTAATTTTAAATTTATTTTATTAAAAAAGCATAAACATTGAATTTAATTTTAATAATGATGATGATGATTAATGTCCATGAAGACCAATGTGGTTCATCAAATCTTAACAAAGATTAATTGTGACTATTTAAAATTTTATTTCTATGTTCGAAAGACATGAAAGAAGTGTTCCATTATCATTATAGTTTAGATGAGTAAAAAAGTCGAGAAGGACGGAAGTGTGGCAATGTCTTGGAAATGAGAGTAGATGTAAGGGTCAAGTAGTCTAAGAGAAAGTGATTTTCATCTTACACATGCTTAGTATTGAAAAGATGATAAATCCGTTCATCTCACCATATTTTAGGGATATACCATCGCTCGATTTCACTTCAAATCTCATGATAATTAGTTATAATCTTTGAAATATTAATTTTAATCTTAGTACTTGATTTGAAATTAAAAATTGAAGGTTTCTTGAAAAGGATTGCAAGCTACTTTATGTCTTATGGAAATGGATTGAAATTGCAAAAGCACATAAACTTAGTAAACTTAGTTAAGTTTTTCAAATTTAAACAATGAAATATAGACAACATGCAACATGACAAAACAAAAGTTTGATGACGGAAATCACCCCTCTTGGGCTACATCTTGGGTCCAACTTCCAAAGTTGGTCCTTTAAATTATATACTCAAATGTAAAATTACATCCAGATATAATGCTCAAATTGAAAGAATAACATTGTCATTGGGTCCAAAACACCCAAAATCCCCTATGTAGGCTCTTCTTCAGCTCAAAAAGGCTAAAAAATGGTCAAGTTAGGTCTCTTTCTTCATTTCCCTACTAATTGTTCTACAAAATGGACCTTCTATCAAAACTAGCAATGAATTTTGTTTGTGGCAGCCTTGCATAATGACTAATTCGTGCAAGTTGGGCCACAAATCCACCGAAAAAGGTGCAAATTGTAACACAGTTAGGCATGCCAATAAGGTTGCACCCTTATCCTTCCACCCCTTAGTCTCGTCACATGGCCATAATATGATCAAGGACAAGGCCAAAGACCACACACTTGTTGGCACTGCCTTCCTAGCCACATGCCCCACCCTCCCATTGTATACATTGTTTGTTATGTGTTGAACAAATGGGAACAGGGCAAGGGGCCAGAGTCTCTGCCCCTTCCGCCTTCAACCACAACTATGCGTTATGTAATATAATGATGGGCTTGGTTGGTTGGGCAAGCCTTCTGGACCGACCCTCCCCCCATTGTATCAACCATTATATAATAAATATATTTTCCACCCCCGAAATATAACAAGCAACAATGTGTGGCCTAGTGGTAAGGAGGGTGGTTTGTGGCAATGAAGTTATGGGGTTGAACCCCACCAAGTTTAGTTGGTCCATAAACAATATTTCAAATAAACTTAGAGGTCCATGTGGAAACCTATCATAGGTTCACAGTGCGCCCTTAGATTAGCTCCCCACCAAACTTGTCAACTAATAAAGAAAAGGCCAACTGCCAATGTATGATCATGCCATGTGTTGCATCCTGATTGTCTCATCTGAAAGCTATATTGAAAAATTACCTGTTGACATCAATACCACATCATCATATGGTGTACCCAGTCAACTACCCAGTCATCCCTACAAGTTGATTTTTTAACAGTTTGTCAAGAAGTTCAAAACGCGATAACTTTCTCATATGATTTTGGACTGAGGTGGTTCAAGTGTCATTGGAATAAAAATTATGAGATACATGTTTTGTTGTTGGTTTTGGGATAACTTGAGAACTTTTATTTTTGAACACATTTTTTATCCCCTATATCATTCCTCCCAATCAGAAGCTTTTGAACCACCAAAAGTCTATTTTTACTCAGCAAGAAAGTGAGGGCAAAAATCCCTCACTTTCTTGATCTCAATCCACCTTTATTTACTTGGATTGGTACCTTTGAGCCCCACTTGAAGATACTCAACATTGCCTTTGTGTGACGTTTTTATTCTTGTGTCAAGAATTGAGTCTTCTTGCAATTGATTTAAATATTTGGGAGAAAAATATTCTATAAATGGAATTTGAAAAGTCTCCTCATAATCATGGATCATTGGAGTATTATACAATCTCATGTTTTCCACACTCACAACATAATAAATTTACATGCAAAGTGGCAAATCTAATGGAAAATCATTTTTACCAATCTTCTCCAAGATTTTTAATGGACCATATTTGATTGGCTTGAGATTTTTACCTCCATATTGTAGTCTCTCCCTGCTGATGTAGAGCAAAACTTGATCTCCCACTTGGAAATCATGATCAACCCAATGCTTTTCATGTCTTGCTTTGTACTTGCCTTTACTTTTCTCTAGCTATTCTTGTACTCTTTCATGTACAAACTAGATTTTTTCAATGAAATACTTGGCTTTGTCCACATTATTATTTCCATCTACTACAATATCTTTAAAAAAGATGAAATCCAAAGGAGACTTTGGAAAATAACCCAAAAAAGCTTCAAATGGATACAATTATGTAGATTAATGCTTGGAATGATTGTAGGCAAATTGGATGTAGTGCAAATCCTCATCCTAATGTTTATGATGCTTGCCACAATATCCTCGAAAGAGATGTACTACTGTTACGTTCACTTATTTTGTCTGGCCATCAATTTGTTAATGAAATATTGTGCTCCTCTTCAGCTTTGTGTCCACGAGTTCCTGTAAAATTCACAAAAACTTCCCAATAAATCAATACTCTCAATCATAAATAATAGAAATGAGTAACCCAAAGTGAACCCATGCATTTTGGAAGAGCATATTTGTTGTCTTTTCAATTATAACATGTTTCTTACATGGCATCAAAACACACATTTTGCCGAAATGATCCACAACAAACATATAGATAGTCTTGATCTTTCGTAGTCATTGGTAGTCCTCTAACAAAATCCATAGAAATAATTTCCCAAGGACGAGAAGGAATAGGTACTGGATTATAAAAACCCAATTTCCTATTGCTAGGCTTGCTAGTAGCACGCATGGAACATCGTTTCACATATCTTGAAATAGGTTCATTCATACGAGGCTAATAAAAATACCTCTGAATTTTAGCGAGTATTTTTCCTACCCCAAAGTGACCAACAATAAGAGAAGCGTGGGTTTCCCTTATGACATTGACTCTTTCAACATGTGGAACACATAACTTTCCAAGATGATACAACAACTTTTTATGAACGTGATAATCCAACTCTTCCACATGATTTTATTGACTCAAAGTTGCATAAACATCTTTAAAATATTCATCTTGACCATAATGTTCAATATAAATTTGATACATGATTGAGTTAGGCTTAAGAATTACATAAGTATTAACAATAGTCCTTGATAACATATATGCAAATTTGTTCTATATACCTTTCTTATACCTGATTACAAAATGAAATTGTTGTGGGAATCCCATCCACATGAAATGTTTTGCTTGTTGTAGCTTGGCTTTCAATTGTAAATAATGCAAAGGCTGATGGTCAGTTTGAATAATCTTTTCTTTACCCATTAAATAATGCTACCATTTACTAAGGCTTTGTATCAAAGCATACAACTCTTTATCATAAGTTGGACAGTTAATTACTGCATTGATAAAGGTTTTAGAATGATAACAAATTAAATTACGATGCTTCATCAAAATTGATCCCATAGAATAATTGCTTTCATTGGTTTAAATCACAAAAGAATTATTAAGATATGGAAGTGCTAGAACTAGCGTTGTACTAATTTTCTCTTCCAATGTGTCAAAGGATTTCCGTTGGTGTCCTCCCCACTAAAATATTTGTTTCATGCTTGTTAAAGCATGTAATGATGTTGCAATGAGTGAGAAGTTAGCGATAAATTTTCTCCAATATTGGGTTGCTCCCAAAAAGCTCCCAACTTTTGTTACATTGTTAGGTTTAGGCCAATTTACAATAACATCAAATTTTAAGGGATCATTCTTCAATTCAATTCCTCCTACAATATGACCCAAATAAACCAAAGAGGTTTTCCCAAATTCACACTTAGACATCTTCAAACACAACCTTTCCTTTTTCAAGACATCTAAAACTTGTTTCACATGCTTTCTATTCTCTTCATGAGTCTTACTGAAAATTAGAATATCATCTAAGAAGATTATATCAAAATGATCAAGGAATTGTCACAACACCTCATTCATAAATTTCATGAATGTTTTAGGTGCATTGCAAAGCCCAAAAAACATAACTAACCTTTCAAAAAAACATTGATTTGTCTTAAAATCTATTTTCCAAATATCATCCTCAACAATTGTTATCTGATGATCACTGCTTCTCAAATCTAACTTTGTAAAATAAACAAGTTCTTTTAACTGATCTAGAAAATCATCAATGCGAGGAAGAGGATATTGATTCTTTATCGTGATCTTATTCAAAGCTATGAAATCGACACACAAGCGACAACTACCATCTTTCTTTGGAACCAAGACATTAGAATACCCACAAGAACATGTGTTAGGCCCGATGACTCATTTTTCAAGCTGATCTTGAATTTGCTTCTTGATCTTTGCATTCTCCAAAACTGACATTCTATACATGCCAATATTTTGAATTGGTGCATCCTACTAAAAGTGAATCTCATGTTGGATTCCTCTTTTTGGAGGCAACCCTTAGGTTCCTGAAACATATATTTTTTAATTGTTAAGAACTTCAACCGATTCATCCATGAGTTTAGAATCACATCGTGTTAAAACTTCAAATTCAACGGTATCTTTATCTTTAATAATCAGCAACACAAAAATATTACTATCATTTACAAGCCTTTTCATCTGACCACCACTAACAAGTGATAAGTTCATCTTCTTGCTATGTGCTCTAACAATATAAGCAATTCCATATTTAAAAATATGATATTTGTTCTCATGATGACAAAATATGGATTTTTGGTCATACAAATATGGACTCGCTAAAATAATCCCACATATATCAAGTGGTATAACATGAAACTCTACCTCATCTATAAAATTAGGAGTGATGGCGAATTTGAGTTTACATTTTCTTGTCACTTGTAATTTGGAATCATCACATATCGAACCCAAAGGGTAATGTTTAGTATGAGGTGTAGTTTCTAGATTTAGTTTCTTGACAATTGCTCCAGAGATAAGATTAACTTGGGATCCACTATCAAAGAATGTATTAAATTTTGTATGTTTCGTAATGACCCTGATATGGAAAAGCTCACTTCTTCCTTTATCATTTTAAGATTCTATAGGCTTACTAGAAGAACTAGTACTTGCATTAGAAGCTATAACTTTCATTCCGATGGTTTTAATTTTGGTTTCATCACCTGAATTAGATCCTATATCTTGTTGAGTTGTAGTAGTAGTCTTTTGCTTCCCCTTGTTATTGAAATTTGTTGGTCTCATTTTTGGATGTAATTTCCAAAAGAGGGCTTCACCATGGCATTCTTTTGCCTTTTCCTTTAAACTTCTCGTTTCTTTTGTCTCCTTTTTAGGAAGGTTTCTTGCTAGTCTTATGAGGAACATTCTCGCCTCTTGATTCTAAATGAGTTGCCTGAACACATACTTCATCTAGATTGGTGGGATTAAATATAAGTATAGTATGTCTCAGATAACTATGTAATCCACCTATGTATTTAAGGAGAGTATATTGTGAAGACAAATTATTCTTATAAATTCTTATGTGTAACTTTGGAAACTCTGACCCTTCACTTTTCTAATATTTTGCCAATCCATAATAGCTTTTTGCATGTAATATAATGCACAAAATTTCCTTCTTAATGTAGCTATAAAATAACTCCATGAAGAGATAATTTACAACTTTTTCTCAAATCATCTTGAGTTTTGGCCTCCCACCAGGTGAGTTTTGCACTTTCCAACTGAAGGGAAGAAAATTGGAATTTTGTAACATCATCATCAATATTTTGAATCATGCAATAGACTTCAACCTGACGAACCCAATGATCCATTTTTTCAACATTTACTTCCCCATTCTACATGGACAATTCAAACTTGACATCAATATTAGGCAAGGGAGACTGAGCATGTCCTTTTGTAGATCTAGAATGAGTATGTCTAGGTGATGAAGGAGGTGAGGATGTATATGAAGATGGAGGTGAAGGACGAGGGGGAGGTGGACACTTTCTCTCATCACCACCATTAAATTTTTGTTGATTAGAACTCTCTCCTTGCATCCTTGTTGTTCTCTCTTCGTACAACACTTTCACCGTATCAGGCATATCATAGAAATCCCTTATGAAATCTCACTCGTCCTCAGACGTAAACTCATATCCTTCTTCATGTGCTATGACTACTGGAATTTTTGGCCTTGTTGAGCCAATTAGAGGGTTTGGTTCCTCAAGCACCCCTTGTCCTATTTTCAGTTTAGACTTTGTAATCATTAAATAAAACACTTGAAAGATTATGAAACCTTCAAAAAAACCATGCTATGCTACCAAACTGATATGAATTTAAAAATTGAAGGTTTCATGAAATATTTTGCAATCTAGTTTATGGCTTATGGACAATGGATAGATATTGAAAAAGAACATAAACTTAGTAAAACTAGGTAAGTTTTGTAGATTCAAACAGTGAAATATAGACAACAGGTAGCATCACAAAATAAAAATTTGATGATGGAGTTCACCCCTCCGGGGCTACGTCTTCAGGTCCAGATATTCGTCCTTTAAGTTATATGCCCAAATGTAAAATAACATCAAAATACATTGCCCAAATTGAAAAAATAACATTGTCATTGTGTCGAAAACACCAAAAAAACCCTGTGCAGGCTCTTTGTGGGCTCTAAAATGCTGAAAAATGACTAAGTTAGGCATCCTTCTTCATTTCCCTCCTAATTGTTTTGCGAAATTGACCTTTTTTCAAAACTGGCAATAAATTTTGTCTTTGGTGGCCTTGCATAATGGCAAATTTGCATGGGTTTGACCATAAATCCATTGAAAAAGGTGAAAATTATTAGACAATTAGGCGAGACAATAAGGCCGTACCCCTATCCTTCCACCCCTCATTCTAGCCATGTGGCAAAAATATGATTGGGGACATAGTCAAAAAACACATGGCTGGTGACCCTTTTCTCCTGGCCACGTGAAATTAAAGGTGATAATTGGCTGGGGCGCGTGGCACCCACCTGATGTTGTATATGTTGTTATGTTGGGTTGGGTTATTTCTTTCCATGACTAGCCGGGGTTAGATGGGGGTGGCCAGCGCCCCCTTCGTTGTGCCAGGTGAAATGGGGGGTCATAGGAGGGGATGCAGGCCACATTATCAAGGGGTTTGATGGGGGCGATAGCCCCCTCTATGGGTTATAGAGTAGCACCTCAGGAAATATTTTTTGTACTCTATATTAGGTGGGCAGACCTACCTATGGTTTTGTGCATGGATTTCGCACATGGTTTTGGGCGCGATGATTTTCAATCCATGTATTTTGTAGATCTGGTCAAGGTAACTACAATTATGTTATAATCAAGGTTAATGGATTGGGGTTTATGGATGCTTCAACATGTATATATATGTATTGTAACATTGAAAGGAAAGTAATGAAAAATCAATTTCGTAGTCCAAGTTTTGAGATCCAGGGGAAGATCTCTGTGTATATTTGTTTCAAGTTTTATGCTCTTGCCATTATTTATTTTCTTTTTGTAGAATTCGTATGTAGGTAATTCCTATACAGGTTTAAAACCTACATGTTATTTACGTGCTGAACAATGAGACAAGGGTTAGGGGCCAAAATCCTCGCCCATTTTTCCTTCTTCCACAGTTATGCGTTATGTGATATAACCGTAGACTAGGCTAGTCGAGTGAGCCCACCAGCCTTGCCTTCCCCCCAATGTACCAACTATTGTATAATAAATATATTTGTGCCCCCAACATATAACAAGAAAAAATGTGTCACCTATTGGTAAGGTAGGTGGTTTGTGGTGGTGAGGTCATGGGCTCAAACCCCGTTGAGGTTGGTCATTTGATAACCCATACTTTGGACAAACTTTGATGGCCACGTGGCACCTTTCGATTGGCTCCACACCAAACTTGTCAACTAATAAGAACATGGCCACTGCCCTTGTCTGATCATGTCACATGTCGTATTTGATTTTCTTGTATAACAACCATTCTGCACATTCACTTGTTGATGTTAGCACAACATCATCATATGGTCTATCTTGTCAATTTCATAGTCATCCCTAGAAGCTAACTTTTTAGTTGTTTGCCAAAAATTTCATAACACGATAACTTTCTGATACGCTATCCAATTGAGGTTATTCAAGAATCATTGGAATCATAACGATGAGATCTACATTCTGGTCCCCATTTCAAGAGGATTCGAGTACCCCTTTTTTACATAATTTTGATCCCCTAGATCAGTAGTAGCAAAGTCATAGAGGTTTTTCTAGTTAGCAAGAGCAGGGTTGATCATCTCCTTATAATACCTTAACTTCTGTTTTCCCTTTATCTCCTTATCCTCGTGCAATTTATCCTTAAATTTCGATAAAATAATATTTTTTATACGATCCTTATTCGCCAAGATGATTTCTTCTTTTCTCCCCAGTGATCGAGCCAGGATTAGGCATCCTTATGCCATCCACACTTGAGCTCGAGGTAGATATTTTGGCTAGAATTAGAAACAATTTTGAGAAACATACTAAAAATAACTTATTCTATATATAAATGCATCTAAATTTTATAAAAGATGCCACATAAGTTAATTTAAATTTTAGATAAACATTTGTTTTAAAAAATTCATAATAAGTGAAAAATAAATATTATAAATTGATTTAAACATTGTTATATTAATGAAAAATTTGTTTTATTTAAAATGGAGTGATTTTTTTTAAATAAATAAACTTTATATATGAAATCTTAATAGTTTTTGACATTCAAAAATATGAAATGTATTTTTATATTAATTTCTTTTCACAGCGCCTCACTCAAAATTTATACGGTTCGCTTCTCTTACATAAATGTACCCAAGACACTGACTACTGACTAAGATAAAGTCAACGGAACCTGTGTACGTATTTCAAAACCAACAAATTGCAATCCCTAGTCGCGATTTTGTGGTGGAGAATACTTTGGGTTTTTATTACCACGCTTCATTTTTGCCATCCATCACAAATATCTCCAATGGATTCCCCTTGAATATTCTTTCTTTAAGTTTTAAAATTTTTAGTCTAGTAGGAATGAAGCATTTTGAAAACCTGTAGACAACTATTTCACTTCTTGAAATAATAAAAAATATTTAAATTACACACACACACACACACACACACACACACATATATATATAGTTTAATATATTATTATTTATTAAATCGTAGTTTAATGATTACTATATCAATAATCTATATTTATTGTTAACAAAAATAAAATTAAACAAATAATAGATTTAGAATAAATAGATTTGTTTTGCAAGCTTAGATTGTATTACCTCACAAAATCAAAGTTCTCATTACATAACTCAATCATCCACTATCAACATTCTTTATGGCAGATGGTCTCAATCTTCCCAATGGGAAACTAGATATTTTTTACCATATTCCTATAAAGTAGTTTATCCAAAACTACAAAAAAAGTTAATATTTGCAACATAACTATAGTGTTTACTGAATAATCACAACACAAAAAACTATCACCAATCATTTATAAACTAGGAAAAATAAGTAATGCGTGCAAGACCTTTCACACTTGATACTAGAGGAGCAAATTTTGTGGCAATGAAAGGAATATGGCACTTAATTTGAGCGAGATGAGTGTCCATCCTCTCCATATATAACAAAATATTTCATTGTTCTATTTTCACATCTATAATACCGATGAAAACATTATACATATCAAATTATTTCTGCATAAGAATCCTTTCCATCAAGGTTGTCATTTGCCATTATAGAGATAAGGCTTGGAAATTCTATTTTTTTGTCCCATGGCCACTACCTGAATTCCTCCCTTGGCCACTGCTTGAATTTCTTGAACAACTCTAAATCAGAGAAGCCATTTATGTTTGTAGCTGCCATAGTCTCTATAATCTAAGATTCAATTTGCGTTTTTGAGGGGACAGTCGACTGAAATGTCTTAACATCCTACTAGGCTTATTTTTGGGCTCAGTTATGGACTTAGGGGCTTCAACTCGCCTGCCTCGCCATCCCATGTGTTCAAGTTGTATAGGGGTTGGAGGGTAATATTTTTGGATGTCAACACAAATTTGTCCAACAAACTAGACTCTACAAGAGAAGCATATATCATCAGAAACCATCAAGACAAGGAGGCCAAAGCTCCGTGGAGGCTTAGCATGACTTGTATAGTTTATAGATAAACAACCAAGAGAAGTGAAAAAAATATTCAGATAGGGTTGGACCACGATGACCAAGACACAACCGCAACACCAACATTGAACCATAATGCAACCATAACCAAGCCTGGCAACTGACCCTGCGACCAATGAATGAGCCAACTCACAATGTTGAAAACAAGAAATACTACTAGACTAACAATCCTGAGGATAAATGTAGACGCATACTCAAAATTAAAATTTCCAAAGGGATTCAGAATTACCACTAGTAGTAATCTAGACAATAGGCGTCACATGAAGGAGACTAATACCACTCTCAAAAAACAAAAAGTACTGAAAACAATGAAACCTCTAATTTTTACAGTCTTTTCACATTCTAATATCCCAACCCTCTGCATGGTCATGGAGTCGTTGATAACCAAAGCATAAATAGCTATTTTTCCAGTGATAATGAGTTTCCCTCTATAACTTTTGGTTCCCAAGCTCTTACTTAGGATTGACAAGATGTGAAATTTCCCCAAGCAACTTAAACGCACAGTGCATTTTATCACAACAACCTCCCAAAAAATTGGTCAAACCTTGTTATCAAAGGCAACATACAAATAAATTTCCCTTTTAGCTAAGATATATTACAATAAGATTGTATGACAATGTTGTTACAATAAAGGGAAATATCCAATGGTTTTTCTTGGGAATCATGTCAATATATTTTCTAAAGTGAATGAAACAATAGAAGAAATTAATTAATATTATTGCGACACTCTTATAATATGCTAGTAAGTATAATAAGGTATTATATGGTTGAATGGTAACTCTTGAATCTATCCTAGCCTTTAGCTCTTTTTCCATAGCTTTCTAGCCATACACTAATGTCATTTCCCAAAATTATTCTATATATCTAAGCTAAAAGGGGGCTCTTTATAGTGGTCAAATAACTAGATGTGATGTATTTATCCCGACTTTAAAAATTTGGAGAAGTGAGGCTCTAAGTCCAAGGTTTACGGAAGGGTTACTATGTTTTTTCTAAGGCATTCAACTACATGGACATGATTTTCTTTGGCTTGGTGAATCGGGTATTATTTCATGAGAATCCTATGGTTTAGAACAATTCTCCATTTTTTAATTTGAATGATGGTTGAATGTGAGGATTGGTAAATTAGATGTCAAAATTTCTTTGCTAATGTAGCCAAGTGCAAATATCATATCATAAATCTAGTTCAAGACCATGAAAAAATTTAAAGAGTGCATGGAGGGTCTTGTAATGAGTTATCAAGAACTATAAAATAGTCACCGTAATGAGATTTTTCAGAAGGGGATATCATTAGAAGCCACTTTTGTCTTATTAGCCCTGCCACGACAGGTAATGTTGTATTTGATTTCTAGTTCACCTTTCATTAGTTGCATTTTGACTGCAAATTTTTTCTATTTTCCTAAAGTTTTTCATATGGGACAAATAGATATGTTTTCCTATTTTTAAAAGTTTTTCTTTACATATTATAAGGAGAGAGGATATGAAATGACCAACTAAATTCTTACCTGCTAATATTTTAAAAATTAAATTAAATTTACAATCAATTAAATAAATATGTCACGAATGACTTCAACTAATATTCCAGCCCCATAAAAGTAAATGAATCATTGATGGGTTCAAATTCTATGATGAAATTTACAGGTCCAAGCTATGATATGCCTTTAGTTCGATTCTTGGGTAGAGGTCGAGGAGTTTTACCTAGTATTGTTTGTCCCCTCTATTGTTTTCGTAGCCCAAATCATGCCATGTCTATATAAAAAAATGAATTCATTACTTGTGTTGATTTCCTTGAAATTCAATGTTGACAGTTTTCGTGCTAAGAACAAATGACCCAATCATTCTGCAATCAATTCTAAATTCCATTACCAAAATAAATAAAGTAACTCAATGGATTCTTAATCGGCAGTTTTGCATTCAAGGGAATTTTGATTCATTGTTCCATTTATCAGAAGCAGAATGCATGAGTTTTTCTAACATATAGAAATCAAGTGAAAACAACGTGTTGGGGTCCTGATAAAATACCATTTTAAAAGCACAAAGAATATTGGATTTAGAGAAAATAGTGTTCAAATATTTTCATTTGGTGATAACATGTGTTTTAATCACATACTAAGTGTTTTTAATATCTTATTTATGAGGTGTAAATTGGTATTCATCTTGAAACAATCTCAAATTGGAAGTCACTTTGGTTGACTACCATTACCATACACTTTGGTTGAATTTTTAGGGAAAAAAAGATTAGATTTCTATTAAAGAGAAAATTTGATTACACATGACAATAATAACCGAGAGGAAAATAATCATAGTAAAAGTTTGTTGAAAGAAATTATAATGAAGTTCCCATCATCTAATGTATCTAGAAGTAGTGTCAAATAAAGATTTGATTTTGAAGAAATTAGAGAGAGACAAAAAAGGTAGAAATACTAGTTATTCTATTGTTTTGGAAAAAAAATTGTTCTGAACACATCGGTTGTGTTAACAATGACCACAATTAAAAGATTGTTACAAATGTAATTACATCAAGAAATCTAGCTTTACCATTCAAACAATTGCATAATGATAGCAAGTTATGTAACACTGTCTTCCTATTTTAATGATGTTGTCTGAGAGGCTTGAGGTATTGTTTGAGAGTCATTTTTTACCATGAATAATAAAAATTCCAATCCCTTGCCCCAAGGAGGTTTACTTGAGACATTGTCAAGGTTTTACCACATAAATTTTTTTGTTGGATTGTGTGAATTTAGTTTTGTAGAAATTACGATGTATATTTCCAACTAAACAAACCTATTACACTAATTTGCTGAAAGTAATTCACAATTTAGGGCAAAAAAATCTGACATGCAATAAGAAATAACACACCTTCACACAATATTCCCCTTGGGAAAAGAAAATTGCTAAAAAACCCAATTCCTACTTACATTAATCTGATGAGTATAGATGTATTACAATTTATTTTCTTACATGAGAACACCCTGCAAGTGAATAACCTATATCTTTGCTCACTAAGAAGCTCTGGCCCAGACTTAGTCAATTTCTACATTTTCTTGAGCCCTTATTTCCTTGCACTACTGCTTGAGGAAATAGGCCCCTATTATTTATAAAATTCCTCAAATTGAATTGCACAATTCCTTCGGATGATCATCTAACTGCATGCAACACTTTTACACTCAAGTCTAGTCTACAACTGATGTTACATTACCTTGGAATCTCCACCTCAAGTGGGTAACTCAATTTCTCTACATGAACTAGATATTTTGGTTGATTGATAAGTTAACTAGATGACCACTAATTTTTACTGAAGTCCCATTGCTTAACTGACCTTCCACAAATTCCTCTAAAAGTTGGAACTAGTTTAACTGAACACAACATGAGGTAACTAACCTTGATTGCTACAAATTAACAATCACAAATGCAAAACTAAACTGTAACTCACCCAACTCGAATTTATTAAGTTAAATGGGTAACACAAGCCATGTCACACAAGTTAACATCATCCAAGTTGTCTGTTGATGTCAAAATTTGAATTTTTTCAATTTACTCAAGGAAAAATAAAATTGAGAATGTATTGCTGCAATTTTTAACACTCACTGTCAACAAGGAAGGGATTATCAACCACCCCTATCCTGCACCTGTGCAACTGGAACTTCCCTATTGATAAGGCCTTTGTGAAAATGTCAGTATCTTGTTCCTCTGTCAGAATGTATTGCAACAACATTGTCCACCTCTACACACAATCTCACAAATAGTGATACCATATATCTAGATGCTTGCATCAATCATGAAAAACAAGATTTTTAGAGAGTTTGATGCAAATCTGATTTTCAGAGTAGATCAAAACTAGATCCATCATCTAACCAAGTAATTAAATAAATATCTTTCTAATCCAGATCTCCTCTCATGTCGCTTGAATGACAACCATTTATTTTTCTTCTGCTGAGTTGAGTGCCATAGATCTTTACCTCTTGTTGTACTAAGAAACCACTGTAGACCCAACATTGAAAACTCCACATGATGTACTCTTTCAGTCTGATGGACACCCTGCCCAATCTGCATCTGTAAATCCATATAGGTTCGCTCCCTCTGTTCATTTATACCATTGATCAAACTGGGTATTGCCTCTAAGGTAACATACAACATACTTAGCTTCCTTCCAAAATACTTTGGTTGGCCTAATTATCACTTGGCTCAACTAGTCGACTGCACAACATATATAGGGTCATGTGTTCACAAGATACTTTAGTGAACCCACCATTTTCCAGTCAATAGTAGCATCCACTTCCTCACCTTAAGTGACATTCTCTTTCCTCTAATTGGTCACTAGAGGTGTTTCCATGGGTTTGCCACTGTCCAACCTCTGAAGTAGCTCGTTGACATACTTTCCTTGAGAGATAAAGAACTACCCATTTCCTTTCCATACCTTCAATATGAGGAAGTAGTGAATGAGACCCATGTCCTTTATTTCAAAGTATATTACAAGATCCTCCTTGTAAGATCTTATCAGTTTCTCATCACCAGTTAAAATCAAATCATCAACATATAAGTCAATAATAAAAAATTACCTTCTATCAAGATATGATAGAGGTTTGCATCCACTTCACTTTTGGTGAAGCCCAAACCAATGAGATAACTATTGATCCTCATGCAGCAGGCACATGGTGCTTCCTTGAGACTGTACAATGCTCACTTGCGTCTACATACATGAGACTCCTGATCAAAGTCTTGAAGCCTTTTGGTTGCTCTATATACACCTCCTCCTCAGTAACTCCATTCCAAAATGTTATTGTACATCCATCTGGTGGATCTTCCACCCCTTCTATGCAGCCAAAGAATTAATTGGTCTGACGGATGAGTGCCTTGATATAGGAGAAAATGTCTCCTCATAGTAAATCCCCTCAACTTGAGAGTACCCCTTGGACAAGAATATAGCCTTGTACTTTTCTATTCTTACATTTTCTCCATGCGTTACCTCGAAGATCCATGTCGAACCTACAACTGATTTGTATGTTGGTCTTGGGATGACTTCCCAAACATTTTTCTTTACAATGGATTTGTATTCCTCCATCATTGCATCAACCCATATAGGTTTCTCTTTTTCTTCCTCAAAATAGGATGACTTAGTTGCTACAAGCTCAGTTATTAGAGTCATGTAGCCAGTGTACCGATATGGTGACCTTCTCTACATGTGCTGATTTGAAGGAGCACCCACATTCTCCCTCGCATCCTGAATAAGTCTCTTAACTTCCCTAGCCATTTTCCTGTCTTCTCTAGATGGTTCTGCTTGAGTGCTTGTCTCAACTCTTTATTTCTAAATGGCTGCTACAGAACTTCCTAAGGCTCCTCCTTTGGGGATAAAATATACTCTTCTGGTCGGATGTGAAGCTCCCTATTAAGAGAGCTTTGAATTAGTTTATATTCATCAAATTATACATCCCTTCATAAAATTATCATTCTAAGGGATGGAAAGTACATACGATGGTTGTGAGGATTTTCTGTGTAACCCAAAAATACCCCTAATTATACTCTAAGCTCTAGATTTTTCATTGATTCTTTGGAGACATGGAAGTAAAAAATGGCTCCCAAAATCATGAAGTGCGACACATCCAACTTGCTCCCTGAGAAAACCTCCTCCGGTGTGATAATGCACAGAATCTGATGAGGACTCTGGTTCTGAATATAGACCCTCGTGTTGCATTTCTTAGCCCAAAAACATAGAGGTAGGTCTAGGTCATGCAACATCGCCCTGTCTTCTCCCACAATTCTACGATTCTTTCCCTCAACCACCCAATTCTGATGTGGGTTGTGGGGTGCTGTCAACTCCCATTGAATGCCTTCTTTTACACAATTTGTTTCATATTCGTTCATTGACACATACTCACCTCTATTATTGCTGCTTAGAGCATTTACCTTCTTTCCCATTTCTTTCTCAATTACTGCCTTGAATTCTACGAACTTGGAGAATGTCTCATCCTTCTTCCACATGAAAAAAATCCAACACTTTAGTGAGAAGTCATCAATAAAAATGACAAAATATTTGTGTCTCACAGGGGAGGTTGTCAAGAAAGATCCACAGACATGAAAGTCTCTATCATGGAATATGGATTTTGTGTACTTCCCCAAAATACATCCTTTTCATACATCCTGTTACTCAAGTACTCCTTTGGGGAGGCTTCTGGTTATGTGCTACATGATCTTCAAAGTGCCATGATGTAAATGGACAAGTATTTTATGCCAAAGTTTACCAAAATCATGATTCTACACCTTCTCTTCCTTTGTGCTCAATGCAACACAATCCTCCACATCTATATTATATAGGTTCTTCAGATGAACCCTGATCCACTTAACACATCCCATAGCTATGTGTCACAGGAATGCATTTCCTTTATTAAAGATCCAATCATAACCACATTCTTCCAAAAATGCAACAAAGATGATATTTTTATTGCGACCCAGAATGAACATGACATCCTTGAGCCTAAGGGGAGATCTGGACTCCCTCTGAAAGGTGACTGTACTAATCCTGATCACGCTATACCTTCTCTCATCCCCCATCTCAATGTGCATCAGAAAATATTTTTCTTCTAGGTCACTGAAAAAATGTAAACATCTTTCATATGGAACAATGCACCTACTTGCAGGTAGCACACGCTCCCCATCACTGTGTTGGACATGCATGCAGTGAGGGTAAATTCAAGCTTGAACTGTGAAGACAAAGCTTCACCTACTGGTCCTCTTGAGGTCTCCTTTCTTGTCTTCTTGTGTGGAAAATTCGTGGCATAATGACTAAATTCATGATAATCAAAGCATTTAATTTTTCACAAATATTTATTTCCCCCCCTTGAATGGATTCTAGTTTGTATTGGTATTTCTTCCCTTTTCCCTTATTTTCCTTTCCATCCAATGAAATTTTTTTGTCATCCTCACACTTTGATGAATTCCCATCTCTGGTATTCCACCTTATTTCCACCTGTACCAGATCAGGCAATAAGCTCTTCTAATTTGGTAGTTTCTCCCTCCCATTCACCGAATCTTGATAAATATTCCAAATCTTGGGAAGGCCTAGAAGGGCTAGGCTTACCAAGTCATCTTCAATGATAGTAACACATACCTTGCCAAGTTCATCATGACATTATGTGAACATGTTCAAATACTACGATATAATGTAATTTTTTTGCATCTTGATATTTAAAATTTTATCCTTGAGCTCCAAATTATTGTGGTCACTACTATTCTCAAAAAACTATGTAAGTGCTTTCAAAATCATGAACGAAGTTTCTTTTCCATGAAGATTCAAGACAATATGATCTTGTACTCCCTCCAATATTATTCCCCTCGCCTTCGCTATATCTTTCTTCCACTGTGCAAGGTCCTAGAAATCAGTGGTTGGTGGCCTTGGAATATCTGTCTTGAAATATTCAAGCAATCGATTTTCATCCAATACTGGCTCCATGCATTCCTTCCATGAAACAAAATTTGAGTTGCCTTCCAAGGCATACTCTAGCCTTAGTCCATTTAAGGTTGTCTTCTCAGCTCTAAATAAATCTTTCTACACTGATCTTCAAATTCTAACATATGAGAAACAACCTCAAGTTTCCTACTCTAATTTCAATCAGCCTTTGATACCATGTGGAAATTAGGTTGTATATTTGAAAATTATCATGGATTTGTAATAAAAAACACAATACACAAACCTACACTACTTCTCTGTTGAAATTAATTTACAATTTAGAAAAAAATTAGACATGCACACAATATTTTTCTTGGGGAACAAAAACTTCTAAAAACACCAATGCTTTCTTTCATTAATCTGATGAATATATTTGTATTACAATTGATTTTATCAATTGAGCACACCCTGTAAGTGAATACCCTATCTCTCTTCTCACTAATAAGATCTGACCCAGACTTAGTCAATTTCTTCCTCTTCTTGAGACCCTATGTCCTTGTGTTGTACCTTGAGGAATTATGCCTTTATTATTTAGTAAATTCCTCAAATTGAATTGCACAATTTCATAGGTTGATCATCTAATTGCATGCAACACTTGTACACTTAATACTAGTCTACAAATCATGTTACACTACCTTGGAATCTCCACCTCAACTCAGTAACTGTAATTCTCTACATGCACTAGCTATTTTGGGTTGATTTTTTAGTTAACTAGATTATCATTGAGTTTGAATAAAGTCCCACTTCTTAACTAATGTTCCACTAGTTCCTCCAAAAGTTGGAACTAGTTTAATTCAAAACAACATGAGATAACTCACCTTGATTGCTACGATTTAGCAATCACACATGCAGAACTGAACTCTAACTCCTCCAACTTGAATTTATTGAGTAAACTGGGAGACACAAGACATATGTTACAGATCCATTTGGGCACATCAACCCCAAATTACAGATCAATACTATTAGGTCCCATCAAACCCTAATTCAGTTGTTACATGCCCTAAATAAGTCAACCATCAGAATGCCTAGCTTCCCAAGAAGTTCCATGACTAGAATCATCCAAAAGCTACATCTAAGAAGATCAGCATAGGTAGGCCTTCATTAGGGTGTGCTACAATGCAATCCATACACTGATAGGGTGCTATGCAGTGCACTTGAGCCCTCTTTGGCTTGCGCTGGGCAAATTTGAGCGAAATTGCATTGGGGTTTGGGAATATTCTTATCCATTGGATGCATCTAGAAGTTTCCCAAGTTTATCTACTCCTTTGAGCTCATATTTGGATGAGGTAGGGAATTAAGGAACATCAATCCCTTTATCCTTTCCTCCATGGAATGAAATCCTAAGTTTTGGAGGGCATTCATTATCACCATTTATGGCATAACTTCCTTCATTCACCTATAAAAAGACCACTCATCTAAGTGATCAGGGGCTGGAAATTATTGAATTATAGGGAGATGCTATTAGTATGAGACTTGAGTTGATTTCAAGTATTGTAATGATGTCAAAATGTCTTGCTTGTTATGAGGAGAGGATGGGATTGAACTGGAGGAGTGATGCTGAATCAAGAAAATTGGGTTGTAACTCTTCCTTTTACTAATAAAGTGTTCAAATCTTTTTCCATATGCTTGTGTTATTCATTGATTCTTTCATATGTGTATTATGTACTTGATTCCATACTATGGTTAATCAATAGATCATTATCATATGCTTTCATTAGTTTTTGTCTTCTGTCTGTGTGTAGGTACTCTTCAAGCAGATTAAGTATGGAGAGGAGTGAAAGAATTGGTCAAGGGAGATAAGGAGTAACGGAAATCTACAGGTAGGCTTCTTTACCTCTTATTTAACCTATTGGTCATAGAAAAAGTAGAGAATGCTTTGCACTGCTATTCTAGACTTAACTACTAGTATAGGGGTTTAATCGTTTATCCGTAGACACTAAAACTTCCCAAAACAAATTGGCTACTCCGCTGGGGAGCTATCATCCATATTAGTAGTTTATCAGCCTCTCAAGACATTTTTACATACTGTACTTGTGGTCTTTGATTGAATTTCAGTCTTCTTTCATTGAAAATTGAGCCAAAACTGTGCCAAATTGCCTTCAAAATAGCTTACTGTCACCTGCGTAGCCCAATGAAGTACACAATGCACTGCAATGCACTTCCCGCATAGAACCAGTGCAATTCACTGCACTGTCTCTCACTACTGCCTGCGCTGATCCCTTGAGGGTCAGTTTCCCATATAGGAGCTGAAGTTTTTTTCCAAGTTTCTCCTGTTTGAATGGTTTTCTGAATGTCAACAATGTCTTGTCTCTGAAAATAGGTTTTCATCTCCTTACCTGGCCCTACTTATACTAGGATTGATAAATGTTTCTTATGTATGTACTTTGTCATTTTCAATCTATATTTGAAAGTTATTTTTTTGGTCAATTGATCTTTAGCAAAAGAAAGTGTCATAAAATCATCTTTTCCTTCAAAAATTGAATTGTCGTCAAGTCTTCATTCACGAAAGATTGATTCATTGATGTGTGCAAATGATTAGTCTTTTCATTAAAAGTGTTTTAATTGCTCATTTCTTTGAAAACGAAAGTGTCGTAAAGTCTTCCTTTCCTTGAAAAGAAATTGAAGCAAAATCGTCATTTTTATGAAAAGAGTTTATTGATCGATTGTGCATTAGTTTTCCTTTTTTGTTCATTCACATTAAGGGAAATTGAAAAGAGATATATGCATGTTTCATTAAAAAAAATTGTGTGTGCTGATAGGAATAGTGTAGGGAATTTGCATTTAGATTGTGCTCTTTGCTCTTTGATCAAAAGAAATCTGATTGCTCTATCCCTAAGTATCTAGGATTTTCATCTTTAAATTGAATGGAAAGAATGCTTATCATATTAGTTGCATTTTAGGAATTGAAAACATACATCACGTGGTGAACCCTGAAAGGCAAATTCTAAAGAATATCAACTTGAAATTTATCTGAATTTACCTAATGGATCATTGTTAGCTAATGAAAAACATTTAGAGGTCTAGGCTAGAGATGTGTTCGAGCATCGTAAAACAAAGAAGCTGTCGCTAACTTGTCTACAATACTCCCCGAGTGTGATACCCCATTCCACGTATGTGAGTATATCATAGCTCTTCCACATACCTTTGGTTATATAGGGCAGTGTTACAGTATGTAAAGTATATGGGAATGCTATCACTATGCGGTTATTCATTAGACAATGCTTATACGGATTTGTCTTCCACATACTTTTGGGTATATATGGGATGACAACACTAGGTTGCTATCCATCGTTAGGTAACTGAGTCGGCTGCCTTGTACACTGTGATACACAGAACACAACATTCGGGGAGATTGCTTGCCCGTACTTCTCAGTTCGCCGGGAGGTATTCTGCAATTCACAGTTGCTTGGTAAACCTTTTGCGTAGATTATCCCTCTTTTGCTTTTGTTATGTTACTTTGATTAATATAATTTTTATTTACCATGGATAACATCCTCCATGATCACTCCTTAGTTGATCTTAGGTTGAAACATATGGCGACAAATCCAGAGTCCACCAATTAAGGAATTCCTTTTGATGGGAATCCTAGTCTTTTTCATTCTTTTGGAAATATTGGTGTTCCATGTATGGCTACATTGTCCCTTCCAGGATTTACCATTGGCTTTCAAGTATAGTTGTTTTCAACCTCCTTGCTTCAAAATGTCGTGATTTCTCCATAATCGAGTACACCTCCAACTGGACAAAAACAACCTCCAGTTCATCCTAAGGTTGACCCTTTGCCTTCTTCCTCGGTCGTTTCTTCCTCCCCTTCTTCCTCTTCACATGGTGAAATTATTGGTACTAGTAACCAGGTGGCTAAGAGGAAGAAGAAAGGGAAGAAGAAGAAGAATAAGAAAATTCAGCAGAGGGGCAACCAAGCAACCATTGCTTTGAATGCAACATCTGATGAGAAATCATCTGTCAAGCCCAACAAAGTTCGATATCCATGCAAACTTTGTTCGGGAGACCATCTTCTTCAAAACTGTCCTGATATTCCTCAGATCTTAGAAGAATGGTCTTCTCATTCACAACATCCTATGTCATCAACTTTTGGAAATCATGTTGGTGACACACCATCAACTAGTGGTAGTAAAGTTCATGAGCATAATGGTAAAGTTAAGTTTCCATGTAGGTTATGTGAAGGGAATTAGTCCATTAACTATTGCCCCTATCTGGATGAAGCCAAAAGTGTTTTGGATAACCATCTTGTTTCACTGCAATGACTTCCATCTGGTTACAGGAAACTATCCCTAAATCCTTCGCTAGTTCATGAATTGACTGACCGAAATCAACTGTCAGTCAAACCCACTCTCTCTGAAAGTGAATCCTATGAGTCTATACCCGAACCAAATTAATAGGTCGAGGTAACAGTTGACCCGGTTTCATCTTCAGCTAATCGTACCTTTCCCAAAGAGAGTGAATATGATACCACTCAAGTTATTTTTGTTCTTCATATTCTAATGAGCTTGGGGGAAATCCTCTCGTTCCATTAAGATAGGAAGAAAATCCTCCCACTATTGTAACTCAAGGGGTTAATACTCCCGATTCTACGGCACCGCCTCCAAGTAGTCTAGTTACTTCCTTTGATTGGAAGCGACTGGCAGGATTCCATCTTCCTTCTTATGTGCCTTTATAGATCATAGTACAATTTTGTAATATGATTGTATCTAGAACTATTATAGATGAAGGTGCATCAGTGACTATCCTTTCCTCAACTGCTTGGAAAGCATTCAGTTCACCGCCTCTTGTGCCTGTTACATACAATATTTTGGGTTTTAACAGAGGAACTAGTCAACCATTAGGGATCCTCCCTTAGTTACCTATTACTTTGGGAGGAAAAATCATTTATCTAAATGTGATGGTAGTCCCAGGCCCTTTAGATTACAACTTACTACTTCGGCGTGACTATGTTTATGACATGGGAGTTATTGTTTCCACACTCCTTCGAGTGATGTGTTTCTCGCATGAAGGTAGAATTGTCACCGTTGACCAGCTTTCATTTCCCAGTCCAAATATGGCTCCTAGGCAACCATCCTCCCTAAATGGTCCTTTTGTACCAATTGTATCATCCCCACCACGAGTTAATTATGTGGCAACCTGTTCCATACCTACTTCAATTGACGATCAATTCAGTGATGTTTTACATCATGTACTGGGGGCATTGGAACCAGATCTCTCCTTCATGACCTCTTATGAGATGTGATCAAAGGAATCTGAGGATGGTCCTTTTACTGTGTCAACCTCGATAAAAAATGAAACAGTTCGCATGAGGATAGTTCTTTTAGTGTGTCAGCCTCATTAAAAAATGAAACAACTTCCACGAGGATAGTTCCTGGTCTTGTGTCAACCTCGGTAAAAGATGAAACAGTTCCCATGAGGATAGTTCTTTTACTCTGTCAACCTCATTAAAAAATGAAACTACTTCCATGAGGATAGTTCTTGGTCTTGTGTCAACCTTGTTAAAATATGAAACAAGGAATATGAGGATAGTTCTTTTACTATGTCAACCTTGTTAAAAAATGAAACAGGTCCATGAGGATAGTTCCTGGTTTTGTGTTAAGATCATTAAAAAATGAAACAAGGAATATGAGCAAGGTTCCTTGTCTTGTGTCAAGCTCATTAAAAAATGAAACAAGGACCCCTGGAGCAAAGTTCCAATTCAAGTCTTTGATTAGATCTTATAACATCCGAGCCGAGTCTTTCACTTGATCTCGTAAAAGAACCTTCATTCCATCCACCTGATAGCCACAAGTAGTTTACTTAGGTGAATTTAATGAAGCTTGGGGGGCATGCACCTAGTGGTAAAGTCAAGTTTCCCTGTAGGTTATGTGAAGGGAATCACCCCATTCACCTTTGTCCCTATTTGGAAGAATCCAAAAAGGTGTTGGATAACTATTCTGCTTCATTGCAGCGTTCCATCTAGTTATGGGAAACTCTCCCTTTCATCATGCTGAGGGCATGAAAACTGAACCCAAGCATAGTTTTTTGTTTCAAGCTTGTGTAAACATTAAACTAAATCCAAGAATAGTTTTTCGTTTCAAGCTTGTGTAAACATGAAATTGAATCCAAGCATAGTTCCCTATGGTTCAAGCTTGTGTAAAAATGAACCCATTTCCATTTTAACCCTTGTGATTGCCATTTTATCAGCCTTTTATGTCTAATTATCCTTGGTTGTTTTCATCCCATCGCCACCATCCATTTGACCGATGATACGCTTTCACTTGGTTGTTTTACCCTTTTTGAGGAACAATTGCAATGAGTTGTCTTATTAGCCAGCCTCTTCAATAAATCAACATGTTTTGAGAATTTCTAGCATCACCGGAACTAGTTGCTACCCTAAACACCACTTGTTCCTCAAAGTGGAGTCCTCTTTAAGCTCTTTTTAGACTCTCTAAACATGAAAAAATTGTTGAGCGCTTGTATTTTCTAGCTCGTTGAAGGATTGGAAATGATATCTCTCTTGTATTATTTTATGCTTTTTCAAACTTGAGAGAAAATTTTACAAAAAGGAACTTGTGGAGTTTCCTTTTCGTCCCTTTTCAAACTCTCTAAACATGAAAAGGACAGAGTTATCTTTGTCATTAAACTCGTTAAAAACATCAAATAGCGACAAACTTTTCCATCTAGACAACACCGAGTTTCACCTTCGCTAGACTTGTTAAAACATCAAATAGCGATGGATTCACCCGAAGGGTGAAATTATAAAACAAGCATATGTTATCCTCCTCAATCTCGATTAAAAATAAAGAGGTACTGGTCAGCAATGACTGGGGAAAATTGGAAAAAGGGTAAAATACTTTATGGTAGCAAGTCGCTCTTGAACATGACACTTTCACCTCATCACTGTGACTATATGGGTTGGGTCATTTAGCTTGATGGTTATCACACCGTTGGTCTATCATACCATCCATTACTTTGTTTTGGGTCAATGCTACCAATTCACCTTAGTGTTGCCAACATTTTCAAGAGAAGTCTTTCAGTTCAAACTTCATCCTTTGCAATACCGTAAACCTTCATTTTCATGACCGCCATTCCTGAACCTTCTATTGTCAGTGGATTTTTTCATCTCCAAAATCATTTACCTCATTTCATGTCATTGATGTGGGATACATCAAGGCCCTCTTACGACAAGTCACTTCTTGTCAACATCAGTACATTATCCAAGTAGTTGAATTAGAAATGCCCCTTCAGTACTGTGAGGCTTGCATACATCAATGGCAGGTTTCTTACTTCTGGAGATAGGTTGACATCACTGGCCTTCGACTGAAAGACATTGTATGGTGTTCAACATAAAATCATTTATTCACACCATGAGAAATGTACTATAGTACCTTGAGGGTCATTATCATTATCGGTGATTCCTCTCGCATTTGTTAATGTCTTACATTATTGGCTGGTAATCAGACGATGTCTTCCCATGTTCAACTTCAGGTCATCTATTGACATGGTTAGAATTATACTTGAGTGAAAGATTGAATGAGATTGAAGACCCCAAATCTAGTTTCATCCATCTAGGCTACAATATTTTTAGGAGTACTAAATCAAATGTACAATGGCCTTACATTCATGGTCATCCATTAATGGGTCTGTATCTATAGACGACGATATTTGTACATGTAATGAAAGTTTATAAGCTGAGCATGGGTATGTCTTCCCTCAGCGAGCTCATGAGAAAAAATCAAATTATCATGATATATGTATTGTAATTGATGCAAGTCACCTTCCGCTTCAAAACCTCCTCTCCACATGATAAAACATTTCACTCGAAATACATATTTACGACTTCATGCTTTAGGGGGCAACTATTACAGATCCATTTGGGCACGTCAACCCCGACTTACAGATCAATACTATGAGGGCCCATCAAACCCTAATTCAGTTGTTACATGCCCTAAAGAAGTCAACCATTAGAATGCCTAGCTTCCTAAGAAGTTCCATGACTAAAATCATCCAAAAGCTGCCTCTAAGAAGATCAACACAGGAAGGCCTTCATTAGGGTGTGTTGAAATGCATTCAATACACTGATAGGGTGCTATGCAGTGCATTTGAGCCCTCTTTGGCCTGCGCTGGGTGAATTTGAGTGAAATTTCATTGGGGTTTGGGAATATTCTTATCCATTGGATGCATCTAGAAGTTTCCCAAGTTTATCTACTCCTTTCAGCTCGTATTTGGATGAGTTAGGGAGTTAAGGAACATCGATCGCTTTATCCCTTCCTCCATGGAACTAAATCATAAGTTTGGGAGGGAATTGATTATCACTATTTATGGCATAATTTCCTTGATTCACCTATAAAAAGACGACTCATCTAAGTGATCAAGGGCTGGAAATTATTGAATTATAGGGACATGATGTTAGTATGAGACTTGAATTGATTTCAAGTATTGTAATGATTTCAAAATTCCTTTCTTGTTATGAGGAGAGGATGGGATTGAACTGGAGGATTGATGTTGAATCAAGTAAATTGGGTTATAACTCTTCCTTTTACTAATAAAGTGTTCAAATCTTTTTCCGTATGTTTGTGTTATTCATTGATGCTTTCACATGTGTATTATGTACTTGATTCCATACTATGTTTAATCAACAGATCGTTATGTTATGCTTTGATTAGTTTTTGTCTTCTGTCCGTGTGCAGGTACTCTTCAAGCGAATTAAGTATGGAGAGGAGCGACATAATTGGTCAAGGGAGATAAGGAGTAAGCAAAAGCTATAGGTAGGCTTCTTTACATCTTATTTAATCTATTGGTCATAGAAAAAGTAGAGAATGCTTTGCACTATTTTTCTAGACCTAGCTCCTAGTCTAAGGGTTTAAGCATTTATCCGTAGACACTAAACTTCCCAAAACACCATGTCACAAAGTTAACATCATCTAAGTTTTTTGTTTATATGGAAATTCAAAATTTCTCTATTTAATAAAGGCAAAATCAAATTGATAATTTCTTGCTGCATTTCCAACAAATTTTTGTTTCTTATGTGAATTTTCTCGCTTGTTTATGATATTAATGGGCTCAAATACCAACAATTTGTATCAAAGCGATAATGTTGTGAAGGGAGTTGTCTATATAAAGTAATAAATATATAGGTTCACTGGAAGTTAAGTTTATTGAAGTTGCATGAATGTCAAAAAAGAAAGAAAACGAATCGTGTGTGTAGAGAGGTCGACACATTTTGTTTAGTTAAGTAAGTTTCTTGAGGTGAGGTGGATTTATTTGAAGGTAAATATCTATTTGAAGATCACCATCGCCACCAGAATCGAATGTTTGAAGCATGGAACAATAAAATAGTGCTGGGATGCATGGATAACTGCCATTTCTTGAAACCCTAAAGCACATATAGGAGCCGCAAAGGGGTCCTGTGTTAACACCCTATCCTTGTAGCCACATGCAGGAAGGGTCTTACATGGAAAAATTAATTTCCTTTCAAGAAAGGAAGTAATCAACCCCTGGTGTGGCAAGACATTAAGGATCAATTCGATTATTAAAGGAGTGAGTTGGTTGCTAAAAGAATTTGTATGAATGAACTTGTGGGTTGTGAAACACTTAGGACAGTCCAACTCCAAATAAAGAACAGAAATTGAGAAACTTGGGGAGCCACACATAAAGGGACACCATAATAAACTTGTGGAGTCACACACAATGAACATTGGGTAATTTTTAAATAACCTAGCAGAGCTTTAATATTAATCTGGTATCTCTCAAAAAAAATTAAAGTGGAGTGATTTTTTTTTTCAATTCGGTGTTGGATTCTTCAAATAATTATGGTTTCTAAAGACTATGATATATATATATATATATATATATATATATATATATATATATATATATATATATATATATATATATATATATATATATATATATAGATATATATATATATATATATATATATATATATATATATATATATATATAGAGAGAGAGAGAGAGAGAGAGAGAGAGAGAGATAAATTCTGGTTTCCATTCTAATAAAAGGAAGTGGGGTTTCATTTTTTGAAGAATAGAAAAAAAAATTGGGGTAGTTTTCAAAAGGGATGCATTTTTTTTTTTAATCTGATATTAAAAAAAAAAGGAGAAGCCCTAGTGAAAGAAACCAGAAAAAGGAAATTCACGAAAACACTAGCTGAAGGAAAAAATTAAAAAGGGAAAACCTTGGCTGAAGGGCTTGGCACAAGTTTTCGAAATAATTTAGTCATTAAAAGTAAAATTATTTAAGGAGCCAGTGTAAGAGAAAAATGGTGAAAATGACAAATGCCAAGCTTGATGCAGAGAAATTCACTGGCAAAAACAATATTTCATTGTGGAAATTGAAGGTATGAGATTTTTTGGTGCCACAAGGGTTGCACAAAGCATTAGATGGGATTAGAAAGAGATTTATTGACATGGAAAATTTGGAATGGGAGAACTTGGATGCTTGAACTCTCATTACCATTAGGTTGTGCCTAGTAGAAGATGTTCTCTTCAACATTATTGAAGAAATTTTAGTAGTACATTTGTGAGGTAAATTGGAAACTTTGTACATGATTAAGTATTTGATCAACAAAATTGATTTGAATAGGTAGTGGTAGAGCCTCCAAGTGAAGGAGGTAATTAAAATTACAGATTGAAGATCACCTAAATATATTTAATACCCTAATTTAGCAGTTGACCAATATGGAGGTAAAATTAGAAGAAGAATATAAAGCCATTACTTTTTTATGCTCCTTTCCTGAGTCTTGGGATCACTTTGTGACTTCTATCATTTTTAACACAACTAAATCTATATAATATGATTATGTTATAGGAGCTATGTTATCTAAAGAAGTACGAAGGAAGACTAGCATTAAAATTTCCACGCTGGAAGCTATGGTAGCTAGAGGTTGATTCAGGGAGAGAGGAGAAAATTAAAGAAGTTCTTCCAAATCAAATTCAAGAAGGAAGAAGTGTAAAGTGTAAATCAAAATTCTATTTCTATAGCGAAACAAGGCATCTCAAGAAGGATTGTTTGAAAAGACATGAGTCTAGTGAAAACCCATAGAAGGAAGCAAACCAATTCAATTTAGGTATGATTGATGAGGTTTGTCTATTGAATCATGTATGATAGATGATGCTTGGTCTAATTGTAATGTTTCTAAGAATATTGAATATTGATTTTCAGATTCTAGCGCTTCTCATGACATGAGTCCACAAAAAAACTAGTCAACTTCATATCGAGTCGTGAATTACAATTCTATGTTTATAGGTAATAATATATCTTCTCAAACTACTGGAGTGGGAAAAATACTAATTAAAATGTATTATTGCGCGATTAAAACATTGAGTGATGTTAGACATGCACCTGAGGTGAAAAATAATTTGATTTCATTGGGAGTATTGGACTTAGAAGGTTAGTAGTTTATAGGTCAAGGCAGAGCGTTGAGAGTTTCAAAGGGTTCTCGTGTTGTTATGAAGGCATAAAATATTGAAAACATTTACATACTTAAAGGAAGTACCTGGGTCAAGGAGGCATCGACTATATCTAAGGAAGCGAGAGATGATACTCACCTATGGCATCATTTTCTTGGTAACATGAGCGAGAAGGGATTTCTAGTACTAATGAATAAAAAATTACTTCCTAATTTAAAATCATTGAGTTTGGATTTTTGTAAACATTGTGTATATGGTGTAACAAACCTAGGTTAAAATTTCATATGATAAAGTTAATAAAGGAAAAATAAGACCAAGGTCAATGGTAAATTATTCGAAGTTGAATGTTGGGAAAAATATCTTAGTGGGCATCACTTGTTGTGTTTATGGCTAAGGGGAAATTGGCAAAGGTGATGACAAAGGCTTTGAAAAAGAAAAGTGGCATTAATTGGAATTTTATTTATGAAAATGAACGAAAATAGGAGAAAAGGGAGGTGTAAGGTCACATGTTTCATGTGAGTAGAAAATTGAAGGAGAATAACGTAAAAATGAAGAAATTAGAGGCATCAATAATAAGAGAGAACCAGAGCATCAATTGGTAGCTTTTGTCAATTCAATCTTTTGTCTGTTCAGTTTTGGAGTTAGTCTCATAGAGGAGAAGATCACCAAGAGGAGAAGGAAATAAAGCACACAAAGGAAGGACAAGGAAACAAAACGAAAGAAAGGATCAAGGAAGGAAAGGTTGGTCCAAGCAGCTTCAGTAGGAATACTTGTAGGTAAAAAATTCCATGTATAAATTCCTAGCTAGTTTTGGCATGCATGGCATATGCATGTGTGTATTTTAATTTCTTTTTTGTAGGTGGCATGGATTTTGTCATTTATTTATAATGGTTTCAAACTTGCCTTTTCATTTCCAGATAGCCATGGTGTGATGGGATTCTTTCTCGGTTGAGCTATGGATTGCTGGAAGGTTTTTTATCTCAATGAGGTGGTCTCATGAACATCCCAAGGGTTGAGGTAGAGATAGTTTTCTCTGGGAAGCCCTCAATAGGTGGGTTGAGACAAGAAAATTATTCTAGGGATGGTGAAGAAATTCTGAGGAATCTAAGCTCAGTTTGGCTTTGTGATCTTTGGACTAGTTTAAGTGAGATCATGTTATGGTGAGGGTGGAGGTGGTTTAACCTATGGATTCCCTAGGTTTCTTATGGATGGTTTTATCCCATGAGATCCCACATTCATGCTTTGAATCTGGATTGGGTGTGACTGGTTGAAAGAAATCTTTGGTTCAACCCAATATTTGCTTGAGTGGTACATAGAAGTCCCTGACTTGGTTGGATTTTTGATATGGTTATTCAGATCTAAGTATGGATCTTAATAGACTTCTATTAATGAATGTATGGATAATGAATGGAAGACCCAATTTGTGTTATGATAGCTATTTTGAGAAGGAAATGTGCTCTCTTTTTTAACGTTATATAAGTTTTCAAATCATTATATTCACATTTTCATTCATGACCTGTAGGTTGCATGCTCACTAGGTGTTTGAAGGAATGCCAGTTCTGGTTGGGAGGGGTAAGTTCAAGAACCACTTCAAGTTTTCATTAATAATCTTTGTTTCTATGTCATTTATCATTTCTACAAGTTTCATTGATTTACCGGTAGGGGCCTCAATCTTAGGCTTAAAAAAGTAGCCCAAAATTTGAATTCATTGGTATAGAACTGGCTAGAAAAGTCCACAGACACATGGATCTAGTCTTATCTGTATGACTAGAGGGCTACGGTCGCTTCCATGCCTTCAAAAGGGAGCTATTAGGGCTCTAGTTCAGTGAAAAATAGAGTTATCTCAGGGGTTGGACACCTGGAGGGGTTGGGTTTCTTTTGGAGGCACTATCGCACCTAAGGGAAGTCAGTAAGGTATTAAGTTGTTGACTCCATTTCCTTAAGGTCATATAGAAGGTTGAGTCTTATCATAGTAACCCTCAACTCATGTTTACCCCAAGAAAACTAGTGAAAGTGGGTAAATGTGGGAGGAGGTGGTCACGGGGTGGTATCAGAGTGGGTTATGCTCTCTTTGGGTAAAGTTTGATGTTGTCATGGTTATGGTTGTCATGCATGAGTGCATGGTGTATAGTTGGTATGGTCATGCATGATGTTGTTATATTGATATTGTTATGATTATATATATGTATCACATTAATGTGGATAGATCTTGCAGATGAGATAAGCCTCCCTTGAACATCAATGGGGTATTTATTTTCTTTTTTTTTTATCTTCGTATATATTTGGTTTATATGACATGGTACACTTGCAGGAAGGAGAAAAGAGAATATGATGAGAGAAATGGTAGACTACAATTCCCATGACTCTCCCTAGAGATTACTTGGGCAACAAGGAGGAGAGCATTCTCTTGGTATAGTAGATACATTGAGGATTTTGAGGGGCAGAGATCAGAAGTTGCAAGGTAGACAATGACAAGTTGGTTGAGGCTTAAGAAAGACTTATAAGGGCTTAACAGAAGAAGGTAGAGGTTAATGTGATGATTCTTTAAAGCTTTTCAGAGTTATAGAGTCAGGGACGGTTAAGGATCAATCTAGAGCTGGAAGAGAAAACTAATGAAGCCTATGGAAGTGTTGGTTTCCGAGTGTGAATACCTATTCAACCCTTTTCCACATTTGATTTATCAATCTGGGTGTGTACATTATTTCAAGGTAACTTGAAAAATACATGCAGGTAACAATGACACAATCAATCACCAATCTTAGATTAAATAACTGAGTTAACGAAAGAACTACTATGACAGTAAATGAGAATAAATTGTAGAACTATAAAAAGCATTCACAACAATTAATTAAAGTATTGTAACAACAATTGAAATAAACCAACACACATGAAATAACAACATACATAAATAACACAACACCTGATCAAAAGAGTGGGCCCAACTCTCTAACTAGGGTTGCGATGGACTCACAACTTATAGAGAGAATAACAAAATAACTTTCATTCAATTAATTGAAAAGTCTTCTGTTACAATATCAATCTCATGCATGGATAACACCGATTCACAAAATTGAAACCCTTCTTATACAATACATAGAGAAACGTTTCTCTCAATATGCCAGCTAATGTCTATCAATATACAATCGTTGAAACGACCAACTAGTTGTCGAGTGAAAGACAAGAAATGTCTGTAATAGGCCTGGAATCCATTATGGTGTTACAATGCTTACCATATGGTGATGGAAGCTCGGAATTGCTTCTGTGATTTTCACCTATAACCTTTGAGCAGCGGATCTGCAGAAATGTCGAGATTAGTAACTTGCATATGTAAAATCTCCATGACTATTACTTCATTAATTAAATATTCCAGGAATACAATGGAAGAGGGTTTACTTTGCGTGTTTAGAGTGATTAGTGAATATAATGATACAAAATGAGTGAGAGAGAGAGTAAAAATGGATGGAAAAGGTATGCAACTTTGGCACCCAACATCTCCCCCCAAGTGGTCTTTCTGCATGCCCTCATGCAACTTGCCATCTCTTCAGATCTGGGTTGGACCAACTATGGTCAACATGAATCTAAGCAAGGTCGTATTCCTCAGCCATCTCTGTCCTTGGAGGTTTATATCCCTTTGTCATAAATACATCCTTCCACACATCATTGCTCACGTTGTATGCTAGAGTGTAATGTTCTGCTCGCAACCAAAAGAGGGGAAATTGAAACCTTAGCCCCATCCAACAGACCCCACAAGTTTGAGTGCATGCAACAAAACGTAGCACTCTTTCTAATTCTCATGCAAAATTGGGTGCTCCAAAGGTTCTTGGTTTCCGACAGCTAAGGATGACATCATGCATCTCCTTTGACAACTCTCAAGGGCTTCATCATGAAAAGTGACTATCTGTCTGACACAGAGGTCAATACACCATCTCTGTGTTGCCAGCAATTATTCCTTAGATCCCTCAATCTGCAAAAAGGTGGAGTACTTGTTATAAATAGTCACCAACTGACCATTCTCCCTCCTTATCATAAGTGACTTTGTAGCTTTATTCCCTTCAAAAGTATCACAAGCCTTCCTCCATTTTACTTGGTTAATGGTGTAGGAGGTGAAGGCTCTCAGGTGAACATATCCCATGAACAGAACCAGGTTAAAGCTCTAATCATCCCTCAAGAAATATCCATGCGTGTAGATCTTGCACATCAAGTGTTGGTTAACGATATCATGGATTCTTATAATACGAAGGAATTGTATCGGGTCTTTGATCTCATGGCTTATCTCCTTGTAGATTCTTTCTAGGTAGAAGAAAAAGAACTCCTATGAAGAAACAAGGCATAACTGTGGGCAGGAGGTTGACAAGACATTACCTGTTGTGTTAGGGTAAACATTTGTTCCTTATCTGTCTTCAACACTTGTACTTGCCCTTCTAAATCCTTTATCTTTTTCTGTTGTTTCTCCTTACTCTGCCTTGCTCTACCCAACTAGTCTACATACTTAGTAACAATCACAGTGACCTTCTCTTGAACCCTTTTTGTCTCCCTCTTTTGTTTATTCATGGCAGTTTGCCATCTTTGAATTTCAAATGTTAGGAAGAATTTTCGGGCCTTAAACAATTGTTTTATAGGACCACTCTGTGTAGTAGCAGAAGTTGTCGGAACATCTTCTATGTGTACAACTACTGAGGAGACCTCAATCTTGGTCCTTAGAGCCTTCCATTTATATTTATTTGCCTTCTTCTTTAACCAAGATACCTTGTTTCTCAACTTTCGAAACTCCATCTTTAGCCACATGCTTTCTCCGAATTGAAGTTGATACCTCTCCTTGAGAGGTGGTCTCCTTCTCTCATACTCTTCTACCCACTCTTATTTAACAGTAAATTTGTTTCCCAGCCCCACAACCAGTTCAGGAAGTGGTGGGTTTCCTTTAAAGGCATCAACTGGCTCCTTTACCAAATCTCCTTTACTTGGTTTTCTATCCTTTGGAGCACTTTCTTCCTCAACTTGTCTCAATTCGGGAACATTTGTCGTCTGTACAATGCCTTTTTTGACTTCCCTCTACTCCAATCCTGCTGTAAAAATTTCTTTCTCGGACTGTTCTTCACGAAGCCCTTACTGGGAATCTACAATTAATTAGCCAATAATGGTTGTGCCTTCCTTTGTGCTTATGTACTTCAATATGGGAAGAACAAAAATTTCTTCTATTAAACCACGGGGGGAACAGACCTTTCTTGCTCCTCTTGGCATTGAGGCCTAAAACGAAGAGTGGGGAATGTCATCCACCTGGTCTATACTAGTCCCATCTGCTACCTCAAATTATTTTTCTTCCTCACCTTCATTCTTCAATTGGGCTAAGCCTTCTTCATGAGGTGCCTCTTGTCCTACAGTTGACGTTGGTTCTTGCAAAACAACGTCAACCTCAGAGTTTGTTTCTTCCATGTTTTCCTATCTTGACTGAGTTGGTGGTGGTTCTTGTGTGGCAGCCCTACTCATTTCAACATCGACATCTATTTGAGCAAGTGATGTTGGTTCTTGTGTAACAACATCACTTTCAAGCTCTTTGACTGGAACTCCTCCTTCTGATTCATTAATGAAAGTTGATTCCTGCATAATAGCATCAACTCGATCCATTATCTTCATATCTTCATTGATAAGTTCCACAGGCGAGGTTCATTCTTTTTTGGCAGCCTCGACTGTATCACCAAATTTTTCCTCCACTTCAATTTCTTCATTAATAGGATCCACAGACAAGGATGGTTCTTGTGTGATAGCCTCGACTATGTCACCAACTATTTCTTCCACTTCCATTTCTACAATAACAAGTTCCACAGGTGGGGCTATTTCTTGTGTGGCAGCCCCAACTGTGTCACCAACTATTTATTCCACTTCCATTTCTGCAAATAGGTTCCACATATGAAGGGAAGTAGACACCAAATCAAGGAAGACCTCAGGATACATGTGAGAAAAAAAATGTGGTTCCTTACAAGAAGTTCAATTCAGTTGAGAAGGGACATGGGTCATAGCCTAAGAGTAGAAAATAAAAGGTGATGGTAGGGGACCATTGTAGTGTGGGATATATGGAAAATATCACTCCAAGAAGGGTTATCCATTGTACCATGCTGGTAGGCCTCAGATCTATAGTGCTTAGGAGGCACAAATAGTTCGGGATGTTGGGCATATCTTTCTTTGGATTTACGCAGATGTTGACAACAAGCAGGAATATGATTAGCCATCCATTATTGATATGGAAGGTAAGATATATGATCGAGTTGTTTCTATTTTGATTGATCTTGGATCTAATTATAGTTATGTTAATCCTAACCTGGTGGATAAGTGTGGGTTGAGAAAAGAGGTGCATGCAAAGTCTTGGCTGGTGACGTTGGCTACAGGTACTAAGAAGAGAGCTCATCACTGGGTAAGAGCTTGTGCATTTGAGTTGAATGGTATTCCTACAACATCACATTTGAACGTAATTCCACTGGGATCATATAGTTTCCTTTGGGGATGGATTGGGTATGCCTACATAGGACCAAAGTATATCTTTATGAGAAGGCTATTATGTTCCTTGATGATAATGGTGAAAATAAATTTTTATAAGGAAAAAAGAAGCCTACATCAATTAGGATGGCCAAAGCTATGCACTATAAGCGTAGTTACAGGAAAGGATTTGTGATGTTTACATTCCATATCGTAGTGACAAGGTTAAGGATGTTGAGGATGCAGAAATATTGAAGAGGTACCATGTATAACAACAATTTGAGGATGTGTTTCTAGCATAGATTCCAGATTTTCCTCCCCATAGGGAAGTGGACTTTTCTATTGAGTTGGTACTAGGGGAGGCACCAACATCAAAGGAACCTTACAGGATGAGCACAATATATTTAGTAGAGTTGAAGTTGCAGCTGAAGGAAATTCTTGATTAGGGATACGTTAGGCTAAGTGTATTGCCTTGGGGTGCACCAGTATTGTTCGTGAATAAGAGGGATTGTACTCTCAGGTTGTGCATTGACTACAAATAGTTGAACAAGGTGACAATTAAGAATATGTAGTACCCATATTCGAGGATCAACGACTTATTTGATCAGTTGGTGGGAGAAATAGTGTTCTCGAAGATTGATCTGAGATCAAGATATCATCAGGTACACATCAAAGAAGAGGACATCTACAAGACTTATTTTCGGACGAGGTATGGTCATTATGAGTTTGGTTTAGTTCCATTTGGTTTGACTAATGTTTCAAATACTTTTATGTGATTGATGAATAATGTTGTGAGTCCTTATCTAGACAAATTTTTTATTGTATTCATTAACGACATATTGGCATATTCCAAGAATATGGAAGAGCATATCGAGTCGTTAGCAACAATGTTGGGATTGGTAAGAGAGAATCAGTTAAATTCCAAGCTTAGCAGGTGTAGTTTATTTCATACATAGGTGCATTACTTGGGACATGTTATTTCCAAGGAAGTCATAAGAGTAGACCCAGAAAAGATAAGAGCTTTCATGGAATGGGAAACTCCGAGAAATGTGGATGAGGTAAGATCATTCAAGGGGTTAGAAAGTTATTATAGGAGGTTGAACGGGAACTTCTCTTAGATTTCCTATCTCATTACATCTTTACAGAGGAAAGAAAAGAAATTTGAATGGAAAGAGCAACGTGCAGCCAATTTTGAGAAGTTGAAGTAGTAGTTTACAAATGCTCCAATTCTTAAGATTGCAGATCTAGATAAAGAGTTTGTGTTGTGTACAAGAGACGAACTAATTGAGCACGAGCAGAACTATGTGACTCATGATCTTCAGTTGGAAGCTATTATCGATGCATTAAATATGTGGAGACACTATCTTCTTTGGAGAAGGTTCGTATTGATGAGCTACCACAATGGGTTGAGATATCTATTTGAGCAACCGAATCTGAATGTGAGGCAAGCTAGATGGTTGGTGACCCTCATTGAATTTGAGTTTGATATCAGATACATCAAGGATAAGGAGAATAGGGTTGTAGATTCTCTCAATAGGATAGTGCAAATGAACCATGTTGCAATAGTGAGCTGGTATGGGACATATTTACAAGATCAGATATTACAAGCAAGACAATGGGATGACAGGTATAGGGAGCTTCAACACATGTTACAATAGTAGGGTATAGATGATTAGGATGTGGACTATCATGTCATGAAATATGGCTTGGTGAGACTTAGGGACAAGATTTATGTGTCGGTTGATAGTGAGCTCCATAAACGTATCTTGGGGCAATTTTGTGTCTGTCCTTATTCAGGACACCCACGATACCAGAAGATATTAACAGCAGTCAAGAAGTTCTACTATTAGCTAAATATGAAGAAGGAAGTGGTTGAGTTTGTGGCAAGATGTTTGGACTGTCAACAGGTGAAAGCATAGTGTAAGCATCCAGGTGGATTGCTTCAACATATTCCGATTCCGAAATGGAAATTAGAGGTCATTTCCATGGATTTCGTTATAGTGGTTCCGAGGACTTTGAGGTAGCATAATTATCTCATGGTTGTGTTTGACAGGTTGAGCAAGGTAGCTCACTTCATTCTAGTAAAGACTACTTATTCATCTATTGAGGTGGCACATGTCTTCATCAGGGAGATCATGATATTGCATGGTGTTCTGAAGAATATTGTGTCAGACAGGGATGCTAAGTTCACTTCCAATTTTTGGAAGGATTTGTTTGTAGGTTTGGGGATAGATTTAGCCTTCAATACAACTTATTATCCACAGATAGACAGAAAAATAGAGAGGTTCAATAGGATTTTGGAGGATATGTTGAGGATGTATGTCATGCAGTAATAGAGGATATGCGATGAGTACCTTTATTTGGTTTATTTTTATTACAACAATGGTTACAAGGATTCATTGAGGATGACTTTGTTTGAGGCACAATATGGGTGGATTTTTAATACTCTCATTGGTTGGAGTGATCCAATGAATAGGGTACTTGTTAGACCGGACATGTGGCCAGACATGGAACATGAAATACATGTTATAAAGAAGAATTTAAATTCAACACATGACAAGTAGAAGATTTATGTAGACCGATACAGGGAATTTAAGGAGTTTGAGGTTTGGGATCATGTGCTTTTGTGCATCAAGCCCAAGAAGAGGTCTTTGAGGATTCGATCATGTGCCAAGTTCGTACCATGATATTTTGGGTATTTGGAGATCCTTGAGAGGATTGGACCACTAGCCTACATAATTGCACTACCTTCAACAATGAAATTCCATGATGTTTTCCATGTTTCATTTCTTAAAATATATGTAAAGGATGTTGATCATATTATTGATTTGGTCTGTAGTGCAAGTGGGACCAGAAGGAGAATTCTAGTTGGAACCTTAGTTCATATTGTAGTGGAAACAACTCATGCTCTAGAACAGTGAAATTATGCAAGTTAAAGTGCAGTGGAAGCACTTTGGGCCAGATGAAGCTACATGGGAGATGATTGATCAGATGCAGGCTATGTATCATTCATTGTTTTCTAGTTGAGGAAAACAAATTTGGTATATGTACACATTCAGGTATGGTTGTTATTGTAAATACTGCAATGAGTTGTGTTATAAAGCTCCAATAAGCGGTATGGTTATCATGTTGCCATATTTGTCATGATTGTTTTTCTTTTGAGCAGGTTGTTCATTGTAAATACTATAATGGGTTGGGTTATAAAGTTGCATAGGCAATATCTTTCGCTTTTCAGTGGTTTTATTGGTTGTAGGTGACATAGAACACCAAGGATGGTCGTCCTCTATGGGGGACGAGTGTGTAACAACCCTGAGTTAAAAGTTCATGTAATAAAGTTAATAAAGGAAAAATAAGACCAAGATAAAGGGAAACATATTCCAAGATGAATTTTGGGCAAAATATCCTAGTGGGCATAACTTGTTGTGTTTATGGATAAGGGGAAATTGGAAAAGGCAATGGAAAAGGATTTGAAATGACAAAGCAACATTAATTGGCATTTTGTTTATGAGAATGAAGGAAAATAGGAGAAGATGGAGGTGAAATGTCACAGTTTAAATTTGAGGTGGATATTAAAGGAAAATAATGGAAAAATGAAGAAATTAGAGGCATCAATAATAAAAATGCATCAAAGCACTGGTTGGTAGATTTTATCAGTTCAGTTTTGGAGTTAGTCTCATAAAAGAGAAGAGCACCAAGAGGAGAAAGAAAGTAAGAAAGCAAAGGAAGGATAAGGAAATCAAATAACAACAAGAATCAAGTAAGGAAAGGTTAGATTAGGTAGCTTCAACAAGAATACTTGTAGGTAACATATTGCATGGTTTCCTAGCTAGTTTCGGCATGCATGGCATATGCATGTGTGTATTTTTATTTCTTTGTTTTTGGTGACATGGAATTTTTTCATGTTTGAGAGTGGTTTCATCCTTGCCTTGCCATTTCATGATAGCCATGGTATGATGGGATTCTTCTTATTTGAGCTATGGATTGTCAGAAGGTTTTGGATCTGGGTGAGGTGGTCTCAGGAAACTACCAAGGGTTGATGGTGGAAATGGTTTTCTATGGGAATCCCTCAAAAAGTGGATGGAGGTAGGAAAATTCCTCAAGGGATGGGGAAGGAATTCTGAGGATCCAAGCTTGGTTTGGTTTTGTGATCTCGGGAGTGGTTTAGGTGAGATCATGATATGGTGAGGGTGGAAGTGGCTTAACCTATCGATTCCATTGATTGCTTATAGATGGTTTTATTGCATGAGGTCACACATTCATGCTTGGTATATTGCATGGGGGTGATTGGGTGAAACAAAGATATGGTTCAGTTCAATCTATGGTCGAGTGGTACGTGGAGGTTCTGACATGGTTGGATTTTTCATATGGTTAATAAGAGCTAAGTTCCTATTGCTTTTGATGAGTAAATGTACTTGTTATCATGTGGCTTTAGATGTGAACATAGTTGGAATATATTAGAATTAGGCAGCAGAGAAAATACGTAAAATAGGTTTGACAATTATGCAAGCATATACAATCTCTCAAGAAACGTTGCAACGTACAACATAATATGTTTCAAAGTACACAGTTGAATATGTCTTTGTACATCATATTGAATATGTTGTTTCTGTTACTCCTACCTAGGGTTGGAATTTGGATTCCTCTTGACCCATCAAGATTTTTTTTTTTTATGTTTTGGATCTTTATACTTCCTGTCAAGAAACATTATGTTTAAAATTCTTCCCTTGATGAATAACATTTTCATAATAAATAAACCCTTCACCGATAAAAAACTGAATAAAAAATTACCTTTCAATAATACAATTATATTAAGGTCAAAGGAGGTTCCTCTAGAAAGGATGGAGCTCTAACTATAGTTCAAAAATGGTTAGGGTTACTGCAGGGATCCTGTACCCCACCTACACCTCACCTGCAGCATATCCGCTATGTCCCAGATACCGACATCATGGCAGTCACCGTAACGAGATCCCGCTCCACATAATGGCCTTGTAAAACCCTTGCCCCGTGACTTATTCATTGTATTACAGTTTTACCTGTGTTGACACCTAATCATCATGATTGGGTGAATATAATGTAAATTGATAAATAAGTAATATTGACAATCATCGGGAGATGAAGTGAACATTCTATCCCTCATGTATATAATGAAGACCTACCTGAAGGAATAATACATATGAATCATGTTTGCTTTTGAGGAGTTACTGCTAGCCTGAGATGGTATGAGAGCCAGCTCCCAAAATAGTTGTAATTCCCTTCTACCTACTGCTCTATGTCCACTATCTACTGCACTCTCTGTCCCCTCCATGATCACTGCCACTGTCTAATGCACTATTGGAAGAAGCAACATCATAACGTTTGAATTGTTTCTCTGCGTTGAACGAATCAATCCGCCCTTTGTTTCTCTGCATTGAACAAACCATTCCACCCATTGTTTCGAAACCTCGCTGTTGTCATCCTCAGATGATGGGAATTCTGTTGGTGCATCTTCCAAAGAGCCAGTGAGGACTCCGAACGGATGCCAAACTTGCAGAAAGCGTGTGGGATTGATGGGTTTCAAGTGTTGGATGCTCGTTTGATTGCAAGTAGGCCGGGTGTCTGGAAACGATTTTTATTTTAAATTGATTGTGCATAAAAAGCTACGCTGATATAGTGATTTTACTGGGCAAAGCTGGGTACAATATTTTATTTTAAATCAATTATACATGAAAACCTACGCTGACATGTGCTGAAGTTTTTTAACGCTGGCCTGAACTTTGTGGTATTATTTTAACACTGGCCTGAAGTTTGTGGTATTATATTAACTCTAGCCTGAAGTTTGTGGTATTCACTAGCATCTTTAGGCTATTTGGCATTATATTAACGCTGTTTTGGTATGCCATATGTTGAACGTTGTCTTGGCACATTGGTAAGCCATGTGAAATATGTTAAATGGTATGCGTTGAACTGTTTTGAAGTTGCATTGTTCATTGCGGTGGTGTATTGGTAAAGTGTTGCGGTGATTCGAGCCCACGGTGGTAGCCAAGAGATGCTGTTGGAGTGCTGTATATACCTCTGTTGAATGCACTATAAATTTTTGTATTTACACTATCCAATTCAGAGCGCTGTCCAGTTGAATGTGTTTTATAGTTTTGTTGTTATGAAACCAACTCACAAAAAGATAGAAAAGATAGATGAACGCCTTAGAATTCAGCCTCTTCAAAGGGGCAACCTCCTTTACATTACAAAAATGAATGATTCTTTGATGATTCAAATGACAAAACCTCCTTTCTATACATAGGAGTCTAAGGAGTCACAATATAACCTAGCTGACCTAACAATAATAATATAAAGAAACAAAAATAACAATAAAGGGATTCTATGGGGCATAGTAATAACAATATGGGGACAATAGGGGCACAACAATGTTAATAAGGGATACAACTACAATAGTAATGGGTCAATCACTAGTATTATAGGGACCTAACATGCTCCCCTCCTTCAAAAAAATGTTGTCCTCAACACTTGAGTAGTTTTGGAGGCTTCTGTATAAAATTCTCATCCTCCCATGTGGAATCTTTAGTGGATAAGTTCTTCCACTTGATGAGATACTCCAAAATTGATCTATTTTGTATCTTTCGAGTTCTTGTATAACCTTCTTTAAACATGAAACATGGAAAACTGGGTGCACTCGAGAAGCTGCAGGAAGCTCCAATTTGTATTCCATAGTACCAATCTTTTGCAACACCTTGTACGGACCATAATACTTTGGTGATAATTTATTATCCTTCTTAGCTTGCTTGAGGGACATTTGTTTATATAGTTGTAGCCGTAGGAATACCCAATCACATACATCAAAACTTCTTTCGCTGCAATGTTGATCTGCCTGTTGTTTCATTCTATTCTGTGCCAACAAGAGGTTATCCTTTAAGAGTTAGAGGACTTGTTGTTGATGCTCGATGTGATGTTCCACTGCTTGAACCTTAGAATTTTCTCTTAAATATGATGTGATGGATGGTGGCTGATATCCATAAAGTGCCATAAATGGGGTCATTTTAGTTGCTGTATGGAAGGAAGTGTTATACCACCATTCAGCCAGAGGCAACCATTTGACCCATTGTGTCTATTTATCAGATACAAAGCAACGAAGATATCCTTCCAAACATTTTTTTACTATCTCAGTTTTCCCATCAGATTGAGGATGATAAGATGAGCTATCAGCTAACTGAACACTGAGACAAGAAAATAATTCTATCCAAAAATTTCTAGTGAAAATGGTATCTCTGTCACTTACAATAATCTTTGGGTTTCCATGTAGCTTTTGAATTGTTTCCATAAATGTAGTAGAAACTGTGCTAGCTTTAAATGGATGTGATAATGCACAAAAGTGTGCATACTTGGTAAGTCTATCAACTACCACCATGATGACACTCTTTCCCTTAGACTTGGGTAAACCTGTGATAAAATCTATTGAAACCTTCTCCCAACATTGGCTTGGAATGGATAAAGGTTGTAATAGACTTGGGGTCTTAATTGTTTCAACTTTATTTTGTTGGCAAACCAAACATTCCTCCACAAACTTTTGAATATCTGATTTAAGGCCATCTCAAAAAAATTCCTTCTTAACCCTGTGGTAAGTTTTTAAAAATATCGAGTTCCCTCGTAAGGGAGAAGTGTGCAATTCCATAAGAATCTTTTCTTTGAGTTGGGAATTCTTACAGAGGTATAAGCGATCTTTATACCATAACAAATCATTTTTCTAGCTAAATGTATCAGATGTACTGGAATCTTGTTGTAACTTTCAAATAAGTGCCCACAATTCTTCATCATTCTTCCATTCCTTCCTTGCTTCATTTATCCAATCTGGTTGGATAATAGAAATGGTTCACAACAATGCTTCCACATCCTGATCCTTTCTTGAGAGTGCATCTGCCACAACATTTTGCTTCCCTTTTTTGTAGATGATTTCAAAGTCATAACCCAACATATTTGTGACCCACTTTTGTTGCTCATCAGAGGATAATCTTTGTTCTGAAAAGTATTTAAGGCTATCATGATCCGTTTTTACCTTGAAGTGTCTTCCCATTAGGTAGGGTCACTGTTATGAAACCAGCTCAAGAAAGATAGAAAAGATAGATCAACGCCTTAGAATTCAGCCTCTTCGAGGGGGAAACCTCCTTTACTTACATAAATGAACAATTCTTGGATGATTCAAATGACAAAACCTCCTTTCTATATATAGGAGTCTAAGGAGTAACAATATAATCCAGCCGACCTAACAATAATAATATAAAGCCACAAAAATAACAACAGAGGGATTCTATGGGGCAAAATAATAACAATATGGGGGCAATAGGGGCACAACAATATTAATAAGGGGTATAACTACAATAGTAATGGGGTAATCACTAGTATTATAGGGACGCACCATGCCCCTCTCCTTCAAAAAAGTGTTTTCCTCAACGCTTGAGTAGTTCTAGATACTTCTGCATAAAATTCTCATCCTCCCATGTGGAATCTTCAGCAGATAAGTTCTTCCACTTGATAATACTCTGAAATTGATCGATTTCGTAGTTGTCGAGTTCTTGTTTCTATGACTGCTTCCAGTTCCAATATAATTTTTCCTTCCTCGTCAAGTTCTGGCAATATTGTTTGAACTGGGAGCTTGTCGCCTATAACCTTCTTTAAACATGAAACATGGAAAACTGGGTGCAATCGAGAAGCTGCAGGAAGCTCCAATTTGTATGCCATAGTACCCATCTTTTGCAACACCTTGTACGGACCATAATACTTTGGTGATAATTTATTATCCTTCTTAGCTTGCTTGAGGGACATTTGCTTATATGGTTGTAGCCGTAGGAATACCCAATCACCTACATCAAAACTTCTTTCACTGCGATGTTGATCTACCTGTTGTTTCATTCTATTCTGTGCCAACACGAGGTTATCCTTTAAGAGTTGGAGGACTTGTTGTTGATGTTCAATGTGATGTTCCACTGCCTGAACCTTAGAATTTTCTTTTAAATATGATGTGATGGATGGTGGTTGATACCCATAAAGTTCCATAAATGGGGTCATTTTTGTTGCTGTATGGAAGGAAGTGTTATACCACCATTCAGCCAGAGGCAACCATTTGACCCATTGTGTCTGTTTATCAGATACAAAGCAACGAAGATATCCTTCCAAACATTTGTTTACTATCTCAGTTTGCCCATCAGATTGAGGATGATAAGATGAGCTATGAGCTAACTGAGTACCAAGACAAGAAAATAATTCTGTCCAAAAATTTCCAGTGAAAATGGGATCTCTGTCACTTACAATAATCTTTGGGTTTCCATGTAGCTTTTGAATTGTTTCCATAAATGCAGTAGAAACTGTACTGGCTTTAAATGGATGTGATAATGCACAAAAGTGTGCATACTTGGTAAGTCTGTCAACTACCACCATGATGACACTCTTTCCCTCAGACTTGGGTAAACCTGTGATAAAATCCATTGAAACCTCCTCCCAAAGTTGGCTTGGAATGGATAAAGGTTGTAATAGACCTGGTGTCTTAATTGTTTCAACTTTATTTTGTTGGCAAACCAAACATTCTGCCACAAACTTTTGAATATCTGATTTAAGGCCATCCCAAAAAAATTCCTTCTTAACCCTGTGGTAAGTTTTTAAAAATCCTGAGTGCCCTCCTAAGGGAGAAGTGTGCAATTCCATAAGAATCTTTTGTTTTAGCTGGGAATTCTTACAGAGGTATAAGCGATCTTTGTACCATAATGAATCATTTTGCCAGCTAAATGTATCAGACGTACTGGAATCTTGTTGTAACTTTCGAATAAGTGCCCACACTTCTTCGTCATTCTTCCATTCCTCCCTTGCTTCCTTTATCCAATCTGGTTGGATAATAGAAATGGCGCACAACAATGCTTCCACATCCTCATCCTTTCTTGAGAGTGCATCTGCCACCACATTTTGCTTCCCTTTTTTGTAGATGATTTCAAAGTCATAACCCAACATCTTTGTGACCCATTTTTGTTGCTCTTCAGAGGATAATCTTTGTTCTAAAAAGTATTTAAGGCTATCATGATCTGTTTTTACCTTGAAGTGTCTTCCCATTAGGTAGGGTCGCCATTTCTTAAGTGCATGGAGTATTGCCAACATTTCCTTCTCATAAATAGCTTTGCTTAAAAACTTTCCCTTGATTGGATGACTTTCAAAAGCAATGGGTCTTTCATCTTGCATTAGAACAACACCAATTCCATTTCCTGAAGCATCACATTCCACAATAAAGGTTTTTGTGAAGTTCGGTGTAGCTAAGACCGGTGCTTGGCACATTGCCTCTTTAAGATGTTCAAAGGCCTTTGTTGCTTCCGGAGTCCATGAAAATGCATCTTTCTTCAATAATGTTGTTAGAGGTGTTGCTATTCTCCCATAATTCTTAACAAACTTGCGATAATACCCTGTCAACCCAAGAAATCCTCGCAGATGCTTTATGGATGTGGGGATTTTCCATTCCTTAATGGCTTTAATTTTGCTAGGGTCTACCTTAACTCCTTCATGAGATACAATATGACCCAGATATTCCACCTCCTGGACTCCAAAGAAACATTTGGATCTTTTTGCATATAATTGTTTCTCCTTCAATAGTTGTAGCACCCTGTCAACATGTTCAACATGATCCTTCCAAGACTTGATGTAGATTAGTATATCATCAAAAAATACTAACACAAATTTTCTAAGGAATGGTTTGAAAATTGAATTCATCAAACCTTGAAATGTTGAAGGTGCATTGGTAAGGCCAAAAGGCATGACCAAAAATTCATAATGACCCTCATGAGTTCTAAATGCTGTTTTCAGAATGTCTTCAGTCTTCATTCTGATTTGATGATATCCTGAACGAAGATCCAACTTGGTGAAGTAAATTGATCCATGCAATTCATCCAGTAATTCATCAATGATAGGAATGGGGAACTTATCTTTAATAGTGAGCTTGTTGAGCTCCCTATAATCCGGACACATGCGCCATGATCCATCCTTCTTGTGCACCAATACTACTGGAGAAGAGAAAGAACTTTGACTCGGTTGAATTATACCAGCCTCTAGCATTTCTGCAACCATACATTCAATTTCACTCTTTTGGACATAGGGATATCTGTACGGCCTGATGTTTGGAGGAACACTTCCTGGAATCAGATGAATAGCATGATCATGATCACGCATAGGTGGGAGACCTTTGGGAGTCTCAAATACCTTGGAATGATTGTCCAGGACTTTTTGGAGATATGGAGAAATAGATGATTCCGATGTGGAAACATCTAGCGAACATAATTGTGCAATTACACCTCTTTGCTCCCTTTTTAGAAGCTTTGTCATACCATTAGAGCTGATTATCTTTCCTGGTTTCCCTGCAATACCCCTTAATTCAACTTCCTTTCCTTCCGTAGAAAATTTCATGAAAAGTTCTTGAAAATTAAAAGCTATTGTACCCAAGGATTGTAGCCATTGGACTCCTAGTACAACATCAGCACCTCCCATTGGAATGGAAAGCATTGGGCTAGTCAATACATATTCTCCCATGGATAGCTTGATATTATGGCACTTTCCAAAGCAATTTATTGTTCCTCCATTTGCAATCATCACTTGACACTCTGGTGCTGGATATAGGAAGCAATTCAATTCTTTTGCTACCTTACAATGAATAAAATTGTGGGTGCTTCCTGAATCAATCAACACTATTACCTTTTTCTTCTTGATTTGTCCTTCTATCTTGATGGTTTGAGGAGTGGTAATTCCTGCCAATGCATTACAAGATATGGTTGGATCTATTTGTTCTTCATCTAGGCTTTGTTCCTGGAGTATATCCTCTTCTTTTGACCTTTCTTGCTCCTTTTCTTCTTCCTCTTCACAATCTATGTAGAATAATTTCTTCTCAGCACACTTATGACCTTTAGTGTATTTGCTATCACAACTGTAACAAAGCCCTTTTGCTCTTTTTTCTTCCAAATGTTGTGGTGTCAACCTTATAGGTTGTGGAAGACTAGGGGCAACAACACTTCCATCTTTATAGTTGTGAGTGGTATGCTTCCTGGTTGCCATAATTTTGCTTTCCATTTTTCTTGCTAACCTAAATGCCTTCTCTAATGAATCAGGTTCCCAAAGGCGAACATCATGTTGGATATTATCCTTGAAAGAACCTATGAACACATCAATTCTATGCTCCTCTGGAATATATTTTACCCTCATGTTCAATTTTTGGAAATCCTCAATGTGCTCCATTATTGAACCCTTTTGTTTGAGATTTATCAGTTGGCTAAAAAAGGTGTTGCTTTTTGTATCCTCACAATGTGCTATCAATTCTTCTGTAAAAATTGCCCAAGTGATAAATTGTTAATGAGAGCAAAGCCATTGATACCATACAAATTGATTTGGTTCCAAATATAAAGTTGCCATACGTACCTTTTGTGTGTTTTGCACATTATTGAGATTGAAGAATTGCTCCATCTGTAATATCCATGTGGCGGGATCCTTGCCATCAAACTTCCTCGTAGCGATTTTTGGAACATGGTGATACTTTGATCCAACATTAGATTCTATGGAATCATGATTAATATTTCTTTTGTTCTCATCATGAGTTTCCTTTAGTACCCTTTCGCCCTTACTGACCATTTCTTGTAGCAACTTATTCATATTTATCTTCAATTCTTCCATCTTATCATCCATGCCATCAATTTTACTATCCATGCCATTCACCTTAGCTTCCATGCCATCTATCTTAGCTTCTACGCTTTTCTTTAAACCATCCATCTTAGCTTCTACATCTTTCCTTAAACCATCCATCTTAGATTCTGTTGCTTTTTGTGCAAGTGACACTCGTTGCACTTGTTCTTGTAATTTTGATATATCATATAACATTTCTTCTTCTTCTTCATGAGTCATGCTAGAGATTTTAGGTTCCTTACTAGGTGTTTGCATTTTCTTTCCTCGGGGTATCAGTTACCGATAATAATGCTCTATTATGCCCTTTGAATTCCTTCAAAATAATTTTTCAAACCAAGCTTAAGCAAAAATTTAAGAAAATCTACACACCTTTATTCACTTTGTAGGAGCTCGATATTGCCTCTGATGTACCTCTGTATTTTTCAATCATCTAATTCTAAATTTGTGACCTGCAGTGGCCCTCTGTGTCGTCTTTCCAATGCCACAAGTCTGACCCAAATTGGATTCTCCAAGGAAGAGTTATGTGAAATCTCCCACAGTGACTTGATTATAGACTAGTTCAGTAGAGTGAACTTGTACGACGTGCCACGAGTCACCATTTCGACCTTTGGATCTAAAAAATTCATACAAGAAACTACGGTCCATCCTCTTTCTGTACCTTCTTATGAAATTTCAATCCAATCCCTAGAGAGAAAGTTATGACGATTTTCCCTAGGTCACCTGTTTGGAATGTAATTCAGGAGTCTGCAAAAAGACCAACTTCCTCACATGATGTCTCCAAAAATGTAGCGCGAAATGCTCTGATTTTGGGATGCAAGGTTCAGCGTGATTTCTTTTCAAATGGGTTTTTTTTGCGACTTCTGAAATGTCACAGAAAAAATGTTATAGCGAAAATGCCACGATGACCTGTTTGGAGCAGCGAAACCCTAGAATCCAAAGCTCTAATACCAAATGTTATGAAACCAGCTCAAGAAAAGATAGAAAAGATAGATCAACGCCTTAGAATCCAGCCTCTTCGAGGGGGCAACCTCCTTTACTTACATAAATGAACAATTTTTGGATGATTCAAATGACAAAACCTCCTTTCTATATATAGGAGTCTAAAGAGTCACACTATAATCCAGTCGACCTAACAATAATAATATAAAGCCACAAAAATAACAATAGAGGGATTCTATGGGGAACAATAATAACAATATGGGGGCAATAGGGGCACAACAACATTAATAAGGGGTATAACTACAATAGTAATGGGGTAATCACTAGTATTATAGGGACGCAACAGTCACCATTTCTTAAGTGCATGTAGTATTGCCAACATTTCCTTCTCATAAATAGCTTTGTGTAAAAACTTTCCCTTGATTGGACGACTTTCAAAAGCATTGTGTCTTTCATCTTGCATTAAAACAGCACCAATTCCATTTCCTGAAGCGTCACATTCCACAATAAAGGTTTTTTTGAAGTCCGGTGTAGCTAAGACCGGTGCTTGACACATTGCCTCTTTAAGATGTTCGAAGGCCTTTGTTGCTTTTGTAGTCCATGAAAATGCATCTTTCTTCAATAATGTTGTTAGAGGTGCTGCTATTCTCCCATAGTTATTAAAAAAACTTGTGATAATACCCTATCAACTTGATAAATCCTCGCAGATGCTTTATGGATGTGGGGCTTTTCCATTCCTTAATGGCTTTAATTTTGCTAAGGTCTACCTTAACTCCTTCATGAGATACAATATGACCCAGATATTCCACCTCTTGTACTCCAAAGAAACATTTGGATCTTTTTTCATATAATTGTTTCTCCTCCAATAGTTGTAGCACCCTGCCAACATGTTCAACATGATCCTTCCAAGACTTGTTGTAGATTAGTATATTATCAAAAAATACTAAGACAAATTTTCTAAGGAAGGGTTTGAAAATGAAATTCATCAGACCTTGAAATGAAGAAGGTGCATTGGTAAGGCCAAAAGGCATGGCCGAAAATTCATAATGACCCTCATGAGTTCCAAATGCTGTTTTCAGAATGTCTTCAGTCTTCATTCTAATTTGATGATATCCTGAACAAAGATCGGACTTGGTGAAGTAAATTGATCCATGCAATTCATCCAGTAATTCATCAATGACAGGAATGGGAAACTTAGCTTTAATGGTGAGCTTTTTGAGCTCCCTATAATCCAGACACATGCACCATGATCCATCCTTCTTGTGCACCAATACTATTGGGACAGAGAAAGAACTTAGACTAGGTTGAATTATACCAGCCTCTAACATTTCTGCAACCATACATTGAATTTCACTCTTTTGGGCATAGGAATATCTGTACGGCCTGATGTTTGGAGGAACACTTCCTGGAATCAGATGAATAGTATGATCATGATCACGAATAGGTGGGAGACCTTTGGGCGTCTCAAATACCTTGGAATGATTGTTCAAGACTTCTTGGAGATCTGGAGAAATAGATGATTTCGATGTGGAAACATCAGTGAACATAATTATGCAATTACACCTCTTTGTTACTTTTTTAGAAGCTTTGTCATACTGTTAGAGCTGATTATCTTTCCCGGTTCCCCTACAATACCCCTTAATTCGACTTCCTTTCCTTCCATAGAAAATTTCATGAAAAGTTCTTGAAAATTAAAAGCTATTGTACCCAAGGATTGTAGCCATTGGACTCCTAGTACAACATCAACACCTCCCATTGGAATGGAAAGCATTGGGCTAGTCAATACATATTCTCCCATGGATAGCTTGATATCATGGCACTTTCTAGAGCAATTTATTGTTCCTCCATTTGCAACCATCACTTGACACTCTAGTGCTGGATATAGGAAGCAATTCAATTTTTTTCCTACCTTACAATGAATAAAATTGTGGGTACTTCCTGAATCAATCAACACTATTACCTTTTTCTCCCTGATTTGTCCTTCTATCTTGATGGTTTGAGGAGTGGTAATTCCAGCCAATGCATTACAAGATATGGTCTGATTCATTTCCTTTTTATCTCGGCTTTGTTCCTGGAGTATATCCTCTTCTTTTGACCTTTCCTGCTCCTTTTCTTTTTCCTCTTCAAAATCTATGTAGAATAATTTCTTCTCAGCACACTTATGACCTTTAGTGTATTTGCTATCCCAAATGTAACAAATCCCTTTTTCTCTTTTTTATTCCAATTGTTGTGATGTTAACCTTATAGGTTGTGGAAGACTAGGGGCAACAACACTTCCATGTTTATAGTTGTGAGTGGTATGCTTTCCATTTTTCTTGCTAACCTAAATGCCTTCTCTAATGAATCAGGTTCCCAAAGGCGAACATAATGTTGGATATTATTCTTTAAAGTCCCTATGAACACATCAATCCTATTCTCCTCTAGAATATTTTTTACCCTTATGTTCAATTTTTGGAACTCCTCAATGTGCTCCATTATTGAACCCTTTTGTTTGAGACTTATCAATTGGCTAAAAAAGTTGTTGCTTTTTGTATCCTCATAATGTGCTATAAATTCTTTTGTAAAAATTTCCCAAGTGATAATTTGTTTACGAGAGCAAAGCCATTGATACCATACAAACTGATTTGGTTCCAAATATAAAGTTTCAATACGTACCTTTTGTGTGTTTTGCACATTATTGAGATCGAAAAATTGCTCTATCTATAATATCCATGTTGTGGGATCCTTGCCATCAAACTTCCTCATATCAATTTTTGAAATATGGTGGGTTTTTGATCCAACATTAGAGTCTATGAAATCATGATTAACATTTCTTTTGTTCACATCATGAGATTCCATTACTACCCTTTCACCATTATTAAGTATTTCTTGTAGAACATTTGTCAAATTTGTCTTCAAATCTATCTTCAAATCGTCAATCTTAGCTTCCATTCCCTTTATCGTAGATTCCACGCTATTTATCTTAGCTTTTGTTAGCTTTTGTGAGAGTGAAATTTGTTGCATTTGGTCTTGTAATTTTGATATATCATGTAGCATTTCTTCCTCTTCTTCATGAGTCATGCTAGAGCTTTCAGGTTGCTTACTAGGTGTTTGCATTTTCCTTCCTCGGGGCATCAGTTACCAATAAAAATGCTCTAATATGCCCTTTTAATTCCTTCAAAATAATTTTTCAAACCAAGCTTAAGCAAAAATTTAAAAAAATCTACACACCTTTTTTCACTTTCTAGGAGCTTGATATTGCCTATGATGTATCTCTGTAATTTCATATCATCCAGTTCTCAAATTATGATCTGTAGTAGCCCTCTATGTCTTCTTTCCAATGCCACCAACCTGATCCCAATTAGATTCTCCAAGGAAGAGTCATGCCAAAACCTCCCACAGTAACCTAATTATAGACTAGTTCAGAAGAGCAAACTTGTACGACGTACCATGTGTCCCTGTTTCGACCTTTGGCTCTAAACAATATATACAAAAAACTACAGTCCGTCCTCTTTCTATTCCTTCTTACGAAATTTGAATCCAATGCTCAGAGAGAAAGTTATGATGATTTTTCCCAAGTCACCTGTTTGGAATGTAATTCAGGAGTCCGCAAAAAAGAGCAACTTCCTCAGATCATATCTCCCAAAATATAGTGTGAAAAGCTCTAAAATTTGGACCCGAGGTTCAGTGTGATTTCATGTCAAATGGGTTTTTTTTTCCACTTCTGAAACAGCGTAGAAAAAATTTATAGCGAAAATGTCACAATGACCAATTTGGAGCAGCAAAACCCTAGAATCCAAAGCTTTGATACCAAATGTTATGAAACCAGCTCACAAAAAGATAGAAAATATAGATCAACGCCTCAGAATTCAGCCTCTTCGAGTGGGAAACCTCCGTTACATTACACAAATGAATGATTCTTTGATGATTCAAATGACAAAACCTCCTTTCTATATATAAGAGTCTAAGGAGTCACAATATAACCCAGACGACCTAGCAATAATAATATAAAGGCACAAAAATAACAATAGAGGGATTCTATGGGGCATAGTAATAACAATACGGAGACAATAGGGGCACAACACTGTTAATAAGGGTTACAACTACAATAGTAATGGGGCAATCACTAGTATTATAGGGACCTAACATTTGGGTATTTACAGTCTTGCGTATTGACATTTGAATTTTCTGTCCACTCATATCAGAAATATATTTTTTCCATTAGGAGTAAAAAAAAAGAAATATTGTAGCAGAAGTTTTTTTTACAGTATGCATTCAATCATATCCATTGTGGGAATAGTTCTCACTGGCAAATAGAACTATCCTGAGTGGTCTCGGATGATAAAACACACCCTCATTTTCAATGAGTTATGGAAAGGAGTGTGTGTTGGAGACGGAGACAAAGAGCCAGAACAACATACATCAGACAAAGAGCTCATCATTTGGAAAAACAAGAACAACAAAGCTTATGCATTAATCGCAACATCTATAAATGAAGAGGTGAGTCACCATATTTCACCATTTTCAACTGCTTTTGAAGCCTTACAAAAGCTGAAAGAACTCTATGACTCACATTCTCCACTTGATGTTGTTCAACTCATGATTAAACTCTTCACTCTTGAACTGCAAAATAATGATCCTCTTACTCTTGCATCTGAAGTAAAGTCTATAATGCATGATATCAAATCCACTAAGGTTGAATTGGATATTCCTCTTATCGCTTTTCTCAAGGTACATTATCATACTTACTGCAATTATCTTGAGTCATTGCGAGCAAATGGAAATCTCAAAGATATCACCTTTGACTCTCTTGTGAAAAAGTTTGTTGAAAGAGAGAAATCTTTTGGAAAGAAGACGGCCCCTGAATCTTCTGAAGAGGTTGTATGCCTTGCTCATAAAGAAAATCATCCTGCTCAAGATTCTTTAAGAGGAAGAGGTGGTCGAAGAGGAAGAGGAAGATATTTCAGAGGTAGGGGGGCAAACACTCTCAAGGAGAAAAGGCAGATTTGCACTACATACCCTGCAAAATAAATGGAACACATGATGCCTCTACATGCAAGTTACCATGGGACAAAATTTAGTGGCAAAGAATTCAACACAAAGGTATAACTGATGACACAGAGAAAGGTAAAGCACCTGAATCGGCTCACTATGTTGTGGCACAATGCAATATTGGAGTAAATGAAGATTTATTTAATGCTTCACTTGCTTCTTGGAAAAATGATTGGTTGTTTGATTCAGGAGCAACCTGCCACATGACTCATAGAAAATATTTTTTTGAAAAATTTACTGACAATGTTGATGGAGCAGTATACTTTGTAGACCAATAAAAAATCAAGCCATCAGGGCTTGGCACAATCAGGCTTAAACTGCCTATTCTTCTAGACATTCTTCTGCATCATGTTCTATATCTCCCACAGCTCAGGAGAAACTTATTGTCCTTGGTCCACATCTGCTAGCAAGGCCACTCCATTCATATGTTTGATGGCAAGCTTGAGATAAGAAAAGCATCTGACCACTCACTTGTCATGAGGGGAATAGAAGAAGAAAGACTTCTCAAGTTGAAAGGAACCTCTGCTCGTGCACAACATTTCTCATACAATTCTCATTATGAAGAAGGTACACTTCCATCAAGTTTATTATGGCATGCTAGATTTGGACATTTGAACTATGATAGTCTCCGCTTATTGAAGAAAAATGGTGTTGCTGGTTTGCCTACAATTCCTAGGAAATTTAAGCCATGTGATGCTTGTATTCTAGGAAAGCATAGCAAAAAATCTTTTCATGATTCACATTCAAGAGCACATAGAAAACTTGAAGTCATTCATTCAGATTTATGTGGTCCAATGCCTGTTCCTTCTGCAAATAGAAATAAATATATGATGACATTTATTGATGACTACACCAGAATGTGTTGGGTTTATTTATTGAAGAACAAATCTGATGCTTTTCAAACATTCAAGAACTTTCATAAATGGATTGAAAATGATGCACAATCTCATATTGGGTCTATTCGCACTGAAAATGGAAAAGAATACACATCAAATGAATTTGAAAACTATCTTTGCCAACATGGGATCAAACATCAAACAACTGTACCTTATAATCCCCAACAGAATGGTGTAGCTGAAAGGATGAATAGGACAATCTTAAATATGGTACAATCCATGCTCTTCTCCAAAAATGTAAAGATATGTTTTGCGCTGATGTTATTCTATGTGATGCATATATAAAGAATAGATGTCCATCTAATGCTATTAGAAACAAGACTCCTTATGAAATGTGGTATGGACATGTTCCTTTGGTAAAGAATCTCAGGTTCTTTGGTTCCACCTGTTATGCATTGATACCAAAGGTGCATAGAAACAAACTTGGTGCAAGAAGTCGTAAGTGTATCTTCCTCAGGTATTCAAACACCTCCAAAGCATACCGTCTCTATGATGAAGTAAATAAAAAGTTTGTTTTATCTAGAGATGTAATTTTTCTTGAATCATCCAAAAATGACAATGTTGTTGAGTGGCAACATGATCGCTTGGATAGATTCATGAAAGCAAAATCATTTCAAGAATTTGATAATCAGATTCCACATCTTGGAGGGGGGATTCTATACTAGATCAACATGTGGAATCTTCTTCTAAAGAACACTCTCCCCCGCATGAAACTCCAACAATGGATCATGCTTTAAGTGATGTGATTGATAGAATTGGGAGACTCAATATTGATTCAATCCCAACTTAATCAACGGAGCAACCTAGACGATCTGAGAAAGGTCCCGCAAAGCGGCTGAAAAAGAAACTTGAAAGTGTTCATCCCGATGAGGTTGGAAAGATAGGAACTAGAAATTCAAACTGGAAAAATGGAGCTGATGTGGATGACTCTAATTCACCTATTAATATGGATGTTTCTTATGATTTTGAATTGAACTTGTTTACATATTTTGAACCAACTTCCTTCAAAGAAGTTGCTTCTCATGATGAATGGAAAGAAGTGATGCAAAAGGAGTATGATTCCCTCATAAATAACGACACATGGAAGCTAGGTTATCATCCATTAGGAACCAAACCAATTGGCTATAAGTGGGTTTACAAGAACAAGTATAAAGTCGATGGCTCACTTGACAAGCACAAAGCTAGGCTTGTGGCAAAAGGTTTTGCACAAGAGGAAGGGGTCTATTATGAGGAGACTTTTTCTCCCACAACAAAATGGGATACCGTCTGGACACTCTTTGCCCTAGCAGCTCAGAACGGTTGGAAAGTCCATCAAATGGACGTAAAAATTGCTTTCTTAAATGGAGATCTAAAAGAGAATGTTTTTATGTCTTAGCCTGAAGGATTTGCTATGAAAGGACATGAACATAAAGTATGCAAACTTGTGAAGTCCTTGTACGGCCTCAAACAAGCACCACGAGCTTGGTATGAAAAACTAACTGAGCATCTTCTGAAACTCAATTTCAAACATTATGATCTTGATGATGCAACTTTATTTGTCAAGAAAGTTGGCAAAACAGTTGTATATCTTGTGGTATATGTAGATGATATTTTGATGACAGGGAACAATGAAAGCTACATTGCATCCATAGAGAAGGAATTGGGGAAAAGTTTTGAAATGTTCATTATTATCTTTGTATTGAAGTAACCAACATCCAAAGTCCATATTTCTATCTCAAGAGAAATAAATTGGAGATCTGTTGAATAGGTTTGGCATGACAGAATGCAATCCTCTTACTACTCCAATGGAACAAAACTTAAAGCTCACATCTATTGAAGGAAAAGAATTTGACGATGCAACAAAGTATAGACAGCTTGTAGGAAGTGTCAACTACCTAACTACTAGTAGACTAGACATTTCATTTGCTTTTGGAATCCTCTCCAGGTTTATACAAAAGCCTTGTGAGGGACATTGGTTTGCTGCAAAAAGAGTTCTAAGGTACTTGAAGGAAACTCAAGACTTTGGAATCAAGTATACACAGGTGGACGACTTCAGCTTGATTGGATACTCTGATTCAAACTTCGATGGAGACAAAGAAACTGGGGTATCTACTTCAGGGTATGCTATGAGTCTTGGAGCAGGAGCTGTCTCATGGAGATCACGTAAACAATTAGTTCCAACAGATTCCACAATAGAAGTAGAATACATGGCTGCAGCTGAAGCAATAAAAGAAATTGTGTGGCTCAGGAAAATTCTTGAAGATTTGCAAGTAAAACAAGTACAATCAACGCCACTCATGATTGAAAATGCCTCTGCAATAAACTTGGCCAAGAACCCAAAGTTCCATGATCGAATGAAGCACATCAATACTAAATATCATCTGATTCGACATAATGTTGAGGCCAAAACAATCCATCTACATCATTGTTCCACTAATGAGCAAATTGTAGACATCTTCACCAAAGCGTTTGGAAGAGAAAAGCTTGAACGATTCAGAATGATGCTTGGACTCACCAACATCCCTTTAGATTAATGGGGGGAATGTTGACACCTAATCATTAGGATTGGGTGAATATAATGTAAATAGCTAAATACGTAATATGAACAGTCATGGGGAGATGAAGTGAACAGTCTCTCCCTCATGTATATAATGAAGACCTACCCGAAGGAATAATACATATGAATCATTTTTGCTTTGAGGAGTTACTGCCTGGCCTGACAACCTGCCTTCTACCCAACCTAGCATCGTTGTGATGGTTACACGAGTTTCAAAGGCAGCTGGCAGGGGTTTCCTCAGAATAGCCATGGAGTTGGATATTGTTGACTATTCGGAGGATCCGTTGGAAGGTGTTAACATCTGTCCAACTCCGCATTCAGCTTCGCAAGGAATGATCCCCTTCTGCTGTGATCTACCACACACCATCACAGGCCTGCCCTTGATCTCGGGGCCCTCCAGTTCTACGGTGACCTTCTCTGAGCCCCCTCTAGTCTGGTCGGTACCCTCCTCCCCTCCCCAGTCTCCCTCCACACTTAACTTCACGACCGACTGTATTAGCCTTAACCCTATGGTTGAACACTCTCATTACCCTCCTCCCCCTCTGTTAGTCGATTCCCTTAACCTTCCTCCGAAAACCCCTCGAACATGACACAAGGGCCTCCTTAGGCGTCTATTTCAGCTACTCCTCGATCAGGAAGCTACGCTGCAATCCCCCCACTATCGGACGCTATTACTGCGGGTGTGCATCAAAGCCCCAAAAACCCTCCTACAAACCCTACACTGCACGAGGAATGACGAGAATCCTTTGAAGCTACCGCAAGGCCAAGCAAAAAGCGCAAGTGTTTCAAATCCAAAGTCGAGGATATCATAATCAGGCTTGAGGAAGATATCCAGTGGGGTGATTCCATGGACACGGCGAGCCACATTTTTGTTGGAAGGATTAGAGGTAAAAGCTTCACAGTGGCTCGTTTGGAGCTCCAGATTTCATAGGTATGGGGACAACACCTAGCTGATTTTCGTTTTGTACAAACTTTCGTTAGAGGTTGGTTCGCTCTTTGGTTTGCCAGAGCCGAGCACACGAATTAGGTCATGTCCCCCTTCTGGCATTTCAAGCAGGTCCCAATCCTTCTACACCGTTGGAACCCTCTATTTGATTTGGAAAAAAGAACAGATAGGAGTCAAGCCAATTTGTGTTCGGCTTCCCCGATTGCCCCTCCAATTTTGGTCGGAGGACATATTTCAGCGCATTGGAAATACCATGGGAACCTACCTTGAGCATGATAGATCATACTTATCTACTCGAATGATGGCATATTCCAGGGTATTGGTACATTTAGATACAAGAGTGGGTCTTCAAGAAAATATTACATTACAGTGGAGAACATTCGCTCGGCATCAAATTCTGGATTACGAAGGGGTCCCATTCTGTTGCAGAAGGTGCCATAAGGTGGGATATATTTTCAGGCATTTCCCTTTGAATAGTAAGGCACGAGATGGAGACAACGATATGGTCACTTTGTACAAGAGCTGACATACACAGGGAAACCCCCCTTTGGCTAAAGAGGTAGTGTATCACCGGACAAGCTGCAGAGAAAGCGACATCAAAGGAGGCCAGGAAGAAGCATGGGAAAGCACTATACAGGCCACCCTTTCCTCCCATGACCAGAGCAAGAGTGGTTGCCGAGGCTGCATTCTCCATGAGTATGTTGTCATCATCTTCCTCCTCTGCTTTTACTACTGCTTCAGCTTATTGCATTGCATCGAATATAGTTCAGGCCACGGTCCCTTGCTCCATACCCCCCATTACCCTGGTATACCCCCTTAAACCCCTTTCCCCCTCCTTCTCATGCACTCCGCCTTCATTTCCTAAGGATCCACCAGTCATCCCTTCCATCCCAGAACCTGACCCTCCATCTACCAAATACCCACTTCATTCTCGCATTCACTCTCAAGCACCTGATTCCTTGGGAATTGGTCTGATTTTCTCCCCCCCCAAAAGAAACCTCAAGGCCAACCTTCCTCCTTATCTAAAGCCATCCTACAAGCTGGGGAAGAGATAGCATCTAGAAGACAACATTCCATTGATTTGGTTCTTAAACAAGTCAATAACCTTGAGAACCCCCCTGCATGAAGATGATATCCTTCAGCTGTCGAGGGTTTGCTAGCCTAGGAAAAAAACTAGCCTTGCAAATATTTCTTAAATCTGAGATGATTGATGTCCTCTTTCTACAAGAAACCCTGGGTCAGGCTAGTGTTATCAAACACCTGATAGAAACTTGGCTCCTTGGCTGGACGTTTCACTCTCCAGATGCAAATCGCTGCTCATGGGGTTTGGCCTTGGGGATAAAATCCCGCTCCATTAGAATCTGTAACATATGGGGAAGTATTGGGCACATCGGGGCAGACATCTACTCATCTAAACTTGAATCAGAGCTCAAGATCATTCACATTTGTGGACCCTATCATAATGGCGAACTGGAACCGGCTGCTAAACTCTCACATACTTTAGCAGGACAAGCTCATTCTTGGGGGAGACCAAAATTTTTCCATTGGTTTTGCGTAATCATGGTGGCATAATGCTCAAAGGGACACCCTCTTAGATTTCTTTGAGAACATTATGAAGGACCATAACCTTATTGATATCCCCTCAACAAAAATTTAACCTACTTGGAGGAACAACAAAACCAGAGAGGACAACCTTTCTAGGAGGCTCGATCGGTTCCTCATAAAGGAGTGCCTGTTGAACATGGGACATAGAATTAGGCAGTGAGTTGGTTTAGGGGGCATATCGGATCATAGGAAAATATACCTAGAAATTAATGGAGGAAGAACAAACCTAGAGCCCCCTTCAAATTTAACTCTCCTTGGCTAAGAGATGCAAACTACACCAGGTTAGTCAATGAATTTTGGAAGGTCCACCCCCTAGAGGCCAAAGGTTACATCACAAAAGGTTTTTCTAACAACTTGAGAGAACTAAAGAATCTTTCTAGAATATGGGCGCATAAGAAGAGAACCCTGGAGGACCTTATCCTCAAGGCTACTAAAGAGGAAATAGAGGTATTTGAGAATGAACATGGAGGGATCTACTCCTCCCTAGAACACAAGGACAAGATTACATCCCTACTGGCCAAAAGGAGTTATATACTAAGGGATTGAGAGGAAAGTTGGTGACTAAGAAGCAGGGCCATATGACTTATGGAGGGTGATGATAATATAAAATTCTACCACAAATTTGCGAACGGGCGCAAGGCTATCAATACAATTTGGTAGCTAACAAATGAGCAGGGACAAACAGTGAACACATTTCCAAGGTTAGTTGATCTAGCTACATCTCACTTCAAGCATATATACAAGGCCCCTCAAACTGCTACTTTAGCAGAAGTCATGCGCACAGCTCAACTATTTCCCAGGTTTGTCGAACAGGAGGATGCATTGGAATTGACAAAGGAAGTCAGTTTGGGAGAGCTCAAAGCCACTTTAAAATGTTTAAACAAGACAAAAGCCCAAGCCCAGATGGATGGAATGTGGAATTCTACCTGGAATTTTTTGATATTCTCAGAGGGGACCTCTTAAAAGTTATAGAGGAATGTAGATCCATTAGAAATATGTACGAGGCCTACAACTCCACCTTCATCTTACTCATCCCCAAAACATACAATCCCACCTCCTTCAATGACTTTTGTCCCATTTCCTTGTGCAATTGCATATATGAGATCATATCTAAGATCATAGCCAACTGCCTCCAGCCGATCCTATCCAACCACATCTCAACTGAACAATTCGCCTTCTTGCAAGGTAGACAAATCCATGAAGCTATTAGAACCACACAAGATATCCTGCACTCCATCCAGACAAAGGAGTTAAGAGGTATGATCTTAAAAGTAGATCTCTCGAAAGCTTTTGACAAAGTAAACTAGCTCTACATTAGAATGCTTGTAACTCATCTAGGCTTCCCATTAGAATGCTAGTAACTCATCAACTTTCTTTCATTTCGAGAGAGGTCTTAGGTAGGGATGCCCACTATCACCATTACTCTTTTTACTCATCGTGGAGGGGCTCAGCAGACTCATAAAAGAGGAACATCGAAAGGGAAGGCTAAGAGCTATCAAGATCACAGATAGCTTCACCTTGACACATTTACTCTTTATTTATGATGTTCTTGTCTTCCTCAATGGGAGTATTGGTGACTTGACCTTGCTACAAAACACTTTCTCTATTTTCCTATCGGCCACAGGCATGATTGTAAATGAAGCAAAGTCCACCATAATGGCTACTGGGTGCTCCCCACATGAGATACAGTATGCCCTGATCAGATTCCATTACACTCTTATGCAACTAGAGGAGGGACTAAAATGTCTAGGCTATAGATTAAAACCTCATGGTTACAAAATCGCAGACTGGATATGTCTTCTTACAAAGATGGAAAAGTGGCTCAACATATGGTACCACAAATACTTGTCATGAGCAGGCAAGCTAATACTCATCAAAGCAGTTTTGGAGGCCACATCGGTGTATTAGATGTTGTTGGCATGGATACCAAGGGATATCTTATCCAGAATACAAAACCTTTGCTGTAGATTCTTGTGGAAAGGGAAGCAACTGGGGAAAATATTTCCATGGGCCAAATGGTAATCCCTTGTTGTTCCAAAGAAATGGGGGGCCAGGTGGGGAATCAAAAGGTTGGAAAATTTCTCTACTGCCTTCACAGCCAAATGAGGATGTCAGCTAATCACCTCACATATCTTGTGGACAAAGTTTTCCACTTCAAAATATATTGCTCCACAAAGTCTCATGGATTGGCTCCGTCAACCATAGTGGAATTCTGTTGGCATATCAATTATATGGAAGGCAGTTTTGCAATCAATGTCTCTTATTCGAGACGGACTCGCCTAGAGAATACATTCAGGAGAATCAGTTAGACTAGGGATTGACCCTTGGATCGGATGTGAAAACGCACACAGGCTTCCTGATGAACTAAAGACCCACCTCACAGCCAAGGGTATCACTCATATCAGTCATATAGCGAACAGAGAACACACCACTTTCACGCAACAAGCCTAGAAATCTGGGCGGGCACTTCAGATCCCACATACATGGCAACAACAATTGAAGGAATACACTGATGCTTTGATTGAATCACACATCATAATTCTAGAACGAGAGGACGAGCTAATATGGGCACCAACAAAGCATCGAAAATATTCATGAAAAGAAGGCTATATAGTATTTATGGGCTCTAAAAAGCCACCAATATGTGAATGTTGGTGGAGCAGTATATGGAAGTTAAAAGCGCCACCAAGGACGAGGCTCCTCATGTGGACAACTCTGAGGAACAAGATACCCACAGGAGAAAACTTAAGCAAAAAGTCTTTCCATGGACCCTTCTGGTGTTGTTTATGCAAGTCTTATAATGAAACTATGGATCATCTCTTCCTCATGTGCCTAGCTATAAAAGATCTATGGGGTACTATCCACTCACACCTGCCCTCTCTCACCCATTGGTAGGGCTCGATAGTTCGAGAAGCATGGGGCTCTTGGAGGTTTGTTGCCTCCCCGAAAAACGCGAGAAATATTGTCCGCAATCGATACATATTTTAGAACTCTCCCCCCCATTGGTTTACTATCATAGCCCACAACCTCTCAGATTACCAAATCATTCCCAAGGAAGAAACAAATCCCACTCCTAGGAATATTATCCCTGAAAGCACAAACCACACACATCCTTGGGCTTACTTTGATGGCTCAGCACAAGATATTCGTTGTGGGGGTGGTGCCATACTACACCTTTTGGAATCTCATTCTTTCAAAATACAAATGACCCTAGGCAGGGGTACAAACAACTTTTTCGAACTCATCACGATCAAATATACCATACAATTTGCACTAGAAAAACAATGCAGAAATTTACAATTATTTAGGGACTCAAAAATTGTGTGCAATTAGATAAACAAAACTACAAATTGCAATGCATTTTCTCTGAGACATATTATGGATGAGATCCATAGTCTCATCAATATTTTTGACACCTTTGCTTGTCATCATATATACAGGAAGCGAAACACAGTTGTTGATCTCCTATCCAAGGAAGCAGCACACAGGCCTATAGGGACATGGATGATCTAGGAACAATGGGATGGTACCTTCCATCAACACTACCATAGACCTTATATAGACATTACAAATTAACTAGCTCTAAAGGAGCCTATCTATATTTTTGTTTATATAATTCTTATTTATGCATAATGGTATCAGACATATATATGATAGTTTAAATATTCTGTGCGTACATATTTTTGAAGTTATAGTGACAGTGCAATGTCTCCCTGTGCGGAGTAAACCATATTTTGATCCTGCAAACTTGATAGGCTTTATGCCCCACATAGAGCATATGCTTTTGCATCTACAAAATGTAATTTTCTTTGATTAATGAAAATTACGACTTTTTCAAAGGGAAAAAAAATACAATTATATTAAAAATTTTCACATATTTATCATAAAAACAAAACAGAAATGCCCATAACACACAAATTACTTATTGAACCCTAAATCTTATTATTCCTTTATAAGTAATAATGATAATATATGTTATCTTCTAGAATATATATTTTATATCAAAATTAAAAAATTATACATAGTTCTTAGTAGCAAAGGCCATTCAATGGGTGTTACTTTGACAATCTTGATATATTTTAAATGTAAAACAAATCAAAAAAATGATTGATCGATTTTAAATTAAGAACCTCTTTGAGGCAGAGTAGAACAAAATGATAGTGGATAATTATACACTAAAATATGTTCTAAAACAAAGTAAAAGAATCTTTATATTATATAATGATTTGTTGTAGAATGATAGTGACCCGTGGAAAATAACTCACATCTTGGTGAAAAATAACTACATACATTACCCAAAAAAATAAAAATGAAGTGAGTAACTAAGTTTTCTCTGACAAATTCTTCAGTGTGTGAGTTATTTTCCACATGTCATTTTGGAAAGGTTGCAAGGTGGGCCAACATTTGGAATTCTTTTGAAATATTTTGAAACATTGGAGTGGCAAGGTTTCTTCACTTAAATTTTGTTTTGGATTTTTTTTGCATAGTACGATTTTTAAAATAGAAAATGTAAAATTGATTAAAACCGACTCATGTTAACACTTTACATAATTTTAACATATTTTAGTTTGGAATATTACTGTATAGTAAAATTTTCAAAAAACAAGAAAAAATGATTAAAACCCACTTGTGTTAATGCTCTACATAATTTTTAATTGAAAAAAATAATATACGCAAAACATGCTAAGAACAATTTTGAATTTTTTAATGGATGTCATCAAACCATGAACGTATTAAGGCCATGATGAGACAAAGGATATTGTTTCCAAGGTTGCGCAGCCAAACAAGTAAGCCCACATGGAGTACAATGATTTTAGCATAGCAAAAATCGATGGAGGAGGGCTTTATTTTACAAGGCACAAAAATTTTGGTATACACATGATTCTTCAATTGCACGCCCCATCCATGACACTATGATCTTCATGTGGAGTCACTATAAGTTGTCCCCTATCAATTTTATTTTAAGAATATTACAAGGGCACATTCAAGCATGATTTGGAAATAAATCAGTCAATTTCACTAACAGTACTTCCTTAATACATTAGTTGAAGATCATAAGTTCTCTAATGTAACGTGTCAAATTGATTTCCATCATAAATTTTAGTTGAGGTTTACTTTTCATGAGGCCTTTGGTTTGAACCTCATGGGGAGGATGAGGACAAGTTTATTATGGATGTCACTACTAAGTATCCCCAACCTAGGTTCAATGTAATTACCAAAAAAATAAAAAATTATGTTTGTTTTTTCTTTCTTTGAGTTACCTCCTCATATTCATAAGTAATAATGATAATAAAATGATTCTTTGGGTCTTATGGAATGCTTAGCTAATGCATATATTTTCATTGTATCTTTTTCTGAAGACGACTTTTGTCGTTCTTTTCCAAAAACATTAACAACATTTGATCTACAACAAACCATTATATAATGTAAAGATTGCATTTACTCTATTTTATGGCATATTTTAGTTCAAAATCATCCATTATCATTCTTTTGTAATAAACATAAAAAAATATTTTATACAATTATATTCATCTACCTGTTCTTTAATTTCTTTAATACAAAATGGCCCGTGGAAAATAAGTCACAAGATGGTGAATTTTCCTAAAAAATCTTAGGTACTCACTCCACTTTTATATATTTTGGGTGGTGTTATTAGTTATTTTTCTCTATACAAATATTATTTTCACACGAAAGCTCACATATCCACTCTTCCTTCATATCCATTTCCTAAATTATGATTCTATCTGTTATTTGATATGAAATAAATTTGATATTTGTATGAATAAATTGAAAGAGTTCACTTTTTTTCACAAACTAGGTCTATATATTTACCATTCAGTTTATAAATTATAATAGTCATTTGTTATTTAATAATAGATATACTGACTTACCATTCAATTTTTAAAGTATAATATTTATTTGTTATTTATAATAGATATAGTGATTTGGTTCATGAAGATGGCTTAATTGGTCATATTATGAAATATTCTTTAAACCATAAAAAATGTATATCGTCAAACCAAAACAAATCAATATAATAATTTTACAATTGTAAATAAGTATAAACTAATAACGATTTTTTCTTTTTCATTTTATAATATTGAATTTAATGGAGAATTTTCCTATCAAAATGGTAAAAATATGATTTTCTGTGAATATTTGTTTCCAAAGAGTATTAATTTGTTCGACACTGCCTTGACAATTAATATGGGCATAAAGATTTGTGAGTTTATTTTGAAGGAAAGAAAGCCATGTTTGTGTAATTAGTTATCGTATTATCAGGCCTTTAGATTGTATGGTGAATAGTCCCTATGTTAGGTGTATGACAAAATGCCTCATATTTTTTTTTTGCTGAATCAAGAGTCGTACCTTCTATTTCATTATATCTAAAAACAACTTACATAAAATACAACAGTCCCCAAGGAACTATGGGCAAAAGAAAAACCATCCGCATACAGCCTAGGGCCCTGGGCTAAAGGCTTAAACACTAAGACTCGGTCCCTCAAACAATCAAACAAGTAAAATGAAGATTCAGACCCAATGAGGCATTAGGGACCCATATAAAAGGAATTTGGCTCTAAGTGGGCGATAACCCTCGAGCATGAAGAGTGTGTGAAAGCCATCGAATTCCACCAAGACGTGAAAACTTTCCGGAAGATATTCTCCCCCAGATCAGCACCATTATCCTTGACCATCGATCCTCCATGCCAAATCCAATAGTGGAGGATAATATCGCTATACCTAGAAGCCCGGCAATTAACCACGCGATAGCCATCCTGGACCCACCAACATGCTCACTTATTCCTGACTGTAGATCCTCCACACCAAATCCAATGACGGAGGATAATATCGCTATACCTAGTAGCCCGATGATTAACCAACATGCTCACTTATTCCTGACTGTAGATCCATCTTGCATGATTCGATGGTCGAGGATGATATCGCACGAGCCTAACATACCGAATATTACCACGCAATGAGGGCGGTATTTCTTCCTCGTCCTATGCCACGTGGAGCAAGGTGGATGGAAGCACTCCCAACTACGTAAAACCGCTTCCTGCATGAAGGGCATGCGATGGATGATAAACAACCTCGCGAGTAGTATTACAACAATAGAAAAAAACATGAGGGGTTTAAGGTTGCCGGGAAAGCCAGAATTCCCACCCAACTCATCATCCCATCTCTGCGGACTCAAAAAATGCATCATATTCATTCAAAATATATTTATGAAAAAAATAATCTTAAATGTGCACTATCACAATGTTTAATTTTATATCTACTTCATACACTAGGAGAAGGAGGATTCTTGTAATCTGTACTACTAGAAGGTATAGAACTTAACTTCCACAGATTCTGATAGGCTTCCATCCAAGAGCTTACAATGAAAAAAACTAAGAGACCCATGCATTAGTTTTGAATTAATGACAATAAATAGATGAAATATTTAAAAACAATAAAATATTTTTCGAGATTAAAACAAAAGGTTGTGTAGCAACGTATTTCATCCATATTTGTCTCATCAAAACAATTGGAATGATAATGATGTAAATTGGAAATTGAGAAGCATTGCAAGGTTAAAAAAAATGTATCTATTGTAGTATCAAAGCTCATTGAATGAGAATGTAAAATCTAATGTTGAAATATTAAGCAACCCAAAATGTGAACTTTCCTGACAAATGCTTTTCCACAGAAAAGTATTGAAGGAGGTAGCGGTGCGAATGACTTGATGAAAACGGGTAGTTCTAGGAATTGTGCCTCCAAAGTGAGTTACAAAAAATACATTGGAAACATCGTTCAAAGCCTTAGGCCACCATTCATTCTTAGGAATCCCTAACCTGAGAATGACATCGACTGTACTTACCAAATGTTGTGATTTCTCTGTGAGAGTTAGGCATCCAATGAGATCCTTCACTCTTCTCTAATGTGTAGCAAGGTTTTTTAGAATGGAAATGAGGTTTTCCTACTGCAGGGTATTTTACGAGTACATTGAACTAAGGAACCCTCTTTCAAACACCGCAATGAGCAAATAGAAAAACCAAATTCTCCATTAGTCCCATTAATATAGTCAAAATACTTTTTCTATTTTACAAGAAATCTTGCTCTTCTTGTAATCTTGAATGGTACCTTTGTGTTGGGGCGTGTGGAGAATTGATCTTAGTACCATAATCGAGCACATGGCAAAGAACCAAACATGAGTTAATTTTGCATGATAATCGCCGCAACCTCACTTATGGTCACATAGACCTCCCACAAGTAATTTATATAGGTACAACTGCTTCTGTGATTCATTCCCTCTGATCATCTAGCTAAGAAACTTGTAGAGAAATGGCACAGCCTTAGACGAGAAAGATTAAGAACATGTCCAACCAAGAAAGGATTCCACCTTCTTTGATCTCAAATAACTTATGAAGATATCGAGCTGATGCCTTACCATCACCCTTGAGTTACTTCCCATCTAACATATCGTACAATATATGAAAACCCATACCCTGTAAATAAGTATTCAATGGATTTAGTAGATGAGAGAGGTGCAAGGAAATACATCATTGATGTCTGCCTACTCGCAATCTTACTCCATACTCGGTGAATAAATGGATGGATGTGACACCATGAAAAGCCGAATGTTTTCGGAAAATAATAACCCATCAAAAATACATTTTTCAAATTTCAGTAAAAATAAAGACACATGTGCAAATTTTTTAAACATCAAATGCGACCCTTCAAATTCCAACCCAGATCCTACCTGTGAACCAATATACAACAAAAATATAAATAAAACTAATTATTCAATAACATTTATGGTGGTTTATCTACTAGTTTATTTACTTCTATTTGAGAAAATATCTTATCATTTTCCTTGTGTAGGAAATGGTGCGGGCTGAAAAAATTGGATACTACAATTTCTCCCATCCTTTGGAAAGCCACCTTATCCTAATTATGTCTTTAGAATGTATGAAGCCCGTGTCTAAACTTTGTCACAGTTCCTGTTCAACCAAGGTTTATTCACACGTCACAATTATTTTACACATGTGAGTGCATGAATTTCAAAATTATTTGCATTCTATGCACATTAATTAATAGAGCTGTCTTCGGTGGCTCTAAGATAAATCATATTTGACATTAATATTAATCATAGTTTGTGATCTTCAGCAGATATGATGTTTAAAATTATCCATGGTTAATAAAAACTTAAAAACAAAGAATGCATAATTTCAAATGTATAGTAAAGTAATTTTTCCCAGAATAAGATAAATAATAACCCCAAAAAGCATTTAGTTTGTGTTAGAGAATCTAGGGCAAAGTAGTGTTGTGATGATTCTCCATGACTTGATAATAATTTGTGAAGTATTTTTACTTTTTATAGTTAGCTTATACTTCTTCTCCTTCCTTTTAGTGCATATGTGTGTGCTTCATCAAATTGCTACCAAAACAAAATAACAAGAACGTAAAATTTGGCTCTCTGCCAGGGACAAACACTCTCCACTCTTGACAGGAAAACCCTTTGTAAGAATTCCCTTATTGAAGCTTCGTATTTGAACAATTTCCAAACCCCACACCCTTGACTCTAGTATCCTACAAGCACAATTCAAATCCTCCTTCTTTCTACACTATAGCTTCTGGCACATGGTACTTTGTCTTCCGGCTCTTGCTCCTTAGTACTTTGTCCTTCTTTTGTTGCTTGTCTAAGTTAGGAAACCCTAAAATATTAGGTCTTCTTTACTTCATTATAGAAAGGAACTTATTTTCTTTACTTGCGATACCTTGTAGACCTATATGCATATCCGAATGAGGCTTCTTATGCTACTCCCCTTAACTGTTGTCAAAACTATAAATTTCACTTGCTACATGTGTGAACAAAAACCCTAAAACAACCTCCTTTTATTCGATTTGTTTTCACTCTTCTTCGTTGGTTGGGGAGGCCTTATAGTGCTTGTTCCTTAGCCCAAAAACCAAGATACTTCTTGTTGCTATAATGACTGAATGGAACCTCCTAACCTTCACACGTGTGGCTGCAGAAACACTAGGAAATTTCTATTTTCTTTTGCTATTCTTTCTCTTTGTTTTCTACACTTGTAAACCCCTAGAACTTGGCTTCCTTCATCCTTCTTTTCTCCTCCTTTCTTGCGGATTTCAGAACTTTTTTGTGTCAAATGAGGAGTGGACAACCTCTATAAATAGAGGTTTGTCCCTCCTCTTTAAGCTGACATGACTATCATTTGGGCCAACTTGTACTTTGTACTATAATTTATTCATCATTTTTATGCTTGTAGACTTTCTTGTTGCTAGGAGATGATTTCACCATTCTTGGAGGTGTTTCCTTGACCTTGTATAATGTCATACATGATGTAACATGCCCTCAAAGGGTCTTATCGTAATTACATTTTGACTTTGACTCTCTAGAAGCACTTCAAAATGTGCTTGTTCCATTTTCAACGAGCAAGAAAATAATTGACAAATAATATCAAAATAAGTTCTCTTTTCTTGAAAAAGTACAAACATAAAAATTACATTTATTAAGATAGAACCTAGTTACATTTTCTCCAACACTCCGTCTTAACTAGGGAGGTATTCACAAAATATTAAAAGGTGTCTGGTAATTTTCAATCTTGAAGAATTTGCATAATAGAAACCAGATTAGCAATCCATCTGTTATAGCATCATATTCATCAGCATTGTCATAGTGCAAGGCCTTAAGTAATAGTTCCATCTCTTTACAAGACCACGAGATACAGTGCTAGCAAGACCAATGATTTATAGACACCTTCATCATTATCTCTCAATGGTACATACCCACCTTGTTGTTCTCAAGTATGACCTTCTAGGACTATTCTATCTTAGGTTCCCAGCCCTCAAAGAATATCGATCCTCTTGCTTACTCTTTTCTTGGATGCCCTACACATCCTCCAAGAGTATTGGATGCCATAAGATTACCTAATCCTACCATTCTTTCTTCCCAGGTGAAGACAAGAATGTTGTGTCTATCTTGTCTCTACATTTCCATTCATGTCCTTCATCTAGACTTACGGTTGTTAGTCCTAGTCAAGTGCATGACCCATGAAATGGAAAACACAATTGTGACTTCTTTGTAATCAGGGGTGATCCGAAAATATCTCTTGATCAGGGACTTGTTAGAGCTCCCTCTTAACTGGGGACTCTTTGCTTCATCAACAACTTCTTCTTTGTGGGTCCTTCAACTACTTGATCTCCTTCCTTTCTTGATGTCATGAAGTATTTGATCGAACTTCTTCTCGGTAGGGAAGAATCCATCAATCACTTTCCTTCTTGTTTTGTCATGCCATTACTTTGTGGAAAGTGACTACTAGGTTCTTCTTTTCATATTGGCTACTCCTTTGTCAAATTCTCCATGCTTCGGAATGCTCTCCTCATGGATGCTCCATTGTACTTGCTAGGTTATATGCTCTAAGCTATTAGTCCATCACGACTTCATCCTGATATTGTTTCAACATTTCTGTTCCTTTTGTTGGATGGCTTCTTCATCACGACATATTCATAGAGTAGAATCAATTATCTACACCTTTTATATATCCAAGGCCTTCATAGGTGTCAAGGGTCCTTTCTTCCTTTATTGGAGTTGTCCCGCCTTCCTTCAGGAGATATCTTTTAAGGAATTTTGTCAGATAATGATTCTTAGTGATCATGGGGTTCTTCACATGCTTGATCTCTTTCTTTTTTCACTTCTTCTCAAATGGATAGGTCCACCATATAATGCCTCTTATGGAAGCATTTCTTTATTGCTTTCTTTATAGACTTGTTAGCATTTCTTCTTGCTTCTTAGTGAGCAATATTATGCTCCTTATGTGAGCATGTTCTTTTGTTTTTCTTCATTGTATTGTGGTACATGCCTTCGAGCGTGTTCTTGGTGAAATAGATTATTTCATGCTTGATCTTGTTATAGAACTATACCTATGACTTAATAATATACAACCGAAAACATGACTTAAACATTGATGCATACAGACCTCATATTGATCGTCATTGATCATCCTTTGGTGTGGCCCTTCTTGCTTCATCTTTGCCTTCCTACTTATCATCCTTTTTCTTCAATCCCATGAATGGGATTCCCAATAAGACATATGCCTTTGATCACGAACCTCCTTTTGAAGATTCCATCATAGGATCTTAAATATCCTCATCTTGGAAATTTTTCCTTTATTTGATGATTTAGGCCTACTAATATTATTATTACGATCAAGTTTTCCTTTATCATGTATGAGGTCCTATACTAGGTATGCTCCTTCTACATGAATATCTTGAGCTATATTATCCATGCTCCCATATTCTAGAAGATATATCTACTTATGCATTTTTGTTCTTCTCATAAATGCTACATCTACATGAGTGTCTAGAACTCTATGTACATCATGTTGCTAGATTCTAGAGGGTGATTCTAGCCATGCAATTTAATTTATTCCTACATGCTGCTATTCTATTCAAAACTTTGAAAGAAGTTCAGAAGTGAAGAGTTTGACCTGGTCATAGTAGAGATATGGAGGATCTTCGTTCTTTTGCTTCTTTCATTCTTCTTTCATCTCTTGAGTTATGTGAGCTTCTTCCCTCTTTATTTTGTTATTGTTGGCGTTCCTTAGATTAGGACAATCCCTTTTGTAGTGTTTGTATTATTGGAATCCCAAACATTGGATCTTGGACAAATTTTTTTTGCTTGTTCTTCGTGGACCAAACCTGCGAAATTTACCCTTTCTCTTGGCCATGGTATAAAATGCTTGCTCCTTTGATTCCACATCTTCTCTTTCCTTATGTCTAGTCTCCTATTTTCTACACAGAAACCACATTTCACTGAGATTGTTTACCTCCTTTTTGGCATATATGTTAGATGTGAAGTTTCCAAACTTGTCAGGTAGAGCATTGAGAACAACAATTGTCATTTCTCTGTTAGACATGACCTCCCCAAGCTCTTGAAGTTGATCTCTCATTACAGATATTTTCATGAAGTAGGGAGCCGTTCATTCCTTTATTATCTTCATCTTGTATAATTCATTCCTTACAAATATTACTTCTCTAGTTGTGGATACTGAGAATAGATGTACTAGCTTATCATATATTTTGTTTGATGTATGAAACTTGGAGACAGGGAATGAGAGAGTCTTTGATTGATTCTATCAGAATCCTTTGAGTTCTTGTCTCATCATTATTGTACTTGGCCAAGGCTTGATTTTGTTCCTTAGCAAGGATAGTGATATTCCCTTTGACATGCTCTAAGAGTTCACTCTCCTAGAGAAGTAGATTAGCCCTCTTCTTCGATGCAATAAATTTATTGGTGCCTACCAATTTATTTCTTTCCTTGAAAAAAGACATTGATGTATATTCAAAAGGGTACATGTACCTAGTTGATATATTTTGAGATGTGATGGATTTGCTTCCTCCTTGAAAGCTTGATGGCTTGTCTTCCCTGGATCTTGATTTCCTTCAAGTTTCCTTCTTCAAGTATAATTTCTTGGTGTTGAGGTTTGTTTGAAGGCTTGTAGCTTGATGTAGATCTTGTCTTCTTTGTAGGTGCCTTTATATGTTCTTCTAGCTTTTCACCCCTCCTTGATGAACAATGGATTGTAGACTTCTAAGCTTGATGCTTCAACTTTTTAGATTCTTGAGTGTTCCTGAGTTGTCCTTTCCTTTATTTTTCACCTTACCCTCTGATACCATGTTAAATAATCTAGCGCAAAGTAGTGTTGTGATGATTCTCCATGACTTGATAACATTTTGTGAAGTCTTTTTACTTTTTCTAGTTAGCTTATACTTCTTCTTCTTATTATTAGTGCATATGTGTGTGCTTCATCAAACTACTACCAAAACAAAATAACAAGAACACAAAATTTGGCTCTCTACCAGGGACAAACCCTCTCCACTCTTATCAGGAAAACCCTTTGTAATATTTCTCTTATTGAAGCTTTGTATTTGAAAAAATGCTAAACCCTAGTTCCCTGACTCTAGGATCCTCCAAGCACAAGTCAAATCCTTCCTCTTTCTCTACTGCAGCTTTTGGCACATGGACCTCTGTCTTCTAGCTCTTGCTCCTTAGTACCTTGTCCTTCTTCTATTGCTTGTCTAAGTTAGGAAACCGTAGAATGTTAGGGCTTCTTTACTTCATTATAGAGAGGACCTTCCTCACTTCACTTGGGATACCTTGTAGAACTATATGCATATCTGAATGAGGCTTCTTTTGCTACTACGCTTAACTTCCATCAAATCTGTAAACTTTACTTGCTTCAAGTGTGAACACAAACCCTAAAACATCCTCCTATTATTCGTTTCTTTTTCCTTCTTATTCGTTTGTTTGAGTGGCCTTATAGCGCTTGTTCCTTAGCCCAAAAACCAAGATACTTGCTGCTGTTGTAATGACCAAAGGGAACCTCTTTTAACTTCAGACGTGTGGCTACCGAAACCCTATGAAACTTATGTTTTCCTATGTAATGTTCTTTCTCCTTGTTTCCTGCCCTTGTAAACCCCTTGAACTTGGCTTCCTTCCTTCTTCTTGTCTCCTACTTTGTTTCAGATTTCAGAGATTTTGTTGTTTCAAATGAGGAGTTGACAACCTCTATAAATAGAGGTATGTCCCTCCTCTTTAAGCCAACATGATTGTCATTTATACCAACTTGCAGTTTGTACTATAATTTGAATTTTATTCATTGTTTTGTTGCTCGTAGGCTTTGTTGGTGCTAGGAGAGGATTTGATCATGCTTGGAGGAGCTCCCTTGACCTTGTATGATGTCATACATGATGTAACATGCCCTCAAAGGGTCTTTTCATAATTATATTTTTACTTTGACTCTCTAGAAGCACTTCAAAATGTGTTTGTCCTATTTTCAATGAGAAAGAAACTCATTGACAAATAATATCAACATAAATTATCTTTTCTTGATTAAGTACAAATATCAAAATTACATTTGTGAAGACCAAGCCTAGTTACATTTTCTCCAACAGTTCGAAGGTCCAATAGTGAGTTCTATGAAAGGAAAATATTGTTGGTAGATTTTTTATCTCCAACAAATAAAAAAATGCTCATTAAAAAAATAAATGCTCACAATATAGGTGGCATGAAAGGCTCTTTTTTCCTAATATATTTGGTATAACTATTGACAAATCAGTAAAACAAAGAATGAATTATTTAGAATTCCCAATTACAACTATCCATGAATTACAAGAATTAATAATTGCATAAAACATCCAGTTCCCAAAATACTTTTTTGATCTCTTATGACAACAAAAAAATTTGATCTCCTAGGACTAAACGAAAATCAAACAAATTAATCAACAAACACCCACACGAAATATTTAATTTCACATCAATGTATTGGTAGAACCTAGAAACAAGTACTATCATCATTCAAGGCAACATGTATCATCCATTCTACATCTACAATGTCAATAACATATGTATTCAGACATGTCAAATTAAATTTCTTTTGTTTCTAAAAATTACCTTCAGCCGCCCATGAAGATGCCTCAAAAAGAGGCTTTACAAGTTCTGGAAGAGATGCTTTAGCAACTACTTGTGGCCTACTCAAACCAACCTTATAAAGTGCTCTAGCTCTTGCTTCATTCCCAAAATCCAAACCGAGAAGCTACTCTTATTTTTTTTCCAAGTTTTAAGGAAAAATGGTCTAGAATATAGTCATGTGAATGGGAATGTAGCCATAGATAAACTTTTTTCATTTCTATGCCACGAGAAATGAGTCCATTCCATCCACTATTATGTCCTATGAATGAACCCAATGCTTTTGAGACCTCCAAAGCTGAAAATCTCCTAGACTTATCCCGAAATTCTATAGGCTCTCTCGGTGACTCTAAAGGCAAAAATGCCAAGGTAGGAAAGCACATAGGAAACTCTTCTTCGATATTTCTCACATGTAACATACCCCAGTGACCTCACATGAAAATGTAGGGAGTTTAATTTTTTTTTAGAGAAATTACCCAAAGGTAATTATACAAATCACTATTCTTGATCCTCCTTAACCATTATATATATTCATCAATACAAAGAGTAACTTTCAATAGAAACAATGTAAACTTTGAAACGGGGACTCTAGCCAAAAAACCCTGAAAAATCATCATAAACAGTGCTAAAAATGAAAAGTGTGTATACTGGAACGATGATTTTATTTTTTAGGGGTCAATTTTGAACATGTTTTAAAAATGGCAGTGACTACGAAATTTACTACGAAATTTTCATGCAAAATATAGCTTAAAAACAAAAGTGATGATACTGGAACAATGACTTTTTTTCTTAGGGTCAATTATCAAAATTTTAAAAAAATGCTAGTAAAACAAAATTTTTATGTGCCAAACAAAGTTGTTTATGAGGAAAAAAACACATTAATGTTTTTGGTAGGATATCATTTTTCTTTCCTAAGTATAAATTCAACATGTTTTCAACCATAACATGCTAGATACAAAAGAAAAATGATTCCAGGAATTGCCCAGCCACCAGCCGGGTGGACGGGCGGGCCGCTGGGGTGGCGCCAGCCTAGCCGCGCCACCCCAGCGGCCAGCCTTCCCACCTGGTTGGTGGCTGGGCAATTTCAGGAATCGACCAACCACTAGCTGGGCGGGCGGGCAAGCCGCCGGGGTGGCACGGCTCGTGACTGGGTGATTCCCGAAATCCCCCAGCCACCAGCTGGGCAGGCTGGCGGGCAGCCGGTGTGGCGCCAGCCCAGGCCGCGCCACCCTGGCAGCCCGCCCGCCCAATGGCTGGGTGATTCCCGGAATCACCCATCCACCAGCCGGGCGAGTGGCTGGTGGCCGGGCAATTCCCGAAATCACCAAGCCACCAGCCAGGTGGGCAGGCAGGCCATCGGCGTGGCACCAACCCAAGCTGTGCCACCCCAGCGGCCTGCCTGCCCACTCAGCTAGTGGTTGGGTGATTCCCGGAATCGCCCAGCCACTAGCCGGCCGAGCGAGCGGGCCACCAGGGTGGCGCCAGCCCAGGCCGGACCACCCCAGCAGCCCGCCCGCCCGCCCGGCTAGTGACTGGGTGATTCGTGCCACCCTGCCTTCCCGGCTGGTTGGTGGTTGGGTGATTTCGGGAATCGCCCAAGCACCAGCCGCCCGCGCCCGCCCGACTCGTGGTTGGGTGATTCCGGGAATCACCTAGCCACCAGCAGCCCGCCCGAATGGTGGCTGGGCGATTCCCAGAATCGCCCAGCCACCAGCCGGACGGGCAAGCGGGCCACCGGGGTGGCACCAGCCCAGGCCGTGCCACCTCGGCAGCCCGCCTGCCCACCTGGTTGGTGGCTGGGAGATTCCCTCTACCCGGCTGGTGCCTGGGTGATTCCCAAAATCACCCAGCCACCAACCGAGCAGGGGACTGGTGGTTGGGTGATGCCCGCAATCACCCAGCCACCAGTTGGGCGGGCGGGCGGGCCGTCGTGGTGGCGCATCCTAGGGTGGCACCACCCCGGTGGCCTGCCCGCCCTCCCGGTTGGTGGCTGGGAGATTCCAGGCTGCCCCACCTCGGCAGCCCGTCTGGCTGGAATGACCCAGCCACCAGCTAGGCGGGCGGCTGGTGGCTGGTTGATTCCAGGAATCACTCAGCCACTAGCCAGGCGGGTGAGTGGTGGCTGGTTGATTCTGAGAGTCACCCAGCCACCAGCCGGGCAGGCGGCTGTGCGGCTGGTGGCTGGTTGATTCCCGGAATCACCCAGCCACCAGCCGCCCATAATCAACCAGCCGCCTGCCCGGCTGGTGGCTGGGTGATTCTAGGAATCAACCAGCGACCAGCCGCCCACCTGGTTGGTGGCTCCACCGGGCTGGTGGTTGGGTGATTCCGAGAATCGACAAGCCACCAGCCGGGCAGCTAGTGGTTGGTTGATTCCTGGAATCAACTAGCCACAAACCGGGTGGCCAGTTGGTGGCTGGTTGATTCCCGGAATCAACCAACCACCATCCGGCCGCCCAGCTGGTGGCTGATTCCCGGAATCATCCAGCCACCCGCCGCCCGCCTGGCCGGTGGCTGGTTGATTCCCGGAATCAACCAGCCACCAGCTGCCCACCCGGCCGGTGGCTGGTTGATTCCTGAAATCATCCAGCCACCAGCCGGGCGGGGGAATCAATCAGCCACCCGGTTGGTGGCTCGCTGATTCCGAGAATCAACTAGCCACCAGCTGGTCGGCCGGCTAGTGCGTGATTGATTCTAGGAATCAACCAGCCACCAGCCGGGCAGAGCCACCAGCCGAGATCGTGGCTGGTGGCTGGTTCATTCCGGCAATCAACCAGCCACCAGGCGGCTAGGTGGTGGCTGGTTGATTCCCGGAATTAACTAGCCACTAGTCGCCTGCCCGGCCGGTGGCTGGTTGATTCCGGGAATCAACCAGCCACCAGCCGCCCGCCTGGCCGGTGGTTGGTTGATTCCAGGAATCACCCAGCACCCAGTCGAGTGGGCGGCTGGTGGCTGGTTGATTCTGGGAATCATCCAGCCACCGGTGGTTGATTCCCGGAATCAACCAACCACCAGCAACCCGCCCAACTGGTGGCTGGTTGATTCCCGGAATCATCCAGCCACCAGCCGGGCGGAGGAATCAATTAGCCACCCGGTTGGTGGCTTGTTGATTCCGGGAATCAACTAGCCACCAGCTGGCCGCCCGGCTAGTGCCTGGTTGATTCCGGGAATCAACCAGCCACCAGACAGGAGGGTGGCTGGTGGCTGGTTGATTCTAGGAATCAACCAGCCACCAGTTGGCCAGCCGATCCACCAGCCACCCGCCCGGCCGGTGGCTGGTTGATTCCGGGAATCACCCAGCCACTAGTCGCCCGCTGGCTGGTGGCTGGTTGATTTCGGGAATCACCCAGCCACCAGCCAGGCGGGCCGATGGTGGCTGGTGTCTTGTTGATTCTGGGAATCAACGAGCCACCAACTAGCCACCTGGCTAGTGGCAAGTTGATTCTGGGAATCAACGAGCCACCAGCCACCGGCCGGCCAGCTAGTGGCTCGTTGGTGGCTGGTTGATTCCCAGAATCAACCAGCCACCAGCCGCTCGCCCAGCTGATGGCTGGTTGATTCAGGGAATCACCTAACCACCAGCCGAGTGGGCGGCTGGTGGCTAGTGGCTTGTTGATTCCGAGAATCAATGAGCCACCAACTGGCCGCCCGGCTGGTGTCTCGTTGATTCCCAACCGGTTGGTGGCTCGTTGATTCCCGGAATCAACCAGCCACCAGCCGCCTGCCCGGCTGGTGGCTGGGTGATTCCCGAAATCAACCAACCACCAGCTGGGCGAGCGGCTACTGGCTGGTTGATTCCCGGAATCAACCAGCCACCAACCGGCCACCCGGTTGATGGCTAGTTGATTCCCGGAATCAACTAGCCACCAACTGATCACCCAGTTGGTGGTTGGTTGATTTCGAGATTCAACCAACCACCAGCTGGCCGCCCGGCTAGTGGTAGGTTGATTCCGAGAATCAACCAGCCACCAGCTGGCCGCCCCGCCGGTGGCTGGTTGATTTCGGGAATCAACCATCCGCTCGCCCAGCTGGTGGTTGGTTGATTCCTGGAATCAACATGCCACTAGCCGGGTGACCATTTGGTGGTTGGTTGATTCCTAGTATCAACCAGCCACTAACCGAGCGACGGGTTGGTGGCTGGTTGATTCCGGGAATCAACCAGCCATCAACCGGGTGGCCGGTTGGTGGCTGGTTGATTCTGGGAATCAACCAGCCACCTGCCGGGCAGAGCCACCAGCTGAGCGGGCAGCTGGTGGCTGGTTGATTCTAGGAATCAACCAGCCACCAGATGGCCACCCGAATGGTGGCTGGTTGATTCCCGGAATCATCGAGCCACCAGTCGCCCGCCCGGCCGGTGGCTCATTGATTCCCGGAATCATCCAGCCATCAGCCGAGGGGGGAAATCAATCAGCCGCCCGGTTGGTGGGTAGTTGATTCCGGGAAACAACTAGCCACCAACTGGCCGCCCGACTGATGCCTAGTTGATTCCGGGAATCAACCAGCCACCAGCCGGGCGGAGCCACCAGCCGGGAGGGTGGCTGGTGGCTGGTTGATTCCGGGAATCAACGAGCCACCAGCCGCCCGCTCGGCCGATGGCTGGTTGATTCTGGGAATCACCGAGCCGCCAGCCGGGCAGGCGACTAGTGGCTTGTTGATTCCCGGAATCAACCAGCAACCAGCCGCCCGCCCGGCTGGCAGCTGGGTGATTCCCAGAATCAATCAACCACCGGCCGGCCGGGCGGCTGGTGGCTCGTTGATTCCCAGAATCAACCAACCACCAGCCGGGCGGCCAGCTGGTGGCTCGTTGATTCCCGAAATCAACCATTCACTAGCTCAACCAGCCACCAATTAGTCGCCTGGTTGGTGGCTGGTTGATTCCGGGATTCAACTAGCTGGCTGCCCAGCTAGTGGCAGGTTGATTCCGGGAATTAACCAACCACCAGCTGGGCGGAGCCACCAACCGGGTGGGCAGCTGGTGGCTGGTTGATTCCGGGAATCAACCAGCCACCAGTTGGCCGCCCGGTTGGTGGCTGGTTGATTCCCGGAATCAACCAGCCACCAGCCGCCCGCCCGGCTGGTGGTTGGGTGATTCCGAGAATCAACCAGCCACCAGCCGCCCGCCCGGCTAGTGGCTGGTTGATTCCCGAAATCACTGCCCGGCTGGTGGCTCCGCCCGACTGTTGGACTGTTGGCTGGTTGATTCTCGGAATCAACCTGCCACCAGCCGTGCGGGCAGCTGGTGGCTGGTTGATTCCCAGAATCCACCAGCCACCAACCGAGCGACCGGTTGGTGGCTTGTTGATTCCGGGAATCAACCAGCCACCAGCTAGCCACCCAACTGATGGCTGGTTGATTTCGGGAATCATCCAGCCACCAGCCTCCCACCCGGCTGGTGGTTGGGCGACCGGTTGGTGGCTGGTTGATTCCTGGAATCAACCAGCCACGAGCCGGGTAGAGCGACTAATCGGGCGGGCGGTTGGTGGCTAGTTGATTCCGAGAATCAACGAGCCACCAGCTGGCCGCCCGGCTGGTGGCTGGTTGATTCCCAGAATCAACCAGCCACCAGCCGACCGCCCGGCTGGTGGCTGGGTGATTCCCAGAATCAACCAGCCACCGGCTGGGTGGGTGGCTGGTTGATTCCCAGAGTCAACAAGCCACGAGCCGGGCGGCCAGCTAGTGACTGGTTGATTCTCGGAATCAACCAGCCACCAGTTGCCCGCCCGCTTGGGGGCTCCGCTCGACTGGGGGCTGGTTGATTCTCGGAATCAACCAGCCGCCCGCCCGCCTGGGGGCTCCGCCCGGCTGGTGGCTGGTTGATTCCCAGAATCAATGAGGCACCAGCCGGGCGGCCAGCTGGTGGCTGGTTGATTCCTGGAGAGGCCAGCTGGTGGCTGGTTGATTCCTGGAATCAACCAGGCACTAGCCGGGCGGCCAGCTGGTGGCTGGTTGATTCCTGGAGAGATAGTTAACATTTATCAAAAACCACAATTATTGATTAACTATCTTATAGACATTCGTCAGATGAAGGAGATTGGGTTCTGGATTTATTTTCTGGCTCAGGTAAGTTTTATTATATGGAATTGAATTTCAATGTGTTATTTTTCAAATTAATATGTCATTGTACTAATTTAGTTCATTATTTCTTTTGTGCTTGATAATTAGGTACAACACTAGCATGTTTCCTTCAAAAAGGAAGAAATATCATTGCAATTGAAAAGGATCCAGTTCAATGCAATTTCATTCAGCAAAGAATTAATGTTCTTCAATTTCTTCCAGATGCAATGCAAGAAATTGGGTTGAATAAAGGAGACTTTAGTGAATCACGTGTGGCAAAAAAGGCAAAGAAACCCCAACCACCATTACATGGAATGTTTGGAAAGACATACATTGGGAGATTCGCAGACATGAAAGACCCATTAGAAGAGTAAAGTGAGCAAAAGGAAACATAAAATATTGTGGAAGAAGACAATGATGAAACTCTAGAGGACGAAGAGTTTGGATTACGTGACATTGTTGATTAAATTTAAGTTATGCTTGTAAATCAAGCTTTGCAATGTTTTGACTTTGACATTTTATGAGAATAATAAACATTCAATTAGGGTTGTTATACGTTCAATATTTGTAATATGTGATTTTCGCATTGATTTTTAAGTTAATCATTATTTTTTGAAAAAAAAAGTGATCATTATTATTTTTTTGACATGAAATTCATAAAAAAAGCTATTATTTAACTATTTTTGGTTAAAATTATCATATTAAAATTGTGATTTTGACATGTCAATTTTAGCAAAAAATTATCAAAACATGTAATTTTTTAGTTATATTTATGTTAAAAATGGTTATTTTTATGTCCATTGTTAAAAAATATTGTTTTTTAGAAACAATTATTTCATGTGGATTCAAAAATTAATTAAGGATGTATAAATATGTAGAATATCGAAAATTCTAAATATCGACCTCCTAATTTAAAAATGCAAAACAATAAAAACCTCACTAAAAAAAAAGTTAAAATTAAAATAAAAAACAAGAAAATGTGAAGAAAACGACCACTTCAAAAATGATCAAATTTACAAAATAATTATTTACATTTTACACATTAGAAAATGTAAAGCCAAAACAAACAGGTCTTTTAAAAAAAGGTGGTGATGCAGAATACTCGCTTTTTTAAATTAGCATGAAAATCACTACCATTCTAAAACGATTCTAAAACATAATGTACATAAAAAAATTAAAGTGCCAAAAAGTATGCTCTAAAAAAACATGTTCGTTCTGCATCACCCCTTTTCAAAATCAGGTCACTTTTTTGCTATCTCTACGAAACGAGTAACAGTATCAGTTCCCATTTCAAAGTTTACATTGTTTAGAGGAATAGCAATTTACATAACAATTAACACCCATTGTTGTAGTATATTGACATAAACTATATGATGAACCTTGCATCTATTTCATGATTCCCTTAACGAGATCAATTAATCACATACTTGACATTATGAACATTACATCACGTAAGGAATGAATCATCAAGTTGACACAATAATCAATCACATTGTTGAACACCGATATAACCTGGAAACCCCATAGGGTGAAAATCAACAAACATTTAATTTTATTGAGTGGAAACCCCTCACTCAATGGCTTATAAGGGATTCCATCCCTTAACCATTGTCACAACACATTACAATGAAATATCATTAAAATACAATATACCTAGCTAAAAGCTGTTATAGGCATCATGAAACCATTTACCCACAAATAACCACTCTCTATATGTTTGTGGAATGATTATTTCATCAGTGGACCATCCTGCAGCTTGTACTCATCTACACAGACCATTATACCATTATTTCTCTGTCTCCCACATTGTTAAACATAATTTCTCTTTTGCATAAATCATATCATTTCCTCTCATTATTGTCATCAACAATCTTTGGTAACATGATTAGATAAAGCATTAATCAATCGATAACCAGTATTTAAAAGTGATCTTTTAACATCTATTCATGTGCATACATGAGATGTAAATATAATATCATAACATGCTTCTTCTAACAATATTTTGCATGTTTATAAAACTCTATAATAGGTCATTCCTCCTCTATTTAAAATAAATAATTATCAAGCATGTCACAATAATTACCACGTTACTATGATCATTCTTGCACCAATAGTTTATATTCAAAGGAAACCACTGTAACCATCCATTTCATTTAAAGGATACTAGCAACTTACCTTTCTTTTTCTTTGCATGTAATTAGATAAAAACATATTCAAAGAGAGCTAGCCCCTTAGCTTCTTCTTTGTGCATGTAACTAACTAATCTTTCCAATATAATAGATATTATTATTGTTACTATTATGCATGCAAATTCATGTCCCCTTCTAAGAGAAGGCTAACATAACAGATACCCATATCATGCAAGAAAATGCAAGTCCATTTTCCAAAATCATATTTCCCAAGATATAGTTATTTACAAAGTCTATTGTATGCATAAATATATGCTTTGTTCTAAAATAAATCTAATGTGTTAGTTATTATTTCCTATGGATATAAGTATATTTCCAAAGGAAAGCCAATGATTGTATTCCATGTGATTTATTGTTTCTCTTCCAAGGTCTAACATAATTATTATTCTTTTTTTCATGTAAATTTAAGTTTCTCTTCAAAAGGCCTAACACAATAATTATATACTTTCCATGTAGAATTCAATTTTAAACAATCCACCATTATAGGTGTAATTTCCATGGATGAAAACATCATCTCCTTTAAAGAGATCAAACAAAATATTATCTTTGTCGTGGAAGTAAATAACATATTTCTTTCAAGAAATATCAAGCATAGTAACCTATTTTGGTGCATGCATATAATTTATTTCGTCTCAAGAAATATCCAACATAATAGTTTTACCTTGGCGCATGCAAGGAACATAACTCCTTTCACCATAACTAAATGCCAAACAATGTATTCTTTCAAACGATAAGCCAATAATTATCTTTCTTTGCATTCAATACAAATTCTTATCCAAATAATAATAACATAATAGTTGCCCTTTTATGCCTAAAAATATAAACTTCCTCCTACCTTTTCAAAACAACAACTTGGGTAACCTATGTTTTTTATGCATAGAGATTTATGGGTTCTTTTCAAGAGATTACTCTAATTAATTTTTCTTTAGTTCACAACCCATGAAATCCTATCAAAAGTTACCCTGGTTAACTTATAATTGAAGTTATGGAAGTATTTCCAAGAATTAATCTAAAGAAATCAAACAAAATATGCTTTTCTTTTCTCAAGAAACTTTTATATCATCTTTTATAATTTATGTATATATATAATGTATATATATATGTTTTCTTTCCAAAAATATAATGTATGGAAATGTTTCCTTTTCAAAAATGAAATGTATAGAAACAACCCAAATATTAATAACATATCTCTAACTTTCCACATAAATTCTTTTATGTGTAAAATTCTCAAACATTCTTTCCCAATAACATAACATCATTAAAATCCTCTCTATGCATAATGTATATAAACTTTCTTTTTCTGCAAATATTGTAGTAACTTATCTTTTCAAGAAATAGCATGTAATCAACATGTATACTTATCTTTCAGATGGTTGATGTGACTTGATGGCTGACCTAACTTGAGATTCTCGTTTGGTTGAGAGCATACCTCTCTACACCAATTTCCAAGATATTTTCTCAAAACTGAAGTTGTTCGACCAAGCAATCATTAATATAAATCTTGTAATATTACTCACGAGTTGCCTACTTCTCATGTTCCCATGTTTCAGAATTACTCTCATCGTTGTATTCTATTTTTTGCCAAAAAAAATAACACTAGGTCCCTCGTGTATTGGATAATGTCCATTTTTTTAAAACCAGGAGGATCTCCCAAAAAACTTGAGCATTCATCCCCAAAAAACCAATCCAAGAATCATTTTTCTGTTTCTTTCAAAGTTGGTTGGGTAGTTACAACGTAATCTTGATTGAACCGCTCAAATTAAATTTAATCAATAATAAATTTTATGTTATTAAATATTCGATGCCTTATGTTAGGGATAGTTTGATTTTTTCAAATTTAAAAGTAGGGGGGAGTGGGAGAGACCCCCAGTAGCACATATAAAGGCCCAATAAGAGAAAATCTATGTCTCAAGTATGAAAAATCCCCTCTCTTATTCACACTCCTCTTCAAAAGACCAAGCATAACGTTTTCTCGAATCTTTTTTTTTTTTGCCATTTTAGTTTCAACAATATTGAAATTAATTTTGGAACCAATTTTAATTCGTAAACAAATGAAGTAAAGGTATAATTTTCTTTTCAAATGATTCTTGATTCATAATGGTAGAATTAAATGTTATTACTTTTTATCCATGGAAAGTAATTGTGGGATATTACATACTTCCCCCCTTGAAGTAAACACTGACCTTGGTGTTTATCATTAACTTCTACTCCTGAAATAATAATCTAAGCCACATAAAATAATTCTTTCTCCTTCGAAAAAAAGGATTTGATTCCAAGAAATAATTACAGACAAACAAAAGTAACATTTTATCAATAGTCATAAGCATTTGTAACTACAAAAATATGCATGTTCTACTTTACATCACTCAACCATTCTTCAAATTCATAGAAACATAGAAAAGTATCTATACCAAATTACCATTACTTACCTATTACTCTTGGAAGTCATGGTCACTTTCATGAAAATTTTCTAAGAATGGCCAAGAAATAATTACAGACAAACAAAAGTAACATTTTATCAATAGTCATAAGCATTTGTAACTAAAAAAATATGCATGTTCTACTTTACATCACTCAACCATTCTTTAAATTCATAGAAACATAGAAAAATATCTATACCAAATTACCATTACTTACCTATTACTCTTGGAAGTCATGGTCACTTTCATGCAAATTCTCTAAGAATGATTTGACAACCCATCCACGCTCCATGGCAAGTACCCTGTAGTGTATTACTAACAAATTTGATCACATTAGTGATAACATTTTCAATCAAATGAAATACTTTTAACTTTCAATTATTTATGCAATGCCAAACAATAGTTTAACCATGACACTTACACATGTACTCGGAGAGCACCAACCCTCTAATCATCAAAATGATAAATCATTGCACCATGTGCATACTATCTTAGATTCTGATAAAGACATCAAGATATCAATAGTCATAAGCATTTGTAACTAAAAAAATATGCATGTTCTACTTTACATCACTCAACCATTCTTTAAATTCATAGAAACATAGAAAAATATCTATACCAAATTACCATTACTTACCTATTACTCTTGGAAGTCATGGTCACTTTCATGAAAATTCTCTAAGAATGGTTTGACAACCCATCCACACTCCATGGCAAGTACCCTGTAATGTATTGCTAACAAATTTGATCACATTAGTGATAACATTTTCAATCAAATGAAATACTTTTAACTTTCAATTATTTATGCAACGCCAAACAATAGTTTAACCATGACACTTACACATGTACTCAAAGAGCACCAGCCCTCTAATCATCAAAATGATAAATCATTGCACCATGTGCGTACTATCTTAGCTTCTGATAAAGACATCAAGATAGTACTTGTAAAAGTATTCGAAGAGAACCTAGCTCCCTAATCATCAAAATAGTCAATAACTGCACCAAGTGAAAATTATCTTAGCCCCTGCTAGGACGTTCACAAGATTGGTAATACAATAAAGGAACTACACTTGCAGTAATTCCTCACTGCGCACTAGGCTTATTTTTCTATGAGTATATACATAAAATATTTACACAATCATATAAAAAATTCATTTTCAACACAACAAATAAATGATTAGTTAATTTATTCTTCTTTGAGAACCACAGTGGAAAAATAATGCTCCTCCCAATCAATGGGAACTAGTTTTCAAAACTAGATTGAGCGAATTTCACATCCAGACAGTTCTCTAACAGAGACCATACTAGGTCTAGCATGGAATTCCACTGCCCAAATAGCTCAAGAATTCCAATGACCACATAGGGTCCAATACAACATTCCTCTTTGCAGCATCCTGCCTATTCCTCTGACAGTGTCCCGTCTATGAGGAATTTTGGGCCTCCTCCAATAGGCTCGAAAACAACAGAGTTACCTCCGACCTTTTAACCTCTTCACCCTATTAGCCAATTATTTTCCCCTTACTGAGGTCATTTATCTCTAGCGAGAGAAATCTTGGCAGGAAAATGCCATCAACCCCTCCGTGTAGGAAACTGCCATCAATCCAAGGCCTCATGGCCTTTCACAATGGTCTACAACTTTCTAGCATGTAAAATTCTCTTTTAGTGTTCTTTCCCACAATGATTTACATAAAAAACCATATGTATATTATCATTAACAAAAAGAAACATTTATGTACACCATGAATTTATTCTTAACTCTTAGCATGTGTCCCCAATATCTAGATTGACAGGAAACATAATTGACATACATGTGATACACATTCTGATTTTTCCAAATAACAAAATAATACATATCATAACATTATACTTTTTCATTTACGGTTGTGATTCATGTTGCAATGTTTTAATTTCATAGTTTTTCTCGTTGCCATTAAGCTACCCCTGCTTAATCCCATCAACAATGCTAGTCATAAATAAGTATTCAATTTCACAATCATTTTAGGTTCATGTGTATAGCACTATCATGCATAAAAGTATATGCAAATATTCATGAATATGTGAATGGCAATAACAGTTAGGGTAACAATCCAAAATGTCAAATTCCCATAGTGCACTTGTTTCCATTAAGCTACTCCTGCTTAATCCCATCAGCAATGCTAGTCATAAGTAAGTATTCAATTTCACAATCATTTTAGTTTCATGTGTACAATACTATCATGCATAAAAGTATATGCAAATATTCATGAATATGTGAATGGCAATAACAGTTAGGGTAACAATCCAAAATGTCAAATTCCCACAGTGCACTATTACCAACAGACCGGTACATGAAGTAACTACCATAAACACTTGGCTACAACTTGTAATAAGCTTAAATAAAATCCCATTCATGCATATAACTTTTAATAGTTAGTGATGCAACACTAACCAATCACTATTACCAACCATCTTTATGTAACCATAACAATAATTAATCAACAATTAGTTATTATAGTCAAGTCTCACTACTTGACTCATTGTTTATTCTTAATATCTAAAGGGGTTATTCCAATGTCCTCTTAAAACATGCTATCGTTCTATTTGGGGACATTCCCCATATTTTACATTCATGCGGTCATAGAATAAATGTAGTGCATTGTAACTTTAGTCATGTTCATTAAATGTAGCATTAATATTTTCATATTTGCAAAGATAGGTAGTTTATTCTAACTTTCACTAGTGAGTATTCAAGTGGTTCATAGGTACAACAAAGATTTTATTGTATTTTATCCTCAATAGGATTCAAATGTCATGAACATATTTTTGAAGCAGACTTTATTACTTATTACTCTTTAATGTGGTTATAAACATGCATCATGCATCTCAAGCCAAAGGTAGTCTACTACATATATCAATATGTAGATTATTATACTCATACTTGAGTTTATGCTCACTAGTAGCATACCTCGATTTCTTTTCTTCTTAACAATTCCCAAAGGCACTAGTGCTCCAACCTTCAGCTCTGATATCACTTGTAACACACCCTAGTGACCTCACATGAAAATCTAGGGAGTTAATATTTCTTTTATAAAAAATACCCACGAGTAATTATCCAAATCTCTATTCCAGATCCTCATTAACCATTATATAAAGTCTTCATCAATAAAAAGAGCAACTTTCAATAAAGGAATAGTAATTTACATAACAATTAACACCCATTGTTGTAGTATATTAACATAAACTATATGATGGACCTTGCATCCATTTCATGATTCCCTTAACAAGATTAATTAATCACATACTTGAAATTATGAACATCACATCACGTAAGGAATCAGTCATCAAACTAACATAATAATCAATCACATCACTGAACACCGATATACCCCAAAAACCCCGTAGGGTGAAAAACAAATGTTTATATTTATTATTAAACACTCATGAGGGTTTTCACCACTGACTCAATGGATTATAAGGGAGTCCATCCCTTAACCATTGTCATAAAACATTACAATGAAATATCATTAAAACACAAAGTACCTACCTAAAAGCTATTACAATCATCATAAGACCATTTACCCACAAATGAACAATCTTTATATGCTTGTGGCATGATTATTCCATCAGTGGAACATCCTGAAGCTCATGCTCATCTGCATGGACCATTATTTCTCTATCTACCACAATCCTACACATAATTTTTCTTTTGCACGAATCACCATCCTTTCCTGTCATTATTGTCATCAACAAGCTTTGGTAACATGATTAGATAAATCATTAATCAATCAATAACCAGTATTTAAAAGTGATCTTTGACATCTATTCATGTGCATACATGAGATGTAAATATAATATCACAACAATTACCACATTACTATGATCGTTCTTGCACCAACACACGTTTATATTTAAAGGAAACCACTGTAACCATCCATTTAATTTAAAGGATACTAGAAACTTTTCTTTCTTTTTCTGTGCATGTAACTAGATAAAAGCTTATTCAAAGAGAGCTATCCCCTTAGCTTCTTGTTTATGCATGTAACTAAGTAATCTTCCAATACAATAGATATTATTATTGTTACTATTATGCATGCAAATACATATCCCCTCCTAAGAGAAGCCTGACATAATAGATACCCTTATCATGCATGCAAATGCAAGTCCCTTTTCCAAAATTGTCTTTCTAAGATAGAGTTAGTTACAAAGTATATTGTACACCCAAATATATGCTTTGTTCTAAAAGAAAACTAATGTATTAGTTATTATTTCGTGCGGATATAAGTATATTTCCAAAGGAAAGACAATGTTTTTTTTCATGTGATTTATTGTTTCTCTTCCAAGTTCTAACAAATTGATTATTCCTTTTTGCATGTAAATTTTGGTTTCTCTTGAAAAAGTCTAACACAATAATTATATACTTTCCACGTATAATTATTTTTAAATAATCTAACATCATAGGTGTAATTTCCATGAATGCAAAGATCATCTCCTTTCAAAAGATCAAACAAAATATTTATATTTTTCGTGCACACAAATAACATGTTTCTATCAAGAAATATCAAGCATAGAAGTCTATTTCCGTGCATGCAAAGAATTTATTTCTTTTTGTGCAAGAAAATAACATGTTTCTTTCAAAAAATATCAAGCATAGTAGTCTATTTTGGTGCATGCAAAGAATTTACTTCTTCTCAAGAAATATCCAAAATAATAGTTTTATCTTGGTGCATGCAAGGAACTTAATTCCTTTCACCATAACTAAATATCAAACAATGTATTCTTTCAAATGATAACACAATAATTATCTTTCTTTTCATTCAATACAAATTCTTATCCAAAGAATAGTAACATAATAGTTTCCCTTTTATGCATAAAAATACAAACTTCAGTAACCTATGTTCATTTTAGCATGGAAATTTATGGGTTCTTTTTAAGAAATTAATCTAATTAATTTTATTTAAGTCACAATGCATGAAATTCTATGAAAAGTTACCCTTGTTAACTTATAGCTGAAGTCATGGACAAGAATTAATATAAAAAAATCAAACAAAATATTATTTTCCTTTCTCAAGAAACTTTTATATCATATTTATATATATATATATGTGTGTGTGTGTCTGTGTGTATGTTTTCTTTCCAAAAATATAATGCATGGAAACGTTTCCTTTTCAAAAATAAAATGTATAGAAACAACACAAATATTAATAACATATTTCTACCTTTCCACATAAATTATTTTTTGTGTCATTCTTTCCTAATAACATAACATCATTAAAATCCTCTCTATGCATAATGTATATAAACTTTCTTTTATGCAAATATTGTAGTAACTTATCTTTTCAAGAAATAGCATGTAATCAACATGTATACGTATCTTTAAGATGGTTGACATGAATTGATGGTTGATGTTACTTTAGCTTCTCTTTTGGCTGAGAGCATCCCTCTCTACTGACCTGTTACTCTTATGTCTGTTGCTTCTTACACAGTGCCATGCCAAAAATTCTAGGACACCAATTTCCAGGAGCTTTTCCTCAACACCGAAGTTGTTCAACCAAGGAATCATTAATATAAATCTTTTAGGTTTATTAACGATTTGCCTACTTTCCATGTTTCAAAATCACTCTCCTCAACACATTCTATTTTTCCCCCAAAAAACATAACACCAGGTCCCCCATGTATTGGATACATGTTCCTTTTTTTTTAAAAACTAGGAGGAGCTCCTCGAAAACCTCAACATTCATCCCCAAAAAACCAACCCAAAAATAAGTTTTGTGTTTCTCTCAAAATCGGTCTAGTTACAAATAAATCTTGGTTGAACTACCCAAATTAAATTTAATCAATAATAAATTTTATGTTATTAATTCTTTGATGTCTTGTGTTAAGGATAACTTATTGTTTGTGGACTTGCAAGCAAGAGGGAGTGGGAGAAACCCTTGGTAGCACATATAAAGACCCAAAAAGAGAACATCTATGTCTCAAGTATGAAAAATCCCCTCTTGTTCACACTCCTCTTTAGAAGACCATGCAAAATGTTTTCTTAAATCTAGATTTTTTCCCATTTTAGTTTCACTGATATTTAAATTAATTTTGGAACCAATTTTAATTCATAAACAATATCTAGAGAAAGCAGAAATATTTCAACATTCCATTTATGTTAAATTATTATTATTATTATTATTTCTTCTATATAGTTTATTATCTTAAGAGATTAATGACTACTCCATTATTTTGACTACACCATTAAACTCATAATATTGACTAAACAATTAAATTCATGACTTTTCAAGAATACAAATACTTTAATGATTAAGATTCCACCACTAAGCTAACCGTCAAAACCTAATCAATAATCTATCATAATTTAAAATAAATCAATTAATAAATTTATTTAATTAAAAAAGTTAAAACTTAATTTTAATAATATTCACCAACATGGAAAAATAAATTATTTTATATCTTATATTTAATTAGAATAATCAAAGTCAAATAGATGCATCCAAATTCTATAGACTATTTTTTCCAGAGAGAAAATCATCATGGATTATATTAAGAGAATATAAAGTTCTGAATACATACAACACTGTCCCATCCTGGAATAAATTCTATAGACTATATGAGTTAGATTGATCAAAATTTTACACAAATATTTGTTTTAACAAATTAATAATAAATAATAATTAAATACAATAAATTAATTTAAACATTGTTAAGTTAACGATTCTTTTTTAGTAAAAGCAATTTTAAATAAATAAAACTTATTAAATTTTAGTTTTTTTCCAAATATCCAAAAATATGAAATGTATTTTTATATTAAAAATTATTTTACAGTGCCTCGTTCAAAATTCATGCGGTACGCTTTTTGCATAACCGTACCCGAGAGACTCACGACAACAATAAAGTCAAGTCAAAATAATGTTTAGGAGGGGTTGGAATTTGAAGGGCATTTTGATTTTATTTTATGTTTAAAACAGTGAAAAAATTGTTTATTGTACTGAGTTTTGAAACCTAAAGAAACAATAAAGTTTAGTCAAAAGAATGTGTAGGCACGTTTGGAATTTGAAGGGCATTTTGATTTTATTTTCAGTTTAAAACATTCAAAAATTTGTTTCTTTGTGATGGGTTTTGAAAGACAAATAAATATGTGTATTATTTTATGACAAAAATTAGAGTTTTAATTTTTATAAAACTTTTATTGAGGCATGGTTTATGTCATGGTTATGTTTTTGTTTAAAGTTTTTTATTGCCTTTTTTTTAACGGGGTATTAATAAACTATATGAAAACAATGAATATAATATACAAAAGTTTTAGAACAAACTCAGATTGGTTTTAATTGTCATCTAAAATAGGATGAAACAAATTAGATTGGATGTCATTCCCATTAGGTGATATCATTTTTTCAGCCTCCAAGACAAAACTAACCAGTGCTTACCTTACCAATCCGAAATCAATGTAGATCGTTGAATGAATATGACTTTAATATTATTGGAGATATTCATAATGACAAAAATAGCCAAAATAAGATATTGAAAATGAGAGGTGGCTAGAAGATATTAACCGAGTGACATACATGTGGGTAGATGACATAGTAAATGAATGAACCATTGAATGAAATTGTTATAAAAAAAAGAGGTGTAAGAAAAATGCATAGAATCAGTTTATTGATAGATCTGAGCATATCTGGGCATGGTATCTTCATACAAACCACATGCCCACATTATGTTGAAAGAACACATAGAAGAAAATATGCATGTAGTGGAAGTTCATGAGAAGATTGACACTGTGGAGTTATTAGAGAAAGCAGGGATCATCAATTTTTAGGAATTTTACATTATATATGCAACACACATTCCAGAACTATTACAACATTACCATGCTTCAACAATCACTAAGCTATCAAATTCTGGTTTTATGTCAAACTTCCAAGATCGCACTAGTGTTCTTTGGTAGTTCAAGTTTCATCGTTGATAAGATGGTCAAATAGAAGCTGCCAAGAGCATGAAGAGCATTTTTCTCTGAAAGGTTATGTAAAATTTTGAATTCTTTAAATTTAGAAACCCATATAACACTCTGGAAGCAATGAGAAGCTTTGGAAAGCTATGGAAAATAACCTCTCAAAGGAAACAATGACTAGGTTGAGGAAGATTGCGGACAACAGTAGCACAAATTTCACTTCAATACAAGTTGAAGTGTTCTTTGACCCCGATAATGTGAAGGCCCATGCTTCCTACCCCTTCAACAACTATTACGTTAATATTGGGATGTTACCTAACACTTGTGGCTTTATCAAGAGTGCAACTCTTACTACAAAAGTTAATCCATATGAGTTTTAAATATATTTAAGTCTCTTACATTAATAATACGTTTATTACTATGAAAATATGTTTGTTTTAATTTAGTATTGCACAAACCTACCTTTAAGTTGCAAGCTCTGGAAACCTCTTACCCAAATAGATGCAAATTATTTTTATAATTTAATTTTTCTTTCTTTGTTGTTCTCAACATACCTCTTCTACAAATTTCTCAACATTATTAACCAATGCAACTTTCTTGAAGATTAACCATGGACAATTTTTTTAATTAACATTTTTAATATTTGAGTAGTAGTAGGGATAGTCATCTAGTTAAAATACACCTCATCTCATTACAAATAAGTTAATTTTGGAGAGTTATTAAGCCTGAAGTTTTGTAAGTCCAATTCTAAAATTAGTGCAATGGAGCGAGAGTGTTGCCATTAGTTTAACATTCTAAGTTTAACATTCTAGAGTGTTGCCATTACAAATTCCACATTATATCTACATTTTTCATAGAATATGAATCGGTGTATGTGACTTCTCTAGGTCACACCAAGAACCTTGATTCTACCATTGTAATGATATAAGAGTACACCTCACTAATTGTTCACTTGACAACAAAGAGAAAATTTCTTCTAAACTCAAAACCATCATTGAAGCAAACATATACAAGATCTAACATTAGGAAAACAAATTTGTTTAAAATTTTGAGGATGGTTTTGATGATGATGATGATGATGGTTAACGTCCACTGAGACCAAACATTGGTCTATCAGACCTACAGAAACAAATTATTTATTTTGATTTAAGATTTTATTCCTATGCTCAAAAAGCTTTGAGAGAAGCATCCCCATCTCACTATAATTTTGACATTGTAAAAGGCTTGGAAGGTCAGTATTGTAACAAAGGTTGTTAAATTGAGATCTAATGTGGTTGTACGTGGGGCACTCTAAGAGGAAGTGGTTTTCATCCTCGATGTTCCTATTCTCACATATATGGCAGATCCTTTCCATCCATGGAATTTTAGGAACTGCCCAATGACCTATTTCACTATGGAGCTCATGAGAATTTGTTCTAATCTTTGCTATATTGATTTTCTTCTTTGAGCTAGTTAAAATAGAGAGATACTTTTGATCTTCTAGGGTGGGGTTGATGACCTTCTTATAATAACTTAATTTTCTTTTAGCCGCTAAATCTTTCTCACACCACATTTTTTCTTTGAACTTAGAAGTAACAATATCTTTAATGTTATTTATGTTTTGCAATGCATCATTCTCATTGATCTCCCAATAGTTTAATCAGGCCCTTGTGTCTTTATGCCACCCCCGATTGAGCCTTAGGTGGTTTTGGCTAGAATTTAAAGCTAGCTTACGAAGTTTATGATCGTCTATGTTATTGAGTTTGTGCTTGTACAACAGAAACCTAATCATATCTAATCAAAAACCTAAAAAAGGTTAAAAATGATATTTTTTATGTATGATTGACCATCGGGTCTGGACCCAAAAATTAAAAAATGTCCTGTGAATGATGTAGTGTGAATGATGTGCTCTATGTCTCATTGTTTTTCACCAAGCAGAAGGAAAATATATAAGCGCGATTATATCTTTGGTTATGAATTTTAGATATAGTAATTTTTTTATAGTACTAATCCTTTGTCCAATTTTAAGATTTCCATTATTGATAATAGGTTATCGACCAAGAATCCTATGTAAAAATTTATATTAAAATGCTTTTAATACATTGTGTTGGTTTTAGTATAAATTTCAACCCCACATCGATTCCATGTGATTATGATGGTGGAAAGGACAGGGAGCCTAGATGATAATTCAACTACGAAGTCCTTGAAATGGAAATATCTTGGGAAACTTTCCCATTGGCATTGATGAACAAATTCATTGTGAAACTTTCCTATTGGCATTGATGAACAAATTCATTGCGAAACTTTCCTATTGGCATTGATGAACAAATTCCTTGGGAAACTTTCCTATTGGCACTGGTGAAAAAATTCCATTTGTTTTTACTGAAATTACCACATTTAAATGCTTTGGTAGAAATCCAAATTGATAATATTGAAATAGGATCAGATTGATTGCAATAATGGGAGTCCACGTGTGAGTAAAACATATTTCTAGATTTGCCCATAACTTGTGTATCTTGGGTTTTGGAGAAGAAATGATAAGTGGAACATGGTTGGTTAGGGAGTTGTGGACCACATCAATAACTGATTAAAATGATCTCATCAATATGTGAGTAAAATGGACTTTACGTTTCAATAAATAATGTTATGGTCATGTTTTTTTTTCCTTATGATAAATATATGAATTATTTTAACATAATTGTGTTATTGAAGTGTACTTTTTTAATTAAATGGTTATTGGCAAAGGATCAACTTATTATCATAACATTATAATCAAAGGGAAAATAATTAAACATAACGTTTTTGGACAGGAATCTTAAAGACCCAAAACTTTTATAAAAAAATATTTGACGCGTAATGAGGAATCCAAATTCCAACCCTATGTGTACGTATTTCAAAACCAATAAACTTTAGTCCCTCATGGTGATTTTTTGGTGGCTCTTCATTTGTTCCATCCATCAAATTCACAAAGTTATTTGTTTTACAAATATGGCGTAGTTTAACTTATAGAAGATTAGATTTTTCACGACATTTTTTTTCTTCTTCTGATTTTAATCAAAAGCCAGTAAAGATTTTTTTCCCCTAGGATTTTTCAAGATTTTGAATCAATTTATGCATTCAAAATTGCATTTTAGACAACAAAAAATCACATTCTTTCTTGAAATTGTTGTTGGCAAAAAAAATATTTCCTGTACCTATATCTCCAATTAAATTCCATTTCATTATCCCTACATAAACTTCTCAAAATTTTATTTTTTATCCATCGTATTCTCAAAAGGTTATTTGCTTTACAAATATTTACAAATATCTAGATTCTCTTTAAATATTCCTACTTTAACTTACCAAACTTTTCTTAGAGAATCCATACAGGTGAGAATGGTTTTAGATAGAGGAGGAATGACCTGTTGAAGAGTTTTGTGAACCCAATGTTTCGGACTACGAAGTGAGTCCATCATCAGGGGATGCGGCAATAAATAATCTATTATCTATTGCCGCATCCCCTGATGATGGACTCACTTCGTAGTCCGAAACGTTGGGTTCACAAAACTCTTCAACAGGTCATTCCTCCTCTATCAAACTTTTCTTCCTTAAAAATATAATATTATTTGTTGCAGGTGCATTTCATAACTTGTTTTCAATATTCATTTATTGAGTTCAAGTCATTTCCATCATAAAATGGAACATTCCATGTCCATACTAAAATGGTTTGGTTAAGGGAAATTATTAAAATTTAATAAATTATGATTTAATGTAGATTTTAGTTAGTTTGGGTTTAAATATATTTATGTATATGTTTAAATAAATAAATAAGATTATTTTTAATTAAAATAAATTTAATATAATTGAATAATTATTTAAATATACATTATTAGTCAGCCTCAAGGGTTAGCTCAACTAGTTGGATCCCCGTTGTTAAGTATCTTTCCAATCGGGAGGTCAGAGCGTCAATTCTCCTCAATGACCTTGGGGTTAGGCTTTGCTAGTCTGGCTGAAGGACGTTAAAAGATTCCCTTCGAGGTCGATCTGCCTAGATTTTTCGTGGATGTAGCGGCCACCCTGTGAACCACCCATAAACAAAAACTATACGTTATTAGTTAAATAAATATAATACAAGTTAAAAGTATTAAAATTTTAAAGGACTTTAATTTATTTTAATAGGATTATATCACTTGGAAATCTCTTCATTATGTAAAGTATCGTGACAAATGAAATATCCATTTTTATTTCCCTCAAATTATCTAACATGTATGCCATTTACAAGGGTAGGGTAGTTGCACGTAGGGATTACAGTAGGCAATGCCATGCATTACAATTTATCCTTGAATTTAGATGGAACAATACTATTATTATTATTATTATTATTGTTTACCATGGCCTCTTCCTTCATACCCCAACGGTTTAGTAAAAACATGGCATCTTTATCCCAACCTCACTTGAGCCATAGTTAGTTTTGAAAGAAGTTTGAAGCAATATTATGAAGCTGTTTGTCTTCCTAAGATTTCATAAAAACCTTTAGATTTCCACTATATTTCTCCATAATTCTATAAAAATGCTACAACTCTAAACAATTAGTGTGAGAAGAGCCTCAAAGAAAAGTTTATTCTTATCGTATAACAAAATGTCCATATTTTTTTATCACTTTCAATCCCATAATAAGTTTTGCACTCTTTATTTCTCCTTTTTTCAAGTCTATAGTTCGCGTTGAGCATGTGATGAATACTAATTCTAAGATATGTGTATAAATTAATTTCCTCTAGCCTGCACTTGCCATACCTAAAATTAGTGTAAGTGATATGTTTAGATTTAATTATCATAACCTTTGTTTTATTAATGTTAATAGTCATACTTGTACTGTATCTTAAATTCTCTAGAATTTTTAATTGTTTATCAAGATCATATGGACTTATTGCCATAATAGTAACATCATCAAGAGAAATGACTAGGATAACAAATAAACCAACTAGCATCAAGCTTACACAACCTACTTCTTCCAAACATTCCTTTAACCTGTAAATGTATATGTCAAAAGGGGTAGGCGATAGTGGAACACCTTTCTTAGATCTTGTATTCCAATTAATTTCCTCCAATTAAGTCTCATTGTTCCTAAACTTGACAACAAAATTTTCATACAATATTATTATAATAGCTCTTAGCTCAAAGAAAGATTTTAGCTCCTCTAACATATTCCAATGGTCATTCTTGGGCATTATGTCAAAATATTTTCTAAGTTGAAGGAAACAACACAAGAACTTTATTTATATTATAGAGGCACTCTTCTAAGATTATAATAAGCATAATAAGGTGTTCCACAGTTAGAATAATAACTCTTAAATATATCCTACCCTTCATCTCTTTTTCCCTTACTTTCTAGCCATACATTAATGTCATTTTCCAAGATTATTCTATATAGCTTGGCTAAAAGGGGCGTCTTTATACTGGTCAAATAAATAAAGGTGGTGTACCTATTCCCACTTTAAAAAATAGGATTATTGAGGCTCTGAGTCCAAGGCTTAGGTACCATACTTGACTATTGAATTGAAGATATTGTATATGTAAGGGATAAGGAGAGGGACTCCAATCTTTAAAATCTCTATCTGATAGTATACAATATCATTATCTTTCCCGTTTACGAGTTACTTAACCACATGATCCATGTCTTATATAAGAAGAAAAATAACTACATATGTAAAAAGGATTAGAATATTATCCAAGAAATTAGGTGATTTAAGATAGAAATTGAAATCCATCAAATGAATCATATTGTTTTCTTTAGTTTTACAACCTAAAACTTACCTCCAAAATTTCTTAGGATATAGCTTAACTAGGTGAGAATGCTTCTCTTGATTCCTATTTCTATATCACCTTCTTTCAATTAAAGCTTTGTACTATTTATCTTCACACATTTTGACGACACTCTTTATCATGCTAAGTGTTGGTTATTTTATTGTTCTTTTTACACATCATTTCTATAGAGAACTTATTCACGGAATTAAAGAGGGTAGTTATGGAATTATGATAGATATATTTCAATATTTTTTCTCATTTGATAAAGAGCCTCAATTTATTAGTTAATTTATTTAAAAATAATATATTCATCTTTAGTTAATACTAAGTTTTTCTTTTTGGTTATCATAATTCTTTTCAATGGAGCATTTCTTCATGGAAAAATTTAGAGTTTGGGTTAAGGGTTTATGACTATAGAGAAGTTCATGGTCATTTAAAATGTCAACATTAAATATTTCATTGCATAGGGGATATCAAATATCAAATAATCTGCAATATTAATGCCAATCCTATTAATACAAGTCATTCTATTCGATTTATGATAATGTATTAGAGTATTGCAAATTGTTTAATTTTGAGAAGCAAAAAGTCTGATGATCATGATCCCAAACAAATTATCAACAAATTATTTAGAGTTTTTTTTTTGTATTTTCTAATCAGAATAAGGCCTTCATTAGGCCATAGACGATTAGGCTTGAAATCATTATTTATGGTGATAATTTGATTAGTTGTTGTTATACCATTAAGTCTCCTAACAAAAGGACATTTCCTTCCTTTATTAGATTGTAAATATCATGTTCTAAGATATTGTATGAATAGATTTTATCTATATTTTTTTCTTGCAAAAGGTAGATTTTTAGATATGAAATAACATACTTCAATATAAATCCCTTTAGTATTAATATCTTAAATACCCATCCCTATTAACTAATTGAAAGATACCTTCCTATGAAACCTAATGTGAGGAAAAACAATTTTTTTTATGTAACAAACTATTCCTTCAATCTCTCTTCATTATGATTTCTTCTTTCATATGGACCACAACATAAATCCTTCAATTTTAGGAGCCTTATATTCTTCTTGATTCTAAGTTTCAATAAGTAATATAATAGAAAATTTACTTCAGATCAAAATTAGAGTAAGCCATTTTCTTTAGGAAAGCAGCTAAAATTCCATGAGAGATTATGGAGTGTCTCGAATTCCTATTTAGTATTTTATTTTTTTGTATTTATCCTTCATAATAGCTTTTCTATTTTTAATTATTCTCTATTTTCCCCTTAATTTTATTTTTTACCTTTTAAACATCCTCCCTTAATTCATCTTCCTCTTTTAGAATGAGATATTCATTTACAAATATTCCTAATACTTTTAAACATGGAGTTTCCCTAAACATTCCCTACTATGCTCACTAGAATTTACTTTAACATAAAGTGACATCTATATCCTTAAATATTTTTTCAACACTCTCTCATTCTTTGAAACAAGTTAATTCAATATGTAATTGTAATTTTTTCCTTGACTAGTGGTAGTACGTTGTAATCTTTCTCTTTTAAACAAAAATCCACGAGGATAAAGATTTCTTTGTTCGTGCTCCTAATTTAACTCCATAAACTTATCCATTTCGTCCTTTATTTGATTACTTAGTTTCCAAACTTAAGGCCAAATTATTATTTATTTTTTATATTGACATTTTAATATTATTTCTCAAATTTATACTTTGATGGCTAAATTTGATTACTTAATTTCCAAACTATTGAAAGCAAAATTATTATTTATTTTTTATATTAGCTTTTCAATATTATTCCTTGAATTTATACATTGAAAGATATTCATATCCCCTTCTTAGGTTGATTTTATTTTTGGCTTTTCTTTTTAATTATTTTTACAATCTAATCTCCATTTTTAAGAGCCTGGTTTTCAAACCTAAGAATAGAATTTTTTTTTAAAGTTTGAATATTTTTTTTTCCTCTAATTTTATTTTATTATTTTATAAATTTATAAAAAAAACTATAAGATTATCCAATGGTAAATTACTCGTACTAAAAGTAAAATAAATTATATAGGAGTATGAAAATAAATTTATGCACCTAACTCATATCGCAATAAGAGTGAAAGTAAAATATATATGAGTGGGAAAAGGAAGTTGAGTGGAAAATGGGATTTTACACCTAAATAAGTAGAAGTAGTAGACACTCTTGATTCTTCATAGGACCTTATTTAAACTAAATATTTCCCATGAGTCCAACAGTAATGAAATGTTGACCTACACACATCTGATAGTAGAAACTTTTATTTTGATCTTATTTAAACCAAAAAAAATTCATTAGTTCAAGAGTAATGAAATGATTGTCTATAAATATCTAATATGCACATTTATAATTCTTTTAATAATATTATTATAATATTATTATGTCAAGAGGAACATTCTACAATTGAGTATGAGGGATATGTGTAATTTTTTTTTTTGCTCAAATTTTGTTGATATGGATGTATTTTAAAATAAAATAAAAAATATACTCAAAATAACAAAAACAATGTCAACTATAATAAAATAAGAAGGAATATAGATCACACGATAGCTCAATTGGTGATTAGAGTACTACTAAATTTATGTAAACCATGAGATTTCATGTTCTACTTCCCCATTGGTGAAAAAATATATATAAATTTAGTTATCTTTAACTAAAAGCATTATAAAACATCAATAATCTCACTCTCACAATCTTTGAGTTTCTTGTTACTATTAGTTCATATTGAATCTTATGTTTTGATGGATGTGGAAATTCCATACAACAATGTATATGACTTCCATCTCATTGGATGTCCTATATATATATATATATATATATATATATATAGATAGATATGCCTTGAAATTATCTTTTGGCACTTGGATTAAGTAGACTACAAAACTTTAATCTACAACTCTAACATATTTTTGTCTATGTTTTAGACAAAATCCACCCAAAATATATACAAGAAAAAGAACCAGAATGAAAAAGACGGAGACTATTGAATTTGTTTATAATATTTTAACCATAATAATTTTCTTTTAATTAATTTTTATAATATATGCATATATGTATAAATGGCATTGAAATATTTTACTTATTATCTGTATTTAATATATTTATTATTATTATTGTTTGATGAATGCAATATCTTAATTTTATATTAAGAATTGAATTAATTACACATCTTCCTATTATCTCTCTCTCTGATATATAAACCCTAGAATTAGAAAAAGATTAGAGGGATTAAATTACTTGAATTACTTTAAATTAAGATTTCATATCAAAAGATTTAATCCACCTAAAACTTATTAAATATTTTATTAAGATCAATCTACACTGATTTAAACAATGAAAAACTGGCTATAATAAGATTAATTATAAATTAAAGAAATAAAAATATAAAAAAAAAAATATTGATTAAATATTCATTATCAACGATAATATTTATAACCAAAAAGAATTTATCAGAGACCATATAACAAAGGATATTTACCACAAAAAGGAGAATTTTAGGAAAAAGGGAGCATTTCCATATGACACTATTTCCACACTTATTCACAGTTTTAAAACTAGTTATTGTGCCAGTCCAGTGAAACTAGTTATTGTGCTAGTCGAGTCACGAGGACTTTATTGATAAAAAAATACCATACAACGTGTATATATATTGGGCATAAAAAATAAGAAAACATGAAATAATACATTTAACATTATAATAGGGAATTAAGAGTTTTTATATTTTGCAATAGGTGTATTATAAGGTATTTTTATCTTTCTAAGTTCATGGTAGAAAGAAAACTCATTTGAATGAGGTTTTAGGTTTTCTATGTGGTTAGGTGAGTTTCCATGTTACTTTTGATCTTGTGATTTTTCTCTTCAATTTGTTGGTAATCCTTTTATAATGTATCTACTCAAGAATGAATCTCTTCAATTGGAAACGATGCAAGATTAGCAGCAATAGAATAAGTAATAGCACATAGTGGGTTTCCCAGTTGCATTTGGATGGATTTATGGGCCCTTTTGTGAACTTAACTCATACATTTCCTTGATATTCTCTTTGAACCTTTGAATACTTCATTTTCTATAATTTATTTGAAAAGGAGAAAGGTGCATTGTAGAATGAATTTGGGGTCATAAGAGAAGCATCATGTCATTATAGTAGGGATATAAATCGGGTATAAAAAATGTTAATGAGAAAATTAATGCCAAAAAGTAGGGGATTTTTAAATTGGGAGTGTATTGAGTTCATATTGACAAGGGGTTAAATAAAGTGATTTTTAGAGGTATTTTCTAATATGTAGTCAAATTAAGGGTATTGATTAGTATGCCATGAATGCATGTGATATGTCAGAGGGTTTTGCTCGGTCATGTGTAATGTAATGTAAACATTCTAAGTTAGTAAAAATAAAATAAAAATAAAAATAACCCTAAAAAAATAAAATAAAATAAAATAATAAAAATTAAAAAAAAAAAATTAAAATGAAAACAACTTTACATGGTATGAGAGCTCATTGTGTTCATGTGAAAAACATCTTTCTTATTTAAGGGGGAAATTAAAGTAGCCTAGATCCATGTTAATTCAGAATCTACCAAACTTCTAAAAAAAATGACAAATCTAAACTTATATTAAAAAAAAATTATACTCCATTTACAATTTGGAAAATATTTAACTATTTAATTAAAAAACAATACTTTCAATAAAAAACAATACTTTCACTCTCACTTACGCTTTGTAATGTATTTTTAATACACAGCTTATGTAAAACCAAATATATTTTTGAAATAATATTTTCATTAGTTTTGTTTCAGAGTGTGTTTGGTGAGTGATGTCTTACACTTTGTAACGTATTTTAAATACAGAGCTAAGTAAAACATTTTTTTTTAAATAATATTTTCGTTAGTTTTGTTTCAGAGTAAATAATATTTTCATTAGTTTTGTTTCAGAGTGTGTTTGGTGAGTGATGTCTTACACTTTGTAACGTATTTCAAATACAGAGCTAAGTAAAACATTTTTTTTTAAATAATATTTTCGTTAGTTTTGTTTCAGAGTGCGTTTGATCGGTGATCCATTGATAGGAAGAAGTTCTATAAATTTAGACACGCCAAAAGAACAGAAAATATATATATATATATATATATATATCATAAAATGGAAAGAAAAATACAAAATATTATAAAAAATATATAAACAATTATAAAACATAAAAATTTATAACCAAAAAAACTATTAAGTTTATTTTAAAATAATAATAATACTAATATATATATATATATATATATATATATATATATATATATATATATATTAATTATATTATATTATAATTATGTTTTTATTTAATTAAAATATATTAATTTGAAACAAAATTTCAAATATATAATATATAATTATATTAATAATAAAAAACTTATTTAGTAAATAAGGAATATTTTTAAGTTATATCTATAAAATATTAAAAATAATAATGTAAAACAAAATTTTAACTATATAAGATATAAATAATGTAGTTATAGGAGGTTATAAAATAAGAAAGGAAAAGAAACTGAATACAACCACAGAAGTAAAAACTCAATATTTACGTGGTGAAACCCTGACAGGGTGTCAAGGAAACATCCACGGGGTAAGGGATTGGAATTTCTATTCAATCAATAAATGATTCTCCTTGCAATAGTTTAGGCATTCATCAATTTTATATGAGCCTCCTTAGTTACATAACTGTTGATTCGGTATGAAACTAACTTGTCAATAACTAATACAATTTTACCCAAATTTACATTAATTAGTTGTCAATTGCCAACAAACTCCACATTGACAATAATTTTCCTAATCCCTTGCCCATGCCCATTCATCATCTCTTCTACAAGCCAAGAGAAGCTAAAAACCATCGCAGCTTCTCTACTATAACTGGCTTTGTGAATATGTCTGCACAATTCTCCCGTGTATGGATTTTTTGAAGAGCTACTTTTTTGCCACCGATCACATGTCTCAGAAAATGATACCTTACATCAATGTGCTTACTTCTGCTATGATAAGCAGGATTTGTAGCCAAGTGAATAGCACTCTGACTGTCACAAAGTACATTCACTTTCTCCTGCGTCCTTCCAATCTCATCAAGTAGACCCTTTAACCAGATTGCTTCTTTACTGGCATGTGAAGCAGCGATATATTCTGCTTCGGTAGTGGACAACAAAACTGCTTCTTGAAGCTTTGACATCCAACTAATTTCTCCACCTGCAAGAGTAAAGACATAACCTATAGTAGATATTCTTTTGTCAAAATCACCTGCATAATCAGCATCTACATATCTGCAGACTGATCCTTCACTACCATTAGAGATGATGCAATGGTCACTTGTGCCTCTTAGATATCAAAGCACCCATTTCACTGCTCACTAATGTTCATCACCTAGATTTTCCATGACCCTGCTAACAACTCCAACTGCATGTGAAATGTCAGGTCTTGTAGATACCATCGCATATATTAAGTTGCCTATAGAATTTGCATATGGTACATGAGACATATACTACTTTTCTTCATCATTTCTAGGACTCAAAACCAAATAAAGCTTAAAAAGGGAAGCTAATGGAACATTAACGGGTTTCACACTATTCATATAGAACTTTTCAAGTACTTTCTCCACATACTTCTGCTGTGATAATCAAAGCTTACCATATTTCCTGTCTCTGTGTATCTCCATGCCCAAGATATGTTTTGTTGCTCCAAGATCCTTCATATCAAACATCCTATAGAGCTGAGCCTTTAACCTATTGATCTCTTCCATGCTTTTTCTTGCAATAAGCATATCGTCAACATACAAAGCTAAGATAATGAATATGCCATTGAAAATCTTGAAGTATACACAATGATCATACTCACTTCTAATAAAGTTCCGGCTCACCATGAAGAAGTCAAACTTCTTATACTATTTCCTGGGAGACTACCTCAGACCATACAATGATTTCCTGAGCTTGCAAACTAATCTTCTGCTACGACCTTGTAGAAAACCTTCTGGTTGTTCCATATATAACTCTTCATTCAAATCACCATGTAGAAAAGTTGTTTTAACATCTAACTATTCTAACTCAAGGTTAAATAATGCAGTTAGTGCCAACACAGTACAAATAGAAACAAGTTTTACAACTGGTGAAAAAATATCATGAAAGCCAATACCTTCAACCTAAGAATACCCTTTTGCTACCAGTCTTGCCTTATACCTTTCGATACTTCCATCAACTTTCGGTTTCAGTTTGAAGACCCATTTGCATCCAACAACACTTCTCCGTTCAGGAAGCTCTACAAGATCCCAGGTATTGTTACTAGCTAAGGAATCCATTTCTTCTCCAATAGTTGTTTTCCATTCTTCGCTATTTGTATCACCTACTTCTTCTTGATAACAAGAAGGTTCCCCATCTTCAGTAATCAAAGCAAAAGATGAAGCATAATCTTCATACCCTGTGGGAGTTTTTCTTTCCCTTGTAGACTTTCTTAGAGTGACTGGTTGTTGAATTGGTTCAGAAACTTCAATAGCTTCCTTTGTATCTTCAACACCTATTTTCTCTAGAAATCTCTTCGTCCTTTTGACTGTCATCGAAAGGTCTAGCCTCCAACTGAATTTGTTGATATGGCGATACATGTTCCTGTTCAATTCTTTCAACATTTGATTTTAAAAAAGAAGATTGATGAAATGTTACATCTCTACTAATGAATATCTTCCCCGATGTAGGATCCCACAACCTGTATCCTTTCACCACATAGTCATACCCAACAAAGACATAACATTTCAATTTTGGATCTAATTTTTAACGTTGATTTTTAGGAATAAGAGCATAAGCATCACAACCAAATATCCTTAAATGTGAATAATCACAAGACTAACCTGACCAAACTTCTTCAGGAATTTTACAATTAATTGCTACTAAAAGTGATCTGTTAACTAAATAACAAGCAATGGATACTGCTTCTACCCACAACTCCTTTTGTAGGTTAGCATTGTTGATCATGCTTCTGGCTCTTTCCATAAGATTTTGATTCATACGTTCATTAACACCATTTTGTTGAGTATAAAAGGTAGTTTTGTGTCTATCAATTCCTTCATCCTTACAGTATTGCTCAAATTCTATTGAAGTAAATTCACCACCATTGTAAGTTCTTAAACATTTAATTAATTTTCCTGTTCTTTTCTCTACCATTTCTTTAAATTGTTTAAAGATATTGAATACGGCAGCTTTCTTTTTCAGTATAAAGACCCAAACTTTACAAGAGAAATCATCAATAAACGTTAAAAAATATAAAGCACCTCCATATCGTACAACAAGTGATGGTCCCCACAGATCAGAATGAATATAGTCTAAAATATCTTTACTATTATGATTTCCAGTTTTAAATCTTTGTTTAAACTATTTTCCATACACACAAACTTTACAGAAATCCAACTTCAAAGATTTTAGATCAGGAAGTGATTTACGTTTCATCAGTACGTGAAGACCTTTTTCGCTCATGTGACCCAATCGTTGATGCCATAAAAGAGTACCTCCTTCTTCTTTTCTTGACACAATCATTGGTTCATTGACTTGACTACTTCCTTTGAGTCTGTAAATATTTCCAACCTTTTTTGCTTTCATAACAACTAGGGCCCCTTTAGAGACTTTCAGCACTCCATTCTAACCTGTAAATTTATAACCATCTGAATCCAACACTCCCAAAGAAATCAAATTTTTCTTCAATTCAAGTACGTGTCTAACACTAATTAATGTTCTAACCGTGTTATCATACATTTTAATCATGATATTTCCCATCTCAATAGTCTAACATGATACATTATTATCCATAAACACAGAACTACCATTTACATCTTCATATGAGGTAAACCAATTTCTGTGTGGAAACATGTGATGAGAAGCACCAGAGTCTAACAGCCAACTTTCAAAACCCTGAGAGACATTACATACAGGTAAAGTTTCATCTATCATACATAATTCTTCAGCAGATAAAACTTCGTCTGTCATACTTGAATCAACCTTATTTTATTCCTTCTTCAGGTTATCAAACTCTTTTCGTTTCTAGCAATCTTTCTTAAGGTGTCCAATTTTTTTGCAGTGCCAACATTTTTCCTTACAATTCTTTCCCTTTGATTTAGATCTGGAAGACCCCCTTATTTTTTCTCCTCTTTCCTTTGACCTTCGTCTAGCTATCATGCCTTCTGGTGTTGTTGTTCCAGTATTGGATTTCCTCTGTACTTCTTTAGACAAGAGAGCTCCCACAAGTGATTCAAATTTCAAAGAATCAACGTTGCTCAAACTGATTGAAGTTACAAAGTGGTCCCATGACTCGAGCATAGAACACAACAAGGTTATAGCTTTGTCTTCTTCCTAAATTTTAACTTCCATATCTGATAATCGGCATATAAGTGTATTATAACCATTTAAATGCTCTGCAACTTTTGAACCCTCCTTCATTCGAAGACTGTACAATTTTCTTTTCAAAAAAATACTATTGTTTAATGACTTTGTCATATATAGTTTTTCCATTTTTTCCCATAAGCCTGAAGTTGTACTCTATTCAACAATGTTGAAGAGAACTTCATCCGCCAGGCATAACCTGACGTTACTGAGAGCTCGAGCATCCAAGTCCTCCCAGTCTGAATCTTTCATACTAGAAGATTTCTTATTTGCCCCATCCAAAGCTTTGTGCAACCCTTGTTACACAACCAAAGCCCTAACTTTCAGTTTCCAGAGAGAAAATTTGTTCTGGCTAGTGAATTTCTTCACCTCGAACTTTGCATTCGATATCTTACCCATTTTCTTCCTACTACCCTTCCTTCTAGTGTTTCCCCCTAGGGTATATGTCTTTCACCTCCAAGGGTTCTGTTTTTCTACCTTTCACCTCCTAGGGTTTCTGTTTTTTTTCTTACCTAGGGTTTAAACTAAATAGAAAAAACCCTGAAAACCTACACCAAAATTCTTTTGGCCTTTTTTTTCAAATTTAATGGAAAAGGCTTATACAGTTTCACGAAAAATATCCCTGCTTTTCTGAACAAATCTGAAAATATTTGTTTTTTTTTTTTTTTCTAATTTTTTCTTTTCAGAAATACCTAGATTAGCTTGCAATTCCCTTGCTGCAGTGCTGGAGTATCCACGTTATGCTCCCCGGCAGTGAGCAACCAGCAACCCTCTTCCTCAATAGCAGCACTCTTCAACACAGCTACTCTATCAAGCAGTGGGCATGGGCGTGGGCATGGGCTCAATCAGTAGCTCTCTCTCTCTTCCTCAACAACAACCGTCTTCCTCAAAAAAAAATTTGGTAGCTTAAAAAATTATGCGATAGTTTTCTCTTTCGGCAGCTTCAAAAAATCTACGGCGGCACACTTTCTCCTTTAATTCGACGACTTCAAAAAAAAATTGCGGCGACAACTCTTTCTCCTTTGATGGCAGGAGCTTTGATTCTTTCACCACACCTTGACGAGTAGCACGCAGAGCAGAGAGTCATCGTTTCTCCACCTTTCTCCAGTTCTGTACAAGCAACGGGCCTCTATGTAGGTTTTGGGCCCCCACAACAACTCTGGTCCACGCAGAGAGGAACGTGGTAATGATTTTGCTACGCAAAGATGAGGCTCAGGTTCATACACAGCACGTTGGTTTGATAGCATAGACTTCTCCTTGCTCCTTCTGGTCTTTAACACACAGCAATCGTTCCACTGAAACAAATGACCCAGCCAGTGTTCGTTTGATACCACGCAGCGCTCTTTCACCTTTTCTTGTGCAGTGTCTCCTCAACTCAACTCATTTGCTCTGATACCAATTGTAGTTACAGGAAGTTATCAAACAAGAAAGGAAAAGAAACTTAATACAACCACACAAGTAAAAACTCAAGATTTACGTGGTAAAACCATGGCACGGTGTCAAGGAAACATCCATGGGGCAAGGGATTGGAATTTCTATTCAATCAATAAATGATTGTCCTTACAATAGTTCGGGCATTCATCAGTTTTATATGAGCCTCCTCAATTACATGACTGTTGATTCGGTATGAAACTAACTTGTCAATAACCAATACAATTTTACCCAAATTTACATTAATTAGTTGTCAATTACCAATTAATAAGTACGAATATAAAAACACCATATATTGCCACATTTAAAAACTATCATAATAACTATTTACACTTCCGTTGTAAACCATTTTAAAACTAATTCTTTTATTTTATTTTAAAAATAAAAAAAAAATATTAATATAAAATCAAATTACAACTTTATATTTTATAAATTTATATTATTATCGGTGACAAAAATAGCATAAATGTATTATTCACACTAAATACTCTTAGAACCTCCATACACATTAAATACTCCATAGACATTAATTATTTCTCAATTATAGTAAATCTATTTTCAGTGTCTTTATATATAGTAATAAAAATAACTCAAACATTTAGACACAAGTATATCATTCGCACTCACTTGGTTACTGCTTTTTAAGGTCCAGTAGAAGTGGTTTCCTCACCAACGGACTTATAATAAAAAATATAAACACACACAACCTAACTTTCTCATACACATTAAATACATTCAAGCTATCTTAAAAACTGATTTTCTTTCTAACAAACTTCCAACATCTAAGACATACAATTATACCAACCAAAACGCTTACTATTATTAAAAGCACACTTTCTATTATTGAAAACAGCACACTTCTCATTATACCAACCAACACACTTCCTATTATTAAAAACAGGGTGCGCAGATATGGACAAAGAAAAACTAGCAAAAAGGAAAATAGATCGCACTTAAAACACTTTAGAAAGAAATCAAAGCCAATGTCAATCACGGTTGGAATTAAATATTTTTTTTTTTGCTTTTAAAATTACAAGCTTTCAGCCGAAAATGTTATCTTAAAATTTTCTGTTTTTATTATAATATTCGGATAATAAATTGAATCAACATAACCATAATACTATTTATTGAATCATGAAGTTTATTTGATGACTTTACATGCTTATTAATAGGATCTACAACTCCCAAACCAATCATATTTCACTTATGAATTTTTATTCAAAAATAGGATTAAAAAATGATGGGAAAATCTAAAAATATATTCACTCTTGGGTTCCCATTATTGCAATCATTCTGCTCCTATTTCAATATTTTCAATTTGGATTTCTATCAAAGCATTAAATGTTGCAACTTACTGTAAAAACAAATGGATTTTTTTCACCAATGTCAACATGGAAGTTTTCGAAGAAAAAATTTCCATTTCAAGAACTTCAAGGACTTCGTAGTTGACTTATCATCTAGGCTCCCTATGCTCTCCACCATCACAATCCCATGGAATCATGTGGGGTCCCATCACAATCCCATGGAATCATGTGGGGTCCAAATTTATAGTAAAACCAACACAATGTATTAAAAGTGTTTTAATATTTCATAAAGTTTTACATATGAGTCTTGGTCAATAATCTATTATCAATAGTGGAAATCTTAAAATTGGACAAAGAATTAGTACTATAAAAAAAATTACTACATCTAACATTCATAACCAACTCTATAATCCACCTTATTTATTTTCATTCTCATTAGTGAAAAACAACGACACACAGAGGACATCATTCCCATTACATCATTAACATGACATTTTTTAATTTTTGGGACCATAAGAGGTCGAAAATCATACATAAACAAATATCGTTTTTAACCTTGCTTTTCATAACCATCCTCAAAATCTTAAAAATATATGTTTGCCTAATGTGAGATCTTGTATATGTTTGCTTCAGTGATAGTAGTGAGTTTTCCAGTGAATTTTGGCTTTGTTGTCAAGTGAAAAATTAGTGAGATGTACTATTGTATCATTACCACAGCAGAATAGAGGTTCTCGTGTGACCTGCAAAAGTCACATGCACTAGTTCATATTCTATGAAAACTGTGCATATAATGCTGAAATTGTAGAATTGAAAAAATAAATGAAAATCTAAAGGTAGATAAATTTCCCGTGCAAATTTCTTACTTTTTAATTTAGAATGTTAAACTAATGGAAACACTCTAGCTCCTTTGCACTTATTTTAGAATTGGCCTTACAAAACTTCAGGCTTAATAACTTTCCAAACTTAGCTTATTAGTAATGAGATTAGGTGTATTTTAACTAGATGACTATTCGTACTACTACTTAGATTATAAATTATTATAAATGTTAATTAAAAAAAATTGTCCTTTCTTGAAGCAAGCTATGTTGATTAATAATGATGAGAAAATGATTGGAAATTTGTAGCAGAGGCTTCTTGAGAACAACAAAGAAAAGATAATTAAATTATAAAAATATATTGGATGGGTAAGAGTTTTCGAGAGCTTGCAAATTAAAAAGTAGGTTCGTGCAATACTAAATTACAACAAACATATTTTCATAGTAATAAACACATTATTAATGGTAATAGACTTAAATATATTTAAAACACATATGGATTAACTTGTGTAGTAAGAGTTGCACTCAGGTCGAAGTCACCAGTGTTAAGCAACATCCCAGGCTCAACGTAACAGTTGTTGAAGGCTTAGGAAGCATTGTCCTCCACATTATCAAGGTCAAAGCACACTTCAACTTGCTATATTGAAGTGAAATTTGAGCTAGAGTTGTGCTCCAATCTTCCTCAACCCAGTCATTGGTGCTTTCGAGATGTTATTTTTCATGGCATTCCAAAGCTTCTCAATGCTTTCACAGTGTTATATGGGTTTCTAAATTTAACGAGTTCAAAATCTTCCACCATTTTTTAGAGAAAAAACACTTCTCATGTTCTTGGGGGCTTCCATGTGACCATCCTATCAAGGATGAAACTTAAATTATCAAAGAACACTAAGGTCATCTTGGAAGTTTGACTTAAAACATGAATTTGTAGCTTAGTGATTGTTGAACCATGGTAATGGTGTAATTGGAATGTGTGTTGCATATATAATGTAAAATTCCTAAAAATTCATGATTCATGCTTTCTCTAATAACTCCAGAGTGTTATTTTCCTCATGAACATCCACTACATGCATATTTGCTTCTATGTGTTGTTTCAACATAATTTGGGCATGTGGTTTGCACAAAGATACCATACTCTCAATATGCTAAGATCTATCAATAAACTGATTCTATCTCGAAATTCTAATGTCCTTTTCTTACGCCTCTATTTTTCATAACAATTTCATTCAATGGTTCATTCATTTACTCTGTCAGCTACATATATGTCACTCACTCCATATCTTCTAGCCACCTCCCATTTTCAATTCTAATTTCAATTTTTTATTTTCGCTGATGGGCCACCTCACATTTTCAATTCTAATTTCAATTTTTTATTTTGGCTGATCTGATCTGGTCATAATAAATATCTGCAATAATATTAAGTTATATTCATCAATGATCTACAGTGATTTTCAATTCTAATTTCAATTTTTTATTTTGGCTGATCTGGTCATAATAAATATCTGCAATAATATTAAGTTATATTCATCAATGATCTACAGTGATTTGAGATTGGTGAAGTACACACACATTACTGCTGCGTTAGAGTCTCAAAAAGCGATACCACCACCACCTAACATGCATGACATCCAATCTGATTTTTTTCATCCTATTTTAGATGAAAATTAAAATCGCTTAAACGTTTGTGTACTCTGCTCATTATTTTCCTATAGTTGGTTAATAGACTCGTGAAAAAACATAACGATGACATAAACCATGTTAGAGTAAAAGTTTTATAAAAATAAAAAATATAATTTTTACCATAAAATAATACACATATTTTTAAGTAACTGGAACCTAATCTATTTAAATAAAAACAAATATTATCACATGATTTTGACGTGTCAATATAATATTTCAAAAGTAAATAAATGCCAACAAATACTAGGCGTGTTGCGAGGTGCAAATGCCTTTCAGCTATTTGATAGATGGTAATGGCCATTTTATTAAAAATTGAACTATAAAAAATACGTTCTCTAAGTTTCAAAACCTATCTTCTAGGCGTTTTGCGATGTGCAAGTGCGTTTCAGCTATTTGACAGATAGTAATCACGTTTTTATTAAAAATTGAACTATCAATAAAACGTTCTCTACGTTTCAAAATCCATCAAGAAACAGTTTTTTAAATGTTTTACAGCTAAAATATGGTCAAAATGCACGTCAAATTCCAACCCTGGTCCAGATGCTTAGTGTTGGCTTCGGAGGTTCGCGCAGAAGAATTCACATTATTGCACTCTGCCGGAAGTGCCTAGCATTCAGTGCTCAAGCTGGCTTAGAAAAAAGACTAAACTTCGCACAGCGATCCCATCGTCCTTATTGGATTTTAAGATCAAAATCAAAGGCTGTTAGATCGAGGCGGAGAGGATTTAGGCTGATCACAGAGGGTTGGATGCTCGGTTTTTATTGAGATCTTCTTCATTGTTCTTGCAGGCTGTGATCACAGAGGGCTGGATTCTTGGTTTTCATTGACATGTTAAGACGGGTCTGCAGAGAGAGGAGATTCTGAAATTTGGAAAAGTATTTTCGACGGCGAAAGATGAATAGCAATGAATATCGGTACATGGGATTCTCAATTCGGAGATTTAGTTCATGTTCGTTGGCAACTAGTCGTGTCTCATTGACATGTTAAGACGGGTCTGCAGAGAGAGGAGATTCTGAAATTTGGAAAAGTATTTTCGACGGCGAAAGATTAATAGCAATGAATATCGGTACATGGGATTCTCAATTCAGAGATTCAGTTCATGTTCCTTGGCAACTAGTCGTGTCCGCGAGATTTGACTTTCAAACTATCGCGACAATTTATTATCGTCAGTGTAATTTATTCTCACTCTCAAGGGAATCTGTTAGGATTTGATAAAGAGGGTAATCTGTATTTGTGGGAGGGCTTATGAAAAAGTCCAAGATGAATGAAGTTGCACCCAAGGATAGATCAGAGTCGGCGATGGTGGCTGCCAGTAAAAGTTCCCATTGTTGAAAATGTAATTTCAACGCCCTACGTACGCAGTCCAAAACCGCCAGCATGAAACCACAAACCGGGCCAGGGCATATCGCACCGCTATCAAACGAAAAGCTGTTTCCGTACTCTTTGCTCCGATGCAATTTGGTGAAGGCACGTGGCTCTCGCCTGACGTAAGCAAGTTTGACCCATCGGGAGATATCGTTCACTCATGTGAGGGCTTCCGATATCGTTCTCCACCGTAGGATCAGCTCCCGTGTTCTCCACCGTTGATCGATTGAAGCTGCATACCAACAAACGTCAAATCAATTCATTGCGTGGATTAAACTTTTGGTTGGCCATACGTCTTAATGAAATGTCATAGTGGTAGGTAGGATATTAAAGTTTTTATATAGAGCTCGTAAGTTTTTTTTATGAAAAGGTATGGGCACGTTTTAATACAAGTCTATGTCTTTTACGGCATGTATTAAAAAATGCAAATCGTATGTAATAGGTTTTAGTGTTGACTTTTTTTTCATAATGTATCGCACATGGGAGAGAACAGAGTGTTTTTCTACAGTAGCGTAAAAAGAATGATGGCGCAGTAAAAGATATACACACAGCAGTGTGTAAAATGAGAAGAACCAGGTGATGTAATTTCTGGAATAGCAAAAACCATGTGTGGTTTTGCACAAGCAGTGCATAAAGAAAATGGTGGAGCCTAAGTTGTTTTTACACCAGTGAATGTAAATTTTGTTTTACAGCAGTAAGATCATGTAAACTTTTGTTACAGCAGTAAGTTGTTTTTCACAGCAGTGAATATGAAAATGATTTTACAGTGGTAAATCTTTGTATCAGGTTTTAATGAATAGAAAGTTTTTTTATGGTGAAATACTCTGTCTCTCTGTAAAAAAAAAATTGAGTCTTCCTGTGCACAAAAAGATCCTGGAGTAAAGTAAAACAGAGTATTGTCTCTGTGTGTGTGTTTGAGAATTGGTTTTGGTATTTCCCCAGCAAAAATACCCAACAGTGGTATCAGAGCAGGTTTAGGCTCTTTGAAGGTGACAAAGAAGCTGAAAGAAGGACCTATTGCAGCAGTAAAACTTCTCAAGCAAACTGAAGGCTCAGTCAAGAGAATACTCAGGTATTTCACAAAGTTTTTTTTGTGTTGCTGAAGAAACAATCAGCTGTTTAAACACACAGTCAAGGATTTAGTGGCATAGAGCAGAATACAAGGAATGGCCAGCACAAGCACTGGTATGGGTTTGTTTAACACCCAGCTCCCACAGTTTAATGGGAAGAACTATGATTATTGGTCAATAACTATGACAGCTCTGCTTGCCTCCCAAGACTTATGGGAAATAGTTGAAGATGGCTTTGAAGAACCAGCAGATGAAACTGAGTTCAATGCATTAACTCAGGGAGAGAAGGATCTGCTTAAGAACAATAGGAAGAAGGATTCAAAAGCCCGAGTGTTGTTGTATCTAGCAGTAGACCAGAGTATGTTTCCAAGGTTAGCAGCAGCTAAGACAGCCAATGAAGCATGGCAAACCCTCAAGACAGCCTATCAAGGCATGGAGAGAGTGAAGACAGCAAAACTTCAATTGCTGAGGAAGGATTTTGAGAATCTGAACATGAAGGAGTCAGATAACATTGACTCATTCTTCACTCATGTGATTGGTGTAATCACACAAATGAGAACCCATGGAGAAACCATTGAAGATAGAAGGATTGTGGAGAAAATATTGAGGGTCTTACCCTCAAGGTTTGATGCCATAGTCACCACCATTGAAGAGACAAAGGATCTCTCAAACTATTCAGTTGATGAGCTACATGCATCACTGATAACACATGAGCAGAGGTTGAGTAGGAATGAAAACTCATCTCTTGAGCAAGCCTTCAAGACCCAGATGTCCTTTGGAAGAGGAAGAGGTCAAGGCAGAGGAAACAGAAGAGGAAGAGGCAGAAGCCAGAACAGAGGAGGAAGGAACAACTCATCAAATGCACAAGGAAGAGGCAGCAATCCAAATCAGAACCAAGGCCAAGGCAGCAGCCAACAAGGAGGACAATATCATGCTCAAGGACAAAGGTATGATAAATCTAATGTTCAATGCTATTATTGCAAAAAGTATGGACATTATGCAAGTGATTGTAGAAAGAAACAACATGATATGAACACTAGACAAAATGCAAATGTTACTAGAGAAAACAGCAGTCAAAGTAATGTGTTGTTAGCCTGTAACATGGCTGAAACAAACAGTGAGGAAATTTGGTTTTTAGACTCAGGTTGCAGCAACCATATGACAGGAAACATAACCTTCTTTTCTGCTTTAGATCAGAATGTGAAATCAGAGGTCACACTAGGAACTGATAGCAAAGTCTCTGTTATGGGAAAAGGGGAGGTAAAAATATTTACAAAGCAAGGAGAAAGGAAAACCATAGCAGATGTCTACTATGTCCCCGGAATGAGATGTAACCTATTGAGTGTTGGACAACTTATCCAAAAGGGTTACAATGTTTATTTTGTAAATGATGTGTGCACCATCATGGACATACCACCCAGCAAAAGATGCATTGCTGAAGTGAAGATGACAAGGAACAGGATGTTCCCTCTCAGGATCCGGGCAGATTTGAAAAACAAAGGAGAAATTGCAGCAGTTACCCAAGAGGCCTTCCAAAGCGTGCCAAAGGATGAGAACTGGTTATGGCACTTGAGATTTGGGCATCTAAATTTTGGAGGTCTAAATTTATTGAGCAGAAAAGGAATGGTAAAGGGATTACCATTGATAGAGAAACCGGACAGCCTATGTGAAGGCTGCATTTTGGGAAAACAACACAGAGAAAGTTTTCCATCAGGGAAAAGCATAAGGGCAAAGACACCCTTAGAGATTATCCACTCAGATTTGTGTGGACCAATGCAAGCTCCATCATTAGCTGGCAGCCAATATTTCCTAACATTCATTGATGATTTTACAAGAAAGACTTGGATATATTTCCTCAAGAACAAAAGTGAAGTCTTTGAGAAATTCCAAAATTTCAAAGCACTTGTGGAGAACCAAAGTGGGCTGCACATAAAAGTATTGAGAACTGATAGAGGAGGTGAGTATATCTCCAAGGAATTCCTAAGATTTTGTAGAGAAAATGGAATTCATAAACAGTTTACAGCAAGGTACACTCCGCAGCAAAATGGAGTTGCTGAAAGGAAGAACAGGACCATCATGGATATGGCGAGGAGCATGCTGAAAGCAAAGCATTTGCCAAATGACTATTGGGCTGAAGCTGTAAATTGTGCAGTGTATATTTTGAACAGGTGTCCTACAAAAGCAGTGATGAACAAAGTGCCAGAAGAGGCATGGAGTGGGAGAAAGCAAGGAGTCACCCACATGAGAGTTTTTGGGTGTGTGGCCTATGCACACATACCAGATCAGCTAAGGAGGAAGTTGGACAGCAAAGGGGAGAAATGCATTTTCATTGGATACAGTGATGAATCCAAAGCCTACAGGCTGTACATCCCATCTACCAAGAAGTTCTTTGTAAGCACGGATGTTCAATTCATTGAAGAGGAAGCTTGGGATGGAAGCATAGAGAAAACAGTGAATGTCAAGAACTGTTTGTCTCATGATGAAGATGAAGAGGAAGTGGCTGAAATGAATCCCCAAATAGCAGCGCCAACACAAGGACAGCAAGGTACACCATTAAGGATCAATGAGAGTGCTTCTCCAAGCACACCACAAGGAGGAAATTCAAGTGCATCATCAAGCACTTGCACACCAAGTGAACGAGGTAAGAAGTTTAGAAATCTAAGTGAAATTTATGATGAAGGAATGAATTCCTTATTTGCCTTGTACTGTCATGTTGATGATCCTATTCATTTCGAGGATGCAATTAATGATAGAAAATGGATAGAAGCTATGGATGAGGAGATGAATGCCATAGAGAGAAACAAAACATGGGATTTGGTAGAGTTACCAAAAGGCAAAGAAGTCATTGGTGTGAAATGGGTCTATAAGACCAAGAGCAATGCTGAAGGCAAGATTGAAAGGCATAAAGCAAGGCTGGTTGTCAAAGGCTACAAGCAGCAGTATGGAAGAGATTATGAGGAGACTTTCGCACCGGTTGCAAGAATGGAAACCGTGAGAGCAGTGCTGTCCATAGCAGCACAAAACAAATGGAAAGTCTACCAAATGGACGTGAAGTCAGCATTCCTAAATGGAGTGTTAATGGAAGAGGTTTATGTGGAACAGCCTCTCGGATATGAGAAGAAAGGAGAAGAGCACAAAGTGTGCAAATTGAAGAAAGCTCTTTATGGGCTGAAGCAAGCGCCAAGAGCATGGTACAGCAGGATAGACTCATATCTATTGGATAATGAATTTGACAAATGTGAAGGAGAACCCACCGTCTACATCAAAGAAAAAGATGGTAAAATTTTAATTGTTGTCTTGTATGTTGATGATGTGATTTTCACAGGTAATGATGATCAGCTCATTGAAAATTTTAAATCAGTCATGAAGGATGAATTTGAAATGACTGACATGGGTTTGTTGAGATACTTCTTAGGCATAGAAGTAGATCAAAATGAAAAAGGGATTTTTATATCTCAAGCAAGATATGTAAATCAAGTTTTGGGCAGATTTAAGATGGAAGAATGCAAGGCAGCAATCACTCCCACAGTAATGGGATTAAAGCTCAGCAGAGAGGACAGCAGCAAGGATTTTGATCCTAGCTTGTATAAAAGCATTGTAGGCAGCCTTATGTATTTAACAGCAACTAGGCCTGATTTAATGTATGCTGTTAGTTTGATTTCCAGATTCATGGAGAGGCCAAAGGAGGCACATTGGCAGGCAACAAAGAGAATTTTGAGGTATGTCAAAGGTACCAAAATGTTTGGCATATTATATGGTGTCTCAGAAAGTTCAGATTTAATTGGTTACACTGATAGCGATTGGGCTGGAAGTGTAGATGATCGGAAGAGCACTTCCGGTTATGTTTTTAATATGGGTTCAGGAGCCATTTCATGGGCTTCTAAGAAGCAGTCCATTGTAGCATTGTCTACAGCAGAGGCTGAATATGTGGCAGCGACAGCAGCAGCTTGTCAGGCAGTGTGGATGAGAAGAATGTTGAGAAGCTTAGGCCAAGAGCAGGCAAAAGCGACAGTGATATTTTGTGACAATAGCTCTGCTATTGCATTGTCAAAGAATTCAGTGTTTCATAAGAGAACGAAACACATTGATACTAGGTTCCACTACATCAGAGAATTGGTGAACAATGGAGAAATTGTCCTAGAACACTGCAGGACTCAAGAACAGGTTGCGGACATCTTGACAAAGCCGCTGGATCAGAAAAGCTTTGAATTTTTGAGGAAGTGTTTGGGTATGACTGAATGCCCAGCTGTTGAAATTAAAGGGGAGTGTTGAAAATGTAATTTCAACGCCCTACGTACGCAGTCCAAAACCGTCAGCATGAAACCACAAACCGGGCCAGGGCATATCGCACCGCTATCAAATGAAAAGCTGTTTCCGTACTCTTTGCTCCGATGCAATTTGGTGAAGGCACGTGGCTCTCGCCTGACGTAAGCAAGTTTGACCCATCGGGAGATATCGTTCACTCATGTGAGGGCTTCCGATATCGTTCTCCACCGTAGGATCAGCTCCCGTGTTCTCCACCGTTGATCGATTGAAGCTGCATACCAACAAACGTCAAATCAATTCATTGCGTGGATTAAACTTTTGGTTGGCCATACGTCTTAATGAAATGTCATAGTGGTAGGTAGGATATTAAAGTTTTTATATAGAGCTCGTAAGTTTTTTTTATGAAAAGGTATGGGCACGTTTTAATACAAGTCTATGTCTTTTACGGCATGTATTAAAAAATGCAAATCGTATGTAATAGGTTTTAGTGTTGACTTTTTTTTTATAATGTATCGCACATGGGAGAGAACAGTGTGTTTTTTCTACAGTAGCGTAAAAAGAATGATGGCGCAGTAAAAGATATACACACAGTTTGTAAAATGAGAAGAACCAGGTGATGTAATTTCTGGAATAGCAAAAACCATGTGTGGTTTTGCACAAGCAGTGCATAAAGAAAATGGTGGAGCCTAAGTTGTTTTTACACCAGTGAATGTAAATTTTGTTTTACAGCAGTAAGATCATGTAAACTTTTGTTACAGCAGTAAGTTGTTTTTCACAGCAGTGAATATGAAAATGATTTTACAGTGGTAAATCTTTGTATCAGGTTTTAATGAATAGAAAGTTTTTTTATGGTGAAATACTCTGTCTCTCTGTAAAAAAAATTTTGAGTCTTCCTGTGCACAAAAAGATCCTGGAGTAAAGTAAAACAGAGTATTGTCTCTGTGTGTGTGTTTGAGAATTGGTTTTGGTATTTCCCCAGCAAAAATACCCAACACCCATGTCATTTCCAAGTCTTACTGTGCCGTCAAAGACGAAGGAAGAAGATGAAGCAAATATTCTAAGTACAAGATTATCATTACTACCACCCTCCGTATTGTGCATGTTTATGAACCCGAAACTCTCGGTCTCTGGTTCAGAAACTCACAGGGAAGCATCCCCCTAAATCAAAAGAGAAGGAGAGGCAGACCAATCCCAGTGGCCCATTGTCTGCAGTAGGCTATGCAAAAGTTGGAACGGAAAATGTTCAAGATACTTTACATAGCAGTGGCCAGATGCCTATCACGGAAAACGGAAGTACCAAATTTTCGATCGAGGAGAGCTCTGGTTATTCTAAAGCATTCAATGACACGGACATGATAGTTTTGTTGGATATACGACCAATAGTCCCACATTGACTAGAAGTGGGGAAGATCATGGGTATATAAGGATGGACAAATATCTCCATTGGTATGAGGCCTTTTGGGGTAAGTCCAAAAGCAAATCCATGAGGGCTTAGGCCCAAAGTGGACAATATCATACCATTGTGGAGATATGTGGTGTCCAGAGTTCTAACAAGTGGTATCAGAGCCATGCCCCGAAGTTAGCCAAGTGGATGAATCCTCAGAATACCGAACGAAGGTGGTGGGCCCCGGTAATATCTCGATGGGATCCGTGGATGAGCTCAGTTAGACAGGCGGTGTGCTCTGGATTCTTCATGGACGTGTCCTGGCCCCAACACGGTGAAGAGGAGTTGACCTGGGATAGAGCAAGCTCTTGAGGCAGGTGGTTGCTCCATGTAAGGCGTGTGCTTCCAACGCATTGGAGCGGAGAATCCTAGTTGGTAGAGAGTGGACGGATGGATAATCGTTTGAGGGGAGGCTCGATGGTCCTTTGTTCGAGGGGAGGATTGTTGGATATACGACCAATAGTCCCACATTGACTAGAAGTGGGGAAGATCATGGGTATATAAGGATGGACAAATATCTCCATTGGTATGAGGCCTTTTGGGGTAAGTCCAAAAGCAAATCCATGAGGGCTTAGGCCCAAAGTGGACAATATCATACCATTGTGGAGATATGTGGTGTCCAGAGTTCTAACAAGTTCCCGGCCTAGTGACTCACGGATTATTGCACGAGAATCCCCCAGTTTGCGATAATGCCCAATATCATTTTTATAGCAATAACCAGGGACCAATCACGGAAAACACAAGTAGAGTTATTTCGATCGAGGATTGGTCTGGTTGCTCTGAGGCATTCAAGGCCACACATAATTTTCTCTTGCCTGGTGAATCAGGAATTATTGCAGGAGAACCCTCTGGCTTTGAACAAATCTCCATTTGTAATATTTACAATCTGACTGGGGCTTGCAATGGACTTGAGGATTGGTAAATTAGATGTCAAAACTTCTTCATTGTTGTAGCTTAGTGCAAATCTCTGATCATATCAGAAAGCCAGGGCACTATCATGCCATAATTTAAAGTGCAGGGAGGGCCTCCTAATGACTCATCAAGAATTATAAATTAGTCGCCCCGATGAACTTTTTGGAAAAGGGGATAACATTCGAAGGCACTTTCGTCTTACATGATTTACATTTCACCTTTTCACCTTTAGTTACAGTTTGACTCCAGAATTTTTCTATTTCTTCGAGCTTTTCATATCATATGGTATATGTTTTCTATTTGGCATTTACATTGATAAGCTCAAAGGCTATTTAGAGGAAGCATGATGTGATGGCACGATCCTTCTTCTCTATGCTGACGATATTGTTCTTTTCGCAAGGTGCCCATGTGATCTTGATAAGCAACTCAGGGTTCTGAAGGATTTTTTCTCTACCATGGCGGCTATGACTGTTAACACTAACAAAACAAAAGTTATGATTATCAAATCCAAGAAGGACACTTACACTAATTTTATGTATGACAATAATAACTTGGAGGAAGTGTATTCTTACAAGTACCTAGGAATTGATATTCATCACAAGCTCAACTGGAACCATAGCATTGAGAAAAGGATTAATGGGGGTTGGAAAACTTATTTTGGTTTTGAAAATAATTGTAAAACAACAAACCTTGTAATGTGGGATAAAAAAAAATTCCTCTTTGAAACTTTAGTCACTTCTGTTATCTTATATCGCTGTGAGGTTCGGGGTTGCAGCATCTCCAGAGAATCATGGAGAAAGATTGAGCAAATCCAAAAGCGTTTTATAACTTATAACCTGAAAATTAAAAGTAATACACCCTATCCTATTCTTCTTATAGAAGTAAGTCTTTCCGCTATTGAGAGCCTAGCTATGATTAGGTTTTTGTTGTACAAGCACAAACTCAATAACATAGACGATCATAGACTTCCTAAGCTAGCTTTAAATTCCGGCCACCTAAGGCTCAATCGGGGCTGGCATAAAGACACAAGGGGCTGGTTAAACTCTTGGGAGATCAACCAGAATGATGCATTGCAAAACATAAATAACAATAAAGATATTGTGAACTTAGAAAAAATGTGGTGTGAGAAAGATTTAGCGGCTAAAAGAAAATTAAGTTATTATAAGAAGGTCATCAACCCCACCCTAGAAGATCAAAAGTATCTCTCTATTTTAACGATCTCAAAGAAGAAAATTAATATAGCAAAAATTAGAACGAATTCTCATGAGCTCTATAGTGAAAGAGTCCGTTGGACAGTTCCTAGAACGCCATGGATAGAAAGGATCTGCCATATATGTGAGAATAGAAACATTGAGGATGAAAACCACTTCCTCTTAGAGTCCCCCGTGTACAACGACATTAGATCTCAGTTTCACAATCTTTGTTACAATATTGACCTTCCTAGCCTTTTACAATGTCAAAATTAATTTTAACTATCTCAAAGAAGAAAATTAATATAGCAAAAATTAGAACGAATTCTCATGAGCTCTATAGTGAAACAGGTTGTTGGACAGTTCCTAAAACGTCATGGATAGAAAGGATCTGCCATATATGTGAGAATAGGAACATTGAGGATGAAAACCACTTCCTCTTAGAGTGCCCCGTGTAAACCACATTAGATCTCAGTTTCACAATCTTTGTTACAATATTGACCTTCCTAGCCTTTTACAATGTCAAAATTATAGTGAGCTTGGGAGGCTTAACTCCAAGCCTTTTGAGTATAGAAATAAAATCTTAAATCAAAATAAATAATTTGTTTTTTTAGCTCTGATAGACCAATGTTTGGTCTCAGCGGACGTTAACCACAATCATTATCATCATCATGAAATAACCAATTAATTTTAAATTTTTACTTTCTACGATTTTAAAATTATATAAAATTTCCAACTAATAAATGTTTATAACTGCGTCATTGATTTATTTATTGCGAATTTCATTTGTTTTGTGCCATATGGCTTTGTCTCTATTTAATTAGTTTTATGCCAAATGGCTTTGTCAATTTGTTTTATGCCATATGACCTTGTCTCTTTTTGAACTTGAAGTGTTTACCATTATTCTAAACTTATAAAGTAGGAATTGTCTTAAATTCGATTTTTTAGATTTTATGGCCAAAAAATATGAGGTGAAATTTTGATTTGTCTTATTTAAATTGGTTTTTTCACTGTGCATATGGATTTAGCACCTGGAAAACCTTTAGAGTACTTCTATTGTGCATGTGTTACTCATCAAACTTGTGATTTCAATAAATTCCTGTCAGATTTTAGAACAATTATAGATCAGAAAAGCTTCCAAAATATCTCACTAAAAACAAGACTTTAAAAATATAATGAAAATTAAAATTCTGTGTCCTACATAAATGGAACTTCAAGATTACATCGTCCTTCAAAAAAAGATTTATATTTCTGGATTTCCACGCAGGAGCAAACAACCAATATATATAATATAAGCCATAACACACATGATTCCATAAAGGTGTGGAGATCCTTCTAACCCGAGTCCAGGCTCTCATCCCATTAAAAAATTTACACTTACACCACAACTTACAAATTTAATAAACTTTCCAAACTCATAACTAATATTCCCAGAATAAAAATTACAGATTCGATAGAAATACAGTAATTCCTCCAACAATCCTATCCAGCCCCTTCAACTTGAATGTGCCAGTTTCCGTGGTAGTTAGCTCAAGTCAGTCGTTTGCATGATTTGTACGGTTACTGAGTTGGCAGGCTGGCATCATCATATCCGAGGGAACGGCTGTATAGGCGACATTTTCGGTGCCGCTCTATTTGATCAATTTCAACTTCAAACGATTCAGGCAGACATTGATACACTTTCGCCCCGACGTTGTTTTAAAACAGGTCCTGTTCAAATTGATGCATAATGATGACAGAAGAAAAATCATTCCCCAAGTTGTGCAACTCCAAGGATTGGTCCTCCCTGGGATCCCATTATTTTATATTGAAAAGAATGGAAAAACTAAACTTGCAACCTTGAATTTTTCTTTAACAACCATGAAGAACCATTCCAATTAGTGATCTTTTGAATCAAAAGAAAATCAACACTAGAAAAGACCCTGATAGAACACATAGATTAATGCTTTAAATGGTCAATGATAAAGTTCATAGAATTAATCTCGATGAGTTGATTCAGTGTAAATATAGAATTAATCTCGATGAGCTCATGCAATGCAGACACTTTCACCAGATACCCACCCCAAACCGTAAATTGTCACCTCTATCACTCTTTCCTCCATTCTCTAACTTGAAACTCCATATTATTTTCAAACCTGCTGAATGAAAGGTAGTTGATGAGCTATAAGAATATATCTTCATTTCCGGGGGTTATAGTTAACAATAGAATAATATAGGTTAAATTAAAAATGGAATAATACAATTACAAGTAGAATAATATAGTTAAGCATAACAGCGGTGTATAATATAGTTTTTATAATTTTAATTTAATTATTAATAGTTATTAAGTAGATAATAAAGTTTTAATTTTTATCAAGTATTTTAAAATATTTTTAATAGTATATACAAATTAGAGGTTGAGATTTATCTCTAAAATAGTCATATTATTTTTTTCCTTTTAATTAAATTGAAAAATGTGGATTTTTTGGGCATAATATCTATAAGCCTATGATATTGTATCAAAACCTATTTATAGAAATAAAGTATGTGTAAATCTCCATGGTTAAAAATTGTGTTCATACCTTTCTAATTAAATGTAGGAATTTACAGGGTAAGTTCCTCAGAAAGAACACCAAAAGGACACCGCTCACAACCAGATTTCAAATCAATACACCAATATTTTTGACGTGGTTAAAACCCTCAAAGAGGGAAATAGTGCACGGCCTGAGCCAACGTGGCCACTTCAGGCAATTTATTAATCAAAGAATGAAAATTTACATAAGCTTTCTCTCATGCACGGGTTACCCGAACAATGACCCTCCATGCGCTTTAAATAGAACTCATGGACCAATCGGGTGTCAAGCCACGGATCAAGTGTCGGTAATACCGAGGAGAGAGTGAACCGTCGGATCACTACATATCGTGACCGTCGGATTGTAAGTTACAAAATGTACAACGGTAAAGAAACACACTTTACCTAACTCGATACCTAACTCTATACTAGACCAAGTTGAACTTAACTATTTCCTATGTGTCGGAATATCCTAACATCCCCCCTTAAGAACAACTTGGGATAGGATTGAAGGATTTACAAATATGACACAATAGGAGAAGGAAGGAGGCACTAGAGCCTATCCCCCCTTAGTGACAACTTCCTGAACTCCAAGCATATATCGAAGTTTAGTGAACTTCACCTCTGTGAGAGCCTTTGTGAAGATGTCTGCAACCTGATCATCTATTGAACAATATTGCACTTCAAGAACATGGTCATGAATGAGCTTTCTGATGAAGTGCATGTGTAGTTCAATGTGTTTGCTGCGCTAATGCTGGACTGGATCTTTGCATAGCTGAATGGCACTTTGATTATCACACCAAAGTGTGGTTGAATGCTGCTGCTCAAAGCCAAACTCTGATAGGATCTGACGAAGCCACAAGGCTTCCTTACTAGCTCCCACGACACCACGATACTCTGCTTCTGCTGACGAAAGAGAGATGGCAGCCTATTTCTTACAAGCCCATGTAATAGGTCCTGAACCAAGAGTGAAGACATAACCGGCAGTAGACTTCCGATCATCAGGGTCACCAGCCCAATCAGAATCAGTGAAACCAACTAATAGAGGAGTTGTTTTGGCACTGTAATGAATCCCAAACTGTACTGTACCTCGAACATAACGAAGTATTCTTTTAGCTGCTTTCCAATGACTTTCACGGGGGTTTTGCATAAAACGAGCAACAAGGCCAACAGCAAAGGAAAGGTCAGGACGAGTATGGGTTAAATACAAGAGTTTTCCTACAAGTTGAAGGTATAAGGTAGCATCAACTTTAGGAGAAGTACAAGAGACTGAAAGTTTGACTCCAGACTGAAAGGGAGAAGAGGCTGGCTTACAATCTTCCATGTGAAAATGACGAAGAATATCACAAGCATACTTGGACTGGGAAAGGGAAATACCCTCCTTGGATTGCAAGACTTGAAGACCGAGAAAATAGTGTAAGTGTCCTAAGTCTGTCATTTCAAATTTTTGTTTAAGGCTGGACTTCACATGGTTTATAAGGTTGGGATCACTACCAGTAAGAATAAGATCATCAACATAAAGAACAAGGATGATAAGAGAGTTGCCCACTTTCTTGGTGTAGACAGTATTGTCAGAATAACACCTAGAAAAGCCAGATTCTAAAAGAAAGCTATCCATTTTGGCATACCAAGCCCGAGGAGCTTGCTTGAGACCATAAAGAGATTTCTTAAGTTGACATACAAGGCTGGAGTCTGTTTGGATGAAGCCAATGGGTTGTTCCATATAGATTTCTTCATGCAAGTCCCCATGCAAGAAGGCAGATTTAACATCCATCTGATGGACTTCCCATTTTAAAGAGGCAGCAAGGGAAAGAACAAGGCAGATAGAGTTCATTTTGGCAACAGGGGAGAAGGTTTCAGTGTAGTCAATGCCTTCAACCTGTGAAAAGCCCTTAGCAACAAGACGAGCTTTATGTTTATCAACTTTCCCATTTGGTCCATACTTGGTTCTGTAAACCCATTTACATCGAACAAGTTTGTGTCCCTTTGGTAGAGGAACAGGAATCCCATGTATCATTTTCCAACAATGAATGATATTCTTCATTCATATCTGCTTCCCAATGTGGATGGCCTGAAGCTTCTACAAAAGTGTCAGGATCATGATTTACTGGAGCTTGAGCCAGTAAAGAAGAGGCTCTTTCAAACTGAGAATGTGTAGGTCGCTGATTTGTAGGATCACCGGCAAGATCACCTGCTACATCCCGAGTAGCACGGACCCATCTTGGAAGTTGAGGATCCTGAGAAGGTGGGGGAGGATTGTCATCCTCACTTTCATCATCTGAAGAAGAAATGTTTTCAAAAGTAGAAGAGATAGGAAGAGGTGGCACATCCGCCGGACTAGGCTCGCAGGCCGATTTATTTTCATCAAATTTTACATCTCTTCTAATGATAACATTTTTGGACTTAAATGGAATAAGTCTATAACCTTTTACATCTTCAGAATATCCAACAAAAGTAGATTTCTCACTCTTAGGTTCTAAAGCTTTATGCTTTTCATCTGGAATATGGGCCCATGCTTCACTTCCAAAAACACGAAAGTGACTTACATCTGGTCTAATGGAACTCCAAGCTTCTTCTGGAGTGATATTCTTTAGAACCTTAGTAGGAGTGCGATTTATTATATAATTTGCACAATTAATTGCTTCGGCCCAAAAACTAAGACTGAGTCCTTTAGATTGCAGCATACAATTAGCCATTTCCTTTAAGGTGCGATTTTTCCTTTCAGCTACACCATTTTGTTGTGGAGTGTATGGAACAGTATGTTGCATTTGAATTCCATTTTCGGTGCAAAAGTTGATGAATGTGTTTTTAACATATTCTCCACCATTATCAGTTCTTAGCTTAAGAATTTGATGTCCAGATTGTTTTTCAACAAAGGCTTTGAAGGCCAAAAAAGTTTTAAATACTTCGCTCTTGAGTTTTAAGAAGTATACCCAAGTGCGTCTGGAGAAATCATCAATGAAAGTTAAGAAATACTTGCAGCCAGAGAATGAAGCAACAGGAAGTGGACCACATAAATCACTGTGCACAAGCTGTAAAGGGGCTGAGGCGTGCCAAGAGGCACGTTTTTCAAAACTGTCCCGATGATGTTTTCCGAGTACACATCCGGAACAAACACCATCTCTGCAAGATACCATAGGAAGACCTGTCACCATATTTTCTTTACATAGATACTGAAGGGAGCGATAGTTTAAGTGACCAAATCGCTCATGCCAAAGTTTGCTCACTTCATCATTATGAGCAACAAATACTGAGGGAAGATTTGATGACCCAAAGTTGTGAAACTTATACAACCTTGTGGAATCATCAGCAATACCAGTAGCTAGAATCTGTTTAGGATCTCTTAGATCCTTGATTACAACATCATGAGGTGAAAATTCAACAATTTTACCTTCACCTGAATGAGTTATCTGATATACAGATAGAAGGTTGCAGGATAAGGTTGGAACACATAATACATCATTAAATTGACCATTGTCTAGATGAACAGTTCCAGTCCCTACAACATTAAGAGATCTATCATCACCAACATATATATTTTTGGTGTTACAATCATTTAAAGAAGAAAACATGGCTTTGTTTTTGGCCATGTGATAAGAGGCTCCATAATCAATGAGCCACTCATGAGAATGAGAAGAAGAAGATACATTTAATGCATAACCAGACTGAGATGATCGACAACGACATGCAGAAAGTGCCATTCCTGAAGATGAAGTTGAAGTTGAAGTTGAAGAATGCTCCACATGGATGTTATGTTTCTTCATTGCGGCTTCCAAGGCTTCCATCTTATTAAAGCATTTAGATTCTAAGTGGCCATCTCAATTACAAAAGTTACAATGTCTATCAGTCTTCTTCCATTTGTTTTTATTGGTCTTATCATTTTGCTGAAATGATCTTTCATTTTGAGGGTGAGCTTGCTTAGGACCCTTGTTTGGTTTAGGACCATTCTTTTTAGGATATGACTTCTTAGGATTCTTTGAATTTGGTTGCTGCTGGGCGGCTAACGCTTTCTTGGAAGAGTTTCCAAGATTAAGAAGACCAAGGTGTAAGAGTTTTTCTTGTTCTCTTACTAAAGAATCACAAAAAGAGTCAAAGGAAGGGGCCTTGTAGTCTTTTCCTTGACAAATGAAAGCTTCCCTTGTAGAATGGAAGGTGGAAACAAATACAGAGTAGGCTGGTCCCAACTTAGTAAGGATGGAATAAATAAGGTTACTATCTTCTTTCTTAACCTTAACACCTTCCAAGAGATATCTAAGGGTCTTGAATTTGGACAAGAAATCTTCAATGCAAGAAAAATTATTAAGATCCAATGTAAGCAACTCATTTTCAAGTTGATGGGCTCTAATTTCATTTTTAATCCCAAAAACTTTAGTGATTTGTTCCAATGCTTCATGAGGAGTATCAAGTTCTGCAATATGGAATCTAAGATCAAGAGAAATAGACATCCCTATCAAACCATGTGCTTGATCTTGTCTATTTTCCCATTTTGCAGCCTTGTCTTCATCTTTTGGTTTCTTCTCTTGGCCTGTGGCTATTCTGTAGAGACCTTTACTTCTAAGTAAATCTTCCATGTAGGATATCCATTGGAAGTAGTTATTGCGCTCAAGAATGACTTGGCATGGACTTTCCATTTTTTAAAAAACTGAAGCTGAAGATGTTGAAAGTAAGTGTTCCAATGGATAGATCTCGAAAAATTAGGCTGTTTTAAAAAAAATGGCTCTGAAAAAGGCTTCCGGATGAAGTTATGACTTTTTGAAAAAAAGTTGTTGAAGTTGCCGGCAAAGTACGGGAATGTGCGGAAATGAAAAAGTCCGCCCCCACAAAATGGAGACTTGAACCCAAGACCTCTACTCTCTTAAAATAGCTTTGAACCAATTGATCTATACAAAAAATTTGAGAGAGAGAGAGAGAGGGGGGGGCCTTGGGTTGTGTGCTTGCCTTGAGAAAGCTCTTTTTCCCTAGAAAACACAAAACACAAAACCCAACACGGACACGCAAAGAAAATGAACCTTACGGCTCGAAGTTAGCTTTACCCAAAAAAAAACTAAATATTTTCAAAAATGAACCTTGCGGCTCAAAGTTAGCTTTAGCCGAAAAACTAAATATTTTTCTCAATGTTTCTGATTTTCCGAGATCACACTAAGGTGCAGGGAAAAGAGCATACGCATGAGAAAAATCTTTCCTTTCTGTTTCTGATTTGCCCAGATCGCACAGAGTCGCAGGGCAAAGAGCATACGCAGAAATGAAAGGTACAGATCCGGTTAAAAAAAAGCTAAAACCGAAACCAAAATAAGCAGAGAGAAAATAACAGTAAACTGCAAATAAACACTGTATACCTCCAGATCTTAAAAATGACGCAGCTAGGGCTACCGGAAACCTTTTCGCGTGAAACGAAAGGGGTTCCTCACTGGAACAGATGCTTCGAACACAACAGAGCAGTCCTCTCGGCCCGAAAGTAGTCAGAAACAACAGATCTAGGAAACAGCAGTCGGATGCAGTTCTATCGGCTTCAGATTTGGATCACCAACGGACGCAGCCCTCAAATAGCTCTGATACCATGTAGGAATTTACAGGGTAAGTTCCTCAGAAAGAACACCAAAAGGACACCGCTCACAACCAGATCTCAAATCAATACACCAGTATTTTTGACGTGGTTAAAACCCTCAAAGAGGGAAACAGTCCACGGCCTGAGCCAACGTGGCCACTTCAGGAAATTTATTAATCAAAGAATGAAAATTTACATAAGCTTTCTCTCATGCACGGATTACCCGAACAATGACCCTCCATGCGCTTTAAATAGAACTCATGGACCAATCGGGTGTCAAGCCATGGATCAAGTGTCGGTAATACTGAGGAGAGAGTGAACCGTCGGATCACTACATATCGTGACCATCGAATTGTAAGTTACAAAATGTACAACGGTAAAGAAACACACTTTACCTAACTCTATACCTAACTCTATACTAGACCAAGTTGAACTTAACTATTTCCTATGTGTCGGAATATCCTAACATTAAATATATGAATTTTTAAACAAAAAGAAACCTATATTCTACTTATATATTAATATTTTTAATAATAATAATAATAATAATTTCATGTTTAATTATATATTAATATTTTTATTAATAATAATAATATTTTTTTTAATAAAAATTTCTATAATGCCATGTATATGGTAAGAAATGCTTTAATATTTTTATGGATTAATATATCTTTATAATTTTATATCTTAACTATATTTATTAAATTTTACACTTTTATTTATATATTCAATTAATTAATAAATTTTATTTCAACTTTATAATTAAATTAAAGGAAAAATATATTCTAAAATGATAAATTGAAATTATAAATTAAAAAAATCTTTAAATTAGATATTTTGAATCTATAATAACAAATACATTCAATGAGTGGTTCAAATATTTGGTATAGATTTAAAAAACTTATTATTTATATAGAAAAGTCAATTTACCATTTGCAAAAAAAAATAAAAAATTCTTGTGTATATAATTGTATGATAAAAAGTTGTATGATTGCAATAAGAACATAAATACAATGAATTCAAATTATTGAATTATTGTTAATAAAAACATTAGACTTTTAGATGTTTTTTTTTAGGAAAAAAATGCTCGACTTAATTAGGTATTTCTCCTTGTGGACATATTTCATTGTATCAAGTACAAAAAACAATACACATGTGATAGTATTGTCTATGAGCCTAAAGTAATCAAAGACTAAGAAAAGAATATATATGATGTCATTATTTCTAAAAAGAAGATACTAAATGAAATAGGTGTCCAGAGTGAAAGAAAACCATCAAATGCGAAACCATATCTACACTCTCACCCTCATTACCAAGAAAGAATGCTAGATATATAAGAAGAATCAACATTATCGAGCAAGAAGATGGAATATTCATCAATATTCATGGAATAGAGTATCACAAAACCATTATTAAATAGCATATTATCAAAGACTAACAACTACTACGAATTAGAGAAGTCATAACAATTATTCACGGAATAAAAAATAAAAAAAGTATCCATCAACCAGCAATCAAATATTAAGAGCAGAAATGTTTATGTTAGGATTGAGAGATTACCATCAATGACAAGAAGAAAGTAGTAATAGAAGGAAATTATATTATTTGGTTTCATCTCATGTAACACCCTTAATTACAAAGCTTTCAGTACAAAGAATTTTGAAGGGAAATACTATGTTATGACCCCAAAGAAGGCATATATGGGTTTAAATATATGTGATATGACCTCAAAAGAGGTATATGAACCTAAATTTACATTTAATGTGTAAACATATATTTAATACGATCAACATAACAATAACCAGACATGTGATTTAAATATATAAATATATTTGGGTGTTTGAAAAAATTACACTATTTTTAAAGAGTTATTATTATATAAATTCTCTCCCATTTATATCAAAATTGTGCTCCACACTGACTTTAATATACATAAGGCTTTAATATACATAATGTGTACTTCTTATAATATTTTTAATATTTAAATCAAAACAAGACAAGAATACAGCTACTGCCTTGAATTCCTAATTCTGCTCTCTCCTTGTCACCTCGAGCAACCAGAAGAATAGCACCCTTCCCAAATTTGAGATTTTAATGAGTATGATGCTTTAATTGAAAAGTTAGCTAGACACTTTGGAATCAATGGTTCGGTAGTTCAGCCACTCGAAAGGAGTTGATCTAGTCCGCAAAGAATCCAATTGGCGCTGGCACTGAATAACCAAGATAGACAATAGTAGAAACGTCATGTCTGCTTATGTTTAAGCAATGTGTTTTTATATTCCCCTTTTTAGTATTGTTGCCACAATCTGTTAATGGTTTTTGTATCGGTTTTTGTTGGTTCTTTAAGAGGACAGACAACAGATAAAAAATGTATATTCATGGCGTGTAATCTCTGCTGTAATCCTTGACTTCAACCTTTTTTTATTAAAATAAAAAATATATATATCTTCATGGTGAATAACCATTTTGTGGAACCTCTACTCTAAACTTTGACTTCAATGTTTTTTATTGATAAAAAGTTATAAACAAGTGTATGAGATGTATCGAGTAAATTCAGGGAAAAAAGTCTATGAAATGTATAAGTTTCGTTGACTTGAATTTTGTACATGTGCTATATGTACAATTCGACTACCGGTACTCGGTACATCTTTCCCTCGTGCCAATTTTAGCATCGTTCACATTCACAAACGTTTATCTGCTTCAACAATATTTATATTTTTATTAATATAAATAAAATATATATCTTCGTGGTGAATAATCATTTTGTGGAACCTCTGCTCTAAACTTTGACTTCAATGTTTTTTTATTGATATAAACAAGTGTATCAGATGTATAGAGTAAATTCAGGGAAAAAAGTCTATGAAATGTATAAGTTCCGTTGACTTGAATTTTGAATTTTGTATATGTGCTATATGTACAAATCGACTACTGGTACTAGGTAGCAAAGATAAAGTGTAGTCAACAAAACGAGTACATCTTTCATAGTCAACAAACGTCAATCCCTCGTGCGAATTTTGGCATGTTCACATTCACACACGTTTATCTGCTTCACAATATTTCCAGCTTCTACGAAAGGATGGAAGACTATCTTCTTCCATATTCCCTTTTAATATTATGCCCCGAATTTATAATAGAACGTTCATTTCAAGTAAATCTCGAAGCTCGTTTTCAATATTTATTTATTGTGCTCAACCCATTTCCGTAATATAGTAAGATATAATGCAACATCACGAATCACGAGCACAAAAACAAATTGGGGTCAAAGGTAGATGATGAATAATTTAATTAGGTATGACATAAAATAAATTTTAATGAATTAAATCTCATTTTCAAATTATCCAAGACACTCTATCTCTATAGAATGAAAAAAATGTTTTTATATTTATAATAAATGGTTTTTAATATTTTCATCATTAAATTATTAAATTTTTATAAATGATTATTTATTAAAATATTAATTTATATTATTTTTTAGAAATGAAGAATATAGAGTGTTTTTAAGTTGTGATTTCTAAACATTGAGGGTTAAATAGCATATCAAGGCTTTGGGTTGTTAGATTTTGGTGATTTTCACTTAGTCTAAATTTCTGATTGGACTAATGAGTGGCCCCTCGGGGAGGGGTGAAACCCCCTTCTACTGAAACATTGTTGTTGGAGCTTCTAAGAAGATAGATGAAATTGAGAGCTCCTTTGGAGTGAATAATGGAAAAGCTGAAAACCCAGTATTGGGGACTCAATAACATGCCTGTCTCAAAGCATGCCTCCTATTCTACAATTTGTGTGTATATGAATATCTCAAAACCCTTACCAGAATGAATAGATATTGGATATCATGATGAGATATGGACCCAACCCTTAGATTAAGAGCATATTTCTTTCAAATGATGATGATGGGATGAGTACGAGCACTTATTGAGGGATTCTCAATTAACAATTATTGAAAATTACCCAATTGAAACATAAGAGGCAACCAATGGATTGCAAGAAGTCAATCATAAGCGAGGAAAAATCAAATTTCCCCTAAACAGAGAAATCCCCACATGTGAAAGGAGACACAAAGCACCAGGTGGATCTTGAAGTGAACCTGTTCACAACCCTTAGGTAAGAGGGTAGATCTAGAGAAGTCGAGGAAGAAGAGGAGCGTAAATAAGAAGAACACTTGATGATGGTGGTGGAGAAATCTCATACAATGGGTGATAAACCCTTGAAGCATAAACATACAAAGAAACCCTTGGAAAATACGTATCTCAAGGAACAATTGGCTAATACTAATTATATCATAGGGATGGATGATCGACAAGATAATTTAAATGCAGATGGGAGGAAAATTCTCGAGTTCCTTCATACTTGGGCATGAGCAGAGGCATAAGAATTCCCAATGGAATAACTAAAACATTCCCTCCACTTATATTTTCACTGGAATCAATGTAATGTTTTCCCATATGTGGATTCCATAACCCTGAATGTTTGAAAGGAAGGGTTGTCCCAATGACATTGATTCAACGAACAAACAACAAATGATCAGAGAAGGAATGGTCACAAAAATATGAGAGAGGTACTCAAGGAAACGAGAGAGGTTTTATTATATTTGGCATAGATCAATAATATTACAAAGTATTTTCCATAAATAAATGTTGTTGACACATGAAGATAATCTCTTATAATATTCTAGGTTTAAATAGCTTTGGTAAAGAGAGGCATTTGAGATCCAAAATTCAGAAGGAGAGGCTAGATATAGTCTTATTACAAGAAACTAAAGTCTCTAAATATAAGCTGGAAGAAATCATTAGTAGATGTTGGAAAGCAAGTGATTCTATGAATATTGATTTAGTGTAGGAGGCACCGCAGTAATATGGGATCCATGCTCGTAATATTCTAGGACTAGTTATCTAACCCTAAGATCATTTTGGGGTGATTTCGTGTTTTAGGATTTATGGGAGGGTGTGGCTATATATGATATATGGTCCATCAATTCTGAGTGGAAAGAAGGATTTTTGAATGAGCTAAGGGATATGAAAGAAATTTTCTAGGGGAAGCATTAGATCCTACACAGAGATTTTAATATTATTCGAAGACTGCAAAAGAAATAAGGTGGTGGCATGAGATCTCAGCCAATGGGGAAAGCCAGATGCACACCTTTCAGATTATGTTGAAAGAGTTAAATCAAAGATAAAATGTTGGAATAGGATGGAATTTAGTAACATCCTCCAGGAAAAGCATAAATTTGAAGAGCACATGGAAGAAATCTAGTAAAGAATTATTAACGAAGGATAGACTTCACACCTGATTGAGGAAGAGGGAAAATTGATTCATGATCTAGAATCAAAAATAAAATAGGATGAAATTCTATGGAATCAAAAGCCTAGGAATGAATGGTTGCGAGAGGGAAAAACAATTCCGTGTTTTTCCATATAGCAATCCTTAGAAACAAGAATTGCAATTAGATCTTCTCTATGACCTCTAGGGAAGTATCAAGATTAATTAAATATGAGGACATCGAGGAAGAGTTAGTTTCATATTATAGAGAACTCCTATTGTAAGAGCATCCAAATAGGGCAGAAACCATTACAAGAATCATGAATATTTTTTTAAAATTGATCAGTCTGGATGATCTGAATTTGAAACTACTTGTAAATGGTTTGCAAGGTATTCAATTCAGAAATATACATGTTTAAAAGATGTCCATGTCTTGCAGAAAAGAAAAAAATGAAATTTTGAGTTGTTCATGACCCATTAAGTATAGCAGATTTATTTCCTTTTATTGTTTAACACACTAAAACGAATTTGTTCTGCAAAATAAATCAACCACAGATGCAAAAGAAGTTGATGAAGCAGTTCACCCCTCCTGGGCTACGTCTGTTGGGTCTAAGGCTCCCAAACGGGCCTCTCATTGTTTTAATTAAATGCTCAAATTGAATATACAGCTGAATAGAAACATCTACAGATGGAATATATGGTAAAAATGGATTCAGAACACTTGAATCCTTCAAAATTGACTACTGGTTCACCTCCAATGGATACTTGCAACCCTATACAGTCTTCCCAATACTGGGCCCTAGTGGCTCCTAGAACTTCCACGGCTCCGAAACCTCTGCAAATTACCTCAGATGGCTGTAAGACCTATTCCAATGGCTTCAGAAGGTTGAAAATACCTAAAATCGAAAAAAACATTCGTCCAGAACCGCCTTTCCTAGCCAAAGTTATGGCCATTTAAAGTTTCTCCAGTCTGCGCCTAAAAAAACTCCAGCTAATTGTAGTTGGAGCCCACATAAGCCCACCAATTTTGGCGGTCTGCCAATTCTGCCACCAAATCTGACCTGACCGCCAAATTTAACTATTTCTTTAATGCGCATGTGAAAGCATTTATTAACTGCAGTTATCCTCGGATTTCGCACTGACTGGTGGTTAGTGTTCTAGCCCTGGTTCTTGGCATAAGGTCATATGGAATGGGGGCTGGCCCCCTTCATTTCCCGCCCAAAATCATTTGAAAATTTAAATGGTGTTTGGTCCGCTACCCGAACACGAACCACCTCATTGGCCCAATGGTAAGCTGTTTGGTTGTGGAACCAGAGGTCATGGGATCGAACCTCACCGCCACCAAAATTTTGAAATGCGCCCATACCTTCTCGTTGACGTCATCCTGGGCCACGTGGCGGCCTCCGAGCTTTCCACGTGGCAGCTTGATATTGGCTGCTCAAATGGAATATTCTAAGGAATATTCTGTGGAATATTCTTTTTTTTTAATTTTTTTTGAAAAATTCAAAATTTCAATGTTACTAAGAAATTCTTCTTTTTGCCATAACTTTCTCATACGGCGATCGTTTTTCGAACCGTTTGTAGCGCCGGAATCAGGAAGACGTGCACTTTCCAGTCGTTCAACTTTGAAATAGTTCTAAGCATTTTAAATATTGAGCATTTTACGACACTTAGGACATGACCACCTGATCACGCCTCCCCATTGGGAAGCTTTTGGACCCCAAAAGCCTTCAACTACCTGTTAAAGAGGTGAGGGTATAGCTCCCTCACTCTATCCACCTCCATCTACTTTGCCTTGTTCGGTTTGCTGCCTTTGAAACCAACCCGAACATAATCTACATTGCCCCTCCTTGAAGTGCGTGTCCTTCTGTCAAGGATTGTATCTTCTTTCAGCTCATCTAAGAATTCTCGCGAGAAATATTCTATAGATGGCAGTTGAACACCACTTTCATGATCAACAATCAAGGAAGGTTCATACAAACGTAAGTTCTCCACATTGACAACAGAATACATTTGCATGTAGGAAGGCAAATCTAATTGAAAAGGATTATTTCCAACTTTCTTGAGGATTTTGAATGGACCATAACGAATAGGCTTCAGCTTTTTACCTTCTCCTTGCATCCTTTCCTTACTAATGTACAGCCATACCTCATCCCCTTCTTGAAACTTGTGATCGACTCTATGCTTGTCGTGTCTTTCCTTGTACTTGGCTTGACTCTTCTCAAGCTGTTTTTGAATTTGCTGGTGTATTTGTTGAATTATTTCAATGAATGAACGAGCTTTGTCAATATCACTATGTCCCTCAATGGCGACATCTTTCTCAAGAATGAAATCAAGAGGTGATTTTGGCAAGTAACCAAAACAAGCTTCAAACGGTGAGGTATTTGCGGAAGAGTGCTTGGAACGATTGTAAGCATGTTGTATGTAGTGCAAATGTTCATCCCACAGCTTCGGATGCTTGCTGCAATATCCTCTCAAGAGGTGCACAATGGTTCTGTTCACAACTTTGGTTTGTCCATCTGTTTACGGATGGAAAACAGTACTTTTCTTCAACTTTGTGTCCATCATCTCCCATAGGTTGGACCAAAAATTTCCCACAAATTTGGAATCCCTGTCACTAATAATGGAAGTAGGCAAACCAAAGTGAATCCATACATGATGAAAAAATAATTCAGCAGTTTGTTCAGCAGTTATAGTTTTCTTACAAGGCATAAGTATACACATTTTGCTGAAACGATCAACTACTACATATAAATAATCGTGCTGCTTTCTAGATTTTGGCAAACCTGCTACAAAATCCATAGAGATGCTCTCCCATGGTCTAGAAGGTACCGGAAAAGGAGTATACAAACCAACCTTCCTATTACTAGGCTTGCTTGTAGCACATAATGAACATCCTCCTATGAACCTTGAAACAGAATCTACAATGTGAGGCCAATAGCAATACCTCTGTAGATGTGCAACTGTTTTGCTTACCCCAAAATGGCCAGCAATAAGAGAAGAATGAGCTTCTCTTATGACATTTATTCTCTCCCCCTGTGGTATACACAACTTTCCCAAATGAAACAACAAATTGTTATGCATGTGATAGTCATTTTCCTCTACAGGATTCCCTTTACTAAATTTAGCATACACATCTTTAAAGTCATCATCAGATGCATATTGTTCTATGTAACTATCATGTACAATGGTATCATTCTTAAGTAAAGTAACAACACCAATAATAGGCCTTGAAAGCATATCAACAACCTTATTCAAAGTACCTTTCTTGTAACTTATTACCAAATGGAACTGTTGCAAGAAGCCCATCCATCTGAAGTGTCGTGACTGTTGTAACTTGCTTTGTGATTGCGAGTACTGTAAGGGCTGATGGTCAGTATGTATAATAGTTTCTTTGCCCATCAAATAGTGTTTCCACTTTTTGACGCTTTGTACAAATGCATACAACTCCTTATCATATGTAGGATAATTTACAACATCACCATTAAAAGTTTTAGAATGAAAAGCAATAGCCTTACCATGTTGTAGAAGAACTACACCCATGGCATAATCACTAGCATCAGTTTGTATCTCAAATGGTTGTCTCAAATCCGGTAATGCAAGTACTGGAGCTGAACTAATCTTCTCTTTCAAAGGTTCAAAAGCTTTTTGTTGCTTGCCTCCCCATTGGAAAGCATGCTTCACACTTGTCACTACATGCATAGGAGCTGCTATAGAAGAGAAGTTAGAGATGAACTTCCTCCAATATTGAGTTGCACCCAAAAAACTTCTTACCTCTGTGATGGATTTGGGAGTAGGCCACTTCACAATAGCCTCAATTATAGCAGGTTCAATTCTCAAAGCACCTCCTCCTACCATGTGTCCCAAATAAACCAAAGAAGTCTTTCCAAATTCACACTTTGACATTTCAAGAAATAACTGATTCTTCTTCAAAACATGAAGTACTTTCCTAACATGCATGACATGATCTTCTCTAGACTTGCTGAAAATTAAGATGTCATCTAAGTAGACAATAACGAAATCATCAAGAAAAGGACGCAAGACATCATCCATTACCTGCATGAAAGTTGCAGGTGCATTGCACAAACCAAACGGCATCACAAGCCACTCAAAGAGTCCTTGTTTGGTTTTAAAGGTTGTCTTCCAAATGTCACTTTCTTCAATTCTTACTTGATGATATCCACTGCACAAGTCTAGCTTAGTGAAATATCGAGCATCTTTCAGCTGGTCTAGCAAATCATCTATCCTTGGGAGTGGGTAACGATTCTTTACCGTTATCTTGTTCAAGGCCCTGAAATCAACACACATACGCCAAGTGCCATCTTTCTTTGGAATCAATACAATCGGTGACCCACATGGCGAAGTACTTGGCCTTATGAAACCCTTGTCCAACAAGTCCTTGATTTGCTTCTTTATTTCAGCATTCTCCATAATAGACATGCGATACATGCCTATGTTTGGAAGAGGACAATCTGGATGCAAATGGATTTCATGTTGAATCTCCCTCTTATGAGGCAAACTTGTTGGCTCCTGAAACATCTCATGATATGCATCAACTACATCATGTAGATCTGATTCAAGTTTTGGATCACAATTGTCAAATGACTCATGATTCACATCAACCTTGGGCTTAATCATAAGAAGAACAAAATTCTTACTTGAATTGAACAGCCTTTTTACCTATCCTGCATTCACCATCGCTATATTTGTCTTCTTGCGATGAGCTCTAACAATGAACTCCTTGCCATCTTTGAAAAGATGATATTTGTTTTCATTGCGATGAAAGATAGATTTCCTGTCAAGCAAGTAAGGACTTCCCAAAACAATTCCTGCTATATCAAAAGGTACCACATCAAGTTCAACTGTGTCAATAAAATGTGCAGTAATTGCAAAGCGCAATGTGCACTTTCTTGAAACTTGTAAATTTGCATCCTTGGAAATCCATCCAAGCGGATATGGCTTCAGATGTGGAATGATCTCAAGTTTAAGCTGCTTGACCAAGTCCTCTGATATAAGGTTTTCTTGTGACCCATTATCAAAAAGCGTGTCAATTTTAGTATGTTTTGAAATCACCCTCACATGAAACAGTTCAATTCTTTCTTCCTCATTAGGAGCTTGTACATGACAGTTTGAGGTACTAGTGCTAGCTTGAGTTTCAATTTCTTTTCCCTTCAAGTTTTTCAAACCCATGGCTGCAATTGTGGTTTCATCACCTGAATCATCCCCTAAATCCTGTGGTGTAGATGTAGTAGCAGCAGTTTTCTATTTGCCTTTGGATTTGTTAAATTGAGGTCTTCTTTCAGGATGTAATTTCCAACAGTTTTTCTCCTCATGCCCTGGTTTAGAACAGTGTTTACAGATCACTTTCTCACTCTCATGTTTGACAGATGCATTCTTTTTGCCCTTTCCCTTGGAGGTTTTCTCTTTGTTCTTCCCCTTGGGGGGCTTGTTTCTACCCTCTTCAAATGTGTTTTTTCTCCTTGCCTCTAAATGTGTAGCTTGGACACAAACCTCCTGTAGGCTAGTAGGGTTAAACATCAAGATGGTGTGTCTAAGGTAGCTATGCAAGCCACCAATGTATTTCAGCAAGGTTTCCTGTGTCTGTAAATCTACCCCTAACAAGAGAGCTCTTCTCCTGAATTCTTGGGTGTAGTCTTGGACACTCTGACCCTTAAGTTGTCTGAAATTTTTCCAGTTCATAATGGCTTTCTGCATGTGAGCAAGAGGATAAAATTGTTTTTTTAATGGCTAACAGAAATTCAGGCCATGTTAAGGTAACCTTACCAAATTTCTTGATCTCCTCTTTAGTCTTGACCTCCCACTAGACCAATGCTGCTCCATCCATTCTCAAAGAAACCAACTGAATCTTTGTGGCATCATCATGCATATTCTGGATCCAACTGCCTAATCCAGTTGTCAAGCTTTTTTGCATTCACTTCACCATTAAAAATAGGTAATTCGAATTTTACATCATGCTTCAAAAAAGGACTTTTTCCAGAGGATCTATGCTTATGCACAGAAGAAGAAGACGAGGATGAAGAGGAAGAAGGTGACGATGGGAGTGGTGGATCACCATTACCTCCATGTCCTTTCTTGGAATGATCATCATCCTTCTTACATCATGAAGAGCCCTCTCCTTCATGTGGATGTTTGGACCCTTCTCCAGCCAATTTCTCATTTCTTTCTTGGTACATTATCCTCACCATTTCAGTGAGGTCCAAGAAATCCTTTCTAAAGACTCTTTCTTCTTCTTTTGGATCCATGTCTGCAGGAATTTCTCCTTCATGTGCAGACATTCTTGAAGCTTCTGCTGAAACTCTTGAGGGTGAAACTGAAGGTGGAGGTGATGGCTCTCTGGCCTTCCTTGACTGAGGATTCTGTCGTTCTCTAGTCAATTGTCCTTCCCCTCTTTTAAGTTTCAACCTAGTAAGCATCAATACTTGCAAGACAGTTAGAAGATCTTTGCACAAAAACAATCAAAATACAACTATACCAGAGATTGACTGAAAGAGCATTTATCTACTTTGCAATTATATAACAAGAGCATTTTGAATGCTTCCTGGCTCGTTTCAGGCTATGTCTATAGCTTATTTGACAGCTTTTGATACAAAGAAGCAACAACATAGCTCTGATACCAACTTGATCTGATACCAACTTGTAAATGGTTTGCAAGGTATTCAATTCAGAAATATACATGTTTAAAAGATGTCCATGTCTTGCAGAAAGGAAACAAATGAAATTTTTAGCTGTTCATGACCCATTTAAGTATAGCAGATTTATTTCCTTTTACTGTTTAACATACTAAAATGAATTTGTTCTGCAAAATAAATCAACCACAGATGCAAAAGAAGTTGATGAAGCAGTTCACCCCTCCTGGGCTACGTCTGCTGGGTCCAAGGCTCCCAAATGGGCCTGTCCTTGTTTTAATTAAATGCTCAAACTAAATATACAGCTGAGTAGAAACATCTACAGGTGGAATAGATGGTAAAAACGGATTCAGAACACTTGAATCCTTCAGGATTGACTACTGTTTCACCTCCAATGGATACCTGCAACCCTATACAGTCTTCCCAATACTAGGCCCTAGTGGCTCCTAGAACTTCCACGGCTCCAAAACCTCTACAAATGACCTGAGATGGCTATAAGACCTCTTCCAATGGCTTGAGAAGGTTGAAAATACCCAAAATCAAAAAAAAAAATCATCCAAAGCAACCTTTCCTAGCCAAAGTTATGGCCATTTAAAGTTTCTCCAGTCTGCCCCTAGAAAAACTCTAGCTAACTATAGTTGGAGGCTAGATAAGCCCATCAACTTTGGCGATCCGCCAATTCTGCCACCAAATCTGACCTGACCGCCGGATTTAACTGTTTCTTTAATGCGCATGTGAACGCATTTATTAACTGCAGTTATCCTCGGATTTCGCGCTGACTGGTGGTTAGTGTTCTGGCCCTGGTTCTTGGCATAAGGTCATATGGAATGGGGGCTGGCCGCTTAGGGGCTGGCCCCCTTCATTTCCCGCCCAAAATCATTTGAAAATTTAAATGGTGTTTGGTCCGCTACCCAAACACGAACCACCTCATTGGCCCAACGGTAAGCTGTTTGGTTGTGGAACGGGAGGTCATGGGATCGAACCTCACCGCCACCAAAATTTTGAAATGCGCCCATACCTGCTTGCTGACGTCATCCTGGGCCACGTGGCGGCCTCCGAGCCTGCCACGTGGCAGCTTGCTATTGGCTTCTCAAATGGAATATTCTCTGGAATATTCCAAGGAATATTCTATGGAATATTCTTTTTTTTTTAATTTTTTTTGAAAAATTCAAAATTTCAATGTTACTGAGAAATTCTTCTTTTTGCCATAACTTTCTCATACGACGACCATTTTTCGAACCGTTTGTAGTGCAGGAATCAGGAAGACGAGAACTTTCCAGTCGTTCAAATTTGAACCAGTTCTGAGCATTTTAATGTTTTAACATTTTACGACACTTAGGACATGAGCACATGATCTCTGGAGCATAATGCAACATTAGTGAGGGAAATTCCCTTGAATGAGGTGGAGGAAGTAGTGAAATGGATGCACATCAACAAAGCACCAGGGAAGATGACTTTACTACTAACCTCTTCAAGGTGTGTTGGCCATTTATTAGCAAAGAAGTACATGCCATGGTCAAGGAGTTGTGAAGGCTTCAACATGTGTTGTATGGCTAAAATTAAAAATTTCTTCCTTTGATTCCTAAGTCAACAAGTTCTAGTATCGCCAGTGGATTTAGGCCTATCTCCCTTTGTAATTTGGTCTATAAGATCATATATTCATTCATCTTTAAGAAGGTTAAACCACTGCTAAAACATATCATAAAAATAAAACATATTAGATTTGTTAAGGGAAGACAAATTTTGGATGGAATTATCATGGCTCATGAGATAGTTCACTCGTTCAAAAAGTGAAAGAAGGTAGGGATGGTTATTAAGCTAGACTTATCCAAGGATTATGGAAATTTGAATTAGAAATATATGTTCAAAATCTTGGCAACTTTTGGATTTTCCTCCAATTGGATACAATCTTTAATTTCCACATATTTTTTCTCTATTCTACTAAATGGATCATCCTATTGAGCTATATGGGCTTCTAGGAGCGTTCACCAAAGGGACTCGATGTCTCCTTTCCTTTTCATTAATGAATTTGAAGGGGTTGGGAGATACATAAAGGCAACAATGGAGTAGGGTCTTCTTAAAGGGTTACGAGCATGCAGACATTATTTTCCTATCACACACAAACAATTCAGTGATGATATAATGTTATTTGGAGAGCCAACAATTCAGGAAATAAGGGTGTTGGATATGATTCTCTTATAATTTCAATAGCCTTCTGATACAATGACCAATGGGGAGAAATCCAATGTGTTTCTTTAATACCATTATGTTGGTGAAAAGGAATTTTGTGAGAAACATGGGTTTTCAAATCGGTTCTTTTCCTGCCAAAATACCTTGGAATTCCCCCTATCAAACTCACTGTCATCTTCATGTTGGTATTCATGGTTGGACACCTAGACCTTTCAACTGTTTAATCTTCCAAGTCATAACATTATATTAAATCTTGTTTTACAATCCATTTTTATCTATCAATTGTATATGTTACCCACACCAAAGCAAGTATATAAAGTCATTGTCTCTATATTTCGAAAGATTTTGTGGCAAGGAACTCAGTAAGTAAGAAAATCAACTTGTGTATATTGGGAAAAGGTCTTCTTCCCGAAATGGGGAGGAGGTCTTGGTCGTAGAGGCCCTGAAACACTCAATAAAGTCATGGGAGCGAAGTTATGGTGGTGATGGCTTGAAAGTGGGTAGGAATTATGAAAACAAATTTGGAATAGAAAATACAACCTGATTATCACGCGAGTGGAGAAAGTGAGATTGTTTGTATTCCAATTGGGTCATAAATCTTGAATATAGCATGAGTGTTATAGGATATTTTGTCTCATCCGATCAATCATCCTCTGAACTCGATCATTCACATAATGTTCCCCCTTTACATCATCAGTTCAAAAATCCTTATGCATGGCTTCCTCATTCCCCAGAATTTCTACCCTAAAACTACATCATTTGAGCCAGTTTTAGTACCAACGCACCCTTTCCTCTTGCTGGAAAACATTCACTTACAAGCTACTCCACTGCGACCTTCGTTGACCAGCTATAGGTTGTCCTCTTTGCACCTGTGTTGGTTCTATAAGTGCGCGAAAAAGAGAGAGAATCTCGAAGCCTTCATTTCTAGAATCTTCCAGGATCTACTGTAACCATTTATCTCAAATTAAACTCTCCAATCATCCTATCATATCTTGGAGTTTCCATCCCTTATCTTTAGATCTCATCCTCCCATCAAGAGTGGATGTTAATCCCATGATTAGTAAAATGATAAGAACTCCCAACTTACCTCACTCCTCTAAATATTTAGAATCTTCCATACACGAGGGGTGTGATTTTGGACAATGATTATACCCTTACGTTATTGTGAAGAGATTTAGGTTTTCATGCATTTGGGGTGATTGGAGGTAATCTTTTTGAAAAAGGAAGGACAAGTCAACAACTTTGAGGAGATCTTCTACAAGATCAACACCTTTTTATGGTTGTAACTCACTTCATTTATATCAATACAAAAAACTTCTCTTTTTTTACTGTATGTGATGTTTTCATTTCATATATTTCAATACAATTTTGTTCTATTGAATAAAGTCGATAGATGACACTACATAGAACTTGTAGTTTCTTGACTTGTGTTTTTTGGTTGTGCAGGTTCTAGTTTTGGCAGTTGGAGCTAGGATTGGAACATTTAAGCCAAATAAGAAGCAAAACATATGGCAAATTCCAAGTAGGTTTCTTCCCCTCATCTACTTACATTAGGGAAAACATTAGGTCCATTGCCATTATGTTGTTCTAGGTTAGCCACTAGACCTAGTGGAGATATTTCTGTCTAGAGTCATAAATCTCACATAACAAATTGGTGACTCCACTAGGGAACGATGTATTCTATTGGTGGTTTCTTTTTCCATTATGTTTGATTTACCTCTATCATATACCTTTTATACTTTAATCATCCAAAAATGACCTAGGACGTGATTACATTGAGTCTTGTTTTCATTTTTTGTGTAAAATTCCTCTTTACCAGGACCAATGCACTCTCTGAGTGTATTGAGTTCATATTGACAAGGGGTTAAATAAAGTGATTTTTAGAGGTATTTTCTAATATGTAGTCAAATTAAGGGCATTGTTTAGTATGCCATGAATGCATGTGATATGTCAGAGGGTTTTTCTCGGTCATGTGTAATGTAATGTAAACATTTTAACTTAGTAGAAATAAAATAAAAATAACCCTAAAAAAAAATAATAATAATAATAAAAATAAAAGAAAATTTTAAAATGAAAACAACTTTACGTTATTCACTCATGGTATGAGAGCCCATTGTATTCATGTGGAAAACATCTTATTTAAGGGGGAAATTAAAGTAGCCTAGATCCATGTTAATTTAGAATCTACCAAACTTCTAAAAAAATCGATTAAGATAAATCTAGATTTGTGTTAAAAAAAAAATTATACACCATTTACAATTTCGGAAAATATTTAACTATTTAATTAAAAAAAAATATTTTCACTATCACTTACACTTTGTAATGTATTTTGAATACACAGCTTAAGTAAAACCAAATTTATTTTTTAAATAATATTTTCATTAGTTTTGTTTCAGAGTGTGTTTGGTGGGTGATCACTTACACTTTGTAAGGTATTTTAAATACAAAGCTAAGTAAAACATATATATTTTTTTTAAATAATATTCTCGTTAGTTTTGTTTCAGAGTGCGTTTGATCGGTGATCCATTGATAGGAAAAGTTCTATAAATTTAGACACGCCAAAAGAACAGAAAATATATATTTTTTTAATGAATTACCTCAAACAAAATGGTAAACATGATCAACATCAACCTATTCGATAAAAAAATTCTTAAGTTCATGAATAGAAAAAATATAAATTGAGAAAATGGAAAGAAAAATACAAAATATTATAAAAAATATATAAACAGTTATAAAACATAAAAATTTATACCAAAAAAACTATTAAATTTGTTTTAAAATAATAATAATACTAATACTATATATATATATATATATATTATATTATATTATATTATTATTTTTTTTATTTAATTAAAATATTTTAATTTGAAACAAATTTTCAAATATATAATATATAATTATATTAATAATAAAAAATTTATTTAATAAATAAGGAATATTTTTAAGTTATATTTAAAAAATTATTAAAAATAATAATATAAATTTTTTTTTTAACTATATAAGATATAAATAATGTAGCTATAGGAGGTTATGAAATAAGAAAGGAAAAGAAGCTGAATACAACCACACAAGTAAAAACTCAAGATTTACATGGTAAAACCCTGACAGAGTGTCAAGGAAACATCCACAGGGCAAGGGATTGAAATTTCTATTCAATCAATAAATGATTCTCCTTGCAATAGTTTAGGCATTCATCAATTTTATATGAGCCTCCTCAGTTACATAACTGTTGATTCGGTATGAAACTAACTTGTCAATAACTAATACAATTTTACCCAAATTTACATTAATTAGTGGTCAATTGCCAACAAACTCCACCTTGACAACAATTTTCCTAATCCCTTGCCCATGCCCATTCATCATCTCTTCTACAAGCCAAGAGAAGCTAAAAACCATCGCAACTTCTCTATTGTAACTGGCTTTGTGAATATCTATGCACAATTCTCCCGTGTATGGACCTTTTGAAGAGCTACTTTTCTGCCATCGATCACATGTCGCCGAAAATGATACCTTACATCAATGTGCTTGGTTTGACTGTGATAAGCAAGATTTGTAGCCAAGTGAATAGCACTCTGACTGTCACAAAGTACATTCACTTTCTCCTGCGTCCTTCCAATCTCATCAAGTAAACCCTTTAACTAGATTTATTTTTACTGGCATGTGAAGCAACTATATATTCTGCTTCGGTAGTGGACAACAAAACTATTTCTTGAATCTTTGACATCCAACTAATTGCTCCACCTGCAAGAGTAAAGACATAACCTATAGTAGATATTCTTTTGTCCAAATCACCCGCATAATCAGCATCTACATATCTGCAGACTAATCCTTCACTACCATTAAAGATGATGCAATGGTCACTTGTGCCTCTTAGATATAGAAGCACCCATTTCACTGCTCGCTAATGTTCATCACCTAGATTTTCCAAGAACCTGCTAACAACTCCAACTGCATGTGAAATGTCAGTTCTTGTAGATACCATCGCATATATTAAGTTGCCTACAACGTTTGCATATGGTATATGAGACATATAATTCTTTTCTTCATCATTTCTAGGACTTAAAACCGAAGAAAGATTAAAAAGGGAGGTTAATGGAACATTAATGGGTTTCACTCTATTCATATAGAACTTTTCAAGTACTTTCTCCACATACTTCTGCTATGATAATCAAAGCTTACCATTTTTCCTGTCTCTGTGTATCTCCATGCCCAAGATATGTTTTGTTGTTCCAAGATCCTTCATATCAAACATCCTAGAGAGTTGAGCCTTTAACCTGTTGATCTATTCCATGCTTTTGCTTGCAATAAGCATATCGTCAACATACAATGCTAAGATAATGAATGTGCCATTGAAACTCTTGAAGTATACACAATGATCATACTCACTTCTAATAAAGTTTTGGCTCACCATGAAGGAGTCAAACTTCTTGTGCTATTGTTTGGGAGACTACCTCAGACCATACAATGATTTCCTGAGCTTGCAAACTAATCTTCTGCTACGACCTTATACAAAACCTTCTGGTTGTTCCATATATAACTCTTCATTCAAATCACCATGTAGAAAAGTCGTTTTAACATCTAACTGTTCTAACTCGAGGTTAAGTAATGCAGTTAGTGCCAACACATTACTAATAGAAACAAGTTTTACAACTGGTGAAAAAATCTCATGAAAGTCGATACCTTCAACCTGAGAATACCCTTTTGCTACCAGTCTTGACTTATACCTTTTGATACTTCCATCAGCTTTCTGTTTCAGTTTGAAGACCCATTTGCATCCAACAACACTTCTCTGTTCAGGAAGTTCTACAAGATCCCAGGTATTGTTACTGGCTAAGGAATCCATTTCTTCTTCCATAGTCATTTTCCATTTTTCGCTATCTATATCATCTACTACTTCCTGATAACAAGAAGGTTCCCCATCTTCAGTAATCAAAGCAAAAGATGAGGTAGAATCTTCATAACCTTTGGGAGTTTTTCTTTCCCTTGTAGACTTTCTTAGAGTGATTGGTTGCTAAACTGGTTCGAAACTTCAACAACTTCCTTTGTATCTTCAACACCTTTTTCTCGAGAAGTCTCTTCTTCCTTTTGACTGTCACCAAAAGGTCTAGCCTCCAATTGAATTTGTTGATTTGGCGATACATGTTCTTGTTCAATTCTTTCAATATTTGAATATAAAAAAGAATATTCATGAAATGTTACATCTCTACTAATGAATATCTTCACTGATGTAGGATCCCACAACCTGTATCCTTTCACTGCATAGTCATACCCAACAAAGACATAACATTTCAATTTTGGATCTAATTTTGAACGTTGATTTTTAGGAATAAGAGCATAAGCATCACAACCAAATATCCTTAAATGCGAATAATCACAAGACTAACATGACCAAACTTCTTCAATAATTTTACAATTAATTGCTACTGAAGGTGATCTGTTAACTAAATAACAAGCAGTGGGTACTGCTTCTACCCACAACTCCTTTTGTAGGTTAGCATTGTTGATCATGCTTCTGGCTCTTTCCATAAGAGTTTGATTCATACATTCAGCAACACCATTTTGTTGAGTATAAACAGTAGTTTTGTGTCTAACAATTCCTTCATCCTTATAGTATTGCTCAAATTCTATCGAAGTAAATTCACCACCATTGTCAGTTCTTAAACATTTAATTGATTTGTCTGTTCTTTTCTCTACCATTTCCTTAAATTGTTTAATGATATTGAATACATCAACTTTCTTTTTCACCATAAAGACCCAAACTCTATAGGAGAAATCATCAATATACGTTAAAAAATATAGAGCACCTCCATATCGTACAACAAGAGATGGTCCCCACAGATCAGAATGAATATAGACAAAAATATCTTTACTATTATGATTTCTAGTTTTAAATCTTTGTTTACACTATTTTCCATACACACAATGTTTACAGAAATCCAACTTCAAATATTTCAGATCAGGAAGTGATTTATGTTTCATCAGTACGTAAAGACCTTTTTCGCTCATGTGACCCAATCAATGATGCCATAGAAGAATACCTTCTTCTTCTTTCTCTAACACAATCACTGCTTCATTGACTTGAGTACTTCCTTTGAGTCTGTAAATATTTCCGACCTTTTTGGCTTTCATAACAACTAGGGCCCCTTTAAAGACTTTCAGCACTCCATTCTGACCTGTAAACTTATAACCATCCCAATCCAGCACTCCCAAAGAAATCAAATTTTTCTTCAATTCAGGTACGTGTCTAACACTAATTAATGTTCTAACCATGTTATCATACATTTTATTCCTGATATTTCCCATCTTAATAGTATAACATGATACATTATTACCCATAAACACAAAACTACCATTTACATCTTCATATGAAGTAAACCAATTTCTGTGTGGACACATGTGATGAGAAGCACCAGAGACTAACAACCAACTTTCAAAACCTTGAGAGACATTACATACAGGTAAAGTTTCATCTATCATACATAATTCTTCAGCAGATAAAACTTCGTCTGTCATACCTGAATCAACCTTATTTTATTCCTTCTTCAGGTTATCGGACTCTTTTCGTTTCTAGCAATCTTTCTTAAGGTGTCCAATTTTGTTGCAGTGCCAACATTTTTCCTTACACTTCTTTCCCTTTGATTTAGATCTGGAAGACCCCTTTGTTTTTTCTTCTCTTTCCTTTGACCTTCCTCTAGCTATCATGGCTTCTGGTGTTACTGTTTCAGTACTGGATTTCCTCTGTACTTCTTCAAACAAGAGAGCGCCCACAAGTGATTCAAATTTCAAAGAATAAATGTTTCTCAAACTGATTGAAGTTACAAAGTGGTCCCATGACTCGGGCAGAGAACACAACAAGGTTATAGCTCTGTCTTCTTCTTGAATTTTAACTTCCATATCTGATAATTGGCATATAAGTGTATTACAACCATTTAAATGCTCTACAACTTTTGAACCCTCCTTCATTCGAAGACTGTACAATTGTCTTTTCAAATAAATACTATTGGTTAATGACTTTGTCATATATAGTTTTTCCATTTTTTCCCATAAGCCTGAAGTTGTACTCTTTTCAACAATTTTGAGGAGAACTTCATCCTCCAGGCATAACCTGATGGTACTGAGAGCTCGAGCATCCAAGTCCTCCCAATCCAAATCTTTCATGCTAGCAGGTTTCTTATTTGCCCAGTCCAAAGCTTTGTGCAACCCTTGTTGCACCACCAAAGCCCTAACTTTCAGTTTCCAGAGAGAAAAGTTGTTCTGGCTAGTGAATTTCTCCACCTCAAACTTTGCATTCGATATCTTGCCCATTTTCTTCCTACTACCCTTCCTCCCAGTGTTTCCCCCTAGGGTTTCTGTCTTTCACCTCCTAGGTTTTGTTTTCCTACCTTTCACCTCCTAGGGTTTCTGTTTTTTTTCTTACCTAGGGTTTAAACTAAATAGAAAAAATCCAGAAAACCTACACCAAAATTCTTTTGGCCTTTTTTTTAAAATTTAATGGAAAAGGCTTATATAGTTTCTCGAAAAATATCCCTGTTTTTCTGAACAAATCTGAAAATATTTTTTTTAATTGTTTTTTCTTCACAAATACCCAGATTTGCTTGCAATTCCCTTGCTGCAATGCTGGAGTATCCATGTCATGCTCCCCGACAGCGAGCAACCAACAACCCTCTTCCTTAATAGCAGCACTCTTCAACACAGCTGCTCTATCAAGCGGTGGGCGTGGGCGTGGGCATGGGCTCAACCGAGAACTCTCTCTCTTCCTCAACAATAACCCTCTTCCTAAAAAAAAATTGTGGCAGCTTAAAAAAATTCTGCGATAGTTTTCTCTTTCGGCAGCTTCAAAAAATCAACAGCGGCACACCTTTTCCTTTAATTCGATGACTTCAAAAAAAAATCTGTGGCAACTACTCTTTCTCCTTTGGTGGTAGGAGCTTCGATTCTTTCACCACACCTCGACGAGTAGCACGTAGAGCAGAGAGTAATGGTTTCTCCACCTTTCTCCGGTTCTGGACAAGCAACAGACCTCTACGTAGGTTTTGGGGCTCCACAACAACTCTGGTCCACGCAAAGAGGAACGTGGTAATGATTTTGCTACACAGAGATGAGGCTCAGGTTCATACACGACACGCTTGTTTGGTAGCATAGACTCCTCCTTACTCCTTCTGGTCTTTAACACACAGCAACCGTTCCACTGAAACAAATGACCCAGCCAGTGATCATTTGATACCACGCAGCGGCTCTTTCACCTTTTCTTGTGCAGCGTCTCCTCAACTCAACTCATTTGCTCTGATACCAATTGCAGTTATAGGAAGTTATCAAACAGAAAAGGAAAAGAAACTTAATACAACCACACAAGTAAAAACTCAAGATTTACGTGGTAAAACCCTGACAGGGTGTCAAGGAAACATCCACGGGGCAAGGGATTGGAATTTCTATTCAATCAATAAATGATTCTCCTTACAATAGTTCGGGCATTCATCAGTTTTATATGAGCCTCCTTAGTTACATGACTGTTGATTCGGTATGAAACTAACTTGTCAATAACCAATACAATTTTATCCAAATTTACATTAATTAATTGTCAATTACCAACAAATAAGTACGAATATAAAAACACCATATATTACCACATTTAAAACTATAAAACTATCATAATAACTATTTACACTTCACTTGTAAACCATTTTAAAACTAATTCTTTTATTTTATTTTAAAAATAAAAAATATTAATATAAAATCAAATTACAGCTTTATATTTTATAAATTTATATTATTATGAGTAACAAAAATAGCATAAATGTATTATTCACACTAAATACTCTTAGAACCTCCATCAGGCACATCAAATATTTCTAAATTATAGTAAATCTATTTTCCGTGTCTTTATATATGGTAATAAAAATAACTCAAACATTTAGACACAAGACACAAGTATATCATTCGCACTGACTTGGTTATTGCTTTTTAAGGTCCAATAGAAGTGGTTTCCTCACCAACGGACTTATATAAAAAATATAAACACACAACCTAACTTTCTCATACACACTAAATACATTCAAGCTATCTTAAAAACTGATTTTCCTTCTAACAAACTTCCAACATCTAAGACATACAATTATACCAACCAAAACCCTTACTATTATTAAAAGCACACTTTCTATTATAGAAAACAGCACACTTCCCATTATAACAACCAACACACTTCCTATTATTAAAAACAGGGTGCGCAGATATGGACAAAGAAAAACTAGCAAAAAGGAAAATAGATCGCAGTTAAAACACTTTGGAAAGAAATCAAAACCAAAGTCAATCACGGTTGGAATTAAATAATTTTTTTTCTTTTAAATTATAAGCTTTCATCCGAAAATGTTATCTTAAATTTTTTTGTTTTTATTATAATATTCGGATGATAAATTGATCTTTCATTAATAATCGTTAAATTAAAAAGTACTTTTTAGAAAAAATTCACATTTTATCATAAAGAAAGAAACAACATAACCATATAATTATTGAATCATGAAGTTCATTTTACTCACATATTGATGGGATGACTTTACATACTTATTAATGGGATCTACAACTATCAAATCAATCATATTGCACTTATGAATTTTTACTCAAAAAATGGGATAAAAAATGATGGGAAAATCTAAAAATATATTCACACTTGGGCTCCCATTATTGCAATCATTCTGTTCCTATTTCAATATTTTCAATTTGGATTTCTATCAAAGCATTAAATGTTCCAATGTATTGTAAAAACAAATGGATTTTTTTCAGCAATGCCAACATGGAAGTTTTCTAAGAAGAAATTTTCATTTCAAGAACTTCAAGGACTTTGTAGTTGACTTATCATCTAGGCTCCTTATGCTCTCCACCATCATAATCCCATGGAATCATGTGGGGTCCAAATTTATAGTAAAACCAACATAATGTATTAAAAGTGTTTTAATATTTCATAAAGTTTGACATATGAGTCTTGGTCAATAAACTATTATCAATAGAGAAAATCTTAAAATTGGACAAAGAATTAGTACTATAAAAAAGAAATTACTACATCTAACATTCATAACCAACTCTATAATCCACCTTATTTATTTTCATTCTCATTAGTGAAAAACAATGACACATAGAGGACATCATTCCCACTACATCATTCACATGACATTTTTTAATTTTTGGGACCATAAGAGGTGGCCAATCATACATAAACAAATATCGTTTTTAACCTTGCTTTTCATAACCATCCTCAAAATCTTAAAAATATATGTTTGCCTAATGTGAGATCTTGTATATGTTTGCTTCAGTGATGGTGGTGAGTTTTCGAGTAAATTTTGGCTTTATTGTCAAGTGAAAAATTAGTGAGATTTACTATTGTATCATTAGGTTGTGGCGTGACCTGCAAAAGTCACATGCACTAGTTCATATTCTATGAAAAATGTACATGTAATGCTGAAATTGTAGAATTGAAAAAATAAATGAAAATCTAAAGGTAGATAATATTTCCCGTGCAAATTTCCTACTTTTTAATTTAGAATGTTAAATTAATGGAGACACTCTAACTCCTTTGCACTTATTCTAAAATTGGCCTTACGAAACTTTAGGCTTAATAACTTTCCAAACTTAGCTTATTAGTAATGAGATTAGGTGTATTTTAACTAGATGACTATTCGTACTACTACTTAGATTATAAATTATTATAAATGTTAATTAAAAAAAATTGTCCTTTCTTCAAGGAAGCTATGTTGATTAATAAGGATAGCTATGTTGATTAATAACGATGAGAAAATGATTATAAATTTGTAGCAGAGGCTTCTTGAGAACAACAAAGAAAAGATAATTAAATTATAAAAATATATTGGATGGGTAAGAGTTTTAGAGAGATTGCAAATTAAAAAGTAGGTTCGTGCAATACTAAATTACAACAAACATATTTTCATAGTAATAAACACATTATTAATGGTAATAGACTTAAATATATTTAAAACACATATGGATTAACTTGTGTAGTAAGAGTTGCACTGAGGTCAAAGTCACAAGTGTTGAGCAACATCCCATGCTCAACGTAATTGTTGTTGAAGGCTTAGGAAGCATTGTCCTTCACATTATCAGGGTCAAAGCGCACTTCAACTTGTTGTATTGAAGTGAAATTTGAGCTAGAGTTGTACTCCCATCTTCCTCAACCTAGTCATCGGTGCTTTCGAGATGTTATTTTTCATGGCATTCCAAAGCTTCTCAATGCTTCCACAGTGTTATATGGGTTTCTAAATTTAATGAATTCAAATTCGTCGACCATTTTTTAGAAAAAAAACACTTCTCATGTTCTTGGGGGCTTCCATGTGACCATCCTATCAAGGATGAAACTTAAATTATCAAAGAACACTAAGCTCATCTTGGAAGTTTGACTTAAAACATGAATTTGTAGCTTAGTGATTGTTGAACCATGGTAATGGTGCAATTGGAATGTGTGTTGCATCTATAATGTAAAATTCCTAAAAGTTCATGATTCATGCTTTCTCTAATAACTCGAGAGTGTTATTTTCCTCATGAACATCCACTACATGTATATTTGCTTTTGTGTGTTGTTTCAACATAATTTGGGCATGTGGTTTGCATGAAGATACCATGCTCTCGATATGCTGAGATCTATCAATAAACTGATTCTATCTCAAAATTCTAAAGCCCTTTTCCTATGCCTCTATTTTTCATAACAATTTCATTCAATGGATATTCATTTACTCTATCAGCTACATGTATGTCACTAGCTAAATATCTTCTGGCCACCTCCCATTTTCAATTCTAATTTCAATCTTTTATTTTGGCTGATCTGCCCCCTCACATTTTCAATTCTAATTTAAATTTTTTATTTTGGCTGATCGGGTAATAATAAATATCTGCAATAATATTAAGTTATATTCATCAATGATCTACAGTGATTTGAGATTGGTGAAGTACACACATTAGTGCTGCGTTAGAGTCTGAAAACGCGATACCACCACCTAATGTGAATGACATTTTCAATTCTGATTTCAATTTTTTATTTTGGCTGATCGGGTAATAATAAATATCTGCGATAATATTAAGTTATATTCATCAATGATCTACAGTGATTTGAGATTGGTGAAGTACACACATTAGTGCTGCCTTAGAGTCTGAAAACGCGATACCACCACCACCTAATGTGAATGACATCCAATCTGATTTTTTTCATCCTATTTTAGATGAGAATTAAAATCACTTTGAGTTTGTTCTAAAACGTTTGTGTACTGTATTCATTATTTCCCTATAGTTTGTTAATAGACTAGTGAAAGAACATAACGATGACATAAACCATGTTAGAGTAAAAGTTTTATAAAAATAAAAAATATAATTTCTGCCATAAAATAATACACATATTTTTAAGTAACTTGAACCTAATCTATTTAAATAAAAACAAATATTCTGACATGAATTGACGTGTCAATGTAATATTTCACAAATAAATAAGTGCCAACAAATTCTAGGCGTGTTGTGAGGTGCAAATGCCTTTCAGCTATTTGACAGATGGTAATGGCCTTTTTATTAAAAATTGAACTATCAGAAATACGTTCTCTAAGTTTCAAAACCCGTCTTCTAGGCGTTTTGCGATGTGCAAGTGCGTTTCAGCTATTTGACAGATAGTAATCACGTTTTTATTAAAAATTGAACTATCAATAAAACGTTCTCTACGTTTCAAAATCCATCACAAGAAACAGTTTTTTAAATGTTTTATAGCTAAAATATGGTCAAAATGCACGTCAAATTCAAACCCTGGTCCAGATGCTTAGTTTTGGCTTGGGAGGTTCGCGGAGAAGAATTCACATTGTTGCACTCTGCCGGAAGTGACTAGCATTCAGTGCTCAAGCTGGCTTAGAAAAAAGACTAAACTTCTCACAGCGATCCCATCGTCCTTATTGGATTTTAAGATCAAAATCAAAGGCTGTTAGATCGAGGCGGGGAGGATATAGGCTGATCACAGAGGGTTGGATACTCGGTTTTTATTGAGATCTTCTTCATTGTTCTTGCAGGCTGTGATCACAGAGGGCTGGATTCTTGGTTTTCATTGACATGTTAAGACGGGTCTGCAGAGAGAGGAGATTCTGAAATTTGGAAAAGTATTTTCGACGGCGAAAGATTAATAGCAATGAATATCGGTACATGGGATTCTCAATTCAGAGATTCAGTTCATGTTCCTTGGCAACTAGTAGTGTCTGCGAGATTTGACTTGCGATATTTGACTTGTAAACTATCGCGACAATTTATTACCGGTAGTGTAATTGATCCTCACTCTCAAGGGAATCTGTTAGGCATTGATAAAGAGGGGAATCTGTATTTGTGGCAGGGCTTATGATAAAGTCCAAGATGAATGAAGTTGCACCCAAGGATAGATCAGGATCGGCGATGGTACCTGCCAGTCAAAGTTCCCATGTCATTTCCAAGTCTTATTGTGCCGTCAAAGACGAAGGAAGAAGATGAAGCAAATATTCTAAGCACAAGATTATCATTACTCCCACGCTCCGTATTGTGCATGTTTATGAACCCGAAACTCTCGGTCTCTGGTTCAGAAACTCACAGGGAAGCCTCCCCATAAATCAAAAGAGAAGGAGAGGTAGACCAATCCCAGTGGCCAATTGTCTGCAGTGTGCTGTGCAAAAGTTGGAACGGAAAATGTCCAAGATACTTTACATAGCAGTGGCCAGATGCCTATCACGGAAAACGAAAGTACCAAATTTTCGATCGAGGAGAGCTCTGGTTATTCTAAAGCATTCAATGACACGGACTTGATAGTTTCCGGGTTGGTGACTCACGGATTATTGCCCAATATCATTTTTATAGCAATAACCAGGGGCCTATGACGGAAAAGACAAGTAGAGTTTTTTCGATCGAGGATTGGTCTGGTTGCTCTGAGGCATTCAAGGACACACATATAATTTTCTCTTGCCTGGTGAATCAGGAATTATTCCAGGAGAACCCTCTGGCTTGGAACAAATCTCCATTTGTAATATTTACAATCTGACTGGTGCTTGCAACGGACTTGAGGATTGGTAAATTAGATGTCAAAACTTCTATTTCTATTTCCTCGAGCTTTTCATATCATATGGGACAAATTTATATGTTTTCTATATTTAAAATTATTTTTACATATTCTTGGAGGCAGAATATGAAATAACCAATTAAATTTTAATTCTTACTTTCTATGGTTTTAAAAATTATATAAAATTTCCAACTAATTAAATTCTTATTTTCTATGGTTTTAAAAATTAAATTAAATTTCCAATCAGATAAATGTTTATAACTGCTTCATCGATTTATTTATTGCGAATTTAATTTGCTTTATGCCATATGGCTTTGTCTCTATTTAATTAGTTTTATGCCTTATGGCTTTGTTAATTTGTTTTATGCGATATGACTGTCTCTTTTTGAACTTGAAGTGTTTACAATTATTCCAAATATATAAAGGAGTTGTCTTATGTAATTTTTTAGATATTTTGGCAAAAATATATGAGGCGAAATCTTGATTTGTCTTATTTAAATTGGTTTTTTCACTGTGTATATGGATTCAGCATTTTGGAAAACCTCTAGAGCACTTCTATTGTGCATGTATTACCCATCAAACTTGTGATTTCAATAAATTCCTGTCAGATTTTAGAGAAATTAGATCGGAAAAGCTTCCAAAAAATCTCACTAAAAACAAGACTTTAAGAATATAATAGAATTTAAAATTCCATGTCCTACATAAATGGAACTTCAAGGTTGTTGTCTAAAAAAGACATTTACATTTCTAGATTTCCACGAAGAAGCAAACAGCCAATATATAGTATTAGCCATAATACACTTGGATTCCATAAAGGTGTGGTGATCAGCGTTCAAAATTGAACACGTCAGAGCCCTTCAAAGGGCCTCTGGCACGTCAGAGAAGTAAGGAGAAATTTCTACACGTCAAAAAAAATTTTAAATATGATTTTTGTCATTTAAAAAAAAAATTGGAATAATATCTTAAAATTTTTTAAGAAGGGCTGTTAAATTTTCAACCCTTTTTTTAAATTTCATTTTTTCTAAAATTAAAATTTTAAGAATGTTGAATTTGAGAATTTCCTTTCATGTTAAAACTTAAATCCCATTTGAGAAACTCCCATTTCAAAAACAACAGTTTCTTTTTGAGTTGTTTTTTCTAATTGTGCATATGATGCAAGTTTTTATTACTTATTATGCCAAAATTACCTTTTCATACCATTACATTTGGCAGTTTCTAAGTTGCTCCCATTTAAAAAACAACAGTTTCTTTTTGAGTTGTTTTTTCTAATTGTGCATATGATCCAAGTTCTTATTAATTATTATTTAACAATTACCCTTTGATACCATTTCATTTGGTAGTTTCAATTGAGAGCCATTAGGTTTGACAACGATTTAAGCTGGAGAGGAGCATAGATTCATGATTCAGCAAACCCCTGTCAAGCAAGGTTTAAGCACAATTTATGCTTGGAGAGGAGCGCATTCCACAGGCTTCCTAACATTGGATTTTATTTGTTTGCGGATTCCCAATTCCTGGTATGTTTTCATATTCCCAATTTCTGAATGAGTTACTTGTATCAGTGTTAGTAAATGTGCTAGTGACTTGGAGGCAAGATACTAGTAATCAGATAACAGATTTATCTTTGTTCATAATAATTCTAGATGCCACCCCAAATCTGGAAAATATGTTGTGGAATGCTTGTAGTTTGCTTACTTTATTTTTCTAGAAAACAACAGGTCATCCACAAACATGAGATGTGAAATACCAGTGGTTCTTATTACCCCGCATCTAGCAATTAGTCCATTTTCTCTAGCCAACTGAATGCCTCTGCTCAGACCATCAATAACTAAAATAAATAGTAATGGAGAAGGGGAACAATCTTGTTTTAGTCCCTTGTAGAGTTTGAAGAAATTATTCGGTTTCTGGTTGATGAGTATTGACAGTTTTGTTGAGGAAATGCATGTCATAACATAACAAGATTAGTCCAGATCGGTATAGCAGGCAATTCTCTGTCATCTGTAAATAAACATGTACTCATTTTTAATCAATCAATATCATATTATTTCCCCATCAAATTTCAATATCAATATTCAATAGGATGGTCCATTTCATCATCACCCTTTCGTTTGAACTTAGAATGATCTTTCAATTGCAATACAAAAACAATGTCCCCAGTTACAGTGTCCGGTGCTTCATCAGCTTCACCCTGAAAGACTATCCTCTGTCCATGCAGCAGTGACGGTACCAAGTAATATGGGGATTGGTTTCTTTCAAAAGCATATAATTTTCAGAGAGAATAATGTACATATGTCGTCTCAGTCATTTCCCTGCTTATTCAGTCGCAATCTCATTAAAATTGCCGGGTAAAAATAAAGCTGAAGCTTTACAGACTTACCCCACTCTCAAGTAATGGCCTGCTTCAGATTAATTATATGAAATAAGGGTTGGCATCTAAATGTCTTTGTGATGAACATGTGTCAGACTTACCCCACTCTCAAGTAATGGCCTGCTTCAGATTAATTATATGAAATAAGGGTTGGCATCTAAATATCTTTGTGATGAACATGTGTCAGACTTACCCCACTCTCAAGTAATGGCCTGCTTCAGATTAATTATATGAAATAAGGGTTGGCATCTAAATGTCTTTGTGATGAACATGTGTCAGCCAACATGAAAATGAATCGTCCTTCTCATTTTAACTGTGTCTTCCACTTTCAATTCAATTGATTGACGCCGCCTTCAGATGAAACTTATGTATAAAGGCTGGCATCTGAATTCAGAGTTTGTGTGCACTGAATAAGCTATCCTAGTTGCAATTAAGCTTAATTTATTCAGTTTATAATTAAAAAAAAATTGATGTCTCTTTTAACACTTATAAAAGAAAATAAATTTAATGCTTCATGGCATTTTTAGATCCAAAATTAAAATCAATCTAAATTGGTAATATGAATATTTTATCAATACTTTAATTTAATATTTTGATTGAAAACCCTTACCCACACATAAATCTATCAAACTATCCCATGCCAAACACGAAACCGCCTCATCAATTATAAAAATTAGAAATACAACCCACAGTTTTCCAAATCCGCCTCGCTTATGAATACAACCCACTGTTTTTTAATCCCTTGTCTTCTATAAAATACAACACCCTTCTTCGATTCCTCAGAGCGAACACGAAACCGCCTCATCAATTATAAAAATTAGAAATACAGCCCACAGTTTTCCAAATCCGCCTCGCTTATGAATACAACCCACTGTTTTTTAATCCCTTGTCTTCTATAAAATACAACACCCTTCTTCGATTCCTCAGAGCTTCTCTTGCGTTCGCGTTCTGTTATCATTTTTATACGTCCGAATAACTATCCTAGTTGCAATTAAGCTTAATTTATTCAGTTTATAAGAATTAATAATAATTTCAAATGAGTGGCCATTAATTTTGCTCATACATTTGTGTTGACTATGAATGTATGCTCTAAAACAGAATATCCTAAAGTCTAATTGGTGAACGGGGACCAAAGCGATACATTGATTGATTTAATAATAGCGCAATATAAGAGATTTAAAGGGACCAAACACTGAAAGATTATCAATTTCATTAACATTGTATCCCAAATGAATTATGTATCCCAAACTCTAATTCATGAAGCTAGACCAAAGTGATACATAGATTGATTTAATAATAGCACAATATAAGATATTTAAGGGGAACAAAAATTGAAAGATTATCAATTTCATTGCCAATAAAGTTAAGGGTAAAGTGATTTACAATCAATTGTCTCTCATAATAACTTATTTTGAACATAAAAGTTTAGTTAATGAAATGAACATAGAAGAATAATGAGTAAAAAGAGAATAATAAGATGTAAGTGGAAAAGATTTAACAACAATTTTTTTTGTTTTGTTTTGTTTTTTTTTTTTTTTTTTCAATATGTCAATCATCTTTTTTACCAAATGTAATATGGATTTGAATTTTATAAATCAAGAAGTAAGAAAATAAATTTTTTATATCTTTTTAAATTAAACAAAGAAATTTAAAATGCTATATTTTAGAGTAGAAACACAAGTTTTTGGTCATGATATACAAAGCAATTTAATTACACTAGAAAAAACTCACACTCATGAGTGAATTGATTATTGTTCATTCACTTTATTTATTTTTACAAAAATATAAACAAGCATTTTGAAGGATAAAAAAATTGGAAGTTATTCAATCAATCAAAGTATTGTTTAAATCCCTCTACAATAATGACATTATCAAAGTATATCTACCTATATTTTAATCCTAGAGATGTCTAATATCACATGTTTGCAATAGTGAAATGAATAATGTTAATTTATTATAGAGAAATCCAACATACAAAAAACAATAGATATAAATCCATATAGGACAATAATAATTAATAAGATAGAATGAGTGATGGCTTTACAATGTCATGTGATAATATGTTTATATGTGTTGGCTAGTCAATATTATGTTCATTATAACAAGTTGATTTGAGATGCAATGGAATGATTTGAAACATATGTACATTGTTCAATGTATTTTTTTTACTGTATAAAAGAAGGATAAATAGATGAAGAAAAATATTCCACTAATAAAGGCATGTAACAACTCAGAGAGAGATAGAAGCATTTGTTGTTTTTATTTTCCTAAAGCAAAACACACAATAAGAGTATTTGAAACAATTGAAATGCGCACTCTTTCATGTTTGTAATTTTATTTGAGATGTAATTAGAACCATAACATTGAAATGTACACACATTCATGTCTATAATTTTATGTGTGATGTAATTAGAACCATAACATTGAAATGTACAGTTGTTGAGCATTGAAATTTGGACTTCTAGTTGCCCACCTCCACTCTCAACCATGTGTAGTTGTTAACATACATAACAATCATGGAACCATGCATGTTAATATTCATGGCTATCCTAATCATCTGGTGTTAGCAGTGTTGGGAGATAATCGTGTACGATTTTTATTCATTATTTATTATCCAGCCACACCACCTTGTACAGCTGAATTTTCTTGCTAATTTCTACCTTCTAATTCTAGGTGGGTGTAATTCAACTACTGAGAATCACTTTCTTCATTTGAGACAAAAGGAAGCATCTTAATGCTCTTCTCTAGTTGGAAGTGTTTGTGAACTCTTCTCAAGAAGTATCCATACATGACACATGCTGCATAGACTTGCCCCACTCGAACTGCCAACTGCTGGTGTGCTTTGTGCATCCCCTTTTTTGTGATTGTTGTCCTTGTGAATCATGATGCCTTCTACATTACAATTACTAAAAAACAATTTGAGATATTCCTTGTTATAGAAGAAATTTCATTTTGGTGATAGCAATGTGCATAACCTTCCATGAAGATCAATGTTAATTTTAATTTTCAATGATCAACAGACCTATGTGTGTGAGATCTATTTGTTGCTTTTCATTAGTTTTCATATGAATTTTGTTGTATATTGTCTTATTTTCAAATAATATTATGTTTTTTTATATTAATTTATATTTCTTGTTTTGTTGACTATAGGTATAAAATGCCACCTCTTGGTTGCCCCAAAAAGGATCTGAAACAACTTTCACTTTCCGATGCATTTGGTATCTCTCAATGTTCTAATCAACCACATATTTCTGAAAATGAAGTATATGATCATGTGGATGAGGACCATGAATCAGATAGTGCAGAACTTCTTGAAGATGAACCAACATCCAAGAGGTACAAAAGAACATTCAAGTCCAAATGGAAGTTGAGATTTCCATGGGCTTATGCTGTAAAAGATTTTAATGGTGTTGAAAGGATAAAATGTTCATGGTGTGTAAAATTTAAAAGGGAAACTCCATTTGCTAAAGATGGAAGCACAACCCTTCAAGTTAGTGCTTTAAACATCCATGCAACATCAGAGGCTCATAAATTTGCTTTGCAACTTGTAGAGGGAGAAATTAAATGGAGTACTCTTCCAATTACAAAACATGTAGAACTAATGGTTGATGCTCAGAAAGAGAGAATTATATCAGTTATTGAGAACATGTATTTTGTTGCAATACATGATTTACCTTTGGAAGTATATAAGCCAATTTGTGACTTGAATAGGTATAAAAACACTCCTCACATGCCTCTAACAGATGAATACTCAGCATATACAAATACAACATCTGGAAAAGACTTTCTAGAAGCTGCTAAGGAGGTATATTGGAAAAAATTAAAAGATGAGATTTTCCAAAGTCCATATTACTCACTTTTAGTTGATGAAAGCACTGATCGGACTATGGTGCAACATTTGATTATTTATATTACATATTTGACCAATGAAGGAAGAGGTCCATGTGCTACAAAATTCATACAATTGCTACAAATTAGGGATGGAACATCACAATCTATGTATGATGCTGTGACATCTCTTTTAGCAGACATGAATCTATCCATGACAAAGTTAGTTGGATTTGGATCTGATGGAGCATCATCCATGAGGGGTATTCGTGAAGGTTTATCTACTAAGCTTCATCGACATGCCCCTCATTTAGTAGATATCCACTGTATAGCTCATTGAGAAGCATTAGCATCTAGTGATGCTTCATCTTATTTTGAAGAGTAGCAAGCTATTGATAAGTTTGCAAACAAGATCTATTCATGGTTAGGGAAATCTACTAAAAGACATGGAGAATTGAAAGAGCTAATGGAGTCATTTCAAATCACAAGGCTAGAAGTGTTACGAATTCATCATATTAGATGGCTTTCTAGAGGAAAAGTCATGGAAAGACTCGTTAAGCTCATGCCTGCTTTGTTAAGGGACTGGGAGTTAGTGGAGAAAAAAATGTATGAGATGGCTACAATATTTCAAGTTCAATTTTGCATCCACTTACTTGCAGATGTGCTTATTGAATTAAATAAGCTAAATCAAAAGTTTCAAGAGGATCATGTTGACATTACATCTATTGGAACAACTTTGGATATCACTATTAGCTTGCTTCATAAGCGATTTCTAAAAGGCACATTTGGGGCAGGTGCAATGCATACATCATCCTTCTTAAATAAAACACAACAGAGAACTCTTGAGTTTGCAGATTGCACAGGTATAGTACATGTACATGAATTAAGGTTTGAGAGTTTGCCAAAGTCACAAAGATCAGGGACACTAGATGACTGCATTACGCTAGGAAAGGCTTTTGTAATGAAGGTGATTGACTCTCTAAATGCAAGGTTCACAGATTTACCTATTTTTAATGTAGCTAAGTTTTTTAGTCCTCGTAATTATTATGAGGATATGGATGACAAAGACTCTCAAACAAGAAGATGGTTGACATGTTTATGTGAAAAATTTAGTGCTGGAGGCTTGCTTTTTGTGGACAACATTAAATGTATGGGTGAAATGGATGAATTTATATGTACTATGTATAAATCTTACCTAAAGAAGCATATGTTTGGAGCATGGGATCTATGTGGAGGTGAAATTGAATGGTTTGAAGGATTTCCATGCTTAATGCAGCTATGGCAAGCAATTCTTGTTATTCCGGCTAGTACAACAGTTTGTGAAAGAGGTTTTTCAAAATTAAATCGGATAAAAAATGAGGATAGGTCAAGGCTTTCTTTAAAAACATTGGATATGTTAATGTTTATCTCTCTCAGTGCACCTCATGCTCTAAATGAGGTAGATTGGATGCTATTTATGATGCATGGAAAGAGATGAAAACTCGAAAACCTCTTCCACTATGAAAATAGATTGAAAGAACTAGTAAGTTTCAGTGTTTATTACCATCATTGTCTTACTCTATCGAGCACTTGAATGAACCATTTTGGTAAGTGAATTTTTTTAGTTTTATGCTATTTGTCTTTTGTAAATGAAAGCATAACCATATTTTTCAAGTTTGTATGTGAAGTTTTTCTAACACATATTGAATGTAATCATTGCAGGATATTGCACAAGATATGTTAAGCTGGAGGACCACAACTGTCAAAGTTTTATCACTGAAAGAAAAAACTATCTTAGATCAATTTTGCGGCCAAGTATAGGGACTGTAGTTCCAATAATTTGAGATGTGCAAATATTGGAAGTCTCAACTTTCCAAAAGAGTTCTAATAGACAATAGAATAGTGATTTTTTCAAATTTGAAGTTTATAAGCTAGAATTACACTGATACTTCCTATATAAGCTAGAATTTATTTTTCATTTTATATATGAGACCTTCCATATACTTTTAATATAAGTATTTTTGTTTTTTCGTATTTTTATTTTTGTTTCAATTTCATTAAGATGTAATTACGTATATATGTTTATTTTTTGTACTCATATGCAGTTTCCCAACTATGATTTTGTCCCTATAGTTGGTTCAATTGTGGCTGAGTTCAAGGCCTGTGCAATATGATCTTATGTGGTTACATTTCTCAATCACACGTGTAAGAGTAATTCATTTACTAATGCAGCCTTTGACATAGTAGTATCTTTTTGTTTGTGAAAAAATAAAAAGAAATTTGAAAATAATTTACTATTGTCAATTGAATTGCTTTTTTTTGTTATGCTTTTCATTCTAGAAGTGCGACCTAAATGTGTGCCCTTCTAAATGAAATTAAGACCTACCCTTCAAATTTGATCACTGGTGGTGATCCTTCTAACCTGACAACATACAAATTTAATAAACTTTCCAAACTCATAACTAAACTCATAACTAAGACTCTCATAATAAAAATGACAGATTCCATAAAAATACAGTAATTCCTCCAACCATCCTATCACAGCCCCTTCAACTTGAATGTGCAAGTTTCCGTTGCAGTTAACTCAAGTCAGTCGTTTGCATGATTTGTAGGGTTACTGAGTTGACAGGCTGGCGTCATCATATCCGAGGGAACGGCTGTATACGCGACATTTTCGATGCCGCTCTATTTGATCAATTTCAACTTCAAACGCTTTAGGCAGATATTGATACAGTTTCGCCCCGACGTTGTTTTAAAACAGGTTCTGTTCAAATTGATCCATAATGATGACAGAAGAAAAAGCATGCCCCAAGTTCGGCAACTCCAAGGATTGGTTCTACCAAACTTGCAACCTTGAATTTGCCTTTAACTACCATGAAGAAATATTCCAATTAGCGACTTTTTGAATCAAAAGAAAATCAGCACTAGAAAAGACCCTGATAGAACACATAGATTAATGCTTTAAATGGTCAATGATAAAGTTCATAGAATTAATCTCGATGAGTTGATTCAGTGTAAATATAGAATTAATCTCTTTCACGAGATACCCCCAAACCGTAAATTGTCACCTCTATCACTCTTTCCTCAATTCTCTAACTTAGAAACTCTCCATATTATTTTCAAACCTGCTGAATGAAAGGTACATGCTGAGCTATAAGAATATATCTTCGTTTTCGGGGTTTATAGTTAAAGATAGAATAATATAGGTTAGATTAAAAATTGGAATAATATAATACAAGTAGAATAATATAATTATAGAATAATATAATTATGCATAACGGTGTATAATATAGTTTTTATAATTTTAATTTAATTATTAATAGTTATTAAGTAGATAATAGAGTTTTAATTTTTATCAAATATTTTTAATAGTATATACAAATTAGAAGTTGAGATTTATCTCTAAAATTGTTATATTATTTTTTTCCTTTTAATTAAATTGAAAAAATGTGGGTTTTTTGGACATATAATATCTATAAACCATGATATTGTATCAAAACCTATTTATAAAGATAAAATATGTGTAAATCTTCATGATTAAAAATTGTGTTCATACTTTTCTAATTAAATATATGAATTAAAAAAAAAAACCTATATTTTACTTATATAATAATAATAATAATAATAATAATAAGTTTAATTATATATTAATATTTTTATTAATAATAATAATATTTTTTTTATTAAAATTTCTATAATGTGATATATATTGTAGTAAATGCTTTAATATTTTCATGGATTAATATATCTTTATAATATAATTATATATATATATATATATATATATATATATATATATATATATTTATATCTTAACTATATTTATTCAATTTTACAGTTTTATTTATATATTCAATTAATTAATAAATTTTATTTCAACTTTATAATTAAATTAAAGGAAAAATATATTCCAAAATGATAAATTGAAATTATAAATTAAAAAAATCTTTAAATTAGATATTTTGAATCTATCCAGAAAGAATAACAAATACATTCAATGAGTGGTTCAAATATCTAGTATAGATTTAAAAAACTTATTATTTATATAGAAAAGTCAATTTACCATTTGCAAAAAAAAAATTTACTTGTGTATATAGTTGTACGATAAAAAGTTGTATGATCACAATACGAACATAAATACAATGAAATCAAATTATTGAATTATTGTTAATAAAAACATTAATCTTTTAGATGTTTTTTTTTAAATGAAAAATTCTATTTGTGAATTGAGGAAAAAAATGCTCGACATAATTAGGTATTTCTCCTTGTGGACATATTTCAATGTATCAAGTACAAAAAACAATACACATGTGATAGTATTGTCTATGAGCCTAAAGTAATCAAAGACTAAGAAGAGAATATATATGATGTCATTATCTCTAAAAAGAAGATACTAAATGAAATGGGTGTTGAGAGTGAAAGAAAACCATCAAATGTGAAACCATATCTACACTCTTACCCTCATTACCAAGAAAGAAATCTAGGTATATAAGAAGAATCAACATTATCAAGCAAGAAGATGGAATATTCATCAATATTCATGGAATAGAGTATCACAAAACCATTATTAAATAGTGTATTATCAAAGATTAACAACCACTACAAATTAGAGAAGTCATAACAATTATTCAATAAATAAAAAATTAAAAAATAAACAAAAGTATCCGATCAAACATTAACAGCAAAAATGTTTGTGTTAGGATTGAGGGATTACCATCAATGGCAAGAAAAAAGTAGGAATAGAAGGAAATTATATTATTTGGTTTCATCTCATGTAACACCCTTAATTACAAAGCTTTCAGTACAAAGAATTTTGAAGGAACATACTATGTTATGACCCTAAAGAGGGAATATGGGTTTAAATATATATGATATGACCTCAAAAGAGATATATATGAGGCTAAATTTACATTTAATGTGTAAACATATATTTAATACGATCAACATAACAAGAACTAGACATATGATTTAAATGTATAAATATATTTAGGTGTTTGAAAAAAATTACACTATTTTTAAAGAGTTATTATATAAATTCTCTCCCATTTATATTGGAATTGTGCTCCACACTCACTTTAATATCCCTAATGCGTACTTCTTATAATATTTTTAATATTTAAATCAAAACCAGACAAGAATACAGCTACGGCCTTGAATTCCTAATTCGGCTCTCTCCTTGTCACCTTGAGCAACCAGAAGAATAGCACCCTTCCCAAATTTGAGATTTTAATGAGTATGCTGCTTTAATAGGAAAGTTAGCTAGACACTTTGGAATCCATGGTTCGGTAGTTCAGCCACTCGAAAGGAGTTGATCTAGTAGAATCCAATTAGGGCTACCACTGAATAACCGAGATAGACAAGAGTAGAAACGTCATGTCTGCTTATGTTTAGGCAATCTGTTCATGGTTTTTAATCTGTTTTTGTTGGTTCTTTAAGAGGACAAACAACGGATAAAAAATGTATATTCATGGCGTGTAATCTCTGCTGTAAACTTTGACTTCAACCTTTTTTAATTAATATAAATAAAATATATATCTTCATGGTGAATAACCATTTTGTGGAACCTCTGTTCTAAACTTTGACTTCAATGTGTATGAGATGTATCGACTAAATTCAGGGAAAAAAGTCTATGAAATGTATAAGTTTCGTTGACTTGAATTTATGTACAAATCGACTACTGGTACTCGGTAGCAAAGATAAAGTGTAGTCAACAAAACGAGTACATCTTTCAAAGTCAACAAACGTCAATCCCTCGTGCGAATTTTGGCATGTTCACATTCACACACGTTTATCTGCTTCACAATATTTCCAGCTTCTACGAAAGGATGGAAGACTATCTTCTTCCATATTCCCTTCTAATATTATGCCCCGAATTTAAAATAGAACGTTCATTTCAAGTAAATCTCGAAGCTCGTTTTCAATATTTATTTATTGTGCTCAACCCATTTCCGTAATATAGTAAGATATAATGCAACATCACGAATCACGAGCACAAAAACAAATTGGGGTCAAAGGTAGATGATGAATAATTTAATTAGGTATGACATAAAATAAATTTTAATGAATTAAATCTCATTTTCAAATTATCCAAGTCACTCTATCTCTATAGAATGAAAAAAAAGTTTTTATATTTATAATTAAATGGTTTTTAATATTTTCATCATTAAATTATTAAATTTTTATAAATGATTATTTATTAAAATATTAATTTATATTATTTTTTAGAAATGAAGAGCTTAGAGTGTTTTTAAGTTGTGATTTCTAAATACAGAGGGTTAAATAGCAGATCAAGGTTCTCGCTTGTTAGATTTCGGTGATTTTCACTTAGTCTAAATTTCTGATTGGACTAATGAGTGGCCCCTCGGGGAGGAGTGAAACCCCCTTCTACTGAAACATTGTTGTTGGAGCCTCTAAGAAGATAGATGAAATTGAGAGCTCCTTTGGAGTGAATAATGGAAAAGCTGAAAACCGAGTATTGGGGACTCAATAACAAGCTTGTCTCAAAAGGTAAATACCTCGTGAAAATAATCACGAATCCGAATTTCATCATTTTGAACAACCGATTGGAGAAATCCAGACAATTCATGAAAGATCACATGTTGATTTGTACATTCATGGGTATTTGGCCCAAATAATAGGATATCATGAAGTGGATCCAATTAAAATGGAAGTTAAAAGGCTCAGTGGAGCTAGGGATGAGGGCTAATGGTTTTTTTTTTTTTTTTATCTTCTCATATATAGAAGATAGAAAGAGGGTTTTCGAGAATAACCCTTACTTCATGAATAATGTGAGACTTTTTATGAGATTCTGGGAGGAATGCTACAATTCGGAGGAGCAATTCCTCGCAGCGCTAGTGTGGGTGCGATTATTTTCTCTTCCATATAATTTATGGGAACCACATATTCTAGAAGGAATCAACAATGCCATCAAGTACTTTTTCAAAATATCAAAGGTCATGAAGAGAAGAAAGCATGCCTCCTATTCTAGATTTTGTGTGTATATGAATATCTCAAAACCCTTACCAGAATGAATAGATCTCGAATATTGTCAATTAACAATTATTGAAAATTACGTAAGTGAAACACAAGAGGCAACTAATGGATTGCGAGAATTCAATCATAAGCTAGGAAAAATAAAATTTCCCCTAAACGAAAAAATCCCCACATGTGAAAGGAGACACAAAGCACCAGGTGGATCTTGAATTGAACCTGTTCACAACCCTTAGGCAAGAGGGTAGATCTAGAGAAGCCGAGGAAGAATAGGAGCGTAAATAAGAAGAACACTTGATGATGGTGGCGGAGAAATCTCATACAATGGGTGATAAACCCTTGAAGCATAAACATATGAAGAAACCCTTGGACAATACATATCTCAAGGAACTATTGGTTAATACTAATTATATCATAGGGATGGATAATCGACAAGATAATTTAAATGCAGATGAGAGGAAAATTCTCGAGTTCCTTCATACTTGGGCATGAGTAGAGGCATAAGAAATCCCAATGGAACAACTAAAACATTTCCTCCACTTATTTTGTCACTAGAATCAATGTAATGTTTTCCCATATGTGGATTCCATAACCCTGAATGTTTGAAAGGAAGCATTGTCCCAATGACATTGATTCAACGAACAGACAACAAATGATCGGAGAAGGAATGGTCGCAAAAAGATGAGAGAGGTACTCAAGGAAATGAGAGAGGTTTTTATTATATTTGGCATAGATCAATAAGATTACAAATTATTTTCTCTAAATAAAATGTTGTTGACACATGAAGATAATCTCTTATAATATTCCAGGTTTAAATAGCTTTGGTAAAGAGAGGCATTTGAGATCCAAAATTGAGAAGGAGAGGGTAGATATAGTCTTATTACAAGAAACTAAAGTCTCTAAATAGAATCTAGAAGAAATCATTAGTAGATGTTGGAAAGCAAGTGATTCTATGAATATTGATTGAGTTGGTGTAGGAGGCACCGCGGTAATATGGGATCCATGCTCATAATATTCTTGGACTAGTTATCTAACCCTAAGATCATGTTGGGGTGATTTCGTGTTTTAGGATTTAGCGAGAGGGTGTGGTTATATATGATATATGGTCCATCAATTCTGAGTGGAAAGAAGGATTTTTGAATGAGCTAAGGGATATACAAGAAATTTTCTAGGGGAAGCATTAGATCCTACACAGAGATTTTAATATTATTCGAAGATTGGAAGAGAAATAAGGTGGTGGCATGAGATCTCAGCCAATAGGGAAATCCAGATGCACACCTTTCAGATTAAGTTGAAAGAGTTAAATCAAGGATAAAGTGTTGGAACAGTATGGAATTTAGTAACATCTTCCAAGAAAAGCATAAATTTGAAGAGCACATGGAAGAAATCTAGTAAAGAATTATTAACGAAGGATAGACTACACACCTGATTGAGGAAGAGGGAAAGTTGATTCATGATCTAGAATCACAAAGAAAATAGGATGAAAATCTAAGGAATCAAAAGCCTAGGATTGAATGGTTGAGAGAGGGAAAAAAAATACCAAGTCTTTCCATATAGCAATCCTTAAACACAATAATTGCAATTAGATTTTCTCTATGACCTCTAGGTAAGTATCAAGATTAATTAAATATGAGGACATCGAGGAAGAGTTAGTTTCATATTATAGAGAACTCCTATTGTAAGAGTAACCAAATAGGGCAGAAACCATTACAAGAATCATGAATAATTTTTGAAGATTGATCATTCTGGAGCATAATGCAACATTAATGAGGTAAATTTCCTTGAATGAGGTGGAGGAAGTAGTGAAATAGATGCACATCAACAAAGCACCGGGGAAGATGACTTTATTACTAACTTCTTCAAGGTGTGTTGGCCATTTATTAGCAAAGAAGTACATGCCATGGTCAAGGAGTCGTTAAGGCTTCAACAAGTATTGCATGGCTAAAATTAAACCCTTCTTCCTTTGATTCCTAGGTCAACAAGTTCTAGTATCGCCAGTGGATTTACGCCTATCTCCCTTTGCAATTTGGTCTATAAGATCATATATTCATTCATCGTTAAGAAGGTTAAACCACTGCTAAAACATATCATTAAAAAAAAACAAAATAGATTTGTTAAGGGAAGAGAAATTTTGGATGGAATTATCATGGCTCATAAGATAGTTCACTCGTTCAAAAAGTGAAAGAAGGTAGGGATGGTTATTAAGCCAGACTTATCCAAGGATTATGACAAATTGAATTGTAAATATATGTTCAGAATCTTGGCAACTTTTGGATTCTCCTCCAATTGGATACAATCTTTAATTTCCACACATTTTTTGTCTATTCTACTAAATGGATCATCCTATTGAGCTATATGGGCTTCTAGGATTGTTCACCAAGAGGACTCACTATCTCATTTCCTTTTCATTAATGAATATGAAGGGATTTCGAGATACATCAAGGTAACAATGGAGTAGGGTCTTTTTAAAGGGTTATGAGCATGCAGACATTATTTTCCTATCACACACAAACAATTCAGTGATGACATAATGTTATTTGGAGAGCCAACAATTCAGGAAATAAGGGTGTTGGATATGATTCTCTTATAATTTCAATAGGCTTATGATACAATGACCAATGGGGAGAAATCCGATATGTGTTTCTTTAATACCATTATGTTAGTGAAAAGGAATTTTGTGAGAAACATTGGTTTTCAAATCAGTTCTTTTCCTGCCAAATACCCTGGAATTCCCCCTATCAAACTCACTATCATCTTCATGTTGGTATTCATGGTTGGACACCTAGACCTTTCAACTGATTAATCTTCCAAGTCACATCATTATATTAAGTCTTGTTTTACAATCCATTTTGATCTTTCAATTGTATATGTTACCCACACCAAAGGAAGTATATAAAGTCATTGTCTCTATATTTCGAAAGATTTTGTGGCAAGGAACTCAGTAAGTAAGAAAATCAACTTTTGTATATTGGGAAAGTGTCTTCTTCCCAAAATGGGGAGGAGGTCTTGGTCGTAGAGACCCTGAAACACTCAATAATGTCATGGGAGCCAAGCTATGGTGGTGATGGCTTGAAGGTGGGTAGGAATTATGAAAACAAATTTGGAATAGAAAATACAACCTGATCATCATGCAAGTGGATAAAGTGAGATTGTTTGTATTCCAATTGGGTCACAAATCTTCAATATAGCATGAGTGTTATAGGATATTTTGTCTCATCTGATCAATCATCCTCTAAACTCGATCATTGACATAATTTCCCCCCTTTACATCATCATTTCAAAAATCCCTACTCGTGGCTTTCTCATTCCCCATAATTTCTGCCCTAAAACTACATCATTTGAGCCAGTTTTAGGACCCGCGCACCCTTTCCTCTTGCTGGACAACATTCACCTACAAGTTGCTCCACTATGACCTTCGTTGATCAGCTACAGGTTGTCCTCTTTGCACCTATGTTGGTTCTATAAGTTTGCGAAAAAGAGAGAGAATCTTGAATCCTTCATTTCTAGAAGCTTCCAGGATCTACTGTAACCATTTATCTCAGATTAAATTCTCGAATCCTATCCTATCATATCTTGGAGTTTCCATCCCTTATCCTTAGATCTCATCCTCCCATCAAGAGTGGATCTTAATTCCAAGATTAGTAAAATGATAAGAACTCCCAACTTACCTCACTCCTCTATATATTTAGAATCTTCAATACAAAAGGGGTAGGATTTTGGAGAGTGATTCTACCCTTATGTTGTTGAAGAGATTTAGTTTTCATGCATTTGGGGTGATTGGAGGTAAACTTTTTGAAAAAGGAAAGAAAAGTCAACAACTTTGAGGAGATCTTCTACAAGATCAACACCTATTTATGGTTGTAACTCACTTCGTTTATATCAATACAAAAATTTCTCTTTTTTACTGTATGTGATGTTGTCATTTCATATATTTCAATACAATTTTGTTCTATTGAATAAAGTAGATAGATGATGCCACATAGATCTTGTAGTTTCTTGACTTGTGTTTTTTGGTTGTGTAGGTTCTAATTTTGGCAGTTGGAGCTAGGATTGCAACATTCAAGCCAAATAAGAAGCGAAACATATGACAAACTCCAGGTAGGTTTCTTCCCCTCATCTACATACATTAAGGAAAACATTGGGTCCATTGCCATTATGTTGTTCTAGGTTAGCAACCAGACCTAGGGGAGATATTTCTGTTCGCAGTCATAAATCTCGCATAACAAATTGGTGACTCCACTAGGGAACGATGTATTCTATTGGTGGTTTACTTTTCCATTGTGTTTGATTTACCTTTTTCATATACCTTTTATACTTTAATCATCCAAAAATGACCTAGGAAGTGATTACATTGAGTCTTGTTTTCTTTTTTTGTGTAAAAATCCTCTTTACCAGGACCAACGCACCCTCTGATCTATTGATAGAGCATTGCACCCCACCTGGGCCTTCCCTGTGCCTACGTTCACCTCACCTGGGCCCTCTCTATGCTCACGTTGTGGAGCATTGGTGCCTCTTTTGCACCTGCATGGATCCCTCTTCTTCCACAAAACTTTCCTTCTTTGCTCAGCTTTTATTTTATCAGCCTGCTTCCAACTGGCCTTCCATTAGTGTTGACTATCTTTTGGTCTCTCTGAAGCATTTATTTGGTTTGCATTTATGTTTTATTTCCTTTGATAAGAATTGGTTTCGATTTTCCATTGTTCCTATCATTAGGTCACTTGAAATCTTGTTTCGTTTGATCATTGATCGCGTGGATGAATTGTTGTTTTATTCCTCATTCTGAAAAGTGCATTTGAATAAGTGATTCAACTTTACATCTAATTTTTCCTGATTTTGAAAATTATCTGTGGTGATAAGAAAAATTATTTTCATTTACATTTAGTGTTTTATGTGTGAAATTGGAATTCTCTAGTGTGAAATTGCATGTTAATTTCCTTTGAGTGTCACCTTTTTTTATTTTTTGAATTTTCACCCAATTTCAATTTTAGTACTATGTTTTGAAGAATTCTCTTGCATAGATCACATTTTCATAGTTAGAATTCTCATTTTCACAGCAAGAAAGGAAATTGTGCATAGATTACATTTTCATAGTCTTCGGGGAAATCGTGCATAGATTGCATTGCATGGTTTGACATATTTTAATGATTTGAATAGAATTGGAATTGTGAAATTGAAATATCTAGTTAGGAAGCTCCTTTTTGTTGTATATTTGAGTGTTGCATCATCCTTTAACCTCTTCCCTACACTAGATAACCTCCATGGAAAATGAAAAGTGTTATTTTTGTCATATTAGTTGCATTATAGATGGGCTCAGGTGACATCGATTTTTGAGCCTTGAAACTGAAATCTAATTCAAGTTGAACTCTAAAATTGACCTCAATTAACCTAAGGAGAATTTGAAACTTAATGACATATTCAAAGGTCTAGGACAGAGATGTGTTTCAACATCTTTAAACATAGGAGCTGTCATTGTTTTCCAGCATTTCATTTCGGGAGTGATATCTTGTTCCACATACGTAAGTGTATCAGATCATTCCCCACATACCTTCGGGTATATCGAATGGTGTTCCACACATGATACGTATATGGGAACGCTCTAATAGAATGGTTACACATTAGATAACACTACTATGGATTGCACTCCCACGTACCTTCCAATATATTTTGGGAGTCACCTATAGGTTGGCATTCATCCATATATAACTGAGTCAGCCACCTTGCATACCATGATACACTGAATATAACATTGGGAGAGATTGCATGCACGTTTGTTAAGTGCTTGGTTTTCAAATATTTATATTGCAGTTCATGGTTTCTTGGTAAACTCCTTTTCCCTAGTTACCCATTTTTTTTTTGTTTGTGTCTTGAATTTCTAAAATCAATTGATTGACCGTGGAAAAACATCCTTCCTGTAGAAATACTCCTTAGTGGATCTTAGGTTGAGACTAATGGCAATAGTTCCATAGTCTACCAATGAAAGGAACCCCTCTGATGGGAATCGTCATCCTTTTCCTCCTTTTGGAACTATTGGTGCTCTTTATATGGGAACGTTATCTCTTCCCAGATTTACCATTGGTTTCTAAGTTTGGTTATTTTCGACCATTCTGGTTCTCAATTTCTAAACTTTTTCTCAACCGAGTTCTCCTGCACCTGAACAACATCAACCTCATGTTGATCTTAAACTTAACCCTTTGCCTTCTTCACTTGTTCAATCTTCTTCCTCTTCTTCCTATTTGTTTTGTCAAAGCCTTAATGTTGGGAACCAAGTGGATAAGAAGATGAAGAAAAATAAGTAGTGGGACAACCAATAAGCCATTTTTATGGATGAAACTAGTATGGAGAAATATTCCAATCAACCTCGCAAAGTTAATGTAACATCCCTGGTTAAAAACACATGTAAAATATATAAATACCACAACTGATGGGACACGTATTCCAAGATGAATGGTGGGGGAAACATGCTAGTGAGACTTGATTCAATTTATTGGCAAAGGAAATGGCTAAGGCTTTGGAAATACATGAGGCATTTATTTATGAAAATAATGGAAATTAGGAGAAAAGGAAGGTGAAAGGTCACTAGTTGAATGTGAGGAGGAAAGTGAAGGAAAATAATGGAAAATGAAGAAAATATAGACCTCGTGAATAATAAGGCTTCTGAGGGAGAGTTGGCAATATCTTAGTTAGTGTAAGCTCTTCGCTCAGACTTGGTCAGTTCAGTTTTGGAGCTCTCTCATTATTCTCTCTCTCTCTCTCATACTCTTTGATACTTTGAGTATTCCTGGAGCACTCTTGGTAGGTGTGGAATACTTGGATTCTTGGAGAAATAAGGAAAAGGAAGAGAAAGAAAGCACAAGAAGGCTTTGAGATCAAGAATTACATAAGACTAGCTTGCATGTACCAAGTTGCATGTATGTTTCCTTCACTAGTTTTGGCATGCATGGCATATGGATGTGGTTTATTGTTTTTGATCTATCATTGGCATGGAAGATGGTTGGGATTGACAATGTATTTCCTAACCCTTCCATTTATTAGATAGCCATGGAGTTTGTGGGTTTATTTTCACTGTTGTATTTTTCGTTGGTTCTCATGTTTCCTTAGCTTGGGTTGAGTTATTAGTCCTACAGACTTGGTTGGGCAAACACTTTGGAGCGCTCAAACATCTTGGGTTGAGTTTCTAGTCCTGTAGCCTTGGTTGGACATATGCGCTGGAACCCTTGATGGGTTGAGTTACTAGTCTTGGATCCTTGATTTGAAAAACACTTTGGATACCTGGAAGGATGGGATAGAGAGTGATTTGATGATGGTTTTGTGATATCCGATCGTGAGGTGGAACCATTTTTGTATGGGTTGAGGTGGATGGCCTCTGGAAGCCCTTGATGAGTTTTGATTGTTGTGTTCTATGAGATTTGGATTAGCAATTCTATGGTCAAGTAGAATGTGGAAGTCCCATCTTGGGTTTGTATTTTGCATCATTAAAGAAAGGTTATTTCACCTTGTACTTCTATGAGAATTTTGATGGACTACATGTGGTTTATATGGCTAAAATTTCTTTGGTATTTTTATCCCTATTATGTTGGCTATGTATATGTTTTATGGTAGAAGCTATGTATGGCTCTCATCATGTTTATACTTGTAAGTTAATGAATAATGTATCTATGACCTAAGGATGGATTGGAAGTTAATGTGTTGTGGCATCAATGCTTCATGGCGAATCTCCAATAAGTATGAGATCCTTATGCTAAGATATGTTATTTACACCTATATATTACATATTTGTGATATGTTTGAAAAAATTTCGGTCATGGCTAGTAAGGGTCCAGTCAAGGACTTAAAAAAGTATTTTCTTTAGTACTTCCATTTCCACATTATTTTACTATTCTGAATAAATGGTTCAATTATGGGTAGTGACCTGAGCTATGGGACTAAAAGCTAGCTCAAATCTGGGGACGTTGGCACAACACTGACAAAAAGAGTCTCTAGATGCTGGTAGGAAAGCCTATGACAGTGACTACGGGTTTCTGGATGCTATCATGCATATAGAATGAGAGAGAATGAGGCTTAATTTATCCAAAATATCAGCGAGACCCAACGACAAGATGTCTAAAGTGTTGGACTGGTTCCTGGGGGTCCTGAAGTTGATGTTAAATGTCTTTATGGTGTGCTTCTACTGATGCCACTTCCTTAACATGACTTAAGAGTTTGAATCATATCATAATGGCCTCTTGTCACATGTTTACCCCAAATGGCCACTTGCTTGGGTTGATGTGGGAGGATGGTGGTTATAGAGTGGTATCAGAGCATGGTTCACCGCTCAAAATGGATGGGTGGTGTGTTTGTCATGCGTTCATGTTGGCTGCATATGTGTTTGTTATTCTTGTAGTCCATGTGCTTGTTGCATTTGCATGTTGTTTATCATGGTTGCCGTGATGTCACCATGTGAAGGTTCATGATGTTTTCATTGGGATGTGTCTTCATGTGTGTATGGTTGTATATGCATTTGTTATGCACGCCAATGTTCACATGCAATTAAGTGCACGTGATGTGGTTTTTGTTGTCATACATGAGGTCATGGTTTGTGTAGTTTCTATGGTCATGGATTGATTACTGGACTCTAGCTATAATGATGTGTATATGGTTTCGTACTCATGTGTTATACATCTATATGCAGTTGTTATGCATGTATGGTCTTGGTTATAGTTATGCATGAATAGTAGATAAAACATAGCTTGTGAAGTCATTGTATGTAACTTAGGTTATGATTATGCTATTGGTTGTTATGATGCTAATGTGTTGGCTTAGATAGAGCAGGAGATGCAGATCATCATAATGAGGTTGTAGCATTAAAATTTGTGATAAGAGCAGATCGTCATATAGGTTTGCATGTAGGGAATGTAGGCAAGTAAGTTAAGTGTTGTTATATGCATTAGGTTTATATACATTAGGTTTATGTACATGTCTTTTGATGATATGGTTACATAAATGATAGATTATAGTTGGTTAGTATAGTCATATGCACATGTGTTAGATAGTCAAGAATGATAGTGACATGTGGTTGTATGCATTGCTATTGTTGTTTTATGTTAGATAAATTGATGATTGTGTTATATGTTGTTGATGAGTATGCTATAGGTTAACATGTTGTTTTTATTGATAGCTAGCTTGGTTATTAGGGTTATTACATTTAATATCTTGATGTTGTATGTATCATACTAAGTTGGATTGGTCTACGGAAATGATTAGGGTTATGACATTTAGGAATGAGTGAATATCATGTGATATTATGTTGTTCTAATTTGGATTGATTGTGCAGACAAGATAGCCTCCCTCAGACACATTAAGGTATGAGATTTCTTATGTCATCTACTTTGTTCTTGACTAATTGATTATGTCATCTATTTGGTGTTTGAGTGTTTGGTCTCTATTATGTCATCTAGTCAATTTACCTAGCATGGTATGATTGAGAGTTGTTTGAATGTTTGATTAATTGCATGATATGAGTATGTGTTGCATGAATAAATGATCTTGTTTTAAGATAGTTCTACTAATACATATGTGTTGTGACAGTTGATATGTACGTGATTGTAGTAGGTGACAATTGTAGCACTATGTCTAGTGACTATGAGTTGACTATGGATTAGGACATGATTGATAGTCCTGGTAAAGGTTGATTCCAAATTGATAGATATGTTTGTCTTGATATTTGGAACATGTGGTTGACATGTGTGAGAAATTGCGGGGAACATGCTTTGGTATTAGTATGACAAGGTAACACTTGATGTGTTTATATAACTAACAGTTGGGTGACGTGACAATACTAGTAATACTTGATTGCAATAAGGAAAAAAAGGTAAAAGAAGGAATTGGCCAAGAATTCCTTTGGCTATGCTTGGAAACCCTAATTCCAAACGAACGAGTGTTTTCATACAGGAAGTCCTCTTAACCTTGTTTTTTTTACACTATGTGGATATGTGCTAGATTCATCAACATGTACTTGATAGATATGTTATCGAGTCTCTAGTAACTTATAGGTGGATTTTTCAAGGGAATTGGAATCCCTTGAGAGATGGTGTGGATGTGTTCAGTTGCAGGAAAAGTTTTTGTCAGAATAAGTTAAGGTAACTATTGTATTGTTATGTTTAGTTACGCAATGACATTATGTGTTTATGGCAATATGATGCAGGGAGTTGCATGGCAAGAGATATTGCCATGAATCTTGAAGAAGGTTAGGTTAAAATATCCTTGGGAACCATGGGGATTAAGTCATGGTGTCTATTTTTAGTCTTATGCTTCTGGTCTTTTGTGATTTTCTTGCACTTGATTTGTAGTTTTGTTATTTCTAGTGCATGATCATGCCACTTTGTTGCGGTGTCACATTGTTATTTATTTTCATGGTATTTGTTTATTTCTTGTCTTGCATTTTATGTTTTGAGTCTTGGGAATTAGTTGGGAAGGAGGAAAGTTAATGGAGCTTAGGGAGAGTTGTGTGGTACCTGAAAGGTAATGTAAGATTCATATGAAGCTTTATGGGCTAGACTAGTTTGGTCGATTGGTGTAAATGGATAGTGACAGTATAGTCATGACAAAGGTGTTAGGAACGGTGAAGTAAATGGATCTGAGGCCTCAGACGCCTTGTCTACGTTGGCAATGATTTCTCTCAAAGTTGTGCATGGTGTCCATGGATAAAGGGCATTCTCTTAACCTTAACCTTATGATATTTGGTAGTTATGTTGTAATCATGATTGTGTTGATGTTTATATATGTATACATGTATGTATGTACATATGCATCATCATGAATCATGATTGTTGAATGCTAATATTTATATGTATATATATGTATGTATGTATGCATGTTGTTTTTTGACAGGGTCGTTAGGAATCATTCTTGTGGAGGAATGATTTATAACACAAGTGAATGGCATGAAGAGATTCCTAGTTCATGAGGAGTCAAGTGGGAAGAGTAGTCCGACACATCTACAAGGTCAATATCATGTGGTTATGAGTTGATATTATGTGATTATATTATGTCTATGTTATGGACATGTTATACCAAGGGATGCATCATCATAATGAAAGAGGTGTGGTCCGTGGTAGGCTACGATAATCATGGATCGCAGAGAGACACTAGAAGCAAGGATACTTGGTAGGGACAATGTGGTTTTGGATGTGTGGTACTATTGTTGTGCGTATGTTGTATATGTTGTACATGCTGCATATGAGATTTTGTTCGCATGCGGTGTTCTGTATATATTATGTGTGTACATGTTATTTATGCAATGTTATGTACATGATGCTGCGGATAGTGTTGTGTTAATATTGCATATGCAGTGTTTGGTATAGATGGTGCCATGTACAGGTTGTATATATAGTGACGTGTACAAATGATGTTATGTACATTTTGGATATGCGGTGTTATGTACTTCTGGTGTTGTGTGCATGTTGTACAGGTGGATCTAGGTACATATGGTGTTGTGTGCATGATTGTACAAGTGGTGTTGTGTGTATGTAGTGTTGTGTACATGTTGTACAAGTGGTGTTGTGTGTAGGTAGTGTTGTGTACATGTAGTGTCATGTACAAATCATGCATGTGGTATAGTGTAAACATTGTATAGGTGGTGCAGTGTATATGTGGCATTGTGTACACATTGTGCAGGTGGTGTCGTGTACATGTGATGCTATGCACACGTTGTGCAAGTGCTGAGGTGTACAAGTGGTATTGTGTACATGTTGTACATATGGTACTGGTGTACGTGTTGTATTATGTGCATTTCATACATGATGTGTTGCGAGTATGTGGTACTATGTATGTGCATTGTGTAGTCGTGGCACCATGACATGTGTATTCCTTGTGTTGTAGTTTTTGTATTACATGTATTTTGTTTTGTTGTACTCCAAGTGTAGGTACATGTATTGTGTGGAATTGTACATCAAGTATAGATGTACGAGTTGTGTTATATATCAGGTGTATGTGTATAAATTTGTGGTGTCGTACGTTGTGTGCATATGCATGTCTTGTGATGTGCATTGTGTACGTATATGTGTTGTGTTGTGTTGTACACTGGGTGCAAGTATATGTATTATGTTGTTTTCTACACTGGGTGTAGGTGTATGTGTTGTACATCAAGTGTAGATGCATTATTTTGATGGTGTGGTAAGCCATGTGTGGTTGTATATGTGTGATGTACACTATGTGTGTGTGCAGATGGTTGAGAAGGCACTGGATGTTTCTCAGGTGCATAAACCAATCTGGAGTGCATACAAAATAAGGAAAAATGTGGAATCCAAGGATTGATTAAAGGATAAGTATCAGAATTTAATTAAGCTTTTTTATGCATGTGATTTATGATTTCAGTCTACGATGATTACATATGATCTATGATTCTTGTTTATGATAGTTACATGTGATTTATGATGTTGATCTATGATGGTTATGTTTCGAGCTAACCTGATGTGATATGTTTGTACATGATGATTTGATCAAAGAGGCTATATTGACTTGTTGTGACAAGAAGTAAACATGATTTCAAGTGTACTTTATTGGCGACCCACCAATGAGGTATGATTTGAAATTATTTCAATTTATTTTGAATATAATGGAAATTATGAGCTTGGAATAGGCATGCATGAACATTCCGAGTTAAGTGTTCAAAAGCGATTGTAAGAATCAACAACAAAAAAGGAATTGGAACATGCAGCAGTATGTTGGTAAAGCACTTAAGGAGCAGGGCCATTATGGGACACTGGTACCCAATAATGTCCATTGATTTATGTGATCATGTTTTGATAGGTATGATGGTTTAAGGCAATTATATACCTTGTTTTCATATCTTATGGTCCAAGGAAGCCTTGCCAAGGGATGGATTTCCTGAGATTGGGATGTAGTGGAACTTGTAAAGTGAGTGATAACATGGAAGAGATTGACTAAATTTCTCGAGGGACTATGTAGTGGAGAAGGGAAGGTCACAGATGGATTTTTTTCTCATTAGAATTCTCACATAGAATTAGACACACATTAGGATCGCACCCTCAAAGAATGAGTGAATAACTGTTCACTAAGAGGACACGTGGCATAAGCTTGTAGTGGTGGATTCTAGACTTCCCGGGAAGGAGGTGAATCTTGGTATTAGCTTGAGGGTGGAGGTGTGAGCCTCTGGATTCCCTTGATGCGGATGCAGGCATCATATCCTTTTTTTTTTCTTTGAGAAAATGTGCATATGTGTGTATTATTGTAAATATTGTATCGATTTGGTTTATAAAGCTCCATAGACAGTATGGTTATTTGTTGGTTGAAGAAAATGTGTATGTGTATATGTGGTTATTGTAAATACCGTAATGAACTATGTTATAAATCTCTAGTAAATTGTATGATTTTCATGTTTCAGTAGTGGTCATTATAAATACTACAATGAGCTATGTTATAAATCTCCATGGGAAGCATGTTTTGTTCTTAGCAGTCTTGTTGGTTATAGGTGTCATTGAACACCAAGAACAGTGTTCCCCCAAGGGGGAGGGTTCTGTAACATCCTTGGTTAAAAACTCATGTAAAATATATAAATACCACAGGTGATGGGACACATATTCTAGGCTGAATGGTAGGGGAAACATCCTACTGGGTGTTGATTCAGTTTATTATGGCTTAGAAAATTAGCAAAGGCAGTGGCTAAGGCTTTGGAAAGGCATGAGGGATTTTTTGGCATTTATTTATCAAAATAATGGAAATTAGGAGAAAAGGAAGATAAAAGGTCACAGGTTGCATGTGAGGAGGAAAATGAAGGAAAATAATGGAAAATGATGAAAATAGATGCCTCATTAATAGAAAGCTCTTAGTTAGTATAAGATCTTGGCTCAAACTAGGTCAATTTAGTTTTGGAGCTCTCTCACTTGTCTCTCTCTCTCGCTCATACTCTTGGAGACTCAGATTTTTCTTGGAGCACTCTTGGTTCGTGTGGAATACTTGGATTCTTGGAGAAAGAATGTAAAGGGAGAGAAGGAAAGAGAAAGAAGGCATTAAGATCAGTAGCTACATCAGATTAGCTTGCAAGTACTGAGTTGCATGTATCTTTCCTTCACTAGTTTTTGCACTCATGGTATATGCATTTGTTTTCTTCGTTGTGATCTGTCATTGGCATGGAGGATGGTTTGGATTAATAATGGATTGCCAAGCCCTACCATTTCCTGGATAACCATGGATTTTGTGGGTTTATTTTCATTATTGTGTTTTTGGTTGGTTCTCATGTTTCCTTAGCTTGGGTTGAGTTATTTTTCTTGTAGCCTTCATTGGAAAAATACTCTGGAGCCCTGTAATAACTTGGGTTGAGTTACTAGTCCCGTAGCCTTTGTTGGAAAAACACTCTCGAGCCCTTGATGGGTTGAGTTACTAGCCATAGATCCTTGGTTGGACAAACACTCTCAAGCCCTGAAAGGCTACGATAGAGACTGATCTTATGATGGTTTTGTGATATCTGATTGTGAGATGGAACCACTATTTGTTGGGCTGAGGTGGATGACCTCTGGAAGCCCTGGACGAGTTTTGATTGATGTTTTCTATAAGATCCAACATTCATGCTTGGAATATGGCATGGGGGTGAATGGATGAAGAGAGATTTAGTTCAGCCATTCTACTGTTAGGTGGAACGTGGAAGTCCCATCTCGAGTTTAGATTTTACATCATTGATGAAAGGTTATATCTCTTTGTACTTCTATAAGTAAGGTCCATAGGAAAAATGGTAAAGTAAAATTTCCCTTTAATTATGTGAATGGAATCATCTTATTCACATTTTTCCTTATATTGACGAATCCACAAAAGTGTTGGAAAACCTTACATCTTCCCATTCATGACCTCTAGTTGGCTACCAGAAGCTTTCTCGCAATCCTCCACTAATTGATGAAGTGACTGATTAGAATCCATCTCGAGTCAATACCACTATCTCTAAATGTGAATCCCATGAGTCTATTCTAGACCAACAATTGGTTGATAAAATGGGTGACTCTATTCCACCTTAAGTTGATCATACCTTTCTAGAAGAGAGTGATCTTCACGCCACTCATTTTCTTCTGGTTTCTTCAGGTTCCAATAAAATGGGGGGAAATCCTCCCATTCCAACAGTTGAGGGGCAGAATCCTCCCATTCCCACAACACACCATCCAAGAAGCATGCTCACTTTCTTTGATTGGAGTCAACTTACTGGATATCATCTTCCTTCTTACGTTCTCTTCTAGATCCAGATAATAGTATAGGATTATAATGTTGTTGTACCTAGAAAAATCATATATGAAGCAACATTTGTTAGTATTCTATCCTCAACTACTTAGCAAGCTTTAGGTTCTCTGCAACACGTGCCCGTTACCCAGAATCTATTGGATTTTAACAAAGGAACCAGTCAATCATTAGGGATCCTTTCTAAGTTGCCTATTACTTTGGGAGGAAATATTGTCTATATCAATGTGATGGTAGTCCAAGGCCTTTTGAATTTTAATTTACTCCTTGGGCATGACTATTTTTATGTCATGGGAGCTCTTGTCTCTTCACTCTTTCATGTAATGTGTTTCCCCCATGAAGGAAGAATCATGACTATTGATCAACTTTCATTCATTGGTCCTAATATAGCTCTCAATCAACCAACTTCCCTAAACTGTCCTTATGTGCAAGTGGCATCCTCTCTGCCACAGGTTAATTATGTGGCAACTTTTTCCATGCACGCGTCTATTGATGATCTAGTAGGTGAAGTAGTGCATCTATACTGAGGGCATTGGAGTTTGACTTGTCCATTAGATCCTTTGATACCTTCCATAGAATTTTTCTCCCATCTCATGAGAACCTCTTGGAAGCCATGGCCTCCTAGAAGTCATGATAAAGGTCTTGGAGCAAAGTTCTTTTTCTTGTGTCAAGATCCTTAAAAAATGAAACAAGTTTTTCAGAGAAGAGTTCCTTTTCTTTTGTCAAGTTCGTTAGAAAATGAAATAATCTCATATGAGGATAGTTATTTTAGTATGTCAACCTCATGAAAAAAATGAAATAGGTTCCTATGAGAATAGTTATTTTCCTGTGTCAAGCTCATTAAAAAATTAAACAAATCCCCTTCCAATTAGAGTCTCATTAGATCTTATAAATTCCCAGTTGAGTGTTTCACTTGATCTCCTAAATGAAAATTCATTCCATCAACCTGTTGCTATGTTGTAGTCTACTTAGGTGCATGAAATGAAGCTTGGGGGTTATGTACCTTGAACTGGGTCATTATGTTGTGGGCATGAAAAATTATTTCAAGCATAGTTGTTCTCTATTTCATGCTTGGGTAAAAATGAAACCAATTTCAAGCATAGTTTTCTAGGTGTCAATCTTGTGTAAAAATGAAACTGTTCTCATTTTATCCTTGTTATTTCCATTTTTTATCATCTTATTTTTTCCAAATGAGTCTAGGTTATTTTCATTCCATCATCACCATCTACTTGGCGGATCATACCCTTTCACTTGGTTGTTTTACCATTTCCTAAGGAAGAACTATGGTTTGTCTTCTTATTAACCAACCTCTTGAACTTTGCATGTTTTGAATTGTTCCATCATGAATATAACCAGTTGATATCACTTTATACCACTTGTTCATGTAGGAGGAGTTCTCTTTCATCTCTTTTCGGACTCTGACAACATGAAAAGAATTTTGAGCACTTGTCTTTTCGAACTCGTAAAAGTAAATGAAAAGACATCTATCGAGTGTAAGTTGAACCCTGTTCCAGATTGAAATAGACTAACTAAGAAAAAGGAATACCTTTGCTGAACATGGCTAAGAGGTTCTCTTGGGTATGTGTTTCTATGTTTTCATACCTAAGGAACTACCTATAAAAAGGGACATCTCGAGTTTTCTTTTTTGCCACATTTTTAAAATCTCTAAACATGAAAACGATGTCAAGTTTTACCTTCGTCAGACTTGTTAAAACATCAAACATCAATGGACTCATCGATCATGATGGGGATAAGCCACTCCTTCTCAAGGTTCATTAAATATAATATGAGGGATTCATACGAAGGATGAACTTACAGATCAAGCATATCTTATCCTCCTCAAGTTTGTTAAAAATTTAAGAGGTAATGACCATTATGGTTGGGGAAATTAGGAAATATGAGTACTCCATTTGTTAATGGCAATGAGTCACTCTTGAACATGACACTCTTCCACTTCATCTCCATGGTTGTTGGGTTGGGTAATCTACTTATATTTTTTTTATTGTACCATTTTGAGAGACTCCATTTTTGTTTTGGGTAAATGCTTCTAACTCCATTTCAGTGTCACTGTTGTACTCAAGAGAAGTCATTAAGTTGATATCTGTTGCAATAATCTTAAGCCTTCATTTCATGTTTGCCTTCCTGATCCAATCCCACATCAGCATCATTTTGACCATTATGTCTCAATCATGATACCTATTTCGTGTCGTTGATGGAAGATCATCAAGACCCTCCTGGGATGAGTCACTTTCTGTCAACATCAGCTCATTATCTAGGAAGTTGACTTAGAAACACCCATTGGTACCTTGAAACTTGCACACATCAATGGAGAGTTTCCTCACTCTCAATGATAGGTTTACATCATTGGCCTTCTATCGAAATATTCTGTGTGGTGTTCGACATCAACACATTTATTAACACCATACAGATTGTACTTGAGTACCTTGGAAGATGAACCAGACTTGTTGGTTTGAAACACATCGACCAAAATATTCAATGTGAATTATTTCAAAAATTATTTTATACATTAAGACATTAATATCATCAGTGGTTTCTATCGCGTATGTTAATGATTTACTTTATTCGGCAGTGATTAGATGATGTCTACCATGTTCGACTTCATCTCCTTGATTGACATGGTTAGAATCATATGTTGTTTGGTCATGTGAACAAGATAGAAGACCCCAGATCTAGTTTGCACTATCTGAGTTACGATTTCAAGATTATAAAAGATTACTATGTATGATGGGTATGATCATACTGACAATCATTTAGTGATGGGTCCACCATAAGTCATAATTGAACATGTCTTTTGATGATCATACAAGTAATTCTAGCTTATGTGTTGAGTAGGGGTATGCCTCCCTCAGAAAAAATATGTAATGATGTAGATGTATTGTAACAGAAGACGAAGCTCACTGGTTGTTCTTGATCCTACTTGTCACAAGGTAAATCAATTCAGTCATTAGTCATCATATCTGACTTTATGCTTTAGGGGGCACTTTTTCATAGGCTATTTTGTCTCATTTGATGAATCAACCTCTGAACTAGATCATTCACATCCTATTCCCCCTTTACATCATCATTGCACAAATTTGTATGCATGAATCTCTCATTCTCCACAATTTCCATGCTAAACTGCATCATCTGAGCCAGTTTTAGGACCAATGCACCCTAGGCTCTTGCTGGATAGTGTTCACATATAAGTTGTTCGAATGTGGCCTGTGTTGATCACCCATAGGTTGTCCTCTTTGCACCTGCGTTAGTTGTATAAATTTGAGACAAGGAGAGAATCCTAAAGCCTCCATTTCCACAAGCTTCCAAGATCTATTGTAACCATTTACCTTAGATTAAACTCTGGAATCATATCATCCTCTACCTTGGATTTTCCATCCCTTATCCTTATATCTCATCATCCCATCAAGAGTGGATCTCAATCCCAAGATTGCTAAAAGGATAATAACTCCCAACTTACCTCAATCCTCTCTCTATTTGGAGCCTTCCATATACTAGGGGTTGGATTTTGGAGAGTGATTCTACCCTTATGCTGCTACGAAGAGAGTTATGTTTCCATGCATTTCGGGTGATTAGAGGCATACTTTGTGACAAAGGAAGTACAAGTCAACAACTTGGATGAGCTCTTCTATACGATCAACACCTATTTATGGTTATAACTCACTCCATTTATATCAATACAAAGAGTTCTCTTGTTTTCCTATATGTGATGTTTTTATTTAATATATTTCAATACCATGTTGATTTGTCAAATAAAGTAGATAAATGATGCTATATAAATCTCATAGCTTCTTGGATTGTGTTGTCTAGTTGTGCAGGTTCTAATTTTGGCAGTTGGAGCTAGGATTGGAGCATTCAAGCCAAAGGAGTGAAACAAGCAATAGATTCCAAGTCGGTTCATTCCCATCATCTAATTACTTTAAGGAAAACTTTGTTCCCTTTTTCATTATATTATTCTAGGTTAGCCACAAAACCTAGGCGTTATATTTCTTTCTGCAGTCATAAATCCCACATAAAAATGAGAGCATAATTCCTTTATCCAAGGTCACTTGTCCTAGGAAATAAGAGATGGTCATAAAACTGAATTTTGGGAGAATTCTAGGCAAAAAATACCATGGATAGAGAGAAATGAGGAGCTAAAGGGGATTAAATATTTTACTATGGGGTTAGGGTTGATAGTGGTAGCTTACTTCTAGAAATATTCATCCCCTAAATTTCATTGGAGAGATTTTCAAACTAAGGAGCATTGGGACATGGGTCTGCTTTCATAGGAATGGAAGATCACAGATTCACAATTAAAAGACATAAAGTTGCAGGTACCACGAGGTGGTGATAAGATGATATGGGGATACAAACCACGGGGTTTTTTTACGATTAAAGAAGCTTATGGAATCATGGAAAATAACAAGTAAATCCCAAGAGAACCTCTCTCTCGAAGTTATGGATGAGAAATTTGTGGCCTAAGCTAATGAATTTTTTGTAGTTACTGAGCCAAAACAGTGTCCTAACTTGGGACTTTTTGAGGAAAAAAGGTTTTGCAAGACTATCATAGTGCTCAATATGTAATCAATAGGAGGAAAGCCTAAAAAATTTGCCCAAAAATTGTGTGAGCGTGGATATTTTATGGTCTAGGCTTAATTTTTTTTTTTTTTGGTTATTTAGATCACTCCCCTAATAGTCCATGGGAAACAATTGAATCATGGTGACCCACTCTCTTCAAATGCTCGATAATGAATAATGCATGGGCTCAGGTTCTAGGTTTCCTTTTGTGGAACGTATGGAAATAATGTAATAGAATTATATTGAAAGACAAAAAGGGAGTAGCGGACGATGTATGGAAAATAATCAAGAATAATATCAAGGAAACAATATTTTCAAAGAAGTGGTCAGAAGCTAACTAGAAGGTAGATGGTGAGGAAGCTCAATTTTATGAGACATGGAAATTTCTCATGCCTTTATGGCACTCGATGGATCTCGACAACTTAGCTTTTTTAATTCTTCCCCTATAGAATCCACGTTCCCCACGGAAAGATTTATAAAGCTTGATTTTAATTGGGCATATAAAGGAAATCCGCAACAACCCTCTTAGATTCTATGCAAGATAATATGTGCATACTAGTAACAATGTGGTGGATTTTAAGGTTCTCGAGAGAGCCCTACTAGTTTCTCACAAAGCAGGGTACACTAGGTTGCAGATAAATGGACATTCACAATTGGCTGTGAATGTGGTTTAGAAGCTTATAAATGGATCTATTGTAGCTACTACAAGAACCTTCCAAAATTTTGCCTTAGCCTGTTTTGGAGCCTCCCTACCAACATTTCACAACACTTTGTCTTGCTTCGTCAAGTATTATCAATCCTTTCCCCTCACATGTTGTTTACCCAGACTTGGTTCAGCTGCAGGTAGAGTAGCTTCCCCTTGAAAATTGCGCATTTCTGGGGGGAAGACAACCTTCCTTGCAGAAATTGCGCAATCCTCTCTGGAAGCCTGTTGGGCTCTAGGATTACACAATTGTTATGAAACCAGCTCAAGAAAAAGATAGAAAAGATAGATCAACGCCTTAGAATTTACCCTCTTCTAGGGGGAAACCTCCTTTACATTACATAAATGAATAATTATTGGATGATTCAAATGACAAAACCTCCTTTATATATATAGGAGTCTAAGGAGTCACAATATAACCCAGCCGATGTAACAATAATAATATAAAGCCACAAAAATAACAATAGAGGGATTCTATGGGGCACAGTAATAACAATATGGGGACAATAGGGGCACAACAATATTAATAAGGGATACAACTATAATAGTAATGGGGTAATCACTAGTATTATAAGAACCCAGCATGCCCCTGTCCTACAAAAAAGTGTTGTCCTCAATGCCTGAGTAGTTCTGGATGCTTCTGTATAAAATTCTCATCCTCCCATGTGGAATCTTCAGCGGATAAGTTCTTCCACTTGATAAGATACTCTGAAATTGATCGATTTCATAACTGTCGAGTTCTTGTTTCTGTGACTACTTCTGGTTCCAATATAATTTTTCCTTCCTCGTCAAGTTCTGACAATATTGTTTGAACTGAGAGCTTGTCACCTATAACATTCTTTAGACATGAAACATGGAAAACTGGGTGCAATCGAGAAGCTGCAGGAAGCTCCAATTTGTATGCCATAGTACCAATCTTTTGCAACACCTTGTACATACCATAATACTTTGGTGATAATTGATTATCCTTCTTAGCTTGCTTGAGGGACATTTTCTTATATGGTTGTAGCCATAGGAATACCCAATCACCTACATCAAAACTACTTTCGTTGCGATGTTGATCTTCCTATTGTTTCATTCTATTATGTGCCAACACGAGGTTATCATTTAAGAGTTGGAGGGCTTGTTGTTGATGTTGGATGTGATGTTCCACTGCTTGAACCTTAGAATTTTCTCTTAAATATGATGTGATGGATGGTGGTTGATATCCATAAAGTACCATAAATGGGGTCATTTTTGTTTCTGTATGGAAGGAAGTGTTATACCACCATTCAACCAAAGGCAACCATTTGACCCATTGTGTCTATTTATCAGATACAAAGCAATGAAGATATTCTTCCAAACATTTCTTTACTATCTCAGTTTGCTCATCAGATTGAGGATGATAAGATGAGATATGAACTAACTGACTACCAAGACAAGAAAATAATTCTGTCCAAAAATTTCCAGTGAAAATGGGATCTCTATCACTTACAATAATCTCTGGGTTTCCATGTAGCTTTTGAATTGTTTCCATAAATGAAGTAGAAACTGTACTGGCTTTAAATGGATGTGATAATGCACAAAAGTGTGCGTACATGGTAAGTTTGTCAACTACCACCATGATGAATCTCTTTCCCTCAGACTTGGGTAAACCTGTGATAAAATCCATTGAAAACTCCTCCCAACATTGGCTTGGAATGGATAAAGGTTGTAATAGACCTAGTGTCTTAATTGTTTCAACTTTATTTTGTTGGCAAACCAAACATTCTGCCACAAACTTTTGAATATCTAATTTAAGGCCCTCCCAAAAAAATTCCTTCTTAGCCCTGTGGTAAGTTTTTAAAAATCCTGAGTGCCCTCCTAAGGGAGAAGTGTGCAATTCCATAAGAATATTTTGTTTTAGCTGGGAATTCTTACAGAGGTATAAGCGATCTTTGTACCATAATGAATCATTTTGTGAGCTAAATGTATCAGACATACTGGAATCTTGTTGTAACTTTCGAATAAGTGCCCACACTTCTTCGTCATTCTTCCATTCCTCCCTTGCTTCGCTTATCCAATCTGATTGGATAATAGAAATGACGCACAACAATGCTTCCACATCCTCATCCTTTCTTGAGAGTGCATCTGCCACCACATTTTGCTTCCCTTTTTTGTAGATGATTTCAAATTCATAACCCAACATCTTTGTGACCCACTTTTGTTGCTCTTCAGAGGATAATCTTTGCTCTAAAAATTATTTAAGGCTATCATGATCCGTTTTTACCTTGAAGTGTCTTCCCATTAGGTAGGGTCACCATTTCTTAAGTGAATGGCGTATTGCCAACATTTCCTTTTCATAAATAGCTTTTTGTAAAAACTTTCCCTTGATTGGACGACTTTCAAAAGCAATGGGTCTTTCATCTTGCATTAAATTAGCACCAATTCCATTTCTTGAAGCATCACATTGCACAATAAAGGTTTTTGTGAAGTCTAGTGTAGCTAAGACCGGTGATTGGTACATTGCCTCTTTAAGATGCTCGAAGGCATTTGTTGCTTCTAGAGTCCATGAAAATGCATCTTTCTTCAATAATGTTGTTAAAGGTGCTGCTATTCTCCCATAATTCTTAACAAACTTGCGATAATACCCGATTAACCCGAGAAATTCTTGCAGATGCTTTATGGATGTGGGGATTTTCCGTTCCTTAATGGCTTTAATTTTGCTAGGGTTTGCCTTAACTCCTTCATGAGACACAATATGACCTAAATATTCCACCTCTTGTACTCAAAAGAAACATTTGGATCTTTTTGCATATAATTGTTTCTCCTCCAATAATTGTAGCACCATGTCAACATGTTCAACATGATCCTTCCAAGACTTGCTGTAGATTAGTATATCATCAAAAAATACTCACACAAATTTTCTAAGGAATGGTTTGAAAATGGAATTCATCAAACCTTGAAATTTTGAAGGTGCATTGGTAAGGCCAAGACCAAAAATTCAAAATGACCCTCATGAGTTCTAAATGTTGTTTTCAGAAAGTCTTCAGTCTTCATTCTGATTTGATGATATCCTAAATGAAGATCCAACTTGGTGAAGTAAATTGATCCATGCAATTCATCTAGTAATTCATCAATGACAGGAATGGGAAACTTATCTTTAATAGTGAGCTTGTTGAGCTCCATATAATCCGGACACATGCACCATGATCCATCCTTCTTGTGCGCCAATACTTCTCGAGTAGAGAAAGAACTTTGACTCGGTTGAATTATACCAGTCTCTAGCATTTCTGCAACCATACGTTCAATTTCACTCATTTGGGCATAGGGATATCTATACGGCTTGATGTTTGGAGGAACACTTCCTGGAATCAGATGAATAGCATGATCATGATCACGAATAGGTGGGACACCTTTGGGAGTCTCAAATACCTTTGAATGATTGTCCAAGACTTTTTGGAGATCTGGAGAAATAGATGATTCCAATATGGAAACATCTAGTGAACATAATTGTGCAATTACACCTCTTTGTTCCTTTTTTAGAAGCTTTGTCATACCGTTAGAGCTGATTCTCTTTCCCGGTTTCCCTGCAATACCCCTTAATTCAACTTACTTTCCTTACACAAAAAATTTCATGAAAAGTTCTTGAAAACTAAAAGCTATTGTACCCAAGGATTGTAGCCATTGGACTCCTAGTACAACATCAACATCTCCCATTGGAATGGAAAGCATTGGGCTAGTCAATACATATTCTCCCATGGATAGCTTGATATTATGGCACTCTTTAGAGCAATTTATTATTCCTCCATTTGCAGCCATCACTTGAGACTCTAGTGTTGGATATAAGAAGCAATTCAATTCTTTTGCTACCTTAGAATGAATAAAATTGTGGGTACTTCCTGAATCAATCAACTCTATTACCTTTTTCTTCTTCATTTGTCCATCTATCTTGATGGTTTGAGGAGTGGTAATTCCCACCAATGCATTACAATATATGGTCAGATCCATTTCTTCTTTATCTAGGATTTGTTCCTTAAGTATATCCTCTTCTTTTGACCTTTCTTGCTCTTTTTCTTCTTCCTCTTGACAATCTATGTAGAATAATTTCTTCTTAGCACACTTATGACCTTTAGTGTATTTTCTATCACAACTGTAAAAAATCTCTTTTGCTCTTTTTTCTTCTAATTTTTGTGGTTTCAATCTTATAGGTTGTGGAAGACTAGGGGCAACAACACTTCCATCTTTATAGTTGTGAGTGGTATGCTTCTTGGTTGCCATAATTTTGCTTTCCATTTTTCTTGCTAACCTGAATGCCTTCTCCAATGAATCAGGTTCCCAAAGGCGAACATCATGTTGGATATTATCCTTTAAATTCCCTATGAACACATCAATCATATGCTCCTCTGGAATATTTTTTACCGTTATGTTCAATTTTTGGAACTCCTCAATGTGCTTCATTATTGAACCCTTTTGTTTGAGACTTATCAATTGCCTAAAAAAAGTGTTGTTTTTTGTATCCTCATAATGTGCTGTCAATTCTTCTATAAAAATTTCCCAAGCGATAATTTGTTTATGAGAGCAAAGCCATTAATACCATACAAATTGATTTGGTTCCAAATATAAAGTTGCAATATGTACCTTTTGTGTGTTTTGCACATTATTGAGATCGAAAAATTGCTCCATCTGTAATATCCATGTTGTGGGATCCTTGCCATCAAACTTCCTCATATCGATTTTAGGAATATGGTGGGTCTTCGATCCCACATTAGAGTCTATGAAATCATGATTAACGTTTCTTTTGTTCGCATCATGAGTTTCCTTTACTACCTTTTCACCATTAGTAAGTATTTCTTGTAGAAAATTTGTCAAATCTGTCTTCAAATATGCCATGCCTCTCTTCAAATCTATCTTCAAAGCATCCATCTTAGCTTCCACGCCCTTTATCTTAGCTTGTATTAGCTTTTGTGAGAGTGACATTTGTTGCACTTGGTCTTGTAATTTTGATATATCATGTAGCATTTCTTCCTCTTCTTCATGAGTCATGCTAGAGCTTTCAGGATGCTTACTAGGTGTTTGCATTTTCTTTCCTTGGGGCATTAATTACCGATAATAATGTTCTACTATTCCCTTTGAATTCCTTCAAAATAAATTTTCAAACCAAGCTTAAGAAAAAATTAAAAAAATCTACACACCTTTTTTCACTTTGTAGGAGCTTGATATTGCCTCTGATGTATCTTTGTACTTTCAGATCATCCAATTCTAAAATTGTGACTTGCGGTAGCCCTTTGTGTCCTCTTTCCAATGCCTCCAGTGTGATCCAAATTGGATTCTCCAAGGAAGAGTTATGTGAAATCTCCCATAGTGACCTGATTATAGACTAGTTCAGTAGAGTGAATTTGTACGATGTGCCACGAGTCACTGTTTCGACTTTTGGCTCTAAAAAATATATACAAGAAACTACAGTCCGTCCTCTTTCTATACCTTCTTACGAAACTTCAATCCAATGCTCAGAGAGAAAGTTATGACGATTTTCCCCAGGTCACCTGTTTGGAATGTAATTCAGGGGTCTGCAAAAATACCAACTTCCTCAGATCATATCTCTGCAAATATAGCACGAAAAGCTTTGAAATTCGGACTCGAGTTTCAGCATAATTTCTTCTCAAATGGGTTTCTTTAGCTTTTGAAACATTGCAGAAAAAAAATTATAGAGAAAATTCCACAATGACCTATTTGGAGCAGCGAAACCCTAGAATCGAAAGCTCTGATACCAAATGTTATGAAACCAGCTCAAGAAAAATATAGAAAAGATAGATCAAAGCCTTATAATTTGGCCTCTTCGAGGGGGCAACCTCCTTTACATTACATAAAGGAACAATTCTTGGATGATTCAAATGAAAAAACATCCTTTCTATATATAGGAGTCTAAGGAGTAATAATATAACTCAATCGACCTAACAATAATAATATAAAGCAACAAAAATAACAATAGAGGGATTCTATGGGGCACAATAATAAAAATATGGGGACAATAGGGGCACAAAAATATTAATAAGGGATACAACTACAATAGTAATAGGGTAATCACTATTATTATAGGGACCCAACAACAATCTTGCCAGCCAACACTCCCGACAATATTTGCACAAATTTCCCCAGCATGGCTGTTCAGCCCAGGATTTGCAAAAATTTGGGCAGCAGTTAGCTTCCCTACCCAGAATTTGCATAATCCTCCTGGGAAATCAGCTCAACTCCTAGCCAGGAATGTGCATTTTTTCCCAAACAGTTGAGCAACTGCATGGATGAACAGTCTAGTTGACCAGTTCCACCTCAGACTGAGCAAACTTGACTTGCATGCTTGCATGAGTTTCTCTTCTGGGAAAAATAAGGGACAACATGCAAAAGGCATCCCATTATTCACGGAGCTATTTTTAGTAGCTAGGGGTTACATGAAAAGTTGTTTTAGAAGATTCCCTTCAAGTGTCACCTTTTCCTAGATTTGTGGCATTCACATCATGAGACCAAACCTATTTATTCGATGAATCAGAGCTCATTAATTCACATCAATGTTGGAGCTCTAACATCCAACAACACATTAAAGACTCTTCCAAACATCTGACTCAGCTATTCATAAGTGGCTTCAACTTGTCTTTTTCAGCATTTATGTCACTTTTTGTCTATTCAATTGTGTGAGTGATTTTTTCTTTATTTCTTTGAGCGCTTGCTGTCATTTACATGTATACTAGCTTTTCCTAGCTCTGTTTCAGTTTTATTTTCTATCTCACTACTGTCACATGCATGAAACTATTTTGCACGGAGGTTCGCCCAACCGACAAACTGCCTCACCCACATGCATGTTGATCTGTTTGCTGAATCATTCATTCATGCTTTGCATGCACTGTCATTCACTTCTACTATCACTTAGTGTCACCATGCATTTACTATCTTAGTTTCTTTCAGATTCCTATCAGCGAGTTAGGTCAACCTTGGCCTGGGCTCTGCCTTCACCAAGGCTGCATTGCATAATCTGGGCAAGGAAGGCTCACCTTCCTCCCGAGAAATGTGTATTCTTTCCTAGCATTAGCTTCCAGGAGTATTTTGCACATTTCTAGAGGGCATTGCACAAATATGTCCCTGGGTAAGCAGTCATTCCCAAGAGGAATTGTGCATTGCAAAATCCTAGTAGCCAGTTGCTTGACTAGATTGTTCATTTTGCAAATCTAGAAGCTAGTCTTACCTCCCAGATAGCCTAGACTGCTTTCGCGCATTTCTGGTAGCCAGTCACCTAACCTACCAGTAAAATTTGCACAATATTTCTCATTAGTTTTGTAGGTATGTGTTGTGTCCTCCCCCAGATTTTCTTTGTTTCCACTGATATATTTCTTGCCATGCGTGCTGCTTGTTCCCATATCTTTCAAGTTTTCATCAGTCCCAATGGCTTCTAAGAGAACAGGATCATAGAACACTGATGGAGTTACAAGTGGAACAATAGTTCAGTAGGTTTCCTCTAGTCTGCCTATCAATGAAGATACGAAGCTATATCTAGACAAGGACATCAAATGGAAGTGGAAAGAGGTTATTGAAACATTTTCAGGCACTTTCGGGGAAGACCTCAAAGACCATTAGGTGTACGTGAACATTCCCAAGTATGACTTGTACAAGATTGCATGCAGATACCTCGCTTTCCCATGCACGGAAATGATTCACTAGATCATCTCTCACACTAACCCCGAGATTATGACCTTCAGCAGTGTAAGTGGGACGAATCTTGCAACCTTCTAGGCACGACATTATGATGAGATGTATAAGATGTTAGAGCCCACGAATTTCATGAGTCCTCCATTCAACTTCCCGAGCAGTAGAGGTAACTTCGAAGACATTCTGAAGGATTGGGTAAATGAGCCAGTTCGTTTCAGGATGACACCTAATAGATCTACAAGACAAATATATTGAGGAAGGCATACCAATACTTGGACATATTTGCATGTCGACTAAATGGCCAAGAAAGCACTGAAACCTTTCCACAGAGTTGGTTGATCTCATTCGACCAACTGGCTAGAGATGGAATACCATGCAACTAGTTATGCATATTGACTTATCAGCTGAAGGAACAAGTCAGGAAGACTCGATAGTCACCCGAGGGTATGCATGTAGATATTTATATGTTTGCCTACATACTAGATGCAATCTGTGCTCGAAATGAGTTCCCGGGCTTGGAGTGGGCATAGTCACCAGCGGAGACTATTGTGAATACATATTTCAAGTTGTTGCCTGAATGAAACTTCAGGGGAGTAATCATACGGTTGTCCAACCATTTAGTCACCCCAGTGTACAGGTTAATATTCGAATAGGATCCACCCTACAAGTTAAAGGAAGAAATGGAGGTGTTGTTAGGAATTGCAGATTCGTATGCTAATTGACTGGCACTTTCATTTGAATGTTCAGTGTGGAGAAGCCTCCGCATGTTCTGCCAAAGTTTTCCTTGGATGTACTTGTCATGCAGGAAGTAGCATATCATATCTCATTAGGATTGATAGCTATATTGCAGTAGAAGAAGAAGGCACCTTGGCCCACTCTCCTTTTGCAGATTGGATTATATGAGATCCAGAGTATCAAGAAAGAGGATGTTGAAGCTGAATAGATGAAGAACTACCCGTTCAACCTCTGAAGCTTCAACCCATATCACCCACATTGCATTGTGAAGGATCACTACACAAGCGTTCAGTGCAACTAGATCCATGGGGCATTTTGTTGGGCCGAGGCAGACTCATGGAGGTATTACTACAATTCTTGGCTTCGCCGTAGAGTGGTTAGCAAAGTAGCATGACACAACATCATGGAAAGCACCAGCAGTAGTAGCAGCAGAGGCAATAGAGCCAAGAATACTTGTGCGCGACAAAGGGAAGAGGAAGATTATCGACTGCATGAAGGAGGAGCAAAGCTACAAGTTTCTATCAGATCCACTTGTAGAACAAGCAGTTATGGCTATTCAGGCAAAGACGCAATAGTGTGACAAGAAAATAATGCGAAGGCAGAGGGATAAGAAGAGAATGGAAGAAGTAGAGAAGGAGTTGCATGAGCTGAGGGAGAAAATCTAGAAATAAAAAAAGTTGTGCCAACAGGAGAAGGAAGTGTAGTAGCAGTAGATTCAACAAGGAGCACATCACGTGCAGATATATGAAGTAGTTCCCATACAAGTAGTTGATTCATATGAACCGATGGCATCAGGAAAAAAGGGTGAACCATCACAAGGGCAAGACTTTGCTCATGAGATAGAACAAGCACTTGAATAGTTGGATGCAAACATGGAGCAGCAGGAGTTGGACCAAGACACTGACCTCATGCCTCACCACAAAGAGGTTGACTCACATGCTTCATTGCATCCTAATGATGAACAAGTCTCAAATGACCAAGGAGCAGGGAAAATTTTAAGAACCCCCCCTAAATTTATAAATATAATAAATGGGCGAATATCCATGGTATATAGGAAAAATGGAAGGCGATTTTATCAATAATATAATATGTATATATACTTTTTTGGCGAATCTCTCACCAAGCATGGCGAATATTTTACTCAATTATAAAATCTTGTAAGATCTTGGTGAGTCTTTCACTAAATAATAAAACTTTGTAAAGTCCTAGTGAATCTTAGCATAGGCTACATGCTGGTTTAATTCCCCCATTTAAATAGGCTACATTCCAGGTGAATACCATGGGTCAATACCATGTGCCATTTTGGTGAATACCATGGGTCAATACCATGTGCCATTTTTATTTTTATTAATTCTAATATTAGGGTTAATAATGGTTTTTTGCATGGTATTAATAACAATCTAGTCCATGGTATTTGTCCCATAGTATTTTGGCCATAGGTTTCACCTAAATATAACCCATTTTTTGAGTGTTCGTAAATATAAGGTGACTTATGGAGTAAATAGAAAAATGTTTTATTTGTTTACCATACCTCTCGTTTATTTATATTTCTATTAATTTACCATACCTCTTTTACAAATATGGTATTTGGCCCATAGGATTCACTTAAATAAAACCTCTTTCTTGAGCCTTCATAAATAGAACGAGGGTTATGGACTAAATATAAAAAGAGGTTTTATTTCTTTACGATACGTCTAGTTTATTTATATTTTTATTTATTTACCATACCTTTTGAGTAAGTATAAAAAGACCTTTTATTTATTTACCATACCTCCACTTTACTTATATTTTTATTTTGTTTACACCCTTACATGTATATAAGGTGACTTATGGAGTAAATATAAAAAATGTTTTATTTATTTACCATACCTCTCATTTATTTATATTTTTATTAATTTGCCATACCTCTTTTATAAATATGGTATTTGGCCAATAGGATTCACTTAAATAAAACATATTCTTGAAAATGGGCAAATGGATTCACTTAAATAAAACCTATTCTTGGAAATGGGCAAATGGAAGGTTGTAAGTCCTAATTTCAAGGGCTAAATTTACCTTTTTTACCCTCTCCCTTAAAATAAGGTGGGCTATTTGAGGTGATTTGTAAAAATGTACTATGATACAAAATATTTGCCCACTAAAAATTTAAAACCCCTTAATTTCGCCAACGGGTGAACATTCGCCCCTAAAATTATCCTTGCCAAGGAGGCACTGAGATCCTTGGTGGTCAGCCAGAAGCAGAGGTGCACAACATCTCCTTTGACGAATCTCATCATCAAGTTGTGCATTCTCATAGTGTACCGACTCCGGAGGACCAAACATTCCCTGCGCAAGTGGAAGAACAAGTGATTGTGACTAATGTGCACAAGCATCTAGATGCTTTTGTCGATGCAACTAGAGTGTATGCCGAAGCCACTAGCTCAAGTTTTCATTTCCTCATATCTGAGAATGAGTGAATGGTAAAGTAACTATAGGTGGCCAAGAAAGGAGGAGACTTGGTGACAATGTCCACCCAAGCTGAACTGAAGAAGGCAATACTAGATGAAGTATTGTCCCTTGACACAATTATGTGAGCATTGTACTCCAAGTTTGGTACCGTGCACCAAGCAGTTGTCCATCTCCACAAATGGCAGCAGCAATGTGTGAGAAGAGCATGCATCTTGAAGAACATACATGATGTTGTTGGTAACATGAAGATATGGATGATCAAGTATAAGGGAGCCTTGCTTCACTTTCCAAAGATGATGAGGGCCAATGTGGTCGAGCTACAAGCATGTATCTAGAGTCAGATTCGAAACTATGAAGACATACCACAACTCATCACTAGCATACAAGATTCCCATGCATGAGTATTCAAGAGCATGGATGTTATAGTGCACACTCATGCGATCCCATCAGTTGGGACTCTCACCCAAGTTTCGACGAGTTGATACACATTGCCACCAGCCAAGACTTTCCTATCAGTACAGACACCATGCACAAGTACATTGCTAGTCTAGCTACATTAAATAAAATGATGCGCATGCTTTTAGAAAGTTGGACAGAGGAGCCCGATCAATGTACCCAGATGATATGGAGGCAAAGTTTAGGTTTCAGACAAATATCATGGCGGAACACAAGGACACAATCAAGGACTACCAATCTTGGCATCAATATGTTACTGTTGATCAGCAAAAGGATGTTGAGCATTTGGACTTCTATGGTTGTCTAAGTCAGAATGATGTCTAGTTTGGCTTGTTCAAGCCATTGTTCACATGGGTACATGTGCATTGTAATGTTGAGTCGTGTCAAGTGTAAGTCAAGTATCAATAGTGGATGTAACAATCATAGAATAGGTGAAGAGTCATGAGGGTAGTTGAATGGTCACAAAGGGGAATGTCAAGGGCCACCCCACCCTTTGCTATAAATAGTGTCTCATAACTCATTGTATGGGCTTTTGGTCAGCCAAGATTCTAGTAAGACTATCTTGAAGAAAGCTTGGACAATATTGTAACTCCCGTTGGCTTCTCCACTACATGAAGCTAGTACATCTCTTTGGAGGAGTAGGCAGATGTGGTTGTAACATTTCACTGATGGGGCTAGCAGGTTTACATGGATGTATTGTATGATTGGAACTTACACTTGATATAATAAGAGCCAGCATATTTTCATGCATACATTGTTATTGTACTTGGACTGCTCCAGTTGCCTTAATGATATATGTTGTTTAACTTACGTATTTGTATATGAACTGATTCACATGAAATTATATGAATCTTGTTGCAAATGTGTTGTATATGTTGTCACCATCCATGTCGACTGCTCTATCGGACACCAGACAAACCTTTCACATGAACCTTGCTGTAACATCCATTGCACTCGTTCGGACTGATCCAAGACTGTTGTACATGTTATCTTACCTTGTATGTTGTTACTACCGCATCCGAGTGGATTGCTCCACCAGAAGATATGTATGTACTTTTGTGTTGTGTGTTCTTAGCCAAGTTGGGACTGACCCCTTTCAACCTATAACTCAACTTCACCATTTGCTCCCACATTTGTTTTAAAACCTCTCATACATATTCCTTGACTCACTGCAGCAGTCACAACCTTTCTACTGAGAGAGTTATCTTACTTTCCACTGTGTGACATAGTCGTCAAGGAATTACCTTATGACCCATTGCTGGGACTCCTACACCAAATAGTCTGAGGTATAATTGGGACTTCTTACCGAGGAGATCCCCTTGACATGTTGGTCAGTCTAGCACTGTTAACATTTCTAGCACTAGAAGGAGTGCTTGATGACAAGTTGTGTCCTCTCATCTAGTTTCTAACCTTTGCACATCTTTCATGGAGTCATTCACTCTTCTTCCCCCGTGTTTTTTTCGAATCGTGAATATGTCTCCATCACGAGGAATATTTTCAATCTCTTGTCCACTCACACGTATGATGAAGAAAGCAAAGTGGCTTGGCCTGAGCACTTACATAACTCTCTTTCCATGATTCATGATGAAGATGAGTTTTCTGACGAACAGGTCGATTTGCTGCTTTCACACACACTTCACGAATCTCCATTTTGTTGGGTGCTCAGCCTATTGGTTGACACCGTGCAATCATTTGAGCACTTCTATGATCTCATTGAAGACATGTTCTATCACTTTGATCCAGACCATATTGACTGGAAACTATTACAACAATGGAGGGCTCCGCATCAATCAATTATTGATTTTTAGAAGTTCTTTTGTGAGTTGTAGTTTCAAGCTCCAAGGAGCCAGATGAAATTTACTTACCTCTAGGGATGGTTCGAGTACTGCCTTAAGAAATCTACCTATCCCAAGAGAAAGTTTGATATCAAGCCTCGCTCAACATTATTCATTGATGGAGCTACGCAATCTCATGTGGATGCGAAAAACATATCAACTGATTGTCTCCCTTCTTCTCATTCAACAGCTCCACCACTTCCAAGTGATGTTGAAGAACATGCTCACGCACATGTTCATCCTTCACACTCTCCCAACATCACTTCTCTCAATTTTCACATAGATTCGGTTGTGAGTCCTTCGAGTTATCATATGTATTCTTGTCTATGACCTTCATCTTCGCACTTGCGTGTTCCTCCAGATGATGTTGTCCTGTGTTCATCCATTTCAGACTTTTTCCTTTTCGTGAATAAGGAACAACCCATTAACGGAGTTGGTGTTACAGAACCAACATGCACTATCATTCATGAAGAGTATGAGTGGGAGATTGAGCATCAGCACTCGGTGAAGGATGACTCCCTTCCATCCGAGCCCCCTCCGTTCTTTCCGAACCTCTTTGGTGAACCTGCCATCCATGATTTTTCATGTGTGTCTTCATCCATGTATGCACCCATTGTTACTCACTCGCATGAATCACCGGATGTTACTCCATCATTGAACAACGGAGGGATAAGTTACTCGTTGAAAATCCACTTGATCCCTCAACTGTCTTTTCCAGAAACATAGAGGATGATTTTGTTCGCTTTTCATCTACCCCTCTGTTTGATGTATCTGATCATGAGGATGCCGAAGAATTCATTGATTGTTCTGATGATGGCGGTCATGATCCATTTTCTTCCATTTTTTATCACGGTCATGAATCTATTGCAGTTGATCTTTCAAAGCCACCGGTTTATGATGATCTATATAATGATGAATTTGAGACACCCAACATTGTCAAGGAACTTTAGCTCGAGCTGATGGTTATGTCAGGTCCTCACTCTTTTGGGGTTAGTCTCACTTCTGATCATGAAATTGTTCAATCACCCAAGGCTCCTCATCACTCATCTATATGCATTGAAGATCCATCTCACACACAGATCATACTTCCTCCACTTGAATTGCACAATCCCATTGCTCATGCATTGGAGGAGTTTTAAATTGCAAGCGCTCGTTTGTGACGCAAGTTATCTTCGTTTCTTTCATTTTCTTGCATGTCTCAGTAAAGAGTGTGCTTATGCTTCAAAGTTGCATGTAGTGTCACATAACACCATGATAAGTCCACAGACTACCTGTCATGCCCATGCACTCATTTATGTCCCGCGGGAATTTTGAAACACGAAGTGTGGTTGTCTTCATTGTTATATCTTTCTTGCTCGCTAGTTCGCACAACTGGGTTTCTCAAGAACCAAGCCTTTATCAACATGGGTCTACCAATGCGCTGGTGGCTGCATTGGAATTATCACTTCACATAATCAGGCCCATGCATTGTTAGTGCAGGAGTAGGAGTAGTGTTTTCTCTTAGTTGTTTTCTTGTATGATTGTTTTCTTACGTGCTTCATTTGCTTGTTTGTTTACTTGCTTTGCTTTTACCTTTTCATCTACTCTTCCTTTGCGTTGTTTTTTTTCAGTTCACTTGTTTCGTTCATAGGATAGTTTTACATGAAATCATGAATGACTCTTGAAGCAAGCTGGGTAAAGTACAAGAGGGCTTGTACAAATATCACTACTTCGTTATCTGTCATCTTGCCTTTGTATGATGAGCTTGTTACTTTTAGTCCATGATACATCGAAGAAAAATATGTACTGTTCAAACTGAACCTTGATGAAAACACAATGCTTGTATGCTAACTAGTGTCACCTTCTCTAGTCGGATTTTTTTGGGTTAACCCTTATCAGCTCAGTCAAGTAGAGTAAGGTGACGGGGAAAAACCTTAATAGACACGTCAGAGATACAATAAACTACTTCTCTGTTGGAACAACCTCCTTTGCTCTCAATAAGTTGAGATCCATCTTCTACCTCTGAAATGAATAAGTACTATGCATAGCGAAATTGAAAATGAAAAAATGAAAAGTCAAAAAATTCAAAATTGAAAAATTAATAAGGTGAAAGAAGAGAAAGGCTTCATGCACAGGGAGGTGATCCAAGTAACTTCGTCGGGGTATTAACCAGGCTCGCTGGTAGCGGAGCCATGCTTGTGTTCCTATGTGACTCCACCGGGGTACTGTCTAGGCCTTCTAGTAGTGGAGCAACAGCAGAGATGAAACTAAGACTTTGACGACTATACTACTTATGCACCTATATATCCCTCAACCCCAATCGAAACAACTACATTTCCTTGGCCTGGAATGTGTGTCAATCGAACAAGGGCTTGGAAGATGCTACATCTTACAATCAAGTTCGTGTGAAACCAAGATGAGCTCAGAACTGAACAATACTTTTATTTATTTACCATACCTCCACTTTACTTATATTTTTATTTGTTTACACCCTTACATGTATATAAGGTGACTTATGGAGTAAATATAAAAAATGTTTTATTTATTTACCATACCTCTCATTTATTTATATTTTTATTAATTTGCCATACCTCTTTTATAAATATGGTATTTGGCCAATAGGATTCACTTAAATAAAACATATTCTTGAAAATGGGCAAATGGATTCACTTAAATAAAACCTATTCTTGGAAATGGGCAAATGGAAGGTTGTAAGTCCTAATTTCAAGGGCTAAATTTACCTTTTTTACCCTCTCCCTTAAAATAAGGTGGGCTATTTGAGGTGATTTGTAAAAATGTACTATGATACAAAATATTTGCCCACTAAAAATTTAAAACCCCTTAATTTCGCCAACGGGCGAACATTCGCCCCTAAAATTATCCTTGCCAACGAGGCACTGAGATCCTTGGTGGTCAGCCAGAAGCAGAGGTGCACAACATCTCCTTTGACGAATCTCATCATCAAGTTGTGCATTCTCATAGTGTACCGACTCCGGAGGACCAAACATTCCCTGCGCAAGTGGAAGAACAAGTGATTGTGACTAATGTGCACAAGCATCTAGATGCTTTTGTCGATGCAACTAGAGTGTATGCCGAAGCCACTAGCTCAAGTTTTCATTTCCTCATATCTGAGAATGAGTGAATGGTAAAGTAACTATAGGTGGCCAAGAAAGGAGGAGACTTGGTGACAATGTCCACCCAAGCTGAACTGAAGAAGGCAATACTAGATGAAGTATTGTCCCTTGACACAATTATGTGAGCATTGTACTCAAAGTTTGGTACTGTGCACCAAGCAGTGGTCCATATCCACAGATGGCAGCAGCGATTTGTGAGAAGAGCATGCATATTGAATAACATACATGATGTTGTTGGTAACATGAAGATATGGATGATCAAGTATAAGGGAGCCCTGCTTCACTTTCCAGAGATGATGAGGGCCAATGTGGTCGAGCTACAAGCATGTATCTAGAGTCAGATTCGAAACTATGAAGACATACCACAACTCATCACTAGCATACAAGATTCCCATGCTTGAGTACTCAAGAGCATGGATGTTATAGTGCACACTCATGCGATCCCATCAGTTGGGACTCTCACCCAAGTTTCGACGAGTTGATACACATTGCCACCAGCCAAGACTTTCCTATCAGTACAGACACCATGCACAAGTACATTGCTAGTCTAGCTACATTAAATAAAATGATGCGCATGCTTTTAGAAAGTTGGACAGAGGAGCCCGATCAATGTACCCAGATGATATGGAGGCAAAGTTTAGGTTTCAGACAAATATCATGGCGGAACACAAGGACACAATCAAGGACTACCAATCTTGGCATCAATATGTTACTGTTGATCAGCAAAAGGATGTTGAGCATTTGGACTTCTATGGTTGTCTAAGTCAGAATGATGTCTAGTTTGGCTTGTTCAAGCCATTGTTCACATGGGTACATGTGCATTGTAATGTTGAGTCGTGTCAAGTGTAAGTCAAGTATCAATAGTGGATGTAACAATCATAGAATAGGTGAAGAGTCATGAGGGTAGTTGAATGGTCACAAAGGGGAATGTCAAGGGCCACCCCACCCTTTGCTATAAATAGTGTCTCATAACTCATTGTATGGGCTTTTGGTCAGCCAAGATTCTAGTAAGACTATCTTGAAGAAAGCTTGGACAATATTGTAACTCCCGTTGGCTTCTCCACTACATGAAGCTAGTACATCTCTTTGGAGGAGTAGGCAGATGTGGTTGTAACATTTCACTGATGGGGCTAGCAGGTTTACATGGATGTATTGTATGATTGGAACTTACACTTGATATAATAAGAGCCAGCATATTTTCATGCATACATTGTTATTGTACTTGGACTGCTCCAGTTGCCTTAATGATATATGTTGTTTAACTTACGTATTTGTATATGAACTGATTCACATGAAATTATATGAATCTTGTTGCAAATGTGTTGTATATGTTGTCACCATCCATGTCGACTGCTCTATCGGACACCAGACAAACCTTTCACATGAACCTTGCTGTAACATCCATTGCACTCGTTCGGACTGATCCAAGACTGTTGTACATGTTATCTTACCTTGTATGTTGTTACTACCGCATCCGAGTGGATTGCTCCACCAGAAGATATGTATGTACTTTTGTGTTGTGTGTTCTTAGCCAAGTTGGGACTGACCCCTTTCAACCTATAACTCAACTTCACCATTTGCTCCCACATTTGTTTTAAAACCTCTCATACATATTCCTTGACTCACTGCAGCAGTCACAACCTTTCTACTGAGAGAGTTATCTTACTTTCCACTGTGTGACATAGTCGTCAAGGAATTACCTTATGACCCATTGCTGGGACTCCTACACCAAATAGTCTGAGGTATAATTGGGACTTCTTACCGAGGAGATCCCCTTGACATGTTGGTCAGTCTAGCACTGTTAACATTTCTAGCACTAGAAGGAGTGCTTGATGACAAGTTGTGTCCTCTCATCTAGTTTCTAACCTTTGCACATCTTTCATGGAGTCATTCACTCTTCTTCCCCCGTGTTTTTTTCGAATCGTGAATATGTCTCCATCACGAGGAATATTTTCAATCTCTTGTCCACTCACACGTATGATGAAGAAAGCAAAGTGGCTTGGCCTGAGCACTTACATAACTCTCTTTCCATGATTCATGATGAAGATGAGTTTTCTGACGAACAGGTCGATTTGCTGCTTTCACACACACTTCACGAATCTCCATTTTGTTGGGTGCTCAGCCTATTGGTTGACACCGTGCAATCATTTGAGCACTTCTATGATCTCATTGAAGACATGTTCTATCACTTTGATCCAGACCATATTGACTGGAAACTATTACAACAATGGAGGGCTCCGCATCAATCAATTATTGATTTTTAGAAGTTCTTTTGTGAGTTGTAGTTTCAAGCTCCAAGGAGCCAGATGAAATTTACTTACCTCTAGGGATGGTTCGAGTACTGCCTTAAGAAATCTACCTATCCCAAGAGAAAGTTTGATATCAAGCCTCGCTCAACATTATTCATTGATGGAGCTACGCAATCTCATGTGGATGCGAAAAACATATCAACTGATTGTCTCCCTTCTTCTCATTCAACAGCTCCACCACTTCCAAGTGATGTTGAAGAACATGCTCACGCACATGTTCATCCTTCACACTCTCCCAACATCACTTCTCTCAATTTTCACATAGATTCGGTTGTGAGTCCTTCGAGTTATCATATGTATTCTTGTCTATGACCTTCATCTTCGCACTTGCGTGTTCCTCCAGATGATGTTGTCCTGTGTTCATCCATTTCAGACTTTTTCCTTTTCGTGAATAAGGAACAACCCATTAACGGAGTTGGTGTTACAGAACCAACATGCACTATCATTCATGAAGAGTATGAGTGGGAGATTGAGCATCAGCACTCGGTGAAGGATGACTCCCTTCCATCCGAGCCCCCTCCGTTCTTTCCGAACCTCTTTGGTGAACCTGCCATCCATGATTTTTCATGTGTGTCTTCATCCATGTATGCACCCATTGTTACTCACTCGCATGAATCACCGGATGTTACTCCATCATTGAACAACGGAGGGATAAGTTACTCGTTGAAAATCCACTTGATCCCTCAACTGTCTTTTCCAGAAACATAGAGGATGATTTTGTTCGCTTTTCATCTACCCCTCTGTTTGATGTATCTGATCATGAGGATGCCGAAGAATTCATTGATTGTTCTGATGATGGCGGTCATGATCCATTTTCTTCCATTTTTTATCACGGTCATGAATCTATTGCAGTTGATCTTTCAAAGCCACCGGTTTATGATGATCTATATAATGATGAATTTGAGACACCCAACATTGTCAAGGAACTTTAGCTCGAGCTGATGGTTATGTCAGGTCCTCACTCTTTTGGGGTTAGTCTCACTTCTGATCATGAAATTGTTCAATCACCCAAGGCTCCTCATCACTCATCTATATGCATTGAAGATCCATCTCACACACAGATCATACTTCCTCCACTTGAATTGCACAATCCCATTGCTCATGCATTGGAGGAGTTTTAAATTGCAAGCGCTCGTTTGTGACGCAAGTTATCTTCGTTTCTTTCATTTTCTTGCATGTCTCAGTAAAGAGTGTGCTTATGCTTCAAAGTTGCATGTAGTGTCACATAACACCATGATAAGTCCACAGACTACCTGTCATGCCCATGCACTCATTTATGTCCCGCGGGAATTTTGAAACACGAAGTGTGGTTGTCTTCATTGTTATATCTTTCTTGCTCGCTAGTTCGCACAACTGGGTTTCTCAAGAACCAAGCCTTTATCAACATGGGTCTACCAATGCGCTGGTGGCTGCATTGGAATTATCACTTCACATAATCAGGCCCATGCATTGTTAGTGCAGGAGTAGGAGTAGTGTTTTCTCTTAGTTGTTTTCTTGTATGATTGTTTTCTTACGTGCTTCATTTGCTTGTTTGTTTACTTGCTTTGCTTTTACCTTTTCATCTACTCTTCCTTTGCGTTGTTTTTTTTCAGTTCACTTGTTTCGTTCATAGGATAGTTTTACATGAAATCATGAATGACTCTTGAAGCAAGCTGGGTAAAGTACAAGAGGGCTTGTACAAATATCACTACTTCGTTATCTGTCATCTTTCCTTTGTATGATGAGCTTGTTACTTTTAGTCCATGATACATCGAAGAAAAATATGTACTGTTCAAACTGAACCTTGATGAAAACACAATGCTTGTATGCTAACTAGTGTCACCTTCTCTAGTCGGATTTTTTTGGGTTAACCCTTATCAGCTCAGTCAAGTAGAGTAAGGTGACGGGGAAAAACCTTAATAGACACGTCAGAGATACAATAAACTACTTCTCTGTTGGAACAACCTCCTTTGCTCTCAATAAGTTGAGATCCATCTTCTACCTCTGAAATGAATAAGTACTATGCATAGCGAAATTGAAAATGAAAAAATGAAAAGTCAAAAAATTCAAAATTGAAAAATTAATAAGGTGAAAGAAGAGAAAGGCTTCATGCACAGGGAGGTGATCCAAGTAACTTCGTCGGGGTATTAACCAGGCTCGCTGGTAGCGGAGCCATGCTTGTGTTCCTATGTGACTCCACCGGGGTACTGTCTAGGCCTTCTAGTAGTGGAGCAACAGCAGAGATGAAACTAAGACTTTGACGACTATACTACTTATGCACCTATATATCCCTCAACCCCAATCGAAACAACTACATTTCCTTGGCCTGGAATGTGTGTCAATCGAACAAGGGCTTGGAAGATGCTACATCTTACAATCAAGTTCGTGTGAAACCAAGATGAGCTCAGAACTGAACAATACTTCTGGAGGTGTTAGAATTTCTTTTCACGAACAAGGTCTATGTTGAGAGCTGGATTTCTACCAGTGTGTCAGCAAGTGTTGTAGCAGCTACAAAAACCCTCAAAAATTTTTCCTTAGCCTATTTTGGAGCCTCCCTACCAACCTTTCATAGAACTTTGTCTTGCTTCATCAAGTACTCAAGCTTCAATGTTTTCCTCGCACAAAGGCAGCATATCGATCATTTTCGATCCTTTACCCTCATAGGCTGTTTAACCACACTTGGTCCAACTATAGGCTGAGCAGCTTCCCCTTGAAAATTGCGCATTTCTGGACGGTAGCCAACCCATGGGGGTTTCACTACAGGAGAAATATCATAGCACGTGAGTTCATAGTGGGGGATATTTATTGAGGGAAAAATGACATAATATATTGGGGGATATATAGGGGGTAAAGGGTTTTTATATTGGTAGGTATAAAAAATGGAGCTCAAAGTTAATGAAAAATATAAAGGGGTATAAAAAATGTTAATGAAAAAATGGATACCTACAATATCTAGTGAAGTTAGGGGTTTTTTAAATTGGGAAGGTGTATTGGGTTTGTATTGGTAAGGGGTTAAATAATGTGACTTTTACAGATATTTTCCAATATGTAGTAAAATTAGGGGTATTGTTTAGTATGTCACGAATGCACGTGATATGACATAGGTTCATTGAGTGGATCCCTCGTGAGCCAACCTTCCCTCCATAAATTGTGCAATCCTCTCTAGCAGTCTGCTAGGCTCCAGGATTGTGCAATCTTGCCAGCGAACATTCCTAGCAGGGTTTGCACAAACTTCCCCAGCAGGGTTGTTTAGCCCAGGATTTGCACAAATCTGGGTAACAGTCAGCTGCTTTACCTAGAAATTGAACAATCCTCCTGGGAAGTCAGCCTAGCTCCCAGCCAGGAATGGGCATTTTTCGTAAAAATTTGAGAAACTACATGCATGAACAGTCCGATTGACTAGTTCCACCCGGGACCAAGGGAACTTGACTTCCATGCATGCATGAATTTCTCTTCCTAGAATAGAAAGAGGCAACATGCAAAAGGCATCTCATGATTCAAGGAGCTATTTTTAGTAGTCGGGGGTTACATGAAAAGTTGTTTTAGAAGTTTCCCTCCAAGTATCACCTTTTCCTAGATTTGTGGCATGCACGTCATGAGACCATAATTATTTATTTAGCGCATCAAAGCTCATTCATTCACATTGATCATGGAGCTCTGACATCCCACAACACATCCAGGACTCTTCGACACATCTGGCTCAACTATTCATGTGTAAGTGGCCTCAACTTGTTTTTTCAGAATTTTTGTCACTTTTTGTGTATTTGCTTGTGTGAGTGTTGTTTTCTTGATTTCTTTGAGCACTTGCTATCACTTACATGTATACTATCTTGTCCTAGGTCTATTTCATTTTTCGTTGCTATCTCACAGTTGTCGAATGCAAGAAACTACTTTGCACGAACGTTCGCCTAACCGACAAACTGCCTCATGCACATGCATGTTGATTTGTTTGTTGAATCTTTCATTCATGTTTTGGGTGCACTGTCATTCATTTCTGCTATGACTTAGTGTCCCCATGCATTTATTGTCTTAGTTGCTTTTAGTTTCTAGTTGGCAAGTTAAGTCAACCTTGGCCTGGGCTCTACCTTCACCAAGGCTACATTATGCAATTTGGGGAAAGAAGGCTCACCTTCTTCCCCTAAAATCCAGATTGTTGTCTAGCACTGTCCTCTAGGACTGCTTTGCACATTTCTGGAGGACAGTGGCTGCTTGGCCCAAGAAATTGCACAAATATGTCCCTCGGCCAATAGTCCTTCCCAGTTGGAATTGCCATTATGAAATCCCAACAGCCAGTCACCTAGGCTCCCAGTAAAATTTTCACAAACTTACTCATCAGTTTCTCAGGTTGTGTTGTTTCCTCCCCCAGATTTGCTTTGTTTCCACTAACATATTTCTTGCCATGCATGCTGCTTGTTAACATATCTTTTAGGCTTTCATCTATCCCAATGGCTTCCAAGACAACATGATCACAAGACACTGATGGAGTTGCAGCTCGAACAACAGTTGAGCAGGTGTCCTCTAGTCTATCGATCTATGAAGATACAAAGTTGTATCTAGAAAAGGACATCAAACTAAAGTGGCAAGAGGTTAATGGAACATTCATAGGCACTTTTGGGGAAGACCTCGAAGACTGTCAGGTGTACGTGAACATTCACAAGCCTCGCTTGTACCGGATTGCATGTAGATACCCCGCGTTCCCATGCACAGACATTGTTCACTGGATCGTCTCTCACATTGAACCCGAGACGATGACCTAGAGCAGTGTCAATAAGACAAAGCTTGCAGCCTGATGGGAATGAGATTATAATGACATGTATCAGTTTTCAGAACCCGCGACTGTCATGAGTCCTCCATTCAGCTTACCCAATAGCAAAGGTAACTGAAGAGACATTCTAAAGGATTGGGTAAAGGAACCAGCTCATTTCAAGATGACACCTAACCAGATCTAGAAGACAAAGATATTGAGGAAGGCATACCAATACTTGGTCATATTCTGTTAAGTTATGGTATGTTCTATGCTTATAGCAGTTTGCTTATCTTTCTTATTATTATCCACAGAATAGAAATCACATATACATAAAGTAAATTGTAGATAAAACATTAAATGATCGATAGAAAACAAGCCAAGACAAGATACACAAGATGTGGTGGCTAGCGAGGAAAAAAACCCCAATGTGGGGAACCCTTTGATCAAATCTTCCTTTATCTTCAATAATTTAGCAGAGAGAAATAGTACATAAATTTGATTCACATCAGCAACAACAAACCCTAGATCAGCCAAACTAGGGCAAACAATATCTTGCAAACCGACCATCGTATCAGCTTGATTCCTTCACCAAAAAATGTGGCCTTTAGAGGAGATCCAGATTCACCTACAACATAGTTTTGAGAGGTAGATTGATGGTCAATGCTAGTCAAACTTAGGTTCTGTAGTTGCAGCCCTCAATTCTGCACCTTCCTTCCACACGTGTGAGAGAAGACTCTCTTTCTGTGCAGTAGGAGAAGAGCCTCTTTTATGCGCGGGAGAGAGAGAGAGATGTGATGAGATGAGTGAGTCCAAATCAGGAAAAGACCTCCTATATTTATACACAATTGTTGATGTTTGAATAGATGCGACTGTTGGGCTTATGAGCCTACATGAGTTGTAGGTCGGCTTGATAATTATTCCATAACCAAAATAAATTCATATCTCCATAAATACTTATCATAATTGGATGATCTTTAGATCAATCCTACACCTCTTGACGAGAGGAATCTAATAGAAATATTATCAACCATGAATAAGATGACCCACATGGAGTTTGGCCCTAGTTGAAAATTTTAACATATTCGCATGTTGACTGAGTAGCCAAGCATAGTCTGTGCTCGTCATGCTTTCCTGGGCTTGGAGTGGGCATGATCACCAGTGGAGACTGTTTTGAATACATATTTTAAGTTTTTGTATGAATGCAACTTCAGGGGAGTAATCATATGGTTTTTCGACCATTTTTTCACCCCAGTGTACAGGTTGATATTTGAACAGGATCCACCCTGCATGTCAAAGGAAGAAATGGAGACATTGTTAGGCATAGCAGATTGGTATGCCTCACACTCTGACAATTTCATCCGAATGTTTATTGTGGAGAAGCCTCCACATGCTTTGCCAAATTTTTCCTTGGATGTACTTGTCATGTAGGAAGTAGCATATCATATCTGAACAGGATTGATAACTAGATTTCAATGGAAAATAATGCACCTTGGCCCACTCTCCCTTTGTAGATTGGGTTATATGAGATCCAGAGTATCAAGCAAGTGGATGTGGAAGCAGAACAGATGAAGAAGTACCGGTTTGACCTCTGAAGCTTCAACCCGTATGACCCACATTGCGTTATGAAGGATCACTGCATGAGAGTTCAGTTGAACTAGGTCCATGGGGCATTTCACATGGCCGAGGAAGACTCATGGAGGTATTGCTACAATTCTTCCGGACCCAATGAACAGGTCGGATTCACCGTACAATGGTTAGCAAATCAGCATGAAGCAACATCAAGGAAAGCACCAGTAGTAGCAATAGTAGCATCAGCAGAGGCAGCAGAGCCAAGCATACCTGTGCGAGACAAAGAGAAGAGGAATATTGTCGAATGAATGGAGGAGGAGCAAAGCTACAAGTTTCAAGCAGATCCACTTGTAGAACAAGAATATATGACTATTTAGGCAAACAGACAGCAACACGACAAACGAATCACGCAAAGGCAAATGGATAAAAAGAGAATGGAAGAAGCAGAGAAGGAGTTGCATGAGTTGAGGGAGAAACTCTGGAAAGAACAGGAGTTGCACCAATAGGAGAAAGAAGCACAACAGTAGCAGATTCAGCGGGGGGTGCATCACATGTAGACAAGCGAAGTAGCACCCGTACAGGTAGTTGATTCATTTAAATAGCTAGCATCAGGAAATCAGTGTGAACCATCACATGGGCAAAACTTTGCTCATGAGATAAAATAGGCACTTGAACAGTTGGATGCAGATATGGACCAGCAGGAGTTGGAATAGGACACCGACCTCATGCCTCACCACAGAGAGGTCGACTCACCCACTTCATTGCATCATGATGATGAGAAAGTCTCAAATGGCCAAGGAGGCAATGAGATCCTTGGTGGTCAGCCAAAAGTAGAGGTGCAAAACATCTCCTTTAACGAATCTCATTATCGAGTTGTGTAGTCTCATAGAGTACCGAATCCGGAGGATAAAACATTCCCTGTGCAAGTTGAAGAACAAGTGATCATGATAGATGTGCACAAGAATCCAGTTGCTTTGGCTAATGCAACTAGAGTGTATGTCGAAGCCACTAGCTCAAGTGTTCATTTCCTCATAGCTGGGAATGGCGAAGGAAATATAGGTGGCCAAGCAAGGAGGAGACTTGGTGATAATGTCCGCTTGAGCTGAACTGAAGAAGGCAATACTAGATGAAGCCTTGTCCCTTGATATAGTTATGCGAGAATTATACTCCAAGTTTGGTACCGTGCACTCAATCGATGGCAACAACAATGTGCTAGAAGAGCACGCATCTTGAAGAACATACATGCTGTAGTTGATAACATGTAGGTATGGATGATGAAGTACAAGGGAGCCCCGCTTCACTTGCCAAAGATTATGAGGGCCAACACGGTCGAGCTACAAGCACGTATCCGAAGTCAGATCCAGAAATACGAACACCTACCGCAACTCATAACTAGCATACAGGCTTCCCATGCATGAGTATTCAAGAGCATGGATGTTATAGTGCACACTCATGTGATCCCATCACTTGGGACTCTCAACCAGGTTAAGACAAAGAAGCATGTCTGACAGGAGCTTGGTTCATATTTCGACGAGTTGATGTGCACTGCCACCAGCCCAAACTTGCCTACCAGTACAGACACCATGCACAAGTACGTTGCTGGTCCAGTCACATTGAAGACAATGATGTGCATGCTTTCAGATGTGTTGGACAGAGGAGCCCAAGCAGTGTACCGAGATGATATGGAGGTAAGGTTCAACTTTTAGACATATGTCACGGTGGAATGCATAGACACCATCAAGGACCACAAATCTTGGCATCAATATGTTATTGTTGATCAGCATGAGGATGTCGAGCAGTTGGACTTTTATGGCTGTCTAAGTTAGAATGATGTCTATTTTGGCTTGTTCAAGCGATTTTTCACATGGGTAGATGTGAATTGTCATGTTGAGTCATGTCAAGTGTAAGTCAAGTCTCAATACTGGATGTAACAATCATAGAGTAGGTGAAGATTCATGAGGGTATTTGAATGGTCACAAAGGGGAATGTCAAGGGTCACCCCACCCTTTGCTATAAATAGTCCCTCATAACTCATTATATGGGATTTTGGTTAGCAAAGCTTCTACTAGTACTATCTTGAAAATATCTTGGATAGTATTGTAACACGTTTTGGCTTCTCCACTACATGGAGCTAGTACCTCTCTTTGGAGGAGCAGGCAAATGTGGCTGCAACATTTCATTGATGGGGTTAGCAAGTTTACATGGATGTATTCTATGATTGGAACTTTAACTTGATATAATAAGAGCCAACACATTTTCATGCATATGTTGTTATTGTAGTTGGACTACTCCAGTTGCCTTAATGATATATGTCGTTTAACTTACGTATTTTTGTATGAACAGATTCACATGCAATTACATGAATCTTGCTGCAAATGTGTTGTATATGTTGTTAGTGTTGTCACCGTCCATGTTGACTACTCTACGGGACACCAGATAGACCTCTCACATGAACCTTGCGGTAACAATCGTTGCACTCATACAGACTGGTCCATGAGTGATGTATGTGATATCTTACCTTGTACGTTGTGACTATCGCATCCGAGTGGATTGCTCCACTGGAATATATGTATGTCCATTGTGTTGTGTGTTCCTAGCCAAGTTGTGACTGATCCCTTTCAACCTGGAACTCACCTTCACCCTTTTCTCCCCATTTTCTGTTAGAACCTCTCATCCATCTTCCTTGACTCACTACACCAGTCACACACTTGCTACTGACAGAGTTATCCTACTTGCCTTTGTGCGACGTCACGATCAAGGAATTACCTTATGACCCACTGCTGGGAATCCTACACCAAATAGTCTGAGGTCTAATTTTGACTTCTTGCCAAGGAGATCCCCTTGACATGTTGGCGGTTCCAGCACCGTCAACAGGATATCCATTATGAAAATAGTCAAATGATGGTGCCTTGACTTAATGGTCAAGAAGATTTAAAATATGTTGCCTTCCTTCCCTTATGTAATAACATTTTGCTATAAAAGTTTTGGGAATAAATCAACAAATTGATTGGTGAATTGGAGGAGCCAGGATTCAAATACGAGTCTCTCCCATAATTGGCCACCTCAAAATCAAAATAGTTTGTCATAGAATTTGAGTAACATCCTAGCGTGTGACAAGGCAGCCCCGATGGGGGTGGAGGTATAAGGTTATACTAGGGAAACTTGGAAAATATAATTCCTACTTTTCTTAGTTGTGATGATTTCTATATAAAGGATTTTGTTCCTATTGTTTAGGAGTTGTTAAGATCTAGATTCTCTTAGATAAGTGTGTGGTTGAGAAATTTCTTCAACTAGTTGATTACATGGTTAAGATATAATTCTTATCTTAACCTAATAATTGTTGTATATGTGTGTGTGTGTGTGTGTGTGTGTGTGTGTGTGTAATGTTAATGGAATAGATAGTCAAGTTTTGGTTTGCAGTTAAGTTCTCAAATTGGTATCACAACCCTTTTAGGCTTTCCTCTCTCATGAGAGGGCCCCGTCATGGGAATGCTGAGGGAAATGGAGAGTGTGCGTTTGTTGAGTGTATTGTTGTTGATTTTATTGTGAGAGTGTGATTAGTACATTTATTTTGGTAGAATAATTATTAGTTTCTGTTTAGTTTGTCAATCATTTAAACATCATATGTTTTCGTTGCTCAGGATGTTTAGCCACCGCACAATTTGAACTGTTGATTTACTTAGATGTTTTAGGAAGTTTGTAGTGGCACGAAATGACTTATTTTCATTTTTGAGATACAATTATTCATGGATAACAAACCTAGATTGGGCATCTATACGTGAGAATGAAATATCTTTGAATTTTGAACAATTATGGCTATAGTGAAATATAGAACATCAGGTAATTTGAATCAAAGTATAACACGACCTTGTATTCATGCATCTACATTTCCACACTCTTACTGGATCCAGAATCTACAAAGATTGGTAGGAGGTCACTGACTACTCCAAGGAGTTCATTACCATTTTTGATGTTTCTTCCCACTCTTGCTACGTCGTTGCAATTCATGGTCGGGATTTGCAATGATATATCTGGTCATTTACTATCGTAGACTGGATCATGTTACTGTGAGTGGTAGGGGGTATCCTGCAATAATCTAAACATATGAATCATGGGGATTATTCTACCTGAGATAATACTTTTGAATATTAGGATGGGGCTAAAATAGAAAGTTGTGTCGAGGAGAGGCCATTAAGGATGTTTTTTCAAAAATTGTTGTTGACTTTTTGAAGAATTCACTCGTAGAATCCATATATTATTTGATTGGAACACTTGTGGATTGAGTCTGGTGTATCCTTAGTGTGGCATGGAGTGCGGAGTGGATGCTATATGAATAGAGCATGGATGACATGGATTTGTTATGTCCAGGCATGGATTAATAGTGGGATCCAACATTATTGATAGGGCTTTTGTCGTCAAAGTGTAAAGTGGAAGATTCATACATGGTTAGGGATTGAAGTTGTTACGTGAAATTTACGAGCCTTACAAATACACTCACATCATATTTAAAAGCCTAAATTTGTATATGTCCTACATGACCTCAAATGTTTTGCAACAATACTTATAGGTTGTAGGAAGATTGTAGGGTAGTGTTCGCTTGCCAATATTATAACGATTACCATGCTTAGTATTTTAGTATCTTATTTACTTGTTAGATAAAATCCTTAATTATAGTTTATACTCTACAATGCGAGAGAGGCCATGAAACTAGTTTAATGGTTTCACGCCATTTATAGAAGGAATCAAGTGTCATAAAATCTTAGTATGGATGGTTGTCGAGTTAGTTTGGCAGTTGTGGATCTAGGGAAGGATCACTCATTTGTTGAAGACGTGAGAGTGGTCCTCTCATGAGGTTATGTGACAACTTTGGATGATGTTCAGTAATTCAATTTGGGGGATCCATGATTCAGGAGTTTGAAAATGGAACTCAGGAATCTGACTTGTCGACTACACGTTTACGAGGTTTAAGAGACAACTTTATGGTGCTAGTAGCCTAGAAGACTTGAAATTGATAGTGATGGAGAGGTATGCAATTATAATGGTTGACAAAGTCATGTATGCAAAAGAAAATCCTAGTAGACTGAAGATTGCAGCGATGTCACAACCATGCAAACCGGTGGATGGTTGTTCACTTATGGTGACATCAACATATTCTTCTTTATGTTTGTAAACACCAAGATCATAGCTAGACTTTTCTGATTGAGATTGACACATGTAGTCATTAATGTGGGGACTTGCAAAATATAATTCCTACTTTTCTTCATTGTGATGGTTTGTAAGTAAAGAAGTTTGTTAATATTATTTAAAAGTTTTTAAGATCTAGTTGATCTTACATAAGTGTGTGGTTGAGATATTTCCTCAACTAGTTGTATTGTATGTTTAAGATAAAATATCTATCTTAAACCAATACTTGTTGTGTATATATATGTGTGTGTGTGTGATTTTTAATAGAACAGATGGTGAATTTTTGGTTTGTAGTCTATTTCTCAAATGGGAAGAGGGGGAGCGGGAGGGGCTCATCCCTCTCTCGTAAGGTACACCACATCATAAGTGTCACTTTGGTGGTATGCACATGCTATATGGTATAAGCAGTAGGACACCACTTTTATTACAGAACGATGTGACTAAAGGACAACAATTTTAGTGCTTTAGCCCCATCATCTCCATCCCTAGTTCCAGCCATTGATCCTATGAATACCACTTCAACCTAACTCTACCCATTTCCATTGACCGTTAGCTTGACTCCAGCGATTACATGATTTCAAGGGTTACTGAGTTGGCACCTTGGCATCATAATATCTAAGGGAACGATTATATATGCGAAATTTTCATTGCTACCATATTTGATCCATTTTAACTTTAAATACTTTAGGAAAAAATTGTTACAATTTCCTAACCTTGTTTTAAAACAAATTCTATTAAAATTGATGCATAATGATGATAAAATAAAAACATCACCGCAAGTTTTACAGCTCAAAAGATTGGCTTGAAGTAAGATCACATTGTTTTACATTGAAAAAAAATGGAAAAACTAAACTTACAACCTTTAAATTTTCCTTTAACCTTCACCCTAAAGAACCAATCCAAAGAACCAATCCCATTAGTGACCTTTTGAATCAAAGGAAAATCAACACTAAGAAAACCCCTAAAAAAATCATAAAATAATGCTTTAAATTTTCCATGATTAACTCCATCAATATTATAATTAATGTCGATGAGTTGACACATTGTAAACACTTCCACGAGACACCCACTCCAAACCCTAAATTGTCATCTCTATAACTCTTTCCTTAATTTTTTAACTTCAAACTCTTGGTATTATTTTCAAACATCATGAATGAAAGGTAGGTGAGAAAATATAATAAAATTAAAAATGGTTATAATTAAAAATGGAATAATGTAATTATGTGGATAAATGAATTTATTTTGCAATAGGATTTTTATAATTTTAACTTAATCATTAATAACTATTAAGTGGATCTAAAGATTTAATTATTAAGTTATTAATTGGATGGTAGAGATTTAACCTCTACTAAATATTCTAGAATATTCATAATAGTATATGCAAATAAGTGGTTGAGATTTATCTTAAAAGTAGTTATACTTTTTTTTCCATTTTAATTAAATTGTTTAATTAAAAAAATGTGATATGAAAAGTGTCATATAAACTAAGTTATGAGTTCTTGAATATGTGGGATTAATAAGTTATAGTATTGGCCCGTTATATTGTAACAAAACCTACTCTCCTCCTAATCTAGGAATAGTTTAGATATGACAAAAAACTAAAAATTTGCATATTAGAGTCATAGCTATGTGTTTAATAATTTTATGAATTATAAATCTCCATGGTAAAAACTCTATATAATAGAATTATAGCTTAGTGTAATTAAGTTCTTTGACTTTGTAATATTTCTTTTAATTCAAGAATATGCATGGTTAAGTGGGTGTGAATATCCATGATTAAGAATCTTGTTCCATTATATTTTAATTGTATATATGTTTAACTTATATATTAATTATTTTAATAATAATAATAGTAATAATAATGTGTACTTTTACGGTTCTTTTAATTTTCATAACCTGATATATATACTGTTAATAAGTGTGTTGATAATTTTTAGAGATTCATACCTATAAGTGTTTAGCAACCATATAATATATATATATATATATAAATAATTTTACTTATGTACTTAATTATTCAATTATGTCCAGCGTATCTATTTCAACTCACCACTAATGTGGGCTTGCGATTTTTAATTTCTTAAAAAAAATCCACTTCAGTGGAATATTCTTCGTCTAATAAACAGTGATTTCGTTGATTTCGTTTCCTCTTTTCATCTTGACAATTACATTTGAGTTAATAATATTATTTTTATTTAATTGATGGATCATACTGAAGATCGATCATCAAATTCTATTAAGGTAATTACCTTTTCACTCTCCTACATTATCATTCAATCCCTCTCTTTTCAACGTCCATCGATTCATTTCATTCAGTAGTTTCATTCCTTAGATTATCGGTTTTAATGGAGTTCGTTGGCTTTTGAATACATAATATGTTTCATACGGTTTTACGGTTTTTGATTTTATAATATGTATCCTAGTGAAATTTTTTGCATGGTTAATTGAACCTCTAATATACTATTCTTTTTGTATCTATGATGTAGATAGATCGTGATGATTAAATCGACCTTGATGAATTATCTTCGATGATTGCCCAGAATTAAAATTATGAATTATATTATAAGATAGAATTAAAAACAAAATGAATTATCCTATATATATATATATATATATAGCTATTTTCAACATTTCTTACTTGTTTCTAGCCTCTAACAAATGCAGGTACAAGAAGGCTTATCACATAACATACGAGAATTTACATATATGCAATATAGAAAACTCAAGCATAACCATTTTCTTAGTATTGTAGAGGAGGAAGATGTTTTTGTCCCAAAGTGTTTTCAAACAGACCAACTTCACGTTTCACTTTTAAGATCATGAGAATTAGTTCTTCGCAATGTTCATTTTCATTTTAGCACTCGTAAAGACAGAAAGGTAATTAGGGTTCGCAAGAGCTAAGTTGATCATATCACAATACTTTAGCTTCTTTTTCCCCTCTAAATCCTTATCACTCCACAACTTACCCTTAAATTTTGAAGTAATAGTGTTTTTAATATTATTTTTATTCTTGAAAATGATATCCTCTTTTATCTCCCAATAAACCAACAAAGACTTAACATCCTTATACCAACAAAAATTTAAATATATAACATATAAATAACTAAATATAAAAACACAATATACCACAACATATCAAACTATCATGCTAACAATTTGCATTTTTAAACTCCCTTAAAATATATTTTTATATTTTATTTAAAAATAAAAAATATTAATAAAAAATAAAATATAAGATATTAATATAAAATAAAATTACAGATTTATGTTTTGTATATTGATATTATTATCATTAATAAAAATAACATTAATTTATCATTCACGAGAAATACTCTTAAAACGTCTATCATAGGCATTAAACATTTTTTGATTATATAACGCTATTTTCACCCTTTATATATAATAATAATAAAATCTCAGGCATTAGCTTATCGTTCACACAAAGCATTTTATATATTTAATTATATTAAAGCTATTTTCATCCTTTATATATAATAATAATAAAATCTCAGGCATTAGCTTATCGTTCACACAAAGCATTTTAAATGTTTAATTATATTAAAGCTATTTTCATCCTTTATATATAATAATAATAAAATCTCGGGCATTAGCTTATCGTTCACACTAAGCATTTTAGGTGGTTTCTTGACAAATGATCTGCCAAATAGATAATAATAAAAAAATATAAAAAAATGCAAAACTTGACTTTCTTATTCATACTACATACATTTAGGTTTTTTTAAAAACTGATTTCCTTCCTAACAAACTTCCAAAATCTATAACATTATCAAAAACACTTTTAGCATTATAAAAAACAGTGCGTAGATATCGACAAAGCAAAAACTAGCAAAATTAAAAATAGGTCCGCACCTAAGACACTCCCCAGAAAAGAAATCAAAGGCAAAGTCAACAAGCATGGTTTTTGCTTCCCGGAGAACAATTCTCATTGTTGGACTCCGTTGGATGTGCTTGGAATTCAGTGTTCAAGCTGGCTTTTAAAAAGGCTCAAACTTCTCAAAGAGATCCCATCCTCCGTATCGGATTTTGATTGGATCGAGGTGGAGAGGATTTTGCCTGATCACCAAGGGTTGGATACTCTGTTTTCATTGAGATGTCAAGACGGGTCTGCAATGAGAGGAGATTCTGAAATTTGAAATATGATTTTGGACACCAAAAGACGAATAGCATTCGATATCAGTACATGGAATTCTCAATTCAGAGATTCAGTTCATGTTCCTTGGAAACCTTGGAAGTGAGATTTGACATTTGGAAAATCTGGACAATTTATTATCAGTAGTATAATTGATCCTCACTCTGAAGGGAATCTGTTAGGCTTCAGTTAAGGGGGAAACTTGGAAAGTATTGGTGGGAGGGTTTACGAAAAAGTCCAAGATGAATGAAGTTGCGCCCAAGGCCAGATCAGAATCTGCGATGGTGGCTGTCAGTAAAAGTTCCCATGTCATTTCCAAGTCTTATTGTGCTGCGAAAGAAGAAGGAAGAACATCAAGCAAATATTTGAAGCAAAAGATTGTCAATACTCCCATGCTCCGTATTGTGTATGTTTATGAACCCGAGACTATCATAACTGACCCTCAAAATTTTCGGTCTCTGGTTCAGAAACTCACAGGGAAGCCTCCCCAAAAATCAAAAGAGAAGAGGCAAACCAATCCCAGTGGCCCATCGTGTGAGGTAGCCTGTGCAGAAGTTGGAACGGAAAATGTCCAAGACACTTTATATAGCAATGGCCAGACGCCTATCATGGAAAACGAAAGTACCAAATTTTTTATTGACGAAAGCTCTGGTTATTCTAAAGCATTCTATGACAGGGACATGATAGTTCCCGGCCTGAGGAGTCATGGATTATTGCATAAGAATGCCCCGGTCTGCGATAATGTCCAAGATCATTTTTATAGCAATAACCAGATGCCTATCATCGAAAAGACGAGTACATTTTTTTCCATTGAGGATTACTCTGGTTGCTCCGAGGCATTAAATGACACAGACATAATTTTCTCTTGCCTGGTGAATGAGGAATTATTGGAGGAGAATCCTCTGGTTTGGAACAATTCTCCGTTTTGTAACATGTACAATGCGACTGGGGCTTCCAATGGAGTCGAGGATTGGTAAATTCAATTTCAAAATTCTCATTGTTGTAGCTTAGTGTAACTCTACTATCATATCAGAAAGCCACTAGAGCACTATCATGACATAATCTAAAGAGTGCAGGGAGGCTCTCCTAATGACTCATTAAGAATTATAAATTAGTCACCCCTATGAACTCTTTGGAAAATGGGATAGCATTCGAAGACACTTTCGTCTTATTAGCCCTGCCATGGCAGGTAATGTTCTATACGGTTTCCAGTTCACCTTGATTAGTTTCAGTTTTACCGAAGGGTTTTTCTATTTTCCTTAAGTTTTCCATATGGGACAAATTTATATGTTTTTCATATTTAAAAGTATTTTTACATATTATTGGAGAGGATATGAAATGACCAATTAAATTCTTTTTAAAAGTAAAATTAAATTTCCAATCAAGAAAATGTTTGAAACTCTTCCACCGATTTATTTATTGCGAATTTAATTTGTTTTATGCCATATGGGCTTCTCTCTTTGAACTTGAACATATGGAATGTAATGAAAATTAAAATTCCGTGTCAGCTTTAAAGAAAACTATTTACATTTCTGGATTTCCATTTAGAAGCAAACAACACAATATATGCTATTAGCGGCAACACCCCTCTTTTATTATAGAACGGTGTGGACTAAAGGCCAACGATTTTGGCACTTTACCCCATCATCTCCATCCCCAGTTCTATTCACTTATCTTCGAAGAGGTTTCTTGTTACACTAAAATTCTCAGGCTTTTGTAAACCTTCCAAATTAGTAATTAAAAATTTCTATAGATGTCGGGGGTGATTTTGCCAACTTTCTTTGTTAAATGTAGTTTGGGAGAATTGAATCTAAGTCCAAGTTTTGATATTAGGGAAAAGATGGTTTTTACTTCTAACCTCATAAATTTTGATAAGCTTTCCAAATCAATAACTAAAATTCCCAGATCGCCAGAATAAAAATTACAAATATTCCATAAAAGTACAATGACTCCTCCAAAAATCCTTTTGCAGGCTCTTCAACTCGAATCTGCTAGTTTCTGTTGGCCGTTAGGTTGAGTCTGTCGTTTGCATGATTTCTAGGGTTACTGAGTTGGCAGGCTGGCATCACCATATCCGAGGAAACGGCTGTAAATGCGACATTTTCGGTGTCGCTCTATTTGATTAATTGATGCATAATGATGAGGGAAGAAAAAGCACGACCCCAAGTTCTGCAACTCCAAGGATCGGCTGTGTCACGCCCCTACACCTGCAGTAGTCTTCCAACCGCTTATAGCGAGGTGCGGCACCACCGAACGCTTTCTTTTCACCAATACTAACATTCGTGGACTACGCCTACTTTCACATTAACATACTTAGCTTGTGTTTCGCAACTAAGTAAAAGCAATTATCCTTTATACTTAATGAAGCCCATACTCATTCATTATCATCATGCAATTATACCGAGAACAACAATTGCAACAAGTATAAAGGGGAGGGGCAACTCCCCGTAATGTGAGTCTGCCCGACAATATATTATATCAGTTCAATAATACAATCATCAAGTATACTTGGCAAAACTCCAAGTCTATACTTAGAATATTTTACAATCAAGGCATAAAACAACCTTTTACAATCATGTGCACCCTTACACAAAGAGAAGTGCTCACCCAAGCCATTTATACCTCCTTACCAAGTCCTGCACAAATCTGCGTCCAACCTGAACCCCGGCACGCTTGCCTTCACCTCACCCGGCACAAGAATTCACCAAAACTGTACTTGGATAACCTACGCATGAGATATGCGCAGTCTTTTACCCCTTGCGCAATTTTCCTCTTCTCCTTTATGCGTAGGAGTGAATGAGAGTTCGTTGTGTTAATGAGCCTCATGCTCCACATGTTTATATGCATCCTACGTATGTTTTGGAGGGGGTGTGCCACCCCATGGCCGACCCCACAATCATGCACATACGCCCACATAAACAAGTCGGCTTTACTTCATTCAACATCGCATATATGTAATCGCTCAACACTTAGTCGAATTAAGTGTTCTTCTTAACGTCGCATATTGTCGTAAGGATTGTCGCATTTCCTCCGCGCTCCGTCGCATCCGTCGCACATCGTGGTTGAACGCACCCGCGCGCCCGCCCGCGCTCTTGCCCGCGCCCGTGCACGATCGCCCGCCGTCGCCCTGCTGCACGAAGGCCTTACATCCTCCTCCACCTGAAATCGTTGTCGTCCTAGACAACATATCATCCCGGTAGCCATCCACCTAGATCATCACTCATCCGTGATGTGAACTCCTCTTCGCAAGGCAAACATCCTTGCAACATATGTAGAGACTCTTCTCCACTATGTCTCGGCTCAATGACCACTGCCACCAAGCTCACCATACCAAGGCATGCACCTCCACAGTATGCTCTCCATAAGATGTCACCATGTGAACCTCGTCATGATACTCCAGCATAATGCCAACACATCTCTGTACACTACGCGTCCCCATGTCTGAACTAGTTGGGTGATCAGTCCAACCATATGCCCAATCCATGAGAGTGAACATCCTCATGCCATCAGCAGTTGTTCCTCAAACATCTGCCACATCCTTGACTCATCAAAAATCTATCTCCATAATCCATGCTTAGGTCCATGGAAACTCCATCCATCCCATCTGCAACATGTCATGATGCTTGATGCCAAGCCATCCCTGCACCATCAATCATACCTGCTCAAACATGTTTAAGGACTCACTGCCATGAGCAGCTAACAATGAGTCCCATCTTCTTCATCCATCTAAGAAGATGTAGAGGGAGTAGAGCCTGAAGGCTCTCCCTCACTAATCAATTCGATCCACCTATCAGGATCCTCAATCTCCATCCTTTGTAGATAAGCAACCCGATCTTCCTTCTGGATATCCGGCCTCACATATACCTCATCATCATCATCATCATCCTCCACCAGCTCTAGCCTTCTTGTCAAATCCAAGATGCTATCTGAAAGTGTCTTGATGACCAATGACTGCTCCACAAGCTTTGCCTCAACACTAGACAACCGCTTGTTTACCTTCTCCTTATCCTCCATTTACATCACTCCCAATTTACAATCAGGCCTTGTCACACCAGTGGTTGGAACACCAATGGGCACATCCTCCCTTCCATCATAAATGTAGAGCTTCTTCAAATGTGGAACGATCATAGCATCAAACTGTTTCATGAATTCCATCCCCAATACATCTTCATAGTCATCAATCCGCACTATAGTGAAGTCCACCTTCCCGGTCCATTCACTAAGTGTAGTGTCCACCCTCTCAGCTATACCAAGAATCTCAATAGGAGGAGAATTCACTATCTTCATTTGTGCCTTTGCCGGTACAAACTTCAGCCCAATTCTTCTCGCAGTATCTTCGCCCATGAAGTTGTGAGAAGCCCCACTATCCACAATAGTGAGCACATCAGCACCTCCAACCTTCATTCGAACATACTCCAACTTGTTCCTTTCAGGATCCCTCCTAGAGGTCACTTCCGTAGTAGCAGAAGCACCAAGTATTTGCATCATCCCCACAGAAGCGTCATCATTCTTTCCATCAGACTGTGCAATAGCGGCCACCTCCGGTTTAGAGGGACAATTCTTCACCATGTGTGGTCCTGCACATATCCAACAGTTCAAAGGTTTCTTCGTCTTCGAACCATCATCCGATTTCGAAGCATCATCCTTCTTCTTTTCTTTCGACTTGTCGGACTTCTTTTTCACATCAGAAGTCTCATCATAATGATCCACCAACCTATCAACCGCAACAAAAGCCTCCTCAAGTGTCCTAATCTTCTGCCTCTTCACCTCATTGCGTGCCCAAGGCTTCAATCCAATAATGAAGTTGAACACCTTGTCCCTCTCCGCCACGTCGGGAAGTTCCAGAGCTGCACTTGCAAAATCTCGCTGGTATGCTTGTAGGCTTCCGGTTTGCTTTATGTACTTAATCTTCGTCCTTACTTCCCACGTTTCATCCTGAGGACTGAAATGGGTCTGCAAAGCCTTCTTCATGTCATCCCACGAAGTGATGTCATCAGCACTGCCATTGACAATCTGATCCACCCTCCTTCGCCACCACATCTTAGCATCCTTTGTTAAGAACTGAGCAGCCACCTTGACTTGTGTCTCACCATCAGGAAGACTCAACCGTTCCAAGTACTGCTCCATGTCCCATAAAAAGTTACCAAGAGTCTTTGCATTCCTTGTGCCATCATAAGATTCTGGTTCCTTGACCTTCACAGGAGGCACTCCTCCACCTGAGTTATGCCTCACGGCCTTCTTCAACACCGCAATCTCATCCTTGGCTTCATCAAGAGATTTGTTTACCCTGTCAAGAGATCCCTTCAAGTTCACGATCTCTGCAAGACCCTGATCCCTTGCTTCTTCGACCTCTTTGACCCTCATCTCTAGTTGTGTACATAGAAGATCCATGTACTCATGCTGTGTTCGGAGCTCATCAAGTTCTTCCCTTAGCTTCGAGCTGGTCTCTTGCTCCTTAGTGAGCAATTCCTCCCTCGTTTCCCAGGAAGACTCCATGGCTTCCATCCTCTGCAGTATTCTTTCCATAAGTGATAAAGTTCCAGCTTCATGGCTAGACCCAACTTGAGACCCGACTGCCATCTCTAACAGCTTCTTCTTCCTTTGCGATCTAGTCTCCACCATTCAACAGCTTCAATCTTCACGAGCAAACCTTTGCTCTGATACCAACTGTCACGCCCCTACACCTGCGGTAGTCTTCCAACCACTTATAGCGAGGTGCGGCACCACCGAACGCTTTCTTTTCACCAATACTAACATTCGTGGACTATGCCTACTTTCACATTAACATACTTAGCTTGTGTTTCGCAACTAAGTAAAAACAATTATCCTTTATACTTAATGAAGCCCATACTCATTCATTATCATCATGCAATTATACCGAGAGCAACAATTGCAACAAGTATAAAGGGGAGGGGCAACTCCCCGTAATGTGAGTCTGCCCGACAATATATTATATCAGTTCAATAATACAATCATCAAGTATACTTGGCAAAACTCCAAGTCTATACTTAGAATATTTTACAATCAAGGCATAGAACAACCTTTTACAATCATGTGCACCCTTACACAAAGAGAAGTGCTCACCCGAGCCACTTATACCTCCTTACCAAGTCCTGTACAAATCTGCGTCCAACCTGAACCCCGACACGCTTGACTTCACCTCACCCGGCACAAGAATTTACCAAAACTGTACTTGGTTAACCTACGCATGAGATATGCACAGTCTCTTACCCCTTGCACAGTTTTCCTCTTCTCCTTTATGCGTAGGAGTGAATGAGAGTTCGTTGTGTTAATGAGCCTCATGCTCCACATGTTTATATGCATCCTACGTATGTTTTGGAGGGGGTGTGCCACCCCATGGCCGACCCCACAATCATGCACATACGCCCACATAAACAAGTCGTCTTTACTTCATTCAACATTGCATATATGTAATCGCTCAACACTTAGTCGAATTAAGTGTTCTTCTTAACGTCGCACTTAACGTCGCATATTGTCATAAGGATTATCGCATTTCCTCCGTGCTCCGTCGCATTCGTCGCACATCGTGGTTGAACGCACCCGCGCGCCCGCCTGCGCTCTTGCCCGCGCCCGTGCACGATCGCCCGCCGTCGCCCTGCTGCATGAAGACCTTACAGGCCCGGCCTAAGATCGCATTATTCGATATTGAAAAGAGTGAAAAGACTTAGAATTTTCCTTTAATAACCACCACCATGAATAACCAATCCATGGAAAAGAATGAAAAGACTTAGAATTTGCCTTTAATAACCACCACCATGAATAACCAATCCATTGAAAAGAATGAAAAGACTTAGAATTTGCCTTTAATAACCACCACCATGAATAACCAATCCATGGAAAAGAATGAAAAGACTTAGAATTTGCCTTTAATAACCACCACCATGAATAACCAATCCATTGAAAAGAATGAAAAGACTTAGAATTTGCCTTTAATAACCACCACCATGAATAACCAATCCAATTAGCCATCTTTTGAATCAAAGGAAAATCAACACTAAAAGAACCCGTAATAGAACTTATACAATAACGCTTTAAATTGTCAAGATAAAAGTCCATAGAATTAATCTCCATAGGTTGATGCATTGTAAAAAATTTCACGAGACACCTAGTCCAAACCATAGATTGTCACCTCTCATTCTTTCCTCAATTCTCTAACTTCAATGTCTCGGTATTATTTTCAAACCTGTTGAATGAGAGGTAGTTGATGAGCTATCAGAATATATCTTCGTTTTGGGGGCTTTAATGTGAAAAATTGAATAATATAGGTAATAATTGAAAGTGGAATGATATAATTAAGCATATAAGCGTGTATATTTTGGTTTTTACAAGCTAATTTAATTATTGATAGTTAATAAATATAGTAAAACTTTAATTTCCGTTAAATATTTTGGAATATTTGTAATTATATATATATGAACAGATTTATCTTTAAAATAGTCATTTTATTTTTTTTCTTAATTAAATTATTTAATTAAAAAAGATCATACTAAAAAGTGTGGTTTTTTGGAGATGTGATATCCGTAAGCTATTATATTGTAACAAAACATATTTATAGATTAAAAATCTCCCTAATAAAGTGTATGTAAATCTCCATAGTTAAAATTTTTGTTCCATACTTTTCTAATTAAATATAAGATTTTTAAAGAGAAAAAAAACCTATATTTAACTTATATATTAATATAATAATAATAATTTTTTCAAATAAATATAATAAAAAAGGTTTTTATGATTTTTTAAAATTTATATAACAAAATGTGTATTGTAGTATATATATATATATATTACACTCTTATTTATATATTCAATTTTTTAATAAAATTTATTTCAAAATTATAATTAAAAGAAAAATAAATTCCAAAAGGATAAATTTAAAAAATCTTAAAAGGTTGATTTTTGAATTTATCTAGAGATAATTTTATGTAACATTTGCCTATATTAACAATATTATGACATAATTTAGTCCATAGATATTAATAACAAATACATTAAATGAGTGGTTCAAATATCTGATATAGACTTGTAATTTGCATAGAAAAGGTTACTTTACAATTTGCAAACAAAAAATTAACTTTTCTATATAATTAATAAAGAGATTGAGTGAACATAAATACAATGAACATAAATACAATGAATTTAAATTATTGTTAATAAAAACATCATTTTTTTTAGATCTTTTTTTTAAACAATGACAAAAATCTATACATGAGTGGAGAAAAAAAAATCTTGGAGAAAAAAATTACTTTAACTTAATTAGGCATTTTTGCTTGTGAAGATATTTTATCGTATCAAGTAGAATAACATATAATGTGATAGTATTATATGTTAGCATAAAGTAATCAAGGGCAAGGAAATAAGATAGAGGATGTCATTATCTCTAAAAAGAAGATACTAAATGAAATGGATCTGTAGAGTGAAGGAAAACAATCAAATGTGAAACCATATCTACAGGCTCATTACCAAGAAACAATGTCATGTATATAAGAACATCAATATCAATATTATCAAAGAAGAAGATGAAATATTCTTCAATATTTATGAAATAGAGTATCAAAAAACTATTTTTCAATAGTGTATTATCAAAGATCAAGAACTACATATCTACACCCTCATTACCAAGAAAGAACATCAAGTATATAAGAACATCAATGTTAACATTATCAAACAAGAAGATGTAATATTCTTCAATATTCATGAAATAAAGCACCACAAAATTATTATTCAATAGTGTACTATCAAATACCAACAAGTACTACAAATTAGAGAATTCATAACAAATATACATAGAATAAAAAAATAAAATTATCTATCAAGTACTCATTAAAGATTAACACTGGAAATGCTTGAATTGGAATGGATGGATCACCATCAATGGCAAGAAAAAAGTAGAAATATAAGGAAATTTTTTATTTGGCTTATTTTAACACCCTTAATTATAAAGCTTTGATGACAAAGCTTTTTGAAGAACCATACTATGTTATATTATGACCCCAAAGGGAGCAGATATGGGTTTAAAACTTTAAATGTATGTGGTATGAGTTCAAGCCAGACATATATAAGGTTAGATTTACATGTAATGTGTAAATATATATGTAATAAGTTGAACATAACAAAAAATTGAAGCCACGTGCAATGTGTAAATAGATATGCAAAAAGATGATATAGTTATTATTGAAAACATGTGATTTAAATGTATCAAGGTATTTGAAAGAAATTGTATTGTATAGCTTCCCTCTTATCGATATTAGAATTATGCTCCACACTCCGGTATATATGGTATATATTTCTATGTTTTTATAATATTCTAAATACTTAAATCCAAACAAAACAAGAATACAGTCACTGCCTTCAATTCCCAATTCTAATATCTCATTGTCACCTTGAGGAACCACGAGAATAACACCAAACCGAAACTTGAAATTTTAATGACTATGCAGCTCTAATAGAAAAGTTAGCTAGACACTTTCGAATCAATGCTTCGGGAGTCCAGCCACTCGAAAAGAGTTGATCTAGTAGAAGAACAAGATGAATTGTCATTTAATCCGCAAAGAATCCAATTAGCGCTAGCACTGAATAACCAAGATAGACAATAGTAGAAACGTCATGTCTACTGATGTTTAGGCAATGTGTTTTTATATTCCCCTTTTGAGTATTGTTGGCACAATCAGTTCATGGTTTTTTATCGGTTTTTGTTGGTTCTTTAAGAGGACAAACAACGGATAAAAAATGTATATTCATGGCGTGTAATTCATGGCTGTAAACTTTGTCTTCAACCTTTTTTTTATTAATATAAATAAAATATATATCTTCGTGGTGAATAACCATTTTGTGGAACCTCTGCTCTAAACTTTGACTTCAATGTTTTTTTACTGATATAAACATTCAGGGAAAAAAGTCTATGAAATGTATAAGTTTCGTTGACTTGAATTTTGTACATGTGCTATATGTACAAATCGAGTACTGGCACACGGGAGCAAAGATAAAGTGTAGTCAACAAAACGAGTACATCTTTCAAAATCAAGAAACGTCAATCCCTCGTGCGAAATTTGGCATCGTTCACGTTCACAAACGTTTATCTGCTTCACAATATTTCCAGCTTCTAGGAAAGGATGGATGACTATCTTCTTCCATATTCCCTTTTAATATTATGCCCCGACTTTAATTACTTCAAAATAGAACATTCATTTCAACTAAATCTCGAAGCTTGTTTTCAGTATTTATTTATTGTGCTCAACCCATTTCCGTAATAGAGTAAGATATAATGCAACATCACGAATCACAAGCACAAAAACAAATTGTGGTCAAAGGTAGACGATCAATAATTTAAATAGTTATGACATAAAAAAAAATTTAATGAATTAAATCTCATTTTCAAATTATCAAAGTCACTCTATCTCTATAGAATGAAAAATATGTTTTTATATTTATAATTAAATGGTTTTTAATATTTTCATCATTAAATTATTAAATTTTTATAAATTATTATTTATTAAAATATAAATTTATATTATGTTTTAGAAATGAAGAACATTGAGTGTTTTTAAGTTGTGATTTCTAAATACCGAGGGTTGAATAGCACATCAAGGCTCTGGCTTGTTAGATTTCAATGATTTTCACTTAGTCTAAACTTCTGATTGGACTAGTGAGTGGCCCCTCCAGGAGGGGTGAAACCCCCTTCTACTGAAACATTGTTGTTGGAGCTTCTAAGAAGATAGATGAAATTGAGAGCTCCTTTGGAGTGAATAATGGAAAAGCTGAAAACCCAGTATTTGGGACTCAATAACAAGCCTGTCTCAAAAGGTAAATACCTCCTGAAAGTAATTACGAATCCAAATTTCATCATTTTGAACAACCGATTGGAGAAATCCAGACAGTTCATGAAAGATCACATGTTGATTTGTACATTCATGGGTATTTGGCCAAAATAATAGATATCATGAAGTGGATCCAGTTAAAATGGAAGTTAAAAGACTCAATGGAGCTACAGTTGATGGCTAAGGGTTTTCTTTTTTTTATCTTCTCATCTCTACAAGATAGAAAGAGGGTTTTCGAGAATAACCCTTACTTCATGAATAATGCAAGACTTTTTATGAGATTCTAGGAGGAATGCTACAATTCAGAGGAGCAATTCCTCGCAGCTCTAGTGTGGGTGCGATTATTTTCTCTTCCATATAATTTATGGGAATCAGATATTCTGGAAGGAATCAACAATGCCATCAAGTGTTTTTTCAAAATATCGAAGGTCATGAAGAGAAGAAAGCATGCCTCCTATTCTAGACTTTGTCTGTATATGAATATCTCAAAACCCTTACCAGAATGAATAGTCTTGAATATCATGATGAGATATGGACCCAACCCTTAGATTAAGAGCATATTTCATCCAAATGATGATGATGCGATGAGTACAGGCACTTATTGAGGGATTGTCAATTAACAATTATTGAAAATTATGCAAGTGAAACACAAGAGGCAACCAATGGATTGCGAGAAGTCAATCATAAGTGAGGAAAAATAAAATTTCTCCTAAACAGAAAAATCCCCACATGTGAAAGGAGACACAAAGCACCAGGTGGGTCTTGAAGTGAACCTGTTCACAACCCTTAGGCAAGAGGGTAGATCTAGAGAAGCCGAGGAAGAAGAGGAGCGTAAATAAGAACACTTGATGCTGGTGGTGGAGAAATCTCATACAATGGCTGATAATCCCTTGAAGTATAAACATACGAAAAAACCCTTGGACAATACATATCTCAAGGAACTATTGGTTAATACTAATTATATCAGATGGATGATCGACAAGATAATTTAAATGCAGATGAGAGGAAAATTCTTGAGTTCCTTCATACTTGGGCATGAGCAGAGGCATAAGAAATCCCAATGGAACAACTAAAACATTTCCTCCACTTATATTGTCACTGGAATCAATGTAATGTTTTCCCATATGTGGACTCCATAAAGTTGAATGTTTGAAAGTAACGGTTGTCCCAATGACATTGATTCAACGAACAAACAACAAATGATCGGAGAGGGAATGGTCGCAAAAAGATGAGAGAGGTACTCAAGGAAACGAGAGAGGTTTTATTATATTTGGCATAGATCAATAAGATTACAAAGTATTTTCTCTAAATAAATGTTGTTGACACATGAAGATGATCTCTTATAATATTCGAGTTTTAAATAGATTTGGTAAAGAGAGGCATTTGAGATCCAAAATTGAGAAGGAGAGGCTAGATATAGTCTTATTACAGGAAACTAAAGTCTCTAAACAGAATCTAGAAGAAATCATTAGTAGATGTTGGAAAGCAAGTGATCCTATGAATATTGATTGAGTTAGTGTAGGAGGCACTGTAGTAATATGGGTTCCATGCTCGTAATATTCCAGGAATAGTTATCTAACCCTAAGATCATGTTGGGGTGATCTCGTGTTTTAGGATTTAGCGAGAGGTTGTGGTTATATATGATATATTGTCCATCAATTCTGAGTGGAAAGAAGGATTTTTGAATGAGCTAAGGGATATGCAAGAAATTTTCTAGGGGACGCATTAGATCCTACACAGAGATTTTAATATTATTTGAAGACTGGAAGAGAAATAAGGTGGTGGCATGAGATCTCAGCTAATGGGGAAAGCCAGATGCACACCTTTTAGATTAAGTTGAAAGAGTTAAATCAAGGATAAAACGGATAAAATGTTGGAATAGGATGGAATTTAGTAACATCTTCCAAGAAAAGCGTAAATTTGAAGAGCACATGGAAGAAATCTAGTAAAGAATTATTAATGAACAATAGACTACACACCTAATTGAGGAAGAGGGAAAGTTGATTTAAAAGCCTAGGATTGAATGGTTGCGAGAGGGAAAGAACAATACCAGGTTTTTCCATATAGTAATCCTTAAACACAACAATTACAATTAGATTTTCTCTTTGACCTCTAGGGAATTATCAAGATTAATTAAATATGAGGACAATCAGGAAGAGTTAGTTTCATATTATAGAGAACTCCTATTGTAAGAGCAACCAAATAGGGCAGAAACCATTACAAGAATCATGAATAATTTTTGAAAATTGATCAGTTTGGAGCATAATGCAACATTAATGAGGGAAATTTCCTTGAACGAGGTGGAGGAAGTAGTGAAATAGAAGCACATCAACAAAGCACCAGGGAAGATGACTTTACTACTAACTTCTTCAAGGTGTGTTGGCCATTTATTAGCAAATAAGTACATGCCATGGTCAAGGAGTCGTGAAGGCTTCAACAAGTATTGTATGGCTAAAATTAAACCTTTCTTCCTTTGATTCCTAAGTCAACAATAGTATCGCCAGTGGATTTAGGCCTACCTCCCTTTGCAATTTGGTCTATAAGATCATATATTCATTCATTGTTAAGAAGGTTAAACCATTGCTAAAACGTATCATAAAAACAAAACAAATTAGATTTGTTAAGGGAAGACAAATTTTGGATGGAATTATCATGGCTCATAAGATATTCACTCGTTAAAAAAGTGAAAGAAGGTAGGGATGGTTATTAAGCCAGACTTATCCAAGGAATATGACAAATTGAAATTGGAAATATACTTCCAGAATCTTGGCAACTTTTGGATTCTCCTCCAATTGGATACAATCTTTAATTTCCACACATTTTTTTATCTATTCTACTAAATGGATCATCCTATTGAGCTATATGGGCTTCTAGGAGCGTTCACCAAGGGGACTCACTATCTCCTTTCCTTTTCATTAAAGAATCTGAAGGGCTTTGGAGATACATCAAGGTAACAATGGAGTAGGGTCTTCTTAAAGGGTTACGAGCATGCAGACATTATTTTCCTATCACACACAAACAATTCAATGATGATATAATGTTATTTGGAGAGCCAACAATTCAGGAAATAAGGGTGTTGGATATGATTCTCTTATAATTTCAATAGGCTTCTGATACAATGACCAATGGGGAGAAATCTGATATATGTTTCTTTAATATCATTATGTTGTTGAAAAGGAATTTTGTGAGAAACATTGGTTTTCAAATCAGTTCTTTTCCTGCCAAATACCCTAGAATTCCCCCTATCAAACTCATTGTCATCTTCATGTTGGTATTCACGGTTGGACACCTAGACCTTTCAACTGTTTAATCTTCCAATTCATATCACTATATTAAATCTTGTTTTACAATCCATTTTGATCTATCAATTGTATATGTTACCCACATTAAAGGAAGTATATAAAGTCATTTTATCTATATTTTGAAAGCTTTTGTGCCAAGGAACTAAGTAAGTAAGAAAATAAACTTTTGTATATTAGGAAAAGGTCTTCTTACCAAAATGGGGAGGAGGTCTTGGTCGTAGAGACCCTGAAACACTCAATAAAGTCATGGGAGCCAAGTTATGGTGGTGATGGCTTGAAGGTGGGTAGGAATTATGAAAAAAAAAATTCAAATAGAAAATACAACCTGATCATCATCCAAGTGGAGAAAGTGAGATTGTTTATATTCCAATTGGGTCATAAATCTTGAATATAGCATGAGTGTTATAGGATATCTTGTGTCATCTGATCAATCATCCTCTAAGCTTGATCATTCACATAATTTCCCCCCTTTAGATCATCATTTCAAAAGTCCCTATTCATGGCTTTCTCATTCCCCAGAATTTCTACCCTAAAACTACATCATTTGAACTAGTTTTAGGACCAACGCACCCTCTCCTCTTGCTGGACAACATTCACCTACAAGTCGCTCCACTGTGACCTTCATTGATCAGCTACAGTTTGTCCTCTTTGCACCTATGTTGGTTCTATAAGTTCGCGAAAAAGAGAGAGAATCTCGAAGCCTTCATTTCTAGAAGCTTCCAGGATCTACTGTAACCATTTATCTCAGATTAAACTCCTGAATCCTATCCTATCATATCTTGGAGTTTCCATCCCTTATCCTTACATCTCATCCTCCCACCAAGAGTGGATCTTAATCCCAAGATTAGTAAAATGATAAGAACTCCCAACTTACCTCACTCCTCTATATATTTAGAATCTTCCATACACAAGGGGTAGGATTTTGGAGAGTGATTCTACCCTTACGTTGTTGTGAAGAGATTTAGGTTTTCATGCATTTGGGGTGATTGGAGGTAAAATTTTTGAAAAAGGAAGGACAAGTCAACAACTTTGAGGAGATCTTCTACAAGATCAACACCTATTTATGGCTGTAACTCACTTCATTTATATCAATATAAAAAGTTCTCTTTTATTACTGTATGTGATGTTGTCATTTCATATATTTCAATACAATTTTGTTCTGTTGAATAAAGTAGATAGATGATGCTACATAGATCTCGTAGTTTCTTGACTTTTGTTTTTTGGTTGTGTAGGTTCTAATTTTGGTAGTTGGAGCTAGGATTGGAACATTCAAGCCAAATAAGAAGCGAAACATATAACAAATTCCAAGTAGGTTTCTTCCCCTCATCTACTTACATTAAGGAAAACATTGGGTCCATTGCAATTATGTTGTTCTAGGTTAGCCACTAGACCTAGGGGAGATATTTCTGTCCGCGGTCATAAATCTTGCATAACAAATAGGTGACTCCACTAGGGAATGATGTATTCTATTGGTGGTTTATTTTTCCGTTGTGTTTGATTTACCTCTGTCATATACCTTTTATACTTTAATCATCCAAAAATGACCTAGGACATGATTACATTGAGTCTTGTTTTTTTTTTTTTGTGTAAAAATCCTCTTTACTAGGACCAACACACCCTCTGATCTGTTGATAGAGCATTGCACCCGACATAGGCCTTCCCTTTGCCTACGTTCACCTCACCTGGGCCGTCTCTATGCTCACGTTGTGAAGCACTAGTGCCTCTTCTGCACCTGCATGGATCCCTCTTCTTGCATAAAACTTTCCTTCTTTGCTTAGCGTTGATTTCATCATCTTACTTCTAGTTGGCCTTCCATTAGTCTTGACTATCTTGTGGTCTCTATGAAGCATTTATTTGGTTTGCATTTATGTTTTATTTCCTTTGATTAGAATTCATTTCGATTTTCCATTGTTCCTATCAATAGGTCACTTGAAATCCTGGTTCGTTTGATCATTGATCACGTGGATGAGTTGTTGTTTTATTCCTCATTCTAAAAAGTGCATTTGAATAAGTGACTCAACTTTACATCTAATTTTTCCTGATTTTGAAAATTAAGTTTGGTGAAAATAAAAATTATTTGCATTTGCATCTAGTGTTTTATGTGTGAAATTGGAATTCCCTAGTGTGAAATTGCATGTTACTTTCCTTTGAGTGTCATCTTTTTTTATTTTTTTGAATTTTCACCCAATTTCAATTTTAGTACTATGTTTTGAAGAATTCTCTTGCATAGATCACATTTTCATGGTTAGAATTCTCATTTTCACAGTAGGAAAGGAAATTGTTCATAGATTACATTTTCATAGTCTTCGGGGAAATCGTGCATAGATTACATTGCATTGTTTGACATCTTTTAATGATTTGAATTGAATTCAGGAATTATGAAATTGAAATATATAGTTAGGAAGCTATATTTTGTTGTATATTTGAGTGTTGCGTCATCCTTTAACCTCTTCCCTACACTAGATAACTTCCATGGAAAATGAAAAGTGTTATTTTTTTCATATTAATTGCATTATAGATGTGCTCAGGTGACACGATTTTTGAACCTTGAAACTAAAATCTAATTCAAGTTCAACTCTAAAATTTACCTCAATTAACCTAAGGAGAATTTGAAACTTAACGACATATTCAAAGGTCTAGGACAGAGAAGTGTTTCGACATCTTTAAACGTAGGAGTTGTTGTCCTTTTCCAGCGTTTCATTTTGGGAGTGATATCTTGTTCCACATACGTAAGTGTATCAGATCGTTCTCCACATACCTTCAGGTATATCGAATGGCGTTCCACACATGATAAGTATATGGGAATGCTCTAATCGAATCGTTACACATTAGATAACATTACTATGGACTGCACTCCCACGTACCTTCCAATATATTTTGGGAGTAACCTATAGGTTGACATTCATCCATATATAACCGAGTCAGCCATCTTGCATACCATGATACACTGAACACAACATTGGGGGAGATTGTCTGCACGTTTGTTAAGTGCTTGGCTTGCAAACATTTATATTGGAGTTCATGGTTTCTTGGTAAACTCCTTTTCCCTAGTTACCCATCTTTTTTTTGTTTGTGTCTTGAATTTCTAAAATCAATTGATTGACTGTGGAAAAACATCCTTCCTGTAGAAATATTCCTTAGTGAATCTTAGGTTGAGACTAATGGCAATAGTTCCATAGTCTACCAATGAAGGGAACCCCTTTGATGGGAATCCTCATCCTTTTCCTCCTTTAGGAAATATTGGTGCTCTTTATATGGGAACGTTCTCTCTTCCCATATTTACCATTGGTCTCTGAGTTTGGTTATTTTCAACCATTCTGGTTTTCAATTTCCAAACTTTTTCTCAACCGAGTTCTCTCGCACCTGAACAACGAACAACATCAACCTCATGTTGATCTTAAACTTAACCCTTTGCCTTCTTCACCTATTCAATATTCTTCCTCTTCTTCCTATTTGTTCTGTCAGAGCCTCAATGTTGTGAACCAAGTGGATAAGAAGATGAAGAAAAATAAGTAGTGGAACAACCAAGAAGCCATTGCTATGGATGAAACTAGTATGGAGAAATATTCCAATCAACCTCGCAAAGTTAATGTAACAACCCTGGTTGGAAACACATGTAAAATATATAAATACCACAGATGATGGGACACGTATTCCAAGATGAATGGTGGGGGAAACATGCTAGTGAGACTTGATTCAATTTATTATGGCTTAGCAAACTGGCAAAGGAAATGGCTAAGGCTTTGGAAATACATGAGGCATTTATTTATGAAAATAATGGAAATTAGGAGAAAATGAAGGTGAAAGGTCACAGGTTGAATGTGAGGAGGAAAGTGAAGGAAAATAATGGAAAATGAAGAACATATAGACCTCATGAATAATAAGGCTTCTGAGGATGAGTTGGCAAGCTCTTAGTTAGTGTAAGCTCTTCGCTCAGACTTGGTCAGTTCAGTTTTGGAGCTCTCTCATTATTCTCTCTCTCTCTCATACTCTTCGATACTTTGATTCTTCTTAGAGCACTCTTTGTGCGTGTGGAATACTTGGATTCTTGGAGAATGAAGGAAGAGAAAGAGAAAGAGAGCACAAGAAGGCTTCGGGATCAATGATTACATAAGACTAGCTTGTAGGTACCAAGTTGCATGTATGTTTCCTTCAGTAGTTCTGGCATGCATGACATATGGATGTGGTTTATTGTTTTTGATCTATCATTGGCATGGAAGATGACTGGGATTGACAATGGATTTCCTAACCCTTCCATTTATTAGATAGCCATGGAGTTTGTGGGTTCATTTTCACTATTTTATTTTTTGTTGGCTCTCATGTTTCCTTAGGTTGGGTTGAGTTATTAGTCCTATAGACTTGGTTGGGCAAACACTTTGGAGCCCTCGAACATCTTGGGTTGAGTTACTAATCCTGTAGCCTTGGTTGGAAAAATGCTCTGGAGCCCTTGATGGGTTGAGTTACTAGTCTTGAATCCTTGATTTGAAAAACACTTTGGATCCCTCGAAGGATGGGATAGAGAGTGATTTGATGATCGCTTTGTGATATCCGATCATGAGGTGGAACCATTTTTTTATGGGTTGAGGTGGATGGCCTCTGGAAGCCCTCGATGAGTTTTGATTGTTGTGTTCTATGGGATTTGGATTAGCCATTCTATGGTCAAGTAGAATGTGGAAGTCCCATCCTCGGTTTGGATTTTGCATCATTAAAGAAAGGTTATTTCACCTTGTACTTCTATGATAATTTTGATGGATTATATGTTGTTTATATGCCTACGATTTTTTTGGTATTTTTATCCCTATTATGTTGGCTATGTATATGTTTTATGATAGAAGCTATGTATGGCTCTCATCATGTTTATACTTTTAAGTTAATGAATAAGGTATCTATGACATAATGGATGGATTGGAAGTTAATGTGTTGTGGAATCAATGCTTCGTGGTGAATCTTCAATAAATATGAGATCCTTATGCTAAGATATGTTATTTACACCTATAGATTACATAATTTTGATATGTTTGAAAAAATTTCAGTCATGGCTAGTAGGGGTCCAGTCAAGGACTTAAACAAGTATTTTCTTTAGTACTTCCATTTCCACATTATTTTACTGTTCTGAATAGATGGTTCAATTATGGGCAGTTACTTGAGCTATGGGCCTGAAAGCTAGCTCAAATCTAGGGACGTTGGCACAACACTGAAAAAAAGAGTCTCTAGATGCCGATAGGCAAGCCTATGATAGTAACTCTGGGTTTCTGGACACTATCATGCATATAGCGTGAGAGAGAATGAGGCTTAATTTGTCCAAAATATCAGTGCGACCCAATGGCAAGATGTCTAAAGTGTTGGACTGGTTCCTGGGGGTCCTGAAGTTAATGTTAAATGTCTTGATGGTGTGCTTCTGCCAATGCCACTTCCTTAACATGACTTAAGAGGTCGAATCATATCACAGTGGCCTCTTGTCGCATATTTACCCCAAATGGCCACTTGCTTGGGTAGATGTGGGAGGATGGTGGTTACAAAGTGGTATCAAAGCATGGTTCAACCCTCAGACTAGATGGGTGGTGTGTTTGTCATGCGTTCATGTTGGCTGCATATGTGTTTGTTATTCTTGTAGTCCATGTGCTTGTTGCATGTGCATGTTGTTTATCATGGTTGTCGTGATGTCGCCATGTGAAGGTTCATGATGTTTTCATTGGGATGTGTCTTCATGTGTGTATGGTTTTATATGCATTTGCTATAGATGCCAATGTTCACATGCAATTAAGTGCACGTGATGTGGTTGTTGTTGTCATGCATGAGTTCATGGTTTGTGTAGTCTCTATGGTCATGGATTGATTACTGGACTCTAGCTATAATGATGTGTATATGGTTTTTTACTCATGTGTTATACATCTATATGCAGTTGTTATGCATGTATGGTCTTGGTTATAGTTATGCATGAATAGTAGATCAAACATAGATTGTGAAGTCATTGTATGTAATTTAGGTTATGATTATGCTACTGGTTGTTATGATGATAATGTGTTGGCTTAGATAAAGAAGGAGATGCAGATCATCATAATGAGGTTGTAGCATTAAACTTTGTGATAAGAGCAGATCGTCATACAGGTTTGCATGTAGGGCATGTAGGTAAGTAAGTTAAGTGTTGTTATATGGATTAGGTTTATATACATTAGATTTATGTACATGTCTTTTGATGATATGGTTACATAAATGATAGATATAGTTGGTTAGCATAGCCATATGCACATGTGTCAGATAGTCAAGAATGATAGTGACATGTGGTTGTATGCATTGCTATTGTTGTTTTATGTTAGATAAATTGATGATTATGTTATATCTTGTTGATGAGTATGTTATAGGTTAACATGTTGTTTTTATTTATAGCTAGCTTGATTATTAGGGTTTTTACATTTAAGATCTTGATGTTGTATGTATCATACTAAGTTGGATTGTTCTATTGAAATGATTAGGGTTATGAAATTCAGGAATGAGTGAATATCATGTGATATTATTTTTTTCTAATTTGGATTGATTGTGAAGACAAGATAGCCTCCCTCAGACACATTAAGGTATGAGATTTCATATGTCATCTACTTTTTTCTTGACTAATTGATTATGTTATCTATTTGGTGTTTGAGTGTTTGGTCTTTATTATGTCATCTAGTCGATTTATCTAACATGGTATGATTGAGAGTTGTTTGAATGTTTGATTAATTGCATGATATGAGTATGTGTTGCATGAATAAATGATCTTGTTTTAAGATGGTTCTACTAATACATATGTGTTGAGACAATTGATATGTACATGACTGTAGTAGGTGACAATTGTAGCACTATGTCTAGTGACTATGAGTTGACTATGGATTAGGACATGATTGATAGTCCTGGTAAAGGTTGATTCCAAATTGATAGATATGTTTGTCTTGATATTTGGAACATGTGGTTGACATGTGTGAGAAATTGTGGGGAACATGCTTTGGTATTAGCATGACAAGGTAACACTTGATGTGTTTATATAACTAATAGTTGGGTGATGTGACAATACTAGTAAGACTTGATTGCAATAAGGAAAAAAAGCTAAAAGAAGGAATTGGCCAAGAATTCCTTTGGCTATGCTTGGAAACCCTAATTCCAAATGAACAAGTGTTTTCATATAGGAAGTCCTCTTAACCTTTTTTTTTTTACACTTTGTGGATATGTGCTAGATTCATGAACATGTACTTTGTTGAAGATCAGATGCATAGCAAACAGTGAAATATAAATACAGCAATTAAAAACATGCACAGGGACACATCTTTTAACGTGGTTCACCCAACCATTTTGGGCTACGTCCAACAAACTAAGGCATCGGCAATATTTTATTATTCAAACAGGAGATTACATAAACTCTCACACTACACCCAGCTATCCGTATGACTGCCTATTTTATAGCAAGGAGAATCTAACTACTTCTCACATTAAATTTAGGATGCATTAAATCTCTCCCAACAACCTGGAGATAATCCAGCAACAGATTTTCCATTGTTGTCACACACTGGGATTTTGCCTATTTTTACTAAAACAAAAAAATCTCAACATACTTGATAGGTATATTATTGAGTCTCTAGTTATAGGTGGATTTTTCAAGGGAATTGGAATCCCATGAGAGATGGTGTGGATGTGTTCAGTTGCAAGAAAAGTGCTTGTCAGAAGAAGTTAAGGTAACTATTGTATTGTTATGTTTAGTTACACAATGGCATTATGTGTTTATGGAAATATAATGCAGGGAGTTGCATGGAAAGAGAGATTGCCATGAATCTTGAAGAAGGCTTAGGTTGAACTTTCCTTGGGAACCATGGGGATTGAGTCATGGTGTTTATTTCTAGTCTTATGCTTCTGGTATTTTGTGATTTTCTTGCACTTGATTTGTAGTTTTGTTATTTCTAGTGCATGATCATGCCACTTTGTTGCGGTGTCACATTGTTATTTATTTTCATGGTATTTGTTTATTTCATGTCTTGCATTTTATGTTTTGATTCTTGGGAATTAGTTGGGAAAGAGGAAAGTTAATGGAACTTAGGGAGAGTTGTGTGGTACCCAAAAGGTAATGTAAGATTCATATGAAGCTTTGTGCATAAGTAAGCGTAGCAGAAGGTAATACATTGACAGTGGGCTAGACTGGTTTGGTCGATTGGTGTAAATGGACAGTGGCAGTATAGTCATGACAAAGGTGATAGGAAAGGTGAAGTAAATGGATTTGAGGCCTCAGACACCTTGTCTACGTTGGGAACAATTTCTCTCAAAGTTGTGCATGGTGTCCACGGATAAAGGGCGTTCTCTTAACCTTAACCTTATGATATTTGGTAATTATGTTGTAATCATGATTGTGTTGATGTTTATATATGTATACATGTATGTATGTAGATATGCATCATCATGGATCATGATTGTTGAACGCTAATATTTATATGTACATATATGTATGTATGTATGCATGCTGTTTTTTTATAGGGTTGTTAGGAATTATTCTTGTGGAGGAATGATCTATTACGCAAGTGAATGGCATTAAGATATTCTTGGTTCATGAGGAGTCAAGTGGGAAGAGTAGTCCGACAAATCTACAAGGTCAATATCATGTGTTTATGAGTTGATATTATGTGATTATATTATGTCTATGTTATGGACAGGTTATACCAAGGGATGCATCATCATAATGAAATAGGTGTGGTCCGTGGTAGGCTGGGATAATCATGGATGGTGGAGAGACACTAGAAGCAAGGATAGTTGGTAGAGACAATGTGTTTTGGATGTGTGGTACTATTGTTGTGCGTATGTTGTATATGTTGTACATGTTGCATATGAGACGTTTTTCACATGCGGTGTTATGTACTTATGGTGTTGTGTGCATGTTGTACAGGTGGATCTGCATACATATGGTGTTGTGTGCATGATTGTACAAGTGGTGTTGTGTGTATGTAGTGTTGTGTACATGTTGTACAAGTGGTGTTGTGTGTAGGTAGTGTTTTGTACAAACCATGCATGTGGTATAGTGTAAACATTGTATAGGTGGTGTAGTGTATATGTGGCATTGTGTACGCATTGTGCAAGTGGTGTCTTGTACATGTGATGCTATGCACATGTTGTGCAAGTGGTGAGGTGTAAAGGGGGTATTGTGTACATGTTTTACATATGGTACTGGTGTACATGTTGTATTATGTGCATTTTGTACATGATGTGTTGTGAGTATGTGGTACTATGCATGTGCATTGTGTAGTCGTGGTACCATGACATGTGTATTCCTTATGTTGTAGTTTCTGTAGTACATGTATTTTGTTTTGTTGTACTTTGGGTGTAGGTACATGTATTGTGTGGCATTGTACATCAGGTATAGATGTACGAGTTGTGTTATATATCAGGTGTATGTGTATGAATTTATGGTTCCGCACGTTGTGTGCAGATGCATGTCTTGTGATGTACATTGTGTACGTATATGTGTTGTGTTGTGTTGTACACCGGGTGCAAGTATATGTATTGTGTTTTTTTCTACACTAGGTGTAGGTGTATGTGTTGTATGTCAAGTGTAGATGCATTATTTTGATGGTGTGGTATGCCATGTGTGGTTGTATATGTTTGATGTATACTATGTGTGTGTGCGGATGGTTGAGGAGAAGGCACTGGGTGTTTATCGGGTACAGAAACCAATCTGGAGTGCATACAAAATAAGGAAAAAGGTGTTATCCAAGGATTCATTAAAGGATAAGTATCAGAATTTAATTAAGCTTTATTATGCATGTGATTTATGATTTCAGTCTACGATGATTAAATATGATCTATGATTCTTGTTTATGATAGTTGCATGTGATATGTTTGTACATGATGATTTGATCAAAGAGGCTATATTGACTTGTTATGACAAGAAGTAAACATGATTGCAAGTGTACCTTATTGACGAGCCACCAATGAGGTATGATTTCAAGTTATTTCAATTTATTTTGAATCTAATGGAAATTATGAGCTTGGAATAGGAATGCATGAACATTCCAGGTTGAGTGGTCAAAATCGATTGTAAGAATCAACAATAAAAAAGGAATTGGAACACACAGCAGTATGCTAGTAAATCACTTAAGGACCAGGGCCATTATGGGACACTGTTACCCAACAATGTCCATTGATTTCTTTGATCATGTTATGATAGGTATGATGGTTTGAGTCAAGTATATACCTTGTTTTCGTATCTTATGATCCGAGGAAGCCTTACCAAGAGATGGATTTCCTAAGATTGGGCTGTGAGCGAAACTTGTAAAGTTAGTGACAACATGGAAGAGATTGACTAAATTTATCGAGGGACTATGTAGTGGAAAAGGGAAGGCCACAGATGAATTTTTTTTTCTGATTAGAATTCCCACATGGAATGAGACACACATTAGGAGTGCGCCCTTGAAGAATGAGCGAATAACTGTTCACTGAGAGGACAAGTGGCATAAGCTTGTAGTGGTGGATTCTAGACTTCCCGGGAAGGAGGTGAATCTTGGTAATAGCTTGAGGGTGGAGGTGTGAGCCTTTGGATTCCCTTGATGTAGATGCAGGTATCATATCCTTTTATTTGTTGGTTGATAAAATGTTTATATTTGTGTATTATTGTAAATATTGTATCGAGTTGGTTTATAAAGCTCCATAGATAGTACGGTTATTTGTTGGTTGAAGAAAATGTGTATGTGTATATGTGGTTATTGTAAATACCATAATGACCTATGTTATAAATCTCTAATAAATTGTATGATTGTCATGTTTCAGTAGTGGTCATTGTAAATACTACAATGAGCTGTGTTATAAATCTCCATGGGAAGCATGTTTTGTTCTCAGCAGTCTTGTAGGTTATAGGTGTCATTGAACACCAAGAACGGTGTTCCCCCAAGGGGGAGGGTTCTGTAACAGCCATGATTAAAAACTCATGTAAAATATATAAATACCACAGGTGATGGGACACATATTCCAGGCTGAATGGCAGGGGAAGCATCCTAGTGGGTGTTGATTCAGTTTATTATGGCTTAGGAAATTAGCAAAGGCAGTGGCTAAGGCTTCGGAAAGGCATGAGGGATTTGCTGGCATTTATTTATCAAAATAATGAAAATTAGGAGAAAAGGAAGATAAAAGGTCACGGGTTGCATGTGAGGAGGAAAATGAAGGAAAATAATGGAAAATGATGAAAATAGATGCCTCATTAATAGAAAGCTCTTAGTTAGTATAAGCTCTTGGCTTAGACTAGGTCAATTTAGTTTTGGAGCTCTCTCATTTGTCTCTCTCTCTCTCGCTCATACTCTTGGAGACTCAGAGTTTTCTTGGAGCACTCTCGGTTCATGTGGAATACTTGGATTCTTGGAGAAAGAATGTAAAGGGAGATAAGGAAAGAGAAAGAAGGCATCGAGATCAGTAGCTAGATCAGACTAGCTTGCAGGTACTGAGTTGCATGTCTCTTTCCTCCACTAGTTTTGGCATTCATGGTATATGCATTTGTTTTACTCGTTGTGATCTTTCATTGACATGGAGGATGGTTTGGATTAACAATGGATTGCCTAGCCCTGCTATTTCCTGGATAACCATGGAGTTTGTGGGTTTATTTTCATTATTTTTTTTATGGTTGGTTCTCATGTTTCCTTATCTTGGGTTGAGTTGTTTTTCCTGTAGCCTTCATTGGAAAAATACTTTGGAGCCCTGTAATAACTTGGGTTGAGTTACTATTCCTATAGCCTTTGTTGGAGAAACACTCTTGAGCCCTTGATGGGTTGAGGTACTAGCCTGTTGAAGCCCTGAAAATCGAGTCTACAACAAGGGGGATACCCACCCAGTCCGGACCTTGGTTAGCAGCTCCTTTTCTGTTTGGTATAGTGGGTCCGACTGGGGATATGGGATCGGTTTCCCAATTTAGGTCTGTGTATGTATTGGACTGATATTTCTTTTTCTAACAGTTTCTAAATGGAATACTTCTACTTTAATTCTAATCTAATAATAAGGAAATTGTATTCTAATAAACATAAATATCTAAATCTACACTAACCTAGGGTGTAATCTTTCCTTTATGCGATCTAAAATGATTTCAAATAACAACTGGTAATAAATATCATTCAACTGTTATGAGAAAATAATTCAATAAAGATGAACCACTTCCTATAAAAAGTTAGACGAAACAGTTGTGATAAACATATCGCATAATAAGCTATTCATTCACTAAGCATAAATAAATAGCTATCATTGTACAAAAGTGCCAAATGATAACTCAGGCATTCATACATCAATATATAAATAACTAAACATGAATCACTCTAACACAAGGAAAAAATAGTTAAGAGATAGAAATACCATTTATAACTAGTCCTACTCATGAGCTTCAAGCGATAACGATTTATCTCTTCTTGATCTAACATCCACTAAGAGTACAAAAGTGCAACATCAGTAGCAGATATCAAAAACAAACATCAATAAATCCTGTTCCATTCATTCATCAAAACCTCCTCAGAGGGTACAAAAGTGCATGTTCTAGGGATAAGTTTTTGATAAATTTCAGGACCCTTCTCTAAATGCATGAGAAGGGTTTAAATACTACTAACTAAATCTAAAAATTAATTATTACAAAAATGTAGGATACGGTTTAAATGACCTTCTTCATTTCAGGAATATAAAACAAAACTAAAACTAAAACTGAATCTAAAATTAAAACTACTTCTGTATTTGGTCCTTGAAATCGCACGCATGCATCATCTATTTGAGAAGAGTCGGGTGGCTGACCTCTAATTTTAGCTCAGCTGAGAAAACAGAATCGACAAGAGCTGGCGCCATCTTTTCGGCAGAATTGATGATACACTTAAGATTCATCCACTGGCTATGTGGCTTTACCAAGTATTCCCAGTAATAATCCTAGTTCAACTTTGTTAACCCTTAGATTGCTTGTGCCTTTTCTTGAGCCTTTTGCTTCCAATCTATTTCTATCATTGCTTTCTTGCAATTTTTCGGGCTTGTAGGTGACTAGGCAATTAGAAGCTTTCCCTTTCGAGAAGTTTTTCTTAGTGACACATGAATTGCGCATCGGAAACTGCCTCCGTTTCTCGATCCGGGTTTCCTTGAAGCATTTTTTGCCTTTTGTGCTTTTTTCTTCTAGTGGATATAAAGTTCAAATTTTGTGAAAATAATATTTTTGTAAGCTCTTGACCTTGTGTCTTAAACTGTCTGTTTCTGATATCAACGTTATCCAATATCCACTTGACCATATCCGTGTATGGGAGAATTTTGGGTCTTGCTTCTATCCGATGTAAGAATGAGCAAGCTAGCTTTGTGATAGATACATCAGAAGAACTATTTGAGCCCACAGTAGCAACAACTTCCATTACTCTTGGATTCTCCTCTTCAAGAAGATTATACATGCCTTCCCACGTAACAATTCCTGCATCTTTGTTACGGGCCGTGTCTGTATACAAGGGTGCCATTTCTTTTTCTTCAGAACTTGGAGCTTTGCTTTTCTTTCCCATTTTATCTTGCGTATTGCTTTGTATTGTCCTTTGTTCTCTGTTCTTGCAATTCAAAAGTGAAGTGAAAATGAATGACAAGGAAGGGTGATGGGAAAGTTTTAAATGTTGAAGACGCATAAAGTATACCACCTTATGTGAGATGATTTTTCGATAAGTATGAACCCATATTCCATTAATAACTGGCAACTAACTCATTTATTAGCATTAAAGCGCATAACCAGGTTTTAGCTTATGGAAATTGATTTTCTTAAATAACGAGCCTGAAAGATCTGTGATGAAGCGATTTTGCGATTTGCTTCGCAATATCGCAGATCGCAATATCGTGAAATCATAACGTCACAAAATCGTAACATCACATTATCGCATTGTCACGAAATCGCAATATCGCAATATCGCAGATCACAGGAACTTTATTTATGATAATCTTTGTTAACCTGTTTTTTGCGAAATGCGATTTGTGATCGGCATCATCGCATATTGGCAAATTAATGTTTTCCAATGTAAATTGTGCCTGATCTATGCGATGTGATATTGCATTATCGTGTATCGCGATCTTGCAACATTTGGAATTCGGCTTGTAAGGAGTTATCTTGTTATCCTTTTGTGATGCGATATTCCTAAGGAAAGATTTTGTCTTACCTTATCATAAAACTTAGATTTTTAGATTTTCCAATGGGGGTTCCCTAAGCTTATGATGGTAATTTTATTTGAAAAGGAAATTTAAGCACTATTTTGATTTTTTAAATTTTTAACTGAGGGTCCCCTCTTCTTTAGTATTAGGAATAACACTAAATAAGAAGGGGGGTTGTTGCTGGCCACAACAATTTGTGATTCACTTGGAAGAACCAGTTATCTCTGCTGCTCTTTTGAATTTTCAAAACATCCGAAATAGAAAATTTTCCAGAAAATTAAACTTTACTATATCAAGACTAAGTACATTATGCTTTTGCCTATCAATGATATTTTGTTTCTTCTTTTTATCAACTTTGATTATTTACATCCTCAAGCCAGTCCTTGTATCTACATCAGTCATTACTTGGTTTATAAAGATAAAAACAAAGTCTTCTTTGTAAATTAGTTTGAAATATGCTCATTTGTCATAGGTAGAGCCTCTGCTGCCAGCAAGCGTTTATAGCTTCGACAGGGTTACCTATTATCCAGCAATGATCCTGTATCCTACTTAGAGAAATTTACAATTTTCAAAGAAAAATCCATTTCCACACTTTTTTCTTTCATTTTACTTTTATTCTTAAAGAGCAATGTCTTGGTTTGGTAGCCAATTCATGACATAGTCATTCATTGATTTATAACTTTGTTGAACAAGCTGGCTCGTGATGAGAAACCTTATCTTTTGATTTTAGCAATCCTGAGTCATTGCCCTATTGTGGTATGTGGTATTTGGCAAAGTCAGCAAGCTATACATCTACGATCATGATAAATCGGCTCATGAGGAGACCTCTTACTCTTTAAGTTAAAGTGTATCTTTGGCTCATTCTCCGAATATTGTAGTTTCCTAGGTGGGGAGGAAGTCATTGTTTCCTTAAGACAACACTGGACGAAAATGATAGAGTTTTTTGGAAAGAGCTTTTCTACAGAGAATCTTCATTTTTTTATTGATACCTTTCATTGACTAAAATAAAATAATTTCTAACTAAAAGTGGCTTTTCATCAAAATTTATACAGTTGAAACTAATATCATTTCTAGGCATATAGTCTTTAACTGTATCTTTCAATAGTAATGATTAATTTTTTAGAAAGAATTCTATTTATACAAGTGAAAAAACAAAATCTAGAAGATAATTTGTGTCTTTTTTATGAATCTCAAAAGTAACCATTTACAACCGGTTTTATTATGGAAAGAAAAAAACTACTCTACAAAAATAGAAGAATGATCTTCTATGGAAAATATTTCTTAAGAATCTGACCATTAATAGGTAAAGAATCTCTTCTCCCTGTTAAATCTTGTAACATGAAGGTAGACGGACCTATGGTTTCTATGATCTGAAAAGGACCAAGCCACATTCTTTGAAATTTTGTATGTTTTCCCTTTTCCTCATGAGCCTTGTCCCATTTTAAAACTAGATCTCCCATCTGAAAATCTTTCCTGGATATCATATTGGAATCAAAAGAGGCTTTCACCAATGCTTGATGATGAGCGTGAGTTACCTTAGCCCGTTCTCGTTATTCTTATAATTTAATTAATTCCAGTTGCCTTAGTTGTAGAGAAGAAGTTGGTGCTTGATCAATATATTGAACCAAGGCTAAAGAGGGAATTTCCATATGCGTTGGAAGAACTACTTCTTTCCCATAAACTAAATTAAAGGGAGAAGTGCTGATAGAGGCTTTCTGTGTTATTCAATCTTCCCATAAATCATATATTAAAGACTTATGCCAATTTTTATGATTTTGGTCAATGGTTCACTTAATGATCCTGATTAAGTTCTTATTTGTAGATTCAGCTAACCCATTCCCTTGTGGATAATAATTGGCCAAGTATTTAAGCTTGAAACCCCTTTTGAGTGCAAATTCAGTCATTGCATTACCAGAAAAATATGATGCATTATCAAACATTAAAGCAGAAGGCAATCCAAACCTGGTGATTATGAACTGATCTATGAATTCAATGATGTTTTCAACATTAGCCATCTTGAGTGGAACTGCTTCTACCCATTTAGTAAAGTAATCTGTCGTTGTAAGGATGTATCTATGCTATTTAGAAGAGTGAGGAATGATCTCACTTATTACATCCAATCCCCACTGATCAAAAGGTTGTTCAATGGTAACTCGTTGCAGTGGCAAGGATGGTTTCTTTTGTCTCCCAGCAGCGGTTTGACAGATTTGACATTTCCTCACGTAATTATGTGCATCTTTGAATAATATGGGCCAGTAATAGGTTGCGCGCAAAATTTTGTGAGCAGTTGCATCTCCAGCATAATGTCCGCTTGTTGGCCCATCATGGAGTTCCTGCAAGACTTTTTTAGCTTCATATTTCTCAAGACATCTAAGGAGAACCGAGTCATAATTTATTCTAAAAATAATGTCATTCATGAGTTGATATTGTTTGGATTTTAATCTCAGGGCTCTCTTTTTATTATGATCGAGGTTTGGAGGAGCATATCCATTCTTTACATAATAAATAGTATCAGCATATAATGACTCAACATTGTTTAGGCTTACCTCGTAATCTTGTACCTCTTTAGATGGATTTTCGGGCATTAGCGATGCTCCTACCAGCATTTTGCAAAAGCCTTGACCTTTTACAATATTTGATGGTTTGATTTCTACATTGTGTTCCTGTAAGGTAGTAACCCAATTGACCCTTTTTTCACCTACATCCTTCTATACTAGAAGATTTCTTACCGCTGGAAATGGTACTATGATTTTGGTATGTGTTTTGAGTAAAAAAGGTCTGAAATATTTAATTGCTTTAAAAACAACATAAGTTTGTTTTTCCACATCTGAATAATTCAATTTAGCACCTTGTAAATTGGAACTGAAAAAAGAAATTGGGGCTTCTGCCTTTTCTTGATTTGCTTGAGTGAGTATTGCAGCATATGATCTATCTGAGGAAAATGTATACAAAATAAAAGGATCGGAAAAATTTGGAGTTGCTAAAGATGGAGCATTGATAATTGCTTGTTTGATCAGATTGAATGCCTCATGTTCATCTTCGCCCCATTTAACGTTTGCGTTCTTTTTAATCATGGCTTGTAAAGGAGATACAATTCTTGAAAAATCTGGAAAGAACCTATTTACAAAGTTAATCTGGCCAAGGAAAGATTGCATGTCTTTCTTGTTGTGAGGTAGGGGTACTGCGGAAATTTACCTGATTCTGTGAGGATCGATGTGAATTCCAGATTTTGACACTACGAATCTTAGAAGTTTTCCTTCACTTAATGTGAAAAAATATTTGTTCGGGTTAAGCGAAATCCCATGCCTTAAACAACGTTGGAAGATTTGTTTTAAATCTTTGAGATGGTTTTTTCGTTTCTTGGAGTAAATAGTTATGTCATCCAAATAGATTACCACTGACTTATTAACTAACCCTTTAAATGCAATGTCCATGGCTCTCTGTAATGTGGCACCCACATTTATCAGACCAAATGGCATCTTTTGATATGCGTATGTGCCCCATTTAGTTCTGAATGTCATTCTTAATTGATCGTCGGGATGTACCAGCACTTGATTGTATCTTGAGAATCCATCCAAGAATGAATTAATTCTGAACCCGCAACTGCCTACAGTGTTTGTTCCATGGGAGGTAAAGGAAAATTATCCTTTTGGCAGTCTTTGTTAAGGTTTTGAAAGTCAATGCAGATTCTAATATCTCCGTTTTTCTTTCTAACAGGTACAATATTGGAGACCCATTTAGAATGTCTCACGGGAAAGATTATTTTGGCTTTCAATAACTTATTGAGTTCACTTTTAATCTGCTTTTCTAAATTTGGGTGGATCTTTCTCAACTTTTGTTGGACAAGTTTTTCATTATCGATCATTGGGATAGTATGTTGGATGATGGAGGTGTTGTATGTTTTTAGTTCATCGTAATTCCAAGCAAAGAAACTTTTGTATTGTTTCAAGAGACGGATATACGCTAATTTTTCTTCAGGGGCTAGGACCAAGCCTAGGTTGATATTCTGTAGTTTAGTATCAGTTCCTAGATTTACTAATTCATAATTCAAAGTTGAACTTTGGAGTTTTGAATTGGTAGATCTTTGGAATCGATCTTTCAAATCATAAAGGTCTTCTAATTTGACTACTGATTTAGGTATAGCATTGTTAGTACTATCTTGTTGCAATTGTTGGTCATGCTCATCTTCGTAATTTATTTGATTGGTGTAGCATCCTTCAGATGTGAGGAAACTCACGATATCAGGATCGTCGTTGAAAATCCTCCAATTGGTAATGTTATCAGGAATAGATGGTCTAAAAATTAACTCAATTGAGAATTGGTCAGGGCTAAAATCTTTTGAAGGAATAAGCTTGGAAGCTACGTTGGCTAAGAGGTCTACGCTAGCATTCTGTCGTCTGGGAATTGATGAAATATTAAATGCTATAAAATATTCAGTTAGATCATGAACTACAGATAGGTAATGCTTTAAATGACCTGATAAAAAGTTTATAGTATTATGTACCTGCCTGATTGCAATTTCAGAATCTCCGAAAACTTGCAGGTGTTTGATGTCTAATCTGATCGCTTTGTATAACCCTTCGACTAGAGCTTCACATTCTGCAGTATTTTTGGTGCACTTGAATTCGAGTCTGCAAGTTAGCATGTTTTTATCTCCCTCTAGGATTACTAACATGCATCCTGCTCCTGCTCCTTCGTTAGACTTAGAGCCATCAAAAAATAGTTTCCAAAACAAAGATTTATTTACAAGACTATCTATAAAATTAATGCATTTAGAACTATCTGTTTGAGAAAATTTTTCTACTTGAGATAAAACAGAATGTTCTAAGTAAGGTGAAGTATGAGCATTAAAATTTCCTAGGAAAGAATCTACTGAATAGTTGCCTATGATGTTAGAATTGTATGCTATTGGTTCACTTTCTCCCTCGAGTTCCGTTACTATGTACTTCTGATGTCATTCGCGCTCAACTTTTATTTGGTTTGGTTTACCATTATAAGGCAGCCACATATGCGACCAGTCAGTTGCAAAGTATCCATGAAGTTTTTCTGACCAATCTCTGCTAAGTATTAAGCCATAAAATTCAGGAATATCAGCAACTAAAATGTCAATAACTTGACATACCTTTGGGTTGGATGACAGCCTTATGGTAACCTGATTTAACTCGCCAATTACTTCGAATTGTGATCGATCTAGCTAAACTATGCGTACAGTGGATTTCTGTGGTTGAACATTCAATTGTTCACATATTGGTCTTGGTAAAATATTCGATGAAGCTCCAGAATCCACTAAGCAATTATGCACATTTTTATTAAAAATTTAAAGGTAAGGAGAAATGGGGGAGTATGCGATCTCGATCTTCCTCCAATTAACGCAATATCATTTGGATCAACTTTATTCATCATATTAGTTGGAGGTCTTCCCATATCATGGGAAGCTTGAGAGATTACATTAGCTAGTAAAGGTGTAACTGGTACAACATGTAATTCTTTCAAAAGTACTTTCTGCTAGTTTTTTAATTTGCTCAATTCAAAAAGAGTAATATTGGCCCTAGTCTTTTTCATGTCTTCTACGATATTATACTCCATTTCATCCGAAATGATTAGCGTTTTAGATGGAGTCGATGTGTCTGTTTGGTCTGGGATGGTTTGAGTCGCTTTAGGTGATGTTTTCTTGGCTGCGAATTTATCCTTAGTCATCGAGCTTGCGCTCTTTAGCTTAGGTGTAGGTTGAGGAGGATCAGGTTCATTTCTACTGTGAGTGCTAACCGGGAATGCCTCTTGATCCTCTTCATCTGGGAGGATGAAATCCCACATACCTTGTAACTCTACAACTTCTTCTTCATCAGTATGTTCTTCAGTAGCGTTTTCCTCTTATTCTTCTTCTGATTCAGTATTTGAAATAGTGTTTGGGGGTTTGGAATCGGTGGAAGGATTTCTTTTAAAAGGCATGTATGACTTTTTAGAAGAAGTCTTTGCTACTTGTTTCTTAACGTCGACCATCTCGTTAGACATGGTCTTCAAAAAATTTTGTAATCCTTCTAAGTCGAATGGATCTTTCGATTGTTTTTTCTTGGGATCTTCTTTGAAAGACACCTTCTTAGATCTTCGTTTTTCTATCATGTTTTTCTTTTCTAGGGCCATAACACGTTTCTCTACTGCTATTGCTTCTTTCATATTTTCAACTAGAGTTGTTTTGTTAGCCCTATCAACAAAGATTGCTAAGTTTGATGGTAAAGCAGTAATGCACCATTCACTTCGCACTTCTTCGCTAGGTTGAGAAGCAGTAAGAATTTTGTTTAATATTTTATTGAAATGTAAATTGAAATATTTGATACATTCTCTTGACTTGGCCCTAAGGTTAGACAAGTCATTGATCAGTGTCGCTGTAGACCTGTCATCACCAAACTTGGTCATGAATTGTTCTTGGAAGATGTCCCAACTAGTAATAGATCTAGATGGCAATGAGAAATACCATGATCCGGTTGTTCCTTGTAGATTATAAGGAAAAATTCGAACAACAAAATCTTCATTAAAAACTCCATTGAGATTTATGGATAGCATAAATTTATTTATATGTTCTTCCGCTAGCATGCCTGCCTCAGGATTAAACTTAGGCAACCATTTTTCAGGATGGGCCGGTAATTGACTCAAGGGTGCAGGCATTAAGACTACCCCTGGGTTATTCCATGGAGATTGGGCCATCTCTGAACTACTAATAGAGGAAAGTGCAGAAGATGATCCTTGCGGTTGAGAGGATTAGGATATTACAACTCCATATGGTTGAGAAGGAGTTGCGGAAGTTGCAGTCAGCTGATGGACAATGATCTGAAGTGGAGGAGTGGATGGTTGACTTCGTGGTGAAGAGGTTGAGATGGATGATGATGATTAAAGAGTCTCACTATCGTATCCTTTAGGAGACTTCCTTGCTCTCTTCCTAGTAAGTAGAGGTAATTCAGTTGGCTAAACACCAAACTTTTCGCTCTTTAACCTGGTAAGAGGATGAGAAGCGTTATATTGCGAAGTCATGCTACCTTGAGATTTATCAGATTTTTTAGGGGATATTGAAAATCGTTGAAGTTTGTGAATCAAAGATTCGACTTCAGGAGGTTCAATAGTAGATTGTTCTAAAATGTCAGGGTTTGTAGCAGCAGCTGTTGCTCCAGCGACTTATGACTCTAGATTTAAAGATTCTAAATGCAATGGAGAAGTCGGGGGCGATGGTGAGGGCGATTTACTCTCAGAATGGTATTTAGATTTAGATTTTCCTACCATTCACAGTTCAGGCCCTCCTTCTAGCACCAAATATGTTGAAGCCTCGAAAATCGGGTCTACAACAAGGGGGATACCCACCCTGTCCCTGCCTTGGTTAGCAGCTCCTTTTCCGTTTGGTATAGTGGGTCCGACATGGGATATGGGACCAGTTCGCCAGGTATGTGTATGTGTTGGACTGATATTTCTTTTTCTAACAGTTTCTAAATGGAATACTTCTACCCTAATTCTAATCTAATAATAAATAAATTGTATTCTAATAAATAGAAATATCTAAATCTACACTAACCCGGGGTGTAATCTTTCCTTTATGCGATCTAAAATGACTTCAAATAACAACTAGTAATAAAGATCATTCAACTGTTATGAGAAAAGAATTCAATAAAGATGAACCACTTCGTATAAAAAGTTAGACAAAATAGTTGTGATAAACATATTGCATAATAAGCTATTCATACACTAAGCATAAATAAATAGCTATCACCGTACAAAAGTGCCAAATGATAACTCAAGCATTCATACATCAATATATAAATAACTGAACATGAAAATCACTCTAACACAAGGCATAAATAGTTCAGAGATAGAAATACCATTTATAACTAGTCCTACTCATGAGCTTCAAGTAATAATGATTTATCTCTTCTTGATTTAACATCCACTAAGAGTACAAAAGTGCCACATCAGTAGCAGATATCAAATGCAAACATCAATAAATCATGTTCGATTCATTCATCAAAACCTCCTTAGAGGGTACAGAAGTGCATGTTCTGGGGATAAGTTTTTGATAAATTTCAGGACCCTTCTCTAAATGCATGAGAAGGGTTTAAATACTACTAACTAAATCTAAAAATAAATTATTACAAAAATGTAGGATACGGTTTAAATGACCGTCCTCATTTCAAATTAAAACTACTTCTGTATTTGGTCCTTGAAATCGCACGCATGTAGCATCTGTTTGAGAAGAGTTGGGTGGCCAACCTCCGATTTTAGCTCAGCTGAGAAAACAGAATCGACAAGAGCTGGCACCATCTTTTCGGTAGAATTGATGATACACTTAAGATTCATCCACTGGCTATGTGGCTTTACCAAGTATGCCTAGTAATAATCCCAGTTCAACTTGGTTAACCCTTGGATTTCTTGTGCCTTTTCTTGAGCCTTTTTCCTCCAATCTGTTTCTATCGTTGCTTTCTTGCAATTTTCGGGGCTTGCAGGTGACTGGGCAATTAGAAGCTTTCCTTTTCAAGAAATTTTTCTCAGTGATGCATGAATCGTGCATCGGAAACTGCCTCCGTTTCTCGATCTGGGTTTCCTTGATGTGTTTTTTGCCTTTTGCGCTTTTTTCTTCTAGCGATGTAAAGTTCAACTTTTTTGAAAATAATATTTCTCTAAGCTCTTGACCCTGAGTCTTAAACTGTCTATTTTTGATATCAACGTTGTCTAGTATCGACTTGACCATGTTCGTGTATGGGAGAATTTTGGGTCTTCCTGCTATCTGGTGCGAGAATGAGCAAGCTAGCTCTGTGATAGATGCATCAGAAGAACTATTTGAGCCCACAGTAGCAGCAACTTCCATTACTCTTGGATTCTCCTCTTCAGGTAGATTATACATGCCTTCCCACGTAACAATTCCTGCGTCTCTGTTATGGGCCATGTCTGTATACAAGGGTGCCACTTCTTTTTCTTCAAAGCTAGGAGCTTTGCTTTTCTTTTCCCATTTTATCCTGCATATTGCTTTGTATTGTCCTCTATTCTCTGTTCCTGCAATTCACAGGTGAAGTGAAAATGAATGACAAGGAAGGGTGATGGGAAAGTTTTAAATGCTGAAGATGCATAAAGTATACCACCTTACGTGAGATGATTTTTTCGATAAGCATGAACCCATATTCGATTAATAACTGGCAACTAACTCATTTATTAGCATTAAATTGCATAACCAGGTGTCAGCTTATGGAAAATACTTTTCTTGAATAACAAGCCCGAAAGATCTGCGATGAAGTGATTTTGTGATTTGCTTCACAATATCGCCGATCACAATATTGCGAAATCATAACGTCGTAGAATCGTAACATCACATTATCGCATTGTCACATTTTCGCGAAATCGCAATATCGTAATATCGCAGATCGCAGGAACTTTATTTATGACAATCTTTGTTATCCTGTTTTTTGCGAAATGCGATTTGCAATCGGCATCATCGCATATTGGAAAATTAACATTTTTCAATGTAAATTGTGCCTGATGTATGCAATGCGATATTTCATTATCGCGTATCGTGGTCTCGCAACTTTTGGAATTCAGCTTGTAAGGAGTTATCTTGTTATCCTTTTGCGATGCGATATTCCTAAGGAAAGATTTTTTCTTACCTTATCATAAAACTTAGATTTTTAGATTTTCCAAGGGGGGTTCCCTAAGCTTATGATGGTAATTTTATTTGAAAAGGAAATTTAAGCACTATTGTGATTTTTTAAATTTTTAACTGAGGGTCGCCTCTTATTTAGTATTAGGAATAACACTAAATAAGAATGGGGGTTGTTACTGGCCACAACATAGCCATGTAGCCTTGGTTGGACAAACACTCTCAAGCCCTGAAAGGCTATGATAGAGATCGATCTTATGATGGTTTTGTGATATCTGATTGTGAGATGGAATCACTATTTATTGGGTTGAGGTGGATGACCTCTGGAAGCCTTGGATGAGTTTTGATTGATGTTTTATATAAGATCCAACATTCATGCTTGGAATATGGCATGGGGGTGAATGGATGAAGAGAGATTTAGTTCAGCCATTCTACTGTCAAGTGGAACGTAAAAGTCCCATATCGAGTTTAGATTTTACATCATTAATGAAAGGTTGTTTCTCTTTGTACTTCTATGAGAATTTTTATGGATTATATGTGTTTTATATGGCTACGATTTCATTTTTATTTTTGTCTCTATTATGCTCATTATTTATATGTTTTATGATAGAAGCTATGTATGGATATCATCATGTTTCTACTTGTAAGTGAATGAATAAGGTATTGATGACCTAATGGATAGATTAGCAGTTAATGTGTTAATGCATCAATGGTTCATGGCGAATGTCAGATAAGTATGAGACGTATGTTGAGATATGTTATCTACACCTGTCGATTACATATTCGTGATATGTTTGACGAAATGTTGCTTATGGCTAGTAGGGGTCCATTCGAGGTCTTAAACTAGTATTTTCTTTAGTACTATCATTTCCATTTTATTTTACTGTTCTGAAGAGATGGTTAAATTTTAGGTAGTGACCTAGGCTCTGGGCTTGAAAAGTGGCTCAAATCCTAGAGATGATGGCACAAAATTGACAAACAAAGTATTTGGATACTCGTAGGCAAGCCTGTGAGAGTCACTCAGGGTTTCTAGACATTGTCATGCCTATAACATTAGAGCGATTGAGGATTAAGTTATAAAAAAGTTTAGTGGGACCCAAGGGCAAGTTGTCTAAATTGTTGGACTAGTTCCTGAGGGTCCTGAAGCTGATGTTGAATGTTTGTATGGTGTGTTTCCATCATCTCCACTTCCTTAAGGTGACATAGGAGGTTGAATAATATCATACTAGCCTCTCGTCAAATGTTTACCCCCATTGGCCAGTTGCTTGGTTATGTGTAGGAGGAGAGTGTTACAGTTAAATTATCTTGTGCAATTTTTAAGGGTGATCACCTTCTTATAAATTCTACTAGTATTCCCAAGGTATTAAAAGTGTGGTCAACAGGATCACATCATCCTTTGTCATTAGTTCTGGAGATCATGCTGGGAAAAACCTTCAATTAACGATAGTAAGGTCCATAGGAAAAATGGTAAAGTAAAATTTCCCTATAATTATGTGAATGGAATCATCCTATTCACATTTTTCCTTATATTGATGAATCCACAAAAGTGTTGGAAAACCTTACATCTTCACATTCATGACCTCCAGTTGGCTACCAGAAGCTTTCTCACAATCCTCCACTAGTTGATGAAGTGACTGATTAGAATCCATCTCGAGTCAATACCACTATCTCTAAATGTGAATCCCATAAGTTTGTTCTAGACCAACAATTGGTTGATAAAATGGGTGACTCTATTCCACCTTAAGTTGATCGTGCCTTTCTAGAAGAGAGTGTTCTTCATGCCACTCATTTTCTTCTGGTTTCTTGAGGTTCCAATAAAATGGGGGGAAATCCTCCCATTCCAATGGTTGAGGGGGAGAATCCTCCCATTCCCACAACACAAGGGCGTATTTCTCTCATTCCCACAACACACCCTCCAAGAAGCATGCTCACTTCGTTTGATTGGAGTTGACTGACAGGATATCGTCTTCCTTCATATGTTCCCTTCCAGATCCAGATAATAGTATATGATTATAATGTTGTCATACCTAGAACAATCATATATGAAATAGCATTTGTTAGTATTCTATCCTCAACTACTTAGCAAGCTTTAGGTTCTCTATAGTGTGTGCCCGTTACCCAAAATCTATTGGATTTTAACAAAGGAACCAGTCAATCATTAGGGATCCTTTCTAAGTTTCCTATTAATTTGGGAGGAAATATTGTATATATCAATGTGATGGTAGTACAAGGCCTTTTGAATTTTAATTTACTCCCTGGGTGCAACTGTGTTTATGTCATGGGAGCTCTTGTCTCTTCACTCTTTCATGTAATGTCTTTCCCCCCATGAAGGAAGAATCGTGACTATTGATCATATTTCATTCATTGGTCCTAATTTGGCTCTCAATCAACCAACATCCCTAAATGGTCCTTATGTGCAAGTGGCATCCACTCCGCCATAGGTTAATTATGTGGCAACTTGTTCCATGCACGCGTCTATTGATGATCTAGTAGGTGATGTAGTGCATCTATACTGAGGGCATTGGAGTTTGAATTGTCCATTAGATCCTTTGATACCTTCCATAGAATTGTTCTCCCATCTAATGAGAACCTCTTGGAAGCCATGATAAAGGTCATGGAGCAAAGTTCTTTTTCTTGTGTCAAGATCCTTAAAAAGTGAAACAAGTTTTTTAGCAAAGAGTTCCTTTTCTTGTGTCAAGTTCGTTAGAAAATGAAATAATCTCTTATGAGGATAGTTATTTTAGCATGTCAACCTCATTAAAAAAATGAAATAGGTTCCTACGAGAATAATTATTTTCCTGTGTCAAGCTCATTAAAAAATTAGACAAATTCCCTTCCAATTAGAGTCTCACTAGATCTTGTAAATTCCCAGTCGAGTGTTTCACTTGATCTCGTAAATGAAAATTCATTCCATCAACCTGTTACTATGTCGTAGTCTACTGAGGTGCATGAAATGAATCTTGGGGGGTATGTACCTTGAATTGGGTCATTATGTTGCGAGCATGCAAAATAATTTCAAGCATAGTTGTTCTCTATTTCATGCTTGGGTAAAAATGAAACCAATTTCAAGCATGGTTTTCCATGTGTCAATCTTGTGTAAAAATGAAATCGTTCTCATTTTATCCTTGTGATTTCCATTTTTTATCATCTTATTTTTCCTGGATGAGTCTTGGTTATTTTCATTCCATCATCACCATCTACTTGGAAGATCATACCCTTTCACTTGGTTTTTTTACCATTTCCTAAGGAAGAACTATGATTTGTCATCTTATTAACCAACCTATTGATCTTTGCATGTTTTGAATAGTTCCATCATGAATATAACCAGTTGATATCACTTTATACCACTTGTTCATCAAGGAGGAGTTCTCTTTCATCTCTTTTCGGACTTCGACAGCATGAAAATAATTTTGATCACTTTTCTTTTTGAACTCATAAAAGTAAATGAAAAGACGTCTACTGAGTGTAAGTTGAACCCTGTTCCAGATTGAATAGATTAACTACAAAAAACGAATACCTTTGCCGAACATGGCAAAGAGGTTCTCTTGGGTACTTGTTTCTATGTTTTCATACCTAAGGAACTACCTATGAAAAGGGACATCTCGACTCTTCTTTTTCGCCACTTTTTAAAAATCTCTAAACATGAAAATGATGTCAAGCTTTACCTTTGTCAGACTTGTTAAAACATCAAACATCAATGGACTCATCGATCATGATGGGGTTAAGCCTCTCCTTCTCAGGGTTTATTAAATATAATTTAAGGGATTCATCCGAAGGATGAACTTACAGATCAAGCATATGTTATCCTCCTCAAGTTTGTTAAAAATTAAAGAGGTAATTACAATTATGGTTGGGGAAATTAGGAAATGTGAGTACTCCATTTGTTAATGGAAATGAGTCACTCTTGAACATGACACTCTTCCACTTCATCTCCACAGCTGTTGGGTTGGGTAATATACTTATATTTTGGTTATCGTACCATTTTGAGAGACCCCATTTTTGTTCTGTGTAAATGCTTCTAACTCCATTTCAGTGTCACTGTTGCACTCAATAGAAGTCATTAAGTTGATATCTATTGCAATAATATTAAGCCTTCATTTCATGTTTGCTTTTCTTGATACAATCCCACATCAGCACCATTTTGATCATTATGTCTCAATCATGATACCTATTTCGTGTCATTGATGGAAGATCATCAAGACCCTCTTACGATGAGTCACTTTCTGTCGACATCAAACCATTATCCAGGAAGTTGACTTAGAAACACCCATTGGTACCTTGACGCTTGCATACATCAATGGAAAGTTTCCTCACTCTCAGTGATAGGTTTACATCATTGGCCTTCTACCGAAATATTCAGTGTGGTGTTCGACATCAACGCATTTATTAAGACCATACAAATTGTACTTGAGTACCTTGGAAGATGAACCACACTTGTTGGTTTGAAATGCGTCGACCAAAATTTTCAATGTGGTTTATTTCGAAAAATATTTTATACATTAAGACATTAACATCATTGCTGGTTTCTATCACGTATGTTAACGACTTACTTTATTGGGCAGTGATCAGATGATGTCTACCATGTTCAACTTCATCTCCTTGATTCACATGGTTAGAATCATATGTTGTTTGGTCATGTGAACAAGATAGAGGACCCCAGATCTAGTTTCCACTATCCAAGTTGTGATTTCAAGATTATAAAAGATTACTATGTATGATGGGTATGATCATATTGACAATCATTTAGTGATGGGTCCACCATAAGTCATCATTGAACATGTCTTTTGATGATCATACATGTAATTCTAGCTTATGTGTTGAGTATGGGTATGCCTCCCTCAGAAAAAATATGTAATGATGTAGATGTATTGTAACAGAAGATGAAGCTCACCGGTTGTTCTTGATCATACTTGTCACAAGGTAAATCAATTCAATCATTAGTCATCATATCTGACTTTGTGCTTTAGGGGGAACTTTTTCATAGGCTATTTTGTCTCATTTGATGAATCAACCTCTGAACTAGATCATTCAAATCCTATTCCCCCTTTACGTCATTATTGCAAAAATTTGTATGCATGAATCTCTCATTCCCCACAGTTTCCATGCTAAACTGCATCATCTGAGGCAGTTTTAGGACCAATGCACTCGAGGCTCTTGCTGGATAATGTTCACCTATAATTTGTTCGAATGTGGCCTATGTTGAACACCCATAGGTTGTCCTCTTTGCACCTACGTTAGTTGTATAAATTTGAGACAAAGAGAGAATCCTAAAGCCTCCATTTCCAAAGCTTCCAAGATCTGTTGTAACCATTTACTTTAGATTAAACTATTGAATCATATCATACTCTACCTTGGATTTTCCATCCCTTATCCTTATATCTCATCATCCCATCAAGAATGGATCTCAATCCCAAGATTGGTAAAAGGATAATAACTCCCAACATACCTCACTCCTCTATATATTTGGAGCCTTCCATATACCAGGGGTTGGCTTTTGGAGAGTGATTATACCCTTATGCTGCTATGAAGAGAGTTATGTTTCCATCCATTTCGGGTGATTATAGGTATACTTTGTGACAAAGGAAGTACAAGTCAACAACTTGGATGAGCTCTTCTATACGATCAACACCTATTTATGGTTATAACTCACTCCATTTATATCAATACAAAGAGTTCTCTTGTTTTCCTTTATGTGATGTTTTTATTTCATATATTTTAGTACCATATTGACTTGTTGAATAAAGTAGATAAATGATGCTATATAAATCTCATAGCTTCTTGGCTTGTGTTGTCTGGTTGTGCAGGTTCTAATTTTGGCAGTTGGAGCTAGGATTGGAGCATTCAAGCCAAAGGAGTGAAACAAGCAATAGATTCCAAGTAGGTTCATTCCTCTCATCTAATTACTTTAAGGAAAACTTTGATCCGTTTTTCATTATATTATTCTAGTTTAGCGACAAAACCTAGGCGATATATTTCTTTCTGCAGTCATAAATCCCACATAAAAATGAGAATAAAATTCCTTTATCCAATGTCACTTGTCCTAGGAAATAAGAGATGGTCATAAAACTAAATTTTGGGAGAATTATTGGCAAAAAATACCATGGATAGAGAGCAATGAGGGGCTAAAGGGGATTGAAGATTTTACTATGGGGTTAGGGTTGATAGTGGTATCTTACTTCTAGAAATATTCATCCCCTAAATTTCATTGGAGAGATTTTAAAACTAAGGAGCATTGGGACATGGGTCTGCTTCCACAAGAATGGATGATCACGGATTCACAATTAAAAGACATAAAGATGCAGGTACCATGAGGTGGTGATAAGGTGATATGGGGATACAAACTACAGGGTTTTTTTACGATTAAAGAAGCTTATGGCATAATGGAAAGTAACAAGTAAATCCCAAGAGAACCTCTCTCTCAAATATATGGATGAGAAAGTTGTGGCCTAAGCTAATGAATTTCCTGTAGTTAGTGAGCCAAAACAGTGTCCTCACTTGGGACCTTTTGAGGAAAAAAGGTTCCGCAAGACCATCATAGTGCTCAATATTTAATCAATAGAAGGAAAGCCTCAAAAATTTGCCCAAAAATTGTGTGAGCATGGATATTTTATGGTCTAGGCTTAATTTTTTTTTTGGTTATTTAGATTTCTCCCCTAATAGTCCATGGGAAACAATTGAATCATGGTGACCCACTCTCTTTAAACGCTCGATAATGAATAAGGCATGGGCTCACGTTCTAGGTTTCCTTTTGTGGAATGTATGGAAATAATGTAATAGAATTATATTGAAAGACAAAAAGGGAGTAGCAGATGACGTATGGAAAATAATGAAGAATAATATCGAGGAAACAATATTTTCAAAGAAGTGGTTAGAAGATAACTAGAAGGTAGATGGGGAGGAAGCTCAAATTTTATGAGACGTGGAAATTTCTCATGCCCTTATGGCACTTGATGGATCTCGACAACTTAGATTTTTTAATTCTTTCCCTACAGAATCCACATTCCCCTCAGAAGGATTTATAAAGCTTGATTTTAATTGGGCATATAAAGGAAATACACAAAAACCCTCTTAGATTCTATGCAAGATACTATGTGCATACTAGTAACAATGTGGTGGATTTTAAGGTTCTCGAGAGACGCCTACTAATTTGTCACAAAACAGGGTACACTAGGTTGCAGATAAATGGACATTCACAGTTGGCTGTGAATGTGGTTTAGAATCTTATCAATGGATCTATTGTAGTTGCTACAACATCCTTCTAAAATTTTTCCTTAGCCTGTTTTGGAGCCTCCCTACCAACATTTCACAACACTTTGTCTTGCTTCGTCGAGTACTATCGATCCTTTCCCCTCACATGTTGTTTACCCAGACTTGGTTCAACTATAGGTAGAGTAGCTTCCCCTTGAAAATTGTGCATTTTTGGAGGGAAGCCAACCTTCACTCCAGAAATTGCGCAATCCTCTCTGGAAGCCTATTGGGCTCCAGGATTGCACAATTGTTATGAAACCAGCTCAAGAAAAGGATAGATCAACGCCTTAGAATTCATTCTCTTCGATGGGGCAACCTCCTTTACATTACATAAATGAACAATTCTTGGATGATTCAAATGACAAAATCTCCTTTATATATATAGGAGTCTAAGGAGTCACAACATAACCTAGCCGACCTAACAATAATAATATAAAGCCACAAAAATAACAATAGAGGGATTCTATGGGGCATAGTAATAATAATATGGGGACAATAGGGGAACAACAGTATTAATAAGGGATACAACTACAATAATAATGGGGTAATCACTAGTATTATAGGGACCCAACATGCCCATCTCCTTCAAAAAAGTGTTGTCCTCAATGCTTGAGTAGTTTTGGATGCTTTTGTGTAAAATTCTCATCCTCCCATGTGGAATCTTCAGCAGATAATTTCTTCGACTTGGTAAGATACTCCAAAATTGATCAATTTCGTAACTGTCGAGTTCTTGTTTGTGTGACTGCTTCTGGTTCCAATATAATTTTTCCTTCCTCGTCAAGTTTTGCAATATTGTCTGAACTGGGAGCTTGTCACCTATAATCTTCTTTAAACATGAAACATGGAAAACTGGGTGCAATCGAGAAGCTGCAGGAAGCTCCAATTTGTATGCCATAGTACCAATCTTTTGCAACACCTTGTATAGATCATAATACTTTGGTGATAATTTATTATTCTTCTTAGCTTGCTTGAGGGACATTTTCTTATATGTTTGTAGCCATAGGAATACCCAATCACCTACATCAAAACTAATTTCGATGCGATGTTGATCTACATGTTGTTTCATTCTATTTTGTGCCAACACGAGGTTATCCCTTAAGAGTTGGAGGACTTGTTGTTGATGTTCGATGTGATGTTCCACTGCTTGAACCATAGAATTTTGTCTTAAATATGATGTGATGGATGGTGGCTGATATCCATAAAGTGCCATAAATAGGGTCACTTTTGTTGTTGTATGGAAGGAAGTGTTATACCAGCGTTCAGCCATAGGCAACCATTTGACCCATTGTATTTGTTTATAAGATACAAAGCAACAAAGATATCATTCCAAACATTTCTTTACTATCTTAGTTTTCCCATCAGATTGAGGATGATAAGATGAGCTATGAGCTAACTAAGAACCAAGACAAGAAAATAATTATGTCCAAAAATTTCCTGTGAAAATGGGATCTCTGTCACTTACAATAATCTTTGGGTTTCCATCTAGCTTTTGAATTGTTTCCATAAATGTGGTAGAAACTGTACTGGTTTTAAATGGATGTGATAATGCACAAAAGTGTGCATACTTGGTAAGTCTGTCAACTACCACTATGATGACACTCTTTCCCTCAGACTTGGGTAAACTTGTGATAAAATCCATTGAAGCCTCCTCCCAACGTTGGCTTGGAATGGATAAAGGTTGTAATAGACCCAATGTCTTAATTGTTTCAACTTTAATTGTTTGGCAAACCAAACATTCCACCACAAAATTTTGAAGATCTGATTTAAGGCCCTCCCAAAAAAATTTCGTCTTAACCTTGCAGTAAGTTTTTAAAAATCCTGAGTGCCCTCCTAAGGGAGAAGTGTGCAATTCCATAAGAATCTTTTGTTTTAGCTGGCAATTCTTACATAGGCATAAGCGATCTTTGTACCATAACGAATCATTTTGCTAGCTAAATGTATTAGCCGTACTGGAATCTTGTTGTAACTTTCGAATAAGTAAGCACACTTCTTCACCATTATTCCATTCCTCTGTTTCTTCGTTTATCCAATCTGGTTGGATAATAGAAATGGCACACAACAATGCTTCCACATCCTCATCCTTTCTTGAGAGTGCATCTGCCACCACATTTTGCTTCACTTTTTGTAGATGATTTCAAAGTCATAACGCAACATCTTTGTGACCCACTTTTGTTGCTCTTCAGAGGATAATATTTTTTCTAAAAGGTATTTAAGGCTATCATGATCGTTTTTTACCTTGAAGTGTCTTCCCATTAGGTAGGGTCGCCATTTCTTAGGTGCATGGAGTATTGCCAACATTTCCTTCTCATAAATAGCTTTGTGTAAAAACTTTCCCTTGATTGGACGACTTTAAAAAGCAATGGGTCTTTCATCTTGCATTAAAACAACACCAATTCCATTTCTTGAAGTATCACATTCCATAATAAAGGTTTTGTGAAGTCTGGTGTAGCTAAGACCAGTGCTTGGCACATTGCCTCTTTAAGATGCTCAAAGGCTTTTGTTGCTTCTAGAGTCCATGAAAATGCATCTTTCTTCAATAATGTTGTTAGAGGTGCTGCTATTCTCCCATAATCCTTAACAAACTTGCGATAATACCCGGTCAACCTGAGAAATCCTCGCAGATGCTTTATGGATGTGGGGATTTTCCATTCCTTAATGGCTTTAATTTTGCTAGGGTCTACCTTAGCACCTTCATGAGATACAATATGACCTAGATATTCCACCTCTTGTACTCCAAAAAACATTTGGATCTTTTTGCATATAATTGTTTCTCCTCCAATAGTTGTAGCACCCTATCAACATGTTCAACATGATCCTTCCAAGACTTGTTGTAGATTAGTATATCATCAAAAAATACTAACACAAATTTTCTAAGGAATGGTCTAAAAATGGAATTCATCAAACCTTGAAATGTTGAAGGTGCATTGGTAAGGCCAAAAGGCATGACTAAAAATTCATAATGACCCTCATGAGTTCTAAATGCTATTTTTGGAATGTCTTCAGTCTTCATTCTGATTTGATGATATCCTGAACGAAGATCCAACTTGGTGAAGTAAATTGATCCATGCAATTCATCCAGTAATTCATCAATGACAAGAATGGGAAATGTACCTTTAATAGTGAGCTTGTTGAGCTCCCTATAATCCAGACACATGCGCCATGATCCATCCTTCTTGTGCACCAATACTACTGGAGCAAAGAAAGAACTTTGACTCGGTTGAATTATACCAGCCTCTAGCATTTCTGCAACCGTATGTTCAATTTCACTCTTTTGGGCATAGGGATATCTGTATGGCCTGATGTTTGGAGGAACACTTCTTGGAATTAGATGAATAGCATGATCATGATCACGAATAGGTGGGAGACCTTTGGGAGTCTCAAATACCTTGGAATGATTTTCCAAGACTTTTTGGGGATCTGGAGAAATAGATGATTCCAATGTGGAAAAATCTAGCGAACATAATTGTGCAATTACACCTCTTTGTTCCTTTTTTAGAAGCTTTGTCATACCGTTAGAGATGATTATCTTTCCCAGTTTCCCTACAATACCCCTTAATTCAACTTCCTTTCCTTCCTAGTACAACATCAACACCTCCCATTGGAATGGAAAGGATTGGGCTAGTCAATACACATTCTCCCATGGATAGCTTGATATTACGGCACTTTCTAGAGAAATTTATTGTTCCTCCATTTGAAACCATCACTTGACACTCTGGTGCTAGATATAAGAAGAAATTCAATTCTTTTTCTACCTTACAATGAATAAAATTGTGGGTACTTCCTGAATCAATCAACACTATTACCTTTTTCTTCTTTGATTTGTCCTTCTATCTTGATGTTTTGAGGAGTGGTAATTCCCGCAAATGCATTACAAGATATGGACGGATTCATTTCTTCTTTATCTAGGCTTTGTTCTTGGAGTATATCCTCTTCTTTTGACCTTTCTTGCTCGTTTTCTTCTTCCTCTTCACAATCTATGTAGAATAATTTCTTCTTAGCACACTTATGACCTTTGGTGTATTTGCTATCACAACTGTAACAAAGCCCTTTTTCTCTTTTTTCTTCCAATTTTTGTGGTGTCAACCTTATAGGTTATGGGAGACTACGAGCAAAAACACTTCCATCTTTATAGTTGTGAGTGGTATGCTTCCTGTTTGCCATAATTTTGCTTACCATTTTTCTTGCTAACCTGAATGCGTTCTCTAATGAATTAGGTTCCCAAAGGCGAACATCATTTTGGATATTATCATTTAAAGTCCCTATGAACACATCAATCCTATTCTCCTCTGGAATATTTTCTACCCTTATGTTCAATTTTTGGAACGCCTCAATGTGCTCCATTATTGAACCCTTTTGTTTGAGACTTATCAATAGGCTAAAAAAAGTGTTGCTTTTTGTATCCTCATAATGTGCTGTCAATTCTTCCATAAAATTGCCCAAGTGATAATTTGTTTACAAGAGAAAAGCCATTGATACCATACAAACTAATTTGGTTCCAAATATAAAGTTGCAATATGTACCTTTTGTGTGTTTTGTACATTATTGAGATCGAAAAATTGCTCCATCTTTAATATGCATGTTGCGGGATCCTTGCCATCAAACTTCCTCATATCGATTTTTGGAATATGGTGGGTCTTCGATCCCACATTAGATTCTATGAAATCATGATTAATGTTTCTTTTGTTCGCATCATGAGTTTCCTTTACTACCTTTTTACCATTCGTAAGTATTTCTTATAGAAAATTTGTCAAATCTGTCTTCAAATCTGCCATGTCTCTCTTCAAATTTGTCTTCAAATCTATCTTCAAATAGTCCATCTTAGCTTCCATGCCCTTTATCTTAGCTTCTATTAGCTTTTGTGAAAGTGACATTTGTTGCACTTGGTCTTGTAATTTTGATATATCACGTAGCATTTCTTCCTCTTCTTCATGAGTGATGCTAGAGCATTCAAGTTGCTTACTAGGTGTTTGCATTTTCTTTCCTCGGCGCATCAGTTACCAATAATAATGCTCTATTGTGCCCTTTGAATTCCTTCAAAATAAATTTTCAAACCAAGCTTAAGCAAAAATTTAAAAAAATCTACACACCTTTTCTCACTTTGCAAGAGCTTGATATTGCATCTGATGTATCTATGTACTGTCGGATCATCCAATTCTAAAATTGCGACTTGCAGTATCCCTCTATGTCCTCTTTCCAATGCCACCAGTGTGATCCAAATTGGATTCTCCAAGGAAGAGTTATGTGAAATCTCCCACAGTGACTTGATTATATACTAGTTCAGTAGAGCGAACTTGTACAATGAGCCACGAGTCACTGTTTCGACCTTTGGCTCTGAAAAATATATACAAGAAACTACAATCCGTCCTATTTTTATACCTTCTTACAAAATTTCAATCCAATGCTCAGAGAGAAAGTTATGATTATTTTCCCCATGTCACCTGTTTGGAATGTAATTCAGGGGTCTGCAAAAAGACCAAATTCCTTAGATCATATCTCCATAAATATGGTGCAAATAGATTTGAAATTCAGACCCGAGATTCAGTGCAATTTCTTCTCAAATGGGTTTTTTTTTTAGCTTCTGAAACGTCACAGAAAAAAGTTATAGCGAAAATCCCAGGATGACATGTTTGGAGCAGCGACACCCTAGAATCCAAAGCTCTGATACCAAATGTTATGAAACCAGCTCAAGTAAAAGATAGAAAAGATAGATCAACACCTTAGAACTCAGCCTCTTCGAGGGGGAAACCTCCTTTAAATTACATAAATGAAAAATTCTTGAATGATTCAAATGAAAAAACCTCCTTTCTATATATAGGAGTCTATGGAGTCATAATATAACCCAGCTGACCTAACAATAATAATATAAAGCCATGAAAATAACAATAGAGGGATTCTATGGGGCACAGTAATAACAATATGGGGACAATAGCGGCACAAAAATATTAATAAGGGATACAAATACAATAGTAATGGGGTAATTACTAGTATTATAGGGACCCAACAACAATCCTGCCAGCCAACACTCCCGACAGTATTTAAACAAATTTCCCCAGCATGGTTGTTCAGCCCAGGATTTGCGCAAGTCTGGGCAGCAGTGAGCTGCCCTGCCCAGAAATTGCACAATCCTCTTAGCAAATCAGCTCAGCTCCTAGCCAGGAATGCACATTTTTTCCCAAACAGTTGAGCAACTGCATGGATGAATAGCCCAGTTGACCAATTCCACCTCGGACTGAGCAAACTCGACTTGCATTCATGCATGAGTTTCTATTTTGGGAATAGGGACAATATGCAAAAGGCATCCCATGATTCGTGGAGCTATTTTTAGCAGCCAGGGGTTACATGCAAAGTTGTTTTAGAATTTTCGCTCCAAGTGTCACCTTTTCCTAGATTTGTGGCATGCACATCATGAGACCAAACCTATTTATTCGACACATCAGAGCTCATTCATTCACATCGATGTTGGAGCTCTGACATCCCACAACACATTCAGGACTCTTTAACACATCTGACTCAACTATCCATTGGTAAGTGGCCTCAACTTGTCTTTTTTAGCATTTATGTCACTTTTTGTGTATTCAATTGTGTGAGTGATGTTTTCTTTATTTCTTTGAGCACTTGCTGTCATTTACATGTATACTAGCTTGTCCTAGCTCTGTTTCAATTTTCTTTGCTATCTCACTACTGTCACATGCATGAAAATATTTTGCGCGGAGGTTTGCCCAACCGACGAACTGCCTCACCCACATGCATGTTGATCTGTTTTTTGAATCATTCATTCATGCTTTGCATGTGCTCTCATTCACTTCTACTATCACTTAGTGTCACCATGCATTTACTATCTTAGTTTCTTTTAGCTGCCCATCAGTGGGTCGGGTCAACCTTGGCCCAGGCTCTACCTTCACCAAGGCTGCATTGCACAATCTGGGCAAGGAAGGCTCACCTTCCTCGCGAGAAATGTGTATTCTTTCCTAGCATTAGCTTCTAGGATTGTTTTGCACATTTGTGGAGGGCAGTGGCTACTTGGCCCAAGAAATTGCACAAATCTTCCCTTGGGCAAGCAGTCGTTCCCAACAGGAATTGTGCATTGCATAATCCTTGTCACACAGAATAAGTCGATCTTGCGGACAAGATAGACCTTCCTAGAATCTAAAGAAGACCTAATGACAAGCAAACCAATCACAAACTATATTTCTCTAAATATGCTTTTATAAACAAAGGCAAACAAGTGTTTTAGGCCTACCTTGGGTCCAACGCAAGTTTGTGGGAGCCTCACTCCTTCGATCCAAATGAGCTCCCTTGTCGCGAATCTGCAAACACAAACAAATTAAATAGCACCTGAAAAGCCAATATCATAAAACATATTTAACATGAAAGTCAAGGAATTCATGAAACAAATGACATGAGGCAATTTGTTGAGAAAAATGAATCTGATTGTATTAATTTAAATCAAAGAAGAACTTTATAACCTATGCCTTAATGCTGTACAAGCTCCTCCTAGGTTCCAGCAAGAAGTCTCCTCTATTTTGACAAGTTTCACTCTCTTCCAATGAAGCCAAAAAGGTATGTGATCTCTCCTCTCAAGCTCAATTAGGAAGTATTAATTTCACTAGCATTTACCCTAAAAAATGTTCAGCTTCTAACCTCCCTAGCAACTAGCCCATGCCTGAATTTCTAGTGCAATGGAGGGAAGTTACTAGGTCCTCCTTCAAAGGGATAAAGCCCTCCTTCAAAGGGATAGCTCCTCTCATCAAGGGATTAGCTCCTTCTCTTTTGGGATGCATAAACCACCTAAGAGCGGCCAATCCACGTCAAAAATCCTTCTAGAATCATTTAGAATTAACCCAAAGTGAGTTTTTTAGAATAAACTTGCGCCTTTTTGACTGTCACAGGGGTCCGTACCCACACCTTTAGGGACAGAGCGGGCAGGTCCGCAGTTTTTGTAAACAGAAGGTGCGGGACCGTAGGCAACAGTGAGAGAAAGTGTGGAACCAGAGCTTTATTGATTTTCAATGTCTTTCTCTTATTTTCAAAGCTTGACTTGAAGAGCTGAGGTCTGAGACTTGCTTAGGAGGATAGTACAAGTGATGATATACCCACACTGACTGCAAATAATGATGGTGACGATATTTTTGTGTAACAGATTGCCCCCTAAAGTGCGAATTCTATAGTATATGAGGATTTCATTTATCATTTAGGAAGAGTGAAGTACTTTATCATTTCAAGGATCATCTTGTGGAGAGCACGGTTGGAACCTGTAAAAACATTCAGTGCAAGATGTATATATATGAGATCATCTCATCACTGAGGTAGGCATTCCCATACTAAGATCAAAATTGACTTAGAAAACTAACTACTGCTCTGATACATGAATGATCTTGTAATACATCACAAGTATAGACTCATGTGGACACAGTATGGACACAGCCATCTGTTTATGAATAGTCCATTATATAGTGAATAAAAAATTCCTCATAGCCTCGATTGTGGAAACTAGATCCAGGGTCTTCATTTCTACTTCCCGAAATAGTACGATTCTATCCATGCGAATGAATGTGTTCAAGTCGAACATGGTAGAAACCACTTGATTACCAGTCAATGATGTAAACTGTTAACAAGTGTGAGAGAAACCACCAGTGATGTCAATGGTTCTCAAAGTACCCAGTACAATCCATAAGATATGAATAAATGTGTTGATGTCGAACATGTCACGGAATCCTTTGATCAAAGGTCAATTATGCAACCTATCGTCAAAGGCGAGAAACCTGCCATTGAGGCATGCAAATCCCAAGGTACTGACAATTTCTAGATCATCTTTCTAGATAATGAGCCGAAGTCGATAGAAAGCAATCCGTTGCAGGCAAGCCCACAACACGAAATCATAGATCAAGTTGAAGAAATTTAGTTGCAAGGACTGACTCAGGGATGGTCAAGATGGATGACAGATATTTTGCAGACGAATGGCTAATTGGCAGTGACCTCTTGAACACATAACGACACGACAGATGGCTTGGTGACAATTGACCCAAAGTTAATACCCAAAAACTGGTTGAATACTTTCAATGTGTTTTGTTCAACTGTTTTGTTCAACTATTAGGCAAAGGATTTCCCAACCCAGGTGAATAAAAGTGTCGCGTTCAAGAGTGGTTACAAAGTATGACCAACATGGTCATTTTTCTCTCTTTTCCCCCACCATTTCTGGCAAGTACCTCTTTATTTTTGACAAGCTTGAGGAGGATAACATTTGCTTGATTATAGGCTCATCCTTCGGATGAGTCCAACTTAGTTTAAATTCGAACCCTAAGAAGGAGTAGTTCGTTCCTATTTGTAATTGAACAGGTCCTTTACTGTAAAATTTTAATGAGTCCAGTATAGGAGAAACTCGGCATTTTTCATTTTTAGAGAGTCTGAAAAAACTTAAGAAGACTCCAGGGTTGACCTTTCTCATAAATTTGTGTCTCCCAAGCCCGAAAAAGTATAAAATGATACTTGAGAGAACCGCTTGATCTTTAAGACCAACAAGTACTTTTCGTAATTAGTGCCCCTGATCCGAAAAAGTAAAAAAGTGATCAATGACACGTCGTTTTATAACCAATATCGAATTTGAAACGACAAAAATCTGGCAATCTTTTCATGTTTTTACGGTTAGAAAAGAGCTGTAAGTGGACTGTCTTTTAGTTCCATTTTAACAAGTTTAAAAGAAAAACTTGGCGATATTTTCATGTTTTTAGGAGTTAGAGAAGATCTTAAAGATGACTCTAAATGTTTTTCCATCGAAAATGATAGATTTTGTCTGGATAATCTGTTATCCTGAACAAAAATGCAAACATTACTCATACCTATTTGAAATGGATAAAAATGTTGCAAAAATACCTTTCCAAACTAAAACATAAACAAATTTGCAATTTATTTACTCAAAAAACTTATAAAAAGGGCTTTCGTCAATTCATTTTTACCATTTGAGTTTTGTGTGACAAAATAGTGCTTTTGTTCATAAAACTTCCCGTTAAGATTGCGGAAAATCCAACCGTCGAAATCGAATGTCGTCTTCTCCAGGTAACCCACATCATCCCACTCTTCATTTTTAACCATTTAATTTCTTGTTTTAGGCTTTTATTTCATTTTTTGGAGGGTTTTTAGGCTTAAAACCCGCGCGCGGGGGCCCACAGGCGTAACACTGCCAGCCTGCGGACCCCGACTTTTTCTCAATAGGGAAAAAGTCAGGGGTACACACCTTCCATGTAGGCAAGGTGCGAACAACGCACTATGTCTAACCCAGAGCGTGCGGTCCTCGCCGCAATGGTTTTTAACCCAAAAATTCTCAAATTTGGCCCAAACAAATTAATTTCTAGAATTCCAATTTGTCTTTTTACTTGATTTAGAGAGTACATCATGCTAGATTGGCATGAACGAGAGCATGAGGATGTGTATCTAGCCGTGTTCAATCACCAACCTTCGATCGATGCATTGAAGGCCTGCGACTTGTACAAATTCTAGGCCATACATGGCATGAGGGCCCAGGTGGATTTCTTACAGTGGCTGGTTGACAGATGGAGCATACAGGACCAGTGCTCCTTCATTAGTGGCCACTAGCTCGAAATCGAGCTGACAGACATATATTTCTTGATTGGTTTGCCTAAGAGAGGCGAAGAATTGACTCTATTTGGGAATAGGCCATGTGGCCAGTCTGTCGATAGCCTCCGGCTAGAGTTCTGCAACATCCAGGCTAGAGACAAAGGGATAGACATAAAAACCATATCCCTTCTTGAACTCATGGTGATCGCGTTTACTGTCACCAGACTTTGCGGGAGTGCCGCATTACATATTGCCACCGGATCCCAGATGCGGATGGCAGTTGACTGCTTTCGAGGCACCATCTTCAACTGGTGCAATGCTGTGTTGGCCAATGTGAAAGGCCAACTGACCAGAGCCAAGAACGGACAACTAAAGACCTTTTGTTATGGGGCTTTGGTTGTGAGCTTTGGTCTGGAGAGGGTTCCCATGTTGATCTTGCAGCACCTTACTGTTGGAGTTGGGCTTCCTCGAGAGCCCAAACTGATGCGATGGGTCACATTTATGGCCCGTCATCCGGACGAGGGGATAGAGGTTGTTCGATTCAAACCTGAGTATTTCCAGTGGTTAGAAAACTAGGTTTCTTCTATTCAGGATTTCCCTTACACTATGGTAGATTTTCATGGTGACCCAGACATGGCTCTTCCACCAGGAGAGCAATGGGATGACTCAGGTAAAATCATTTTCAACATTTTTCCTATTTTAATTTTTTTTATTATTTTTCTATCGTCCCAAAATTGGTAGTAAAAGTTTCAAATGCAGATGTGGGTCCACAATGACCATCTGCTCTCCGGCCTTGCGAGAGGAAACAACCAGTTGCAGCCACGCCAGCCCCACAGGACAAATCAACAGAGGTTTGGCCGAGTTGGAGAGTCATCTAGAGCGCTTGACAGGAGATATTTCGGAGACCACCATAGATGAAATTCGTCGTCGACTTCAGTGCTATGTGATTGGAGTCCCAGGACCTTTTAGGAGGTTCCTTTGCAAGGTGGCCCGTGTAGTGGTTTCTTATCGAGATCATCACCAGTGATAGGATGATCACCTATTGTGGGCACATATGACATTTTGTTTTTTGTACTTATCATTTTTGCCGATCATAAGGTGTTTTTCAACCTATGATCGAGGACAATGTATTTTTCGACAAACTCCTATATATATATCACTATTACCGGCTTATCTTGCAAATCATGTTATGGAATGGTTTTAAATTTACATGTATGATTATTGCAAATGTCTACTTAACATTCGAGAAGCAATTGCATCTGCTAATGTATTTAAAGATCTTGGAATATGCTGATATTCAATATAATCAAATTGACATTCCAAGAGACGCACTCTCAAAAATAATATTAATAACATTGGATTTCTAATGGCATACACTCTATTAAGCTATAATACAACGAGTTCAGAATCTAACCTCACTATCAAACTCCGATTCCCAAATGAAATAGATTCAGATAATAACTCAATCACTGCACTATACTCGGCAATGTTGTTCGTTGTTTGACTGAGGCTTACCCCATGCATAGATAACAACTCATCAGAGGGCGAATAGATAACCCAAGCTGTGGAAGAAATGTTCTGTGTATTACGACAAGCAACATCAGCGAAACCAATGTATGTTTGGAGAGGCATCGAAATCTGAAATATCAAGAGTAAAACCAAGATAAGCAGGAATAATGACGAAAAACACTCTCTAAGCTAAGCACACTTTTTAAAACTAAAACACACCAGCTAGAAAAAAAAACTATCCTAACTAAAAATCTCCATACCCATCCTTTAAGCATAATACTTCTTCAAGTAAAGACGATTTCTGGGTTTACCCAAAGAGTCCCCGTCAAAGTCTACCAATTCATAGGCCCCTTTTGCTAGCTTTCGCTTGACAACATAGGGACCATGCCACATATGAACGAATTGTCCAGCGCCTAATTTATCATTAGCTTGATCGTAAACTAAGACTAGATCTCCTTCCGAAAATTTTTGAGGGGTCACATTTCGATCATACTGAGCTTTCATACGTTTTGCGTGAGTCTCAATTGCCAATGCAACATCACGTCGATTCTCATCTAATTGAGCCATGTATAACAAACCTTTTTCCTCTTCAGAAGTGGCTGGAAGTAACTCGATGGCCATTTGCAATGACAAGATTTCGCATTCAATGGGTAACACAGCTTCCAGACCATAAACTAGTTGGAAAGGAGTGAACCCTGTTGATGTTTTTACTGAGGTACGATACGCCCAAAGTGCTGAAAATAGCATGTTATGCCAATTCGACCGATGAATCCCAATGATTCGTCGGATCATGATGACTAAGACTTTGTTGATGGATTCAACCAGACCATTAGCTTGTGGATAATAAGGGGTTGAACTATCGTGACGCAAACCAAGCTAGCCTGTAAGTTCGGTCATCATAACGTTTCGAAAATGATGCCCATGATCAGTGATAATCACTTGTGGGACACCAAACCTAGCAATTATATGATTGAACACGAAAATTGCAGCTGTCTTGCCATCTGCCTCAAATGTAGGCATCACCTCGGCCCACTTGGTAAAATAATCTACCGCAAGGATGATATACGCATGCCCCTCGGCCGAGTGAGGGTTACATGTAATAAAATCCATACCCCATTTGGCAAAACGACCAACGGCAATTATAGGGTGGAGAGGAGTAGGTGGAGCGTGCATCTTTCGATAAAAAATTTGGCAGTTGTGGCATTTTTGGACCGCGTTAATACAATCTTTAAACAAAGACGGCCAGAAGTAGCCAGCGCGCAATATCTTTTGGGTTGTGGCATACCCAGACATATGACCACCACACGCTCCAGAGTGACAGTCATTTAGAATCCTTTCAGCTTCCTCGTGAGTTAAACAACGTTGAAAAATAGAGTCCGCCCCATGGCGATAAAGAGTATCTCCAATAATCCTGAATTGTTGCGACTGGAATCGTATTTTCCGACGTTCTAACATTGAAATTTCTGGCTGAGAGGATTGGGTCTGGAGATAAACGATGATATCCCCATACCATGGATCTAAAGTGCTGATTCGTAACAAGGATTCGTCTGCAATGGGCTCTTCCGCCACAGTTTCTGTGTCAGCATGCGGGAAATCGCACATTGACTCCGCAAAAACTAAAGATTTCTTATACTTAGATTTTTCAAATTCCAAGTCGAACTCCTGCAGGATAACAATCCATTTAGAGTACTTGCCCCCTAGCAGTTGCTTGGTCAAAGTCTAGATCATAGGGTTGCAATCCGAAATTGCTGTAGTTTTACGTAGTAAAATGTAGTGCCGAAAATGTTGGACAGCTTGAACAGCTGCCAATGCCAATTTATCCACATGTGAGTATTTTAGCTCAGTTGGATTTAAAGTGCGACTAAGGTGATATATCACATGTTCATTACCAAATTCATCTTCCTGAACTCGGAGCATTCCAATGGTGGAATGAGAGGCGACGAGATACAAGAAGTAATCCTGGTTGTAGTTGGGAGGATGCAATAACGGTGCATGGGTCAACGCGTGTTTTAGTGCATCAAAAGATTTCTAAGCTACCTCATCCCAATAGAATGGAGTATTCTGTTTCAACAACCTGGTAAAACCCTTTGTAACCTCAGCGTAGTTACGAATGAATCGTCGGAAAAAGTTTTCTTTCCCTTGCAAACTTTGGAGTTGGTGATTCGAAGGAGGAGGCAATTTGAAAATAACTTCGACCTTCGAGGGATTGACGCGAATGACGGCTTTAGAAACTACAAACCCAAGCAATCGACCCGTTTCTATACAGAGAACACATTTGTGTGGATTCAACCGAATCCGATAATGCCTACACCTCATAAAGATTGCTCGTAAATGGACAAGGTGATCAGCTCGATGTAATGAATGAGTAGGAAAATCATCGAGATAGGGTTGCACAATGTGCTTGATGTCATGAAACGCATAAGACATGGCCCTTTGAAAAGTTGCTCCAGCATTCTTGAGCCCAAAAGGTAATTTGCAATAAGCAAATGTCCCCCGTGGACAAATGAAAGCCGTTTTTGGTTGATCGGCAGGTAGAATATTGATTTGATTGTATTCAGAAAAACCATCCATGAAGGAGAATATTTTGCTGCCACCACAATCATCAATGATTTGATCAATATACGGAGTTGTGTAATTGTCCTTTGGACAAGCTCGATTAATGTCCCTATAATCGATACATATTCTTATTGTCCCCTGCTTTTTGTTAACCGGAACAATATTCGATACCCAATCCATTAACGGGATTGGATAAATGAAACCTTCTTTGAGTAATTTTTTAACTTCTGCTTTAATAGCAGCAGCTTTTCTTGGGTGAATCTGATGCAAACGTTGCCGGACGGGTTTAGCGTCCAGGTAAGTCTTTATTTCATGAACAATAATCGCGTGATCAATTCCTGGCATTTTCTCATAGGACCAGGCAAACACATCGCGAAATTCTTGAAATAGGGCCTTATATATTTGAATTTCATTTTCTGTACATGAGGCACCTATATGAATGTTCTCAACAATTCCAGGCTTAACCGAAATGTCAATAGGAATAGTTTGAGAGATGTTTCCCAAATTTAACTCTGAATCAGGATGTTTCATTGGATTCTGAGGTTCCTTGACATATTCAGTCATAAAGATTGATAAAAAATAATTTTCAAAACAATCATTCTCGGGTAGAAATGAAGATCTGTGATGGAGATCTTCCCATGGCAAATCATCTACACATAGGATTTCACGAATTTTCTCACCAGAGTGAACAAGTTCAGAAAACGTGATTGAATCCGAGCTTGATGTGAGAAGTGATTCTTCACGGACCACATTCATTAAGTCAATTTCGGTTGAAAATGGGTCGGTAAACGATTGCACGGCCTCATACGCAATTTCATATGGACTCAAAGGCATGACATTACCAAATGAGTCTATCTCATACTCAGAAGGAACGATCCAAGGATCATCATAAACAATGGTGTCTGACGTAATCATATGAATAGTTGCAAATGAAGACGATGTGTTGATCGGAGGAAAAGGAAAAGTTCCCAGTAAACCGACATCTTTAACTAGTCCTACTCCAACATCCTTATATGGAATAGTCGTTTTACCGACACGCTAAATACTTTCAGAAGAGGCTGGGTCAGATGAAAAGTAAGCCGGCTGGTCTATTGTTATGATCTTTCCATTATGAGGAAAATTTATAACCCAAAAGACCGATGAAACGACAGCTGTCATAGCGTAAGACCAACTTCGACCCAAGAGAAGGTTCTAATCTAGAGGGGCATCAACCACCTCCACATCTAGATTAATGGTTTTTCCTTCAACCCCTATAGGCAAATCCTATAGAATGCCAAAAGGATGAAACCCACGGCCATCAAAGGCCTTTAGAATCGTCGGGGATTGATTTAGCGAAGGCGAACCAAGCGATCTCCAACACCGTATCGACATAATACACGTTGAGGCTCCCTCATTAATCACAGTCCGATGAATAGGCCTATTTTTTACTATCACTGGAATCTGGAAAGCCATTTGATGAGGTAAGCGTGGCGTACTATTTTCTAGATCAAAAATTATTAGGTTCGAGTCCTGAACATCAACATCTCCTATAGCCGAAAAAAGTAATTTACGTTGTGCTGGACATGATTGCAGCACTTCCAAAGCCGACATTGCTGCGGGTGAAATAGCTAAATCCTCAACAATGTTATAGTTCTGAGCCGCTCTCGCATGTGGATTGAAAGCTGACTTTCGAAGTATACCCTTGGCAGGCGGTTTGATTACCAAGTCTGGATTAGGTTTCTCTATCTGTAGTGGATCAGAACCGGGAGCTGAGGTTGATGGATTAGAATGAGAAGATTCTGCTTCTTTACCATCAACAGGACTTTTACTACCATAATCATGCGATCGAGTCACAATCCTAACATGGGACATCATCAGTATGGGTTCTTCATTGACACTCAAGGAAGAACCTATCATCTTACTGTCTTGACTTGGAAAAGGATCCTTCAAAACAACAGGCGTTTGGGAACCTTTGACAATCTTCACAACCTCTACACGATGAGGGCAGTCTCTTGTAAAATTTTCATCGTCACAAATGAGACAAGGATAATGAGGTTTTCCTTTTTCATCATTGGTTTCTGATTTTTCAGGTTTCTCCTTTGTATTTTTGTTCATTTTATTCTTCTTCTTTCCTTTCTTCTTCCCACCGGATTTTGATTTGGCTGTAGATGACTCTACAACGTGAATATCGGCAGAAATCTCCACAGAAGAATCTCCTGTCGGGGAATCAGGCAAGGTTATGATAGGAGAAGAATTCTTGGAAGACTTCTTCTTACTTTTAGTGAGATCCCAAAGGAGCTGCAGCGATTTGATTTTGCTTGAGAAGATCGGGTATTTTCTCGTGTAACGTACCTGACTGAGTATAGACCAAGTCAAGGTACTGTGCTTGAGCAATTACTTGCTCCTCAGTAACAACTCTGGCTTTAGCTACATCTTCAGTGATCTTTGGCAACAAAGACTTTACAAACCATTCAGCCAAGATCTGATCCGGAATAAAAACCTTCACTAAACGCCGTCGATGTCTCCATTCATGAATATGATCTGAAATGTAAGTGGATGTTGATTGCTTTAATGAAGTTAATAATTCCCTGCCATTGTCATATCGGACTGGCAACTGAAAATGAGTTAAAAACGAGGTAGCTAACTGACTAAAATTATAAAAAGTGCCTCGCGGTAACTCAATGTACCACTTGGCTGCAAGACTAATTAGAGTGCGCTGGAAAAGTCTTAGATGGATTGAATCATCTGAAATGGAGTTAGACGCACACCAGAGGTGATAAGTCATCACATGGTTCGATGGGTCCTCTCCTGATTTGCCTTCAAACTTAGGAATATCACTAGGCAACTTATTGGGCATTGATGGCCAAAACGGAAGATAATTAATGGGATCGTTCGTTAGGCGCGACAAGTCAGGCAAGTCCAAAGTTGCGATAAACGGTAACTAACGATTAGGGTCCTTAAAACTCTGGGTCACGAGACCAGCCCCAGGAGGAGGATATCCAGGATAACTAGGAATAGGAATTGCATTTGGGATATTGTATCCTCACGGAAAACCAGGATTAACCAGACTGTACTGGGGTTGTTGGGGTTGTTGATATGTGTACCCAGAGTACGGTTGATACTGATAGACTGGCTGCTGCACAGCAGGACCGAATTGGTACTGTCCATGGTACGGTTGATAAGTAAATTGTGGTTGACTTGTGACAACCGTACTTGAACCAGGTTGTCCTACAGGCATCTGAACCAAAGTTTGAATCATAGATCCATACGGAGGTAAACATGTCTGAGGAGTAGATACAGGAACAGTAGAAACCAGAGCTGTCGATACTCTGGAAGTAGGTGGGGTAGATTGAACAGATGTTGCGGCAGTTGCAGCAGTCGTTTCAGGCGGAGTACAAGGTGTACTAGGCCTAGGCTGAGAAACTACCGAAGGTACAAAAGTTTGAATATTAGACTGGACAGGTTGCTGGGGTGTACCAGAAACTAAGGGTTGTCCAGTTTGAGATGACAACTGTACATTTGGCTGCAACATCTGTTGAGTTTGTGATGGATCCCACACTAAATTCATTCCGGGGTACAGACCCATAACAGGTTGAGAATATTGAGGACCATAACCGGGTTGAGGGTAGGATTGATAATTCAAAGGTACGTTTCCCGTTCCTTGAACATATGATTTATCGGAAGGTGGTTGGAAACCTTGGTTCGAGTACTGACCTTGGGGTTGATACCCTTGAGGCACATACTGATACTGGGGTTGACCTTGAGGTATAAATTGATACTGGGGTTGACCTTGGGGTACATATTGAGTCTGGGGTTGACCTTGAGGAACGTACTATCCTGTAGGTATGTATTGTCCTTGAGGTTGCCCCCCAGGTGCAAATTGGGTACCTTAAGGTTGCCCCCTAGGCGCGAATTGAGGATTTTGAGGCTGCCCCCCAGGCGGTAACTGGCCACCTTGAGGTTAAGGATTGGGAATAGAACCTGACATCATGAGAATATCTTCTACGCTCAATGGCTTAGTACCATTGCTTCCAGTTAATAAACCTTGCTCAATGGGTTGAGGAGATGCTCCAGAAAAAGTACTAGAAAGTTACTGATACCCAGAGGGAATAGAAGGACCGCCGTTCAAAAAGGATTCGGGTGATTGAGTGAACATGGACGACTGTCTTGACATATTCAATGGAGGATAATAACCTCTAGGTGTTCGGTGATAAGGAACACGAGGTGGTGAAAAACTTAACCCTGGGTTTTCTAAGAAATTAGTTAAAGAAAGATACCAAGCACTACTCCTAGGTGGACTATAAAAAATTGATTCACGCTCCCTTAGCTCAAAAGTAGGTTGATTTTCAGGGATAGGGATGCCTACTTCTTCTTTCGGAGTAGCAAGTTCTTCGATAGATATAAGTCCAGAAGGAAGATCTTGGGTGATTATTCTTTCTACCCTAGGTGAACCAGGACCACTAGAAGCTGGAGAAGCAAACCCCGATGTCGGAGTAGTAGCAAATTCACTTTCAGGTTCAGATATTTTAGGTTCCTCACCTATATCACTAGTAGACAAAAAGCTACTAGTAAGTTTGGAAACAGACACTGATTTTGGATTATAATCTGCTACTAAAGCTTGAAAATCAGGATGTACCACCAAAGAAGACTCTCCTTCTTCAGGTGACCCAACTCTACTGTCTCTAGGAGTTACGAGGACTTTCAACCCTTCAGGTTGGCTCGGCGAAAACTAAGGAGGTTGGCCCCGAAGTCTACAGGACTTCCTCGGTAATTCAACCACGGTTAAAAACTTTTAACTACTTCACACGCAAACAAAGTAAAATCTCAATGAAAACCACCTAAAGTCTCTAAAGAACCAAACAAATTTGAATCACACGCCTAAAGAATCTAGGAGATCAAATACACACAAATAGTAACTTTCCATACTGAAAACACTAGTTGGTGATGAAATCCAACATCGCAGAGTTCAATACAGAAATGGCGATTGGAACAGTTACCCTGGAAACCTGCTTAATGAATAGACTGGCACAAGTTCCTCCACTTAAGCGTCTCAAGTGAAGAGAACCCCCCAGAAAATCCAAGTGAGTCTAGCCGACGTCTGCTCCAAGTACAGTGGGATCTTCCCACCACTATCACCTTAGGAAGAATCCTAAAGAATATGGTCATTAAGGCTACCAACTGAAACAAATATACCTGGGGGAACAGTCTATGATCCAATACGCACGCAAGGGCAGAGTAGCAAGTTCAATCCCCTTGAAGGCTCCTTGACATAATCCAAGTTTTACCAACAAGTGACCCCAGGCTCCTCGACAATGGTTAATCCGAGGTTTACTGTTTTTAATACGTGAATATCTGGCGTCGTTCCCAATGAGGAAGGATTGATTCCCACACTGGTTCGGATATGATCTTGTGCTTCTCCTTTAAGAGGAGCTTTCCCAGAGCATAAAAGCAACAATTGGATTTCTTCCCTACCACAAGATACAACTACTTTTTTGTTTTTACTGTCTTGGAGACTTCATTACTCTCCTACTCCAAGACACTAGCCTAAGCTATGCTGGTGTATCAAAGCCTTAGAAATAAAAATGTTACTAGATGAATTTTACTTTAAGCGTTATTTTTATTGGTTTTTGCTTAAGTCAAAAGGTGCGGAGATGAAACTCGTGGTATGAAGACTTGACTCAAAATCACTAAAAATGCACCTAAGATGATTTAAACAATCTTTTCCTTTCGATGAAATTCTAGCTAAGAAAGAGTTTGAGAACGCAAATACTTTGTAAACACAAATATTTCTTAACAAACAAATTAAAAGAAGAGCTTTTGTCCTTTCCAATGCACGCAAAACAAGACAACTAGTTATTTTCACAAAAATTTTCCCTTTTCTTTTCGAAGCACTCAACCACTACAAAAAACAAAATTTTTCCAAAAGATATTTTTTTTATTTTTTATAAAACACTCAAAACTATGCAAACAACTAACTTTGAGATCTATAAATTATAAAAACCTATTTGAAGTCAAAGCCTACAAGATGTCTTTTTTAAGGATGTTTTACTTAGCTAGATGTAAATTAAGGACCAATTTATGCAGAATCACAAATCAATCAAAAACAACCAATTTTCTTTTCTTTTTAAAAATGAAAATCCAAACTTTTAAGGAAAAGCTTTTCGAAGTTTTGTAAAGAGAAAACACAAAGCGGATTCCTCAACAAGGGTAGATTTCTTAAATGGTCAGACTCATAAGAAGGCTGGTAGAGACCAAGGTGATCTGAGGTTCCTACAGCTTCTAAGCTCAGAGCTACTACAAGACCAAAATGAAAAACAAACCCAACAAGCAAAACTCCTAGGAATTTCACCTAAAACCCTAACACCAATGAAATCAACCTAAGGAAAGCTCTTGACAGGTTATATGTAGGTCTAGGCAGTGGATAATAACTTCTAAACAAAAACTAAGCTGACTAACAGAGGAAATATTAGGTTTTTCAAAATTTCGACAGGGTCCGTAGGCCCACAGTTAACACAGGTGCGGTACCGCTCTGTGCTAAAAGAAAAAGTGCAGATAAGTACGCACTGTGTCAAAAGGCTAGGGTGTGGCCCTCTCCCAAAGTTATGAAGAACAAAAAATAATCCTGGATCTACAATCTCTACCCAATTCCACACACAACAAGCCAAAAACAGAAACAAAAACACAGTTTCTCAGGTCAATGTAAAAACAAGGAAAAAATCAAGTCCCCAGCGGAGTCTCCATTTTGTCACAGGGAATAAGTCGATCTTGCGGACAAGATAGACCTTCCTATAATCTAAAGAAGACCTAATGACGAGAAAACCAATCACAAAATATCTTTCTCTAAATATGCTTTTATAAACAAAGGCAAACAAGTGTTTTAGGACTACCTTGGGTCCAACACAAGTTTGTGGAAGCCTCGCTCCTTCGATCCAAATGAGCTCCCTTGTCGCAAATCTGCAAACACAAAAAATCAAACAAATTAATAGCACCTGAAAAGCCAATATCATAAAACATATTTAACATGAAAGTCAAGGAATTCATGAAACAAATGACATGAGGAAATTTGTTGAGAAAAATGAATTTGATTGTATTTATTTAAATCAAAGAAGAACTTTACAACCTATGCCTTGACATTGTACAAGCTCCTCCCAGGGTCCAGCAAGAAGTCTCCTCTACTTTGACAAGTTTCACTCTCTTCCCAGTGAAGCCAAAAAGGTATGTGATCTATCCTCTCAAGATCAACTAGGAAGTCTTAATTTCAAAAGCATTTACCCTAAAAAATGTTCAGCTTCTAACCTCCCTAGCAACCAGCCTAATGGCTGCATTTATAGTGCAATGGAGGGAAGTTACTAGGTCCTCCTTCAAAGGGATAGCTCCTCTCATCAAGGGATTAGCTCCTTCTCTTTTGGGATGCATGAACCACCTAAGAGCGGCCAATCCACGTCAAAATTCCTTCTACAATCATCTAGAATTAACCCAAAGTGAGTTTTTTAGAATAAACTTGTGCCTTTTTGACTTTCACAGGGTTTCGCACCCACACCTTTAGGGACAGAGCGGGCAGGTCCAGAATTTTTGTAAACAGAAGGTGCGGGACCGCAGGCAACAGTGAGAGAAAGTGCAGAACTAGAGCTTTATTAATTTTCAAAGTCTTCCTCTCATTTTCAAAGCTTGACTTGAAGAGATAAGGTCTGAGACTTGCTTAGGAGGACAATACAAGTGATGATAGACCCATACTAACTGCAAATAATCATGGTGATGATATTTTTGTGTAACAATCGTAGTAGCCATTTTCCTAACTAGATTGCGCATTTCACAAATCTAGCAGCCAGTTTTACTTCCCAGACAGCCTAGACTGACTTTTTCACAGTTGTGGCAGCCAGTCACCTAGCCTCCTAGTAAAATTTGCGCAATCTTGCTCATTAGTTTCACAGGTATTGTTGGTTTCCTCCCCCGGATTTGCTTTGTTTCCACATAGTATTTCTTGCCATGCATGCTACTTGTTTCCATATCTTTCAAGTTTTCATCTGTCCCAATGGCTTCCAAGAGAACAGGATCACAGAACACTGATGGAGTTGCAGGTGGAGCAAGAATTGAGTAGGTGTCCTCTAGTCTGCTGATCAATGAAGATACAAAGCTATATCTAGACAAGGACATCAAATGGAAGTGGAAAGAGGTTAATGAAACATTTGCAAGCACTTTCAGGGAAGACCTCGAAGACTATTAGGTGTACGTGAACATTTACAAGTCTGAGTTGTACAGGATTGCATGCAGATACCTCGTGTTCCCATGCATGGAAATGATTCAGTAGATTGTCTCTCACACTAACCCCGAGATTATGACCTTCAGCAGTGTAAGTGGGACGAATGTTGCAACCTTCTAGGCACGACATTATGTTGAGATGTATAAGATGTTAGAGCCCACGAATTTCATGAGTCCTCCATTCAACTTCCCGAGTAGCAGAGGTAACTTCGAAGATATTCTAAAGGATTGGGTAAAGGAGCCAGCTCATTTCATGATGACACCTAATAGATCTACAAAACAAATATATTGAGGAAGGCATACCAATACTTGTTCATATTTGCATGTCGACTGAATGGCCAAGAAAGCACTGAAACCTTTCCATAGAGTTGGTTGATCTCATTGGACCAACTAGCTAGAGAAGGAATACCATGCAACTAGTTAAGCATATTGGCTCATCAACTGAAGGAACAAGTCACAAAGACTCGATAGTCACCCAAGGGTATGCATGCAAATATTTATATGTCTGCCTACATACTAGATGAAATCTGTGCTCGAAATGAGTTCCGGAGCTTGGAGTGGGCATAGTCACTAGTAGAGGCTATTGTGAATGCATTTTTCAAGTTGTTGTCTGAATGCAACCTCAGGGGAGTAATCCTATGGTTGTCCGACCATTTAGTCACCCCAGTGTACAGGTTGATATTCGAATAGGATCCACCCTACATGTCAAAGGAGGAAATGGAGGTGTTGTTAGGAATTGCAGATTGGTATGCCTAATTGTCTGGCACTTTCATCCGAATGTTCAGTGTGGAGAAGCCTCCACATGTTCTACCAAAGTTTTCCTTGGATGTATTTGTCATGTAGGAAGTAGCATATCATATCTCAGTGGGATTGATAGCTATATTGCAGCGGAAGAAGAAGGCACCTTGGCCCACTCTCCCTTTGCATATTGGGTTATATGAGATCCGAAGTATCAAGCAAGAGGATGTCAAAGCTGAATAGATGAAGAATTACCCATTCGACCTCCGAAGCTTCAACCCATATCACCCACATTGCATTGTGAAGGATCACTGCACAAGAGTTCATTTCAACTAGATCTGTGGGGAATTTCGTTGGGCCAAGGCAGACTCATGGAGGTATTACTACAATTCTTCCGGACCCAATGAATAGGTGGGCTTCACCATAGAGTGGTTAGCAAAGTAGCTTGACGCAACATCATGGAAAGCACCAGTAGTAGTAGTAGCAGAGGCAATAGAGCCAAGCATACCTGTGCGCGACAAAGGGAAGAGGAATATTATCAATTGCATGAAGGAGGAGAAAAGATGCAAGTTTCTAGTAGATCCACTTGTAGAACAAGCATTTATGGCTATTCAAGAAAAGACGTAATAGTGCAACAAGAAAATCATGTGAAGGCGAAGTGATAAGAAGAGAATGGAAGAAGTAGGGAAGGAGTTGCCTGAGCTGAGGGAGAAAATTCAGAAATAAATAAAGTTGTGCCAACAGGAGAAGGAAGTGTAGCAGCAGCAGATTCAACAAGGAGCACATCACATGCAGATAGATGAAGCAGTTCCCGTATAAGTAGTTGATTCATATGAACCGCTGGCATCAGGAAAAAAGGGTGAACCATCACAAGGGAATGACTTTGCTCATGAGATAGAGTAGACACTTGAATAGTTGGATGCAGACATGGAGCAACAGGAGTTGGACCAAGACACCAACCTCATGCCTCACCACAAAGAGGTTGACTCACATGATTAATTGCATCCTGATGATGAGCAAGTCTCAAATGACGAAGGAGGCACTGAGATCCTTGGTGGTCAGCTGGAAGCAGAGGTGCACAACATCTCCTTTGATGAATCTCATCATCAAGTTGTGCATTCTCACAGAGTACCAACTCTGGAGGACCAAACATCCCCTACGCAAGTGGAAGAACAAGTGATCGTGACTAATGTGCACAAGTATCTAGCTGCTTTGGTCAATGCAACAAGAGTGTATGCCGAAGCCACTAGCTCAGGTTTTCATTTCCTCATATCTAAGAATGAGCGAATGGTGAAGGAACTATAGGTGGCCAAGAAAGGAGGAGACTTGGTGACAATGTGCACCCAAGCTGAACTGAAGAAGGCAATACTAGATGAAGTATTGTCCCTTGATATAGTTATGTGAGCATTTTACTCAAAGTTTGGTACCGTGCACCAAGCAGTGGTCCATATCCACAGATGGCAGCAACAATTTGTGAGAAGAGCATGCATATTGAAGAACATACATGCTATTGTTGGTTACATGCAGATATGGACAATCAAGTATAAGGGAGACCCACTCCACTTGCCAGAGATGATGAGGGCCAATGTGGTTGAGCTACAAGCATGTATCCAAAGTCAGATTCAGAACTATGAAGACATACCGCAACTCATCACTACCATAAAATATTCCCATGCATGAATACTCAAGAGCATGGATGTTATAATTCACACTCATGTGATCCCATCACTTGGGACTCTCACCTAGGCTAAGACAAAGAAGTAGGGCTGACAGGAGCTTGATTCATACTTCGACGAGTTGATACACACTGCCATTAGCCAAGACTTTCCTATCAGTATGGACACCATGCACAATTACATTGCTAGTCCAGCTACATTGAATAAAATGATGTGCATGCTCTTAGACAAGTTGGACAGAGGAGCCCAAGCAATGTACCTAGATGATATGGAGGCAAAGTTCAAGTTTCAGACAGATGTCACGGTTGAACACACAGACACAATCAAGGACTACCAATCTTGGCATCAATATGTTACTGTTGATCAGTAAGAGGATGTTGAGCATTCAGACTTCTATGTTTGTCTAAGTCAGAATGATGTCTAGTTTGGCTTGTTCAAGCCATTGTTCACATGGGTACATCTGCATTGTAATGTTTAGTCGTGTCAAGTGTAAGTCAAGTATCAATAGTGGATGTAAAAGTCATAGAATAGGTGAAGAGTCATGAGGGTAGTTGAATAGTCACAAAGGGGAATGTCAAGGGTCACCCCACCCTTTGCTATAAATAGTGTCTCATAACTCATTGTATGTGCTTTTGGTCAGCCAAGCTTCTGCTAAGACTATCTTGAAGAAAGCTTGGACAATATTGTAACGCCTGTTGGCTTCTCCACTGCATGAAGCTAGTACATCTCTTTGGAGGAGCAGGCAGATGTGGCTGTAACATTTCGCTCATGGGGCTAGCAGGTTTACATGGATGTATTGTATGATTGGAACTTACAATTGATATAATAAGAGCCATCATATTTTCATGCATATTTTGTTATTGTAGTTGGAGTGCTCTGGTTGCCTTAATGATATATGTTCTTTAACTTACGTATTTGTATATGAACTGATTCACATGAAATTATATGAATCTTGTTGCAAATGTGTTGTATATGTTGTTAATGTTGTCACCATCCATGTCGACTGCTCTACCAGACACCAGAGAAACTTTCAAATTAACCTTGCTGTAACAACCATTGCACTCGTTCGGACTGATCCATGAGTGTTGTACATGTTATCTTACCTTGTATGTTCTGACTACTACATCCGAGTGGACTGCTCCGCCAAAATTTATGTACGTCCTTTTGTGTTGTGTGTTCCTAGCCAAGTTGGGACTAACCCCTTTCAACCGAGAACTCACCTTCACCATTTGCTCCCACATTTGTTTTAGAACCTCTCATACATCTTCCTTGACTCATTTCAGTAGTCACAACCTTTCTACTGAGAGAGTTATCTTACTTTCCTCTGTGTGACATAGTGGTCAAGGAATTACCTTATGACCCATTGCTGGGACTCCTACACCAAATAGTTTGAGGTATAATTGGGACTTCTTACCGGGGAGATCCCCTTGACATGTTGGTGAGTCTAGCACCATCAACATTTCTAGCACTAGAAGGAGTGCTTGATGACAAATGTGTCCTCATCGAGTTTTTAACCTTTGCACATCTTTCATGGAGTCTTGCACTCTTCTTCCCCTGTGGTGTTTTTCGAATCATGAAGATGTCTCCATCACAAGGAATATTTTCAATCTCTTGTCCACTCACATGTATGATGAAGAATGTGAAGTGGCATGGCTTGAGCACTTACATAACTTTCTTTCCATGATTCATGATGAAGATGAGTTTTCTAATGAACAGGTCGATTTTCTGCTTGCACACACAATTCAGGAATCTCCATTCCGTTGGGTGCTCAGCCTAGCGGCTGACACCGTGCACTCATTTGAGCACTTCTACGATCTCATTGAAGACACGTTCTATCACTTTGATCCAGACCATATTGACTGGAAACTATTACCACAATGGAGGTCTCCGCATCAATCAATTATTAATTTTTAGTAGCACTTCCGTGAGTTGTAGTTTCAAGCTCCAAGGAGCTAGATGAAATTTGCTTACCACTAGGGCCGGTTCGAGTATTTCCTTAAGAAATCTGCCCATCCCAAGAGAAAGTTTGAGATCAAGCCTCACTCAACATTATTCATTGATGGAGCTGTGCAATCTCATGTGGATATGAAAAACGTATCAACTGACTGTCTCCCTTCTTCTCATTCAACAGCTCCATCAATTCCAAGTGATGTTGAAGAACATTCTCACACACATGTTCATCTTTCACACTCTCCCAGCATCACTTCTCTCAATTTTCACACAGATTTGGTTGTGAGTCCTTCGAGTTTTCATATGTATTCTTGTCAATGACCTTCATCTTCGCACTTGGGTGTTCCTCCAGATGATGTTGTCTTGTGTTCATCCATTCCAGACTTTTCACTTTTTGTGAACAAGGAACAACCCATTAACGGAGTTGGTGCTACACAACCAACATGCACTATCATTAATGAAGAGTATGAGTGGGAGATTGAGCATCAGCACTTGGTGAAGGATGACTCCCTTCCATCTGAGCCCCCTCCGTTCTTTCCCAACCTCCTTGGTGAACCTGCCATCCATGATTTTGCATGTGTGTCTTCATCCATGGATGCACCCATTGTTAATCACTCGCAGGAATCACCGAATGTTAGTCCATCATTGAACGATGGAGAGGATAAGTTACTCGTTGAAAATCAACTTGATCCTTTATCTGCCTTTTCTAGAAACACAGAGGATGATTTTGTTCGCTTTTCATATACCCATCTATTTGATGTATATGATCATGAGGATGCCGAAGAATTCATTGATTGTTCTGATCATGGCGGTCATGATCCATTTTCTTCCATTTTTTATCATGATCATGAATCTTTTGAATTTGATCTTTCGAAGCCACCAGTTTATGATGATCTATATGATGATGAAGTTGAGACACCCAAGATTATTGAGGCACTTTAGCTCAAGCTGATGGTTATGTCAGGCCCTAGCCCTTTTGGGGTTAGTCTCACTTCTGATCATTAGATTGTTTAATCACCCAAGGCTCCTCATCACTCATCTGTATGCATTGAAGATCCATCTCACACAAAGATCATACTTCCACCACTTGAATTGCATAATCCCATTGCTCATGCATTGGAGGAGTTTTACATTGCAGGCGCTCGTTTGCGATGCAAGCTATTTTTCGTTTCTTTCGTTTTCTTGCATGTCTCAGTAAAGAGTGTGCTTATGCTTCAAAGTTGCGTGTAGTGTCACACAACACCATTATAATTCCATAGACTCCCTGTCATGCCCATGCACTCATTTATGTTCTGTGTAAATTTTGAAACACGAAGTGTGGTTGTCTTCATTGTTATATATTTCTTTCTCACCGGTTCGCACAACTAGGTTGCTCATGAACCAAGCCTTTATCAACATGGGTCTACCAATGCACTGGTGGATGTGTTGGAATTATCACTTCACATGATCAAGCCCATGCATCGTTAGTGTAGGAGTAGGAGTAGTGTTTTCTCTTAGTTGTTTGCTTGCATGTTTGTTTTCTTACGTGCTTCATTTTCTTTTTTGTTTACCTGCTTTGCTTTTACTTTTTCATCTGCTCTTTCTTTTCTTTGTTGTTTGTCAGTTCACTTGTTTCGTTCATAGGATAGTTTTACATGAAATCATGTATGACTCTTGAAGCAAGCTGGGTAAAGTACAAGAGGGCTTGTACAAATATCACTACTTTGTTATCTATCATCTTGCCTCTGTATGATGAGCTTGTTACTTTTATTGCATGATATGTCGAGGGACAATACGTACTGTTCAAAGTGAACCTTGGTGAAAACACAATGCTTGCATGCTAACTAGCGTCACCTTCTCTAGTCGGTTTTTTTTTGGTTAACCCTTGTCAGCTTAGTCAAGTAGAGTAAGGTGATGGGGAAAAACCTTAACAGACATGTCAGAGATACAATAAACTACTTCTCTGCTGGAACAACCTCCTCTGCTCTCAATAAGTTGAGATCCCTCTTCTGCCTCTGAAATGAATAAGTACTATGCACAACAAAATTGAAAATGAAAAAATGAAAAGTCAAAAAAATTCAAAATTGAAAAATGAAGAAGGCGAAAGAAGAGAAAGGCTTCATGCACAGGGAGGTGATCCAAGTAACTCCGCCGTGGTACTAACCAGGCTTGCTAGTAGCGGAGCCATGCTTTTTCTCCTATGTGACTCCACCGGTGTACTCTTTAGGCCTTCTAGTAGTGGAGCATCACCAAAGATGAAACTAAGACTCTAACGACTATACTACTTATGCACCTATATACCGCTCAACCTCAATCGAAACAACTACGTTTCCTTGGCCTGGAATGTGTGTCAATCGACCAAGGGCTTGGTAGATGCTACATCTTACAATCAAGTTAGTGTGAAACTAAGATGAGCTAAGAACTGAACAATACTTCCGGAGGTGTTAGACTTTCTTTTCACGAACAAGGCCTATGCTGAGAGCTAGATTTCTACCAGTGTGTCGGCAAGTGTTGTAGCGGCTACAACAACCCTCCAAAATTTTTCCTTAGCCTGCTTTGGAGCCTCCCTACAAACCTTTCATAGCACTTTGTCTTGCTTCATCAAGTACTCAAGCTTCAATGTTTTCCTCTCACAAAGGCAGCATATCGATCGTTTTCGATCCTTTCCCCTCATAGGTTGTTTAACTAGACTTGGTCCGGCTATAGGGTGAGCAGCTTCCCCTTGAAAATTGCACATTTCTGGAGGGTAGCCAACCCATGGGGGTTTCACTACGGGAGAAATACCATAGCACGTGAGTTCATAGTGGGGGATATTTATTGAGGGAAAAATGACATAATATATCGAGGGATATATAGGGGGTAAAGACTTTTTATATTGGTAGGTATAAAAAATGGAGCTCAAAGTTAATAAAAAATTATAAAGGGGTGTAGAAAATGTTAATGAAAAAATGGATACCTACAATATCTAGTGAAAGTAGGGGTTTTTTAAATTGGGAAGGTGTATTGGGTTCATATTGGTAAGGGGTTAAATAATGTGACTTTTAAAGATATTTTCCAATATGTAGTCAGATTAGGGGTATTGTTTAGTATGTCACAAACGCATGTGATATGACATAGGTTCATTGAGTGGATACCTCATGAGCCAACCTTCCCTCCAGAAATTACGCAATCCGCTCTAACAGCCTGTTGGGCTCCAGAATTGTGCAATCCTGCTAGCCAACATTCCTAGCAAGATTTGCACAAATTTCCCTAGAAGGGTTGTTCAGCCCAGGATTTGCACAAATCTGGGAAACAGTCAGTTGGTCTACCTAGAAATTGCATAATCCTCCTAGGAAGTCAGCCTAGCTCCCAGCTAGGAATGGCCATTTTTCGCAAAAGGTTGAGAAACTACATGCATGAATAGTCTGATTGACTAGTTCCACCAAAGACCGAGGAAACTTGACTTGCATGCATGCATGACTTTCTCTTCCTAGAATAGCAAGAGACAACATGCAAAAGGAATCTCGTGATTCAAGGCGCTATTTTTAGCAGTCGAGGGTTACATGAAAAGTTGTTTTAGAAGTTTCCCTCCAAGTATCACCTTTTCCTAAATTTGTGGCATGCACGTCATGAGACCAAAATTATTTATTCAACACATCAGAGCTCATTCATTCACATCGATCATGGAGCTCTGACATCCCACAACACATCTAGGACTCTTTGATACATTCGGCTCAGCTATTCACGTGTAAGTGGCCTCAACTTGTTTTTTTCATAATTTCTATCACTTTTTGTGTATTTGCTTGTGTGAGTGTTCTTCTCTTGATTTCTTTGAGCACTTTCTATGGCTTACATGTATACTATCTTGTCCTAGCTGTATTTTAGTTTTCATTGCTATCTCACAGTTGTCGGATGCACGAACGTTCACCCAACCGACGAACTCCCTCACGCACATGCATGTTGATTTGCTTGTTGAATCTTTCATTCATGTTTTGGATGCAATGTCATTCACTTGTTCTATGACTTAGTGTCACCATGAATTTATTGTCTTAGTTGCTTTTAGTTTCCAATCGGCAAGTTGGGTCAACCTTGGCCTGGGCTCTACCTTCACCAGCTACATTATGAAATCTGGGGAGAGAAGGCTCACCTTCTTCCCCTAGAATCCAGATTGTTGCCCAGCACTGTCCTCTAGGACTACTTTGCATATTTGTGGAGGACAGTGGCTGCTTGGCCCAAGAAATTGCACAAATATGTCCCTCGGCTAATAGTCCTTCCCGATTGGAATGAATGGCACAATCCCAATAGCCAGTCACCTAGGCTCCTAGTAAAATTTGCACAAACTTGCTCATTAGTTTCTCAGGTATGTGTTGTGTCCTCCCCCAGATTTTCTTTGTTTCCACTAACATATTTCTTGCCATGCATGCTGCTTGCTTCCATATCTTTCAGGTTTTCATCTGTCCCAATGGCTTCTAAGACAACATGATCACAAGACACTGATGAAGTTGCAGGTGGAACAACAGTTGAGTATGTTTCCTCTAGTCTATCGATCTATGAAGATACGAAGATGTATCTAGAAAAGGATATCAAACTAAAGTGGCAAGAGGTTAATGAAACATTCATAAGCACTTTTGGGGAAGACCTCAAAGACCGTCAGGTGTACGTGAACATTCACAATTCTGGCTTGTACCGGATTGCATGTAGATACCCCGCATTCCCATGCACGAACATTTTTCACTGGATCGTCTCTCACACTGACCCCAAGATGATGACTTGGAGCAATGTCAATAGGATGAAACTTGAAACCTTCTGGCAATGAGATTATGATGACATGTATCAGTTTTCAGAACCCGCGACTGTCATGAGTCCTCCATTCAGCTTACCCAGCAGCAGAGGTAACTTAAGAGACATTCTAAAGGATTGGGTAAAGGAACTAGCTCATTTCAAGATGACACCCAACCAAATCTACAAGACAAAGATATTGAAGAAGGCATACGAATACTTGGTCATATTCTTTTAAGTTATAGTATGTTCTATGCTTATAGCAGTTTACTTATCTTTCTTATCATTATCCACATAATAGCAATCACATGTACATAAAGTAAAGTGTAGATAGAACATTAAATAATTGATAGAAAACAAGCCAAGACAAGAGACACAAGATGTGGTGGCTAGCTAGGGACAAACCCCAATGTGGGGAAACCATTTGATCAAATCTTCCTTTATCTTCAATAATTCAGCAGAGAGAAATAGTACATAAATCTGATTTACATCAGCAGCAGCAAATCCTAGATCAGCCAAACTAGGGCAAACAATATCTTGCAAACCGACTGTCGGATCGGCTTGATTCCTTCACTAAAAAATGTGGACTTCAGAGGAGATCCAGATTCACCTACAGCGCAGTTCTGAGAGGTAGATTGATGGTTAACACTGGTCAAACTTTGGTTCTACAGTTGTAGCCCTAAATTCTGCACCTTCCTTCCACACGTGTGAGAGAAGAGTCTCTTTCTGCACAATTGGAGAAGAGCCTCTTTTCTGTGCAGGAGAGAGAGATAGATGTGATGAGATGAGTGAGTCTAAATGAGGAAAAGATCTCCTATATTTATACACAAATGTTGATGTTTGAATAGATGCGACTGTTGGGCTTCTAAGCCTACATGAGTTGTAGGTCGGCTTGATAATTATTCCATAACCAAAATAAATTCATATCTCCATAAATTCTTATCGAAATCGGATGACCTTTAGATCAATCCTACACCTCTCGATGAGAGGAATCTAATAAAAATATTATCAGCCATGAATAAGATGACCCACATGGAGTTTGTCCCTAGTTGCAAATTTTAACATATTCCCATGTCGACTGAGTGGCAAAGCAAGCACTGAAACCTATCCTTACAATTGGGTGATCGCATTGGACCAATTGGCTAGGAAAGGAAGACCTTGCAACTGGTTTTCCATATTGGATCATCAGCTGAAGCAAAAAGTCACGAGGACTCGACAATTACCCGAGGGTGTGCATGCAGAGATGTATATGTCCACCTACATCCTAGATGCAATCTATCCCCGACATGAGTTATCGGGCTTGGAGTGGGCATGATCACCAGGGGAGACTGTTTTGAATACATATTTCAAGTTGTTGCTTGAATGCAACTTCAGGGGAGTAATCATATGGTTGTCTGACCATTTTGTCACCCAGTGTACAGGTTGATATTCGAATAGGATCCACCTTGCATGTCACAGGAAGAAACGGAGGCATTTTTAGGCATAGCAGATTGGTATGCCTCACACTCTGACAATTTCACCCGAATGTTTATTGTGGAGAAGCATCCACATGTTTCTCTAAAGTTTTCCTTGGACGTACCTATCATGTAGGAAGTAGCATATCATATCTCAGCAGGATTGCTAACTAGATTGCAATGGAAAATAATGCACCTTGGCCCACTCTCTCTTTGCAGATTAGGTTATATGAGATCCAAAGTATAAAGCAAGCGGATGTGGAAGAAGAACAAATGAAGAAGTACAGATTCGACCTCCAAAGCTTCAGCCCATATGACTCACATTGCATTATGAAGGATCACTACATGAGAGTTTAGTTGAACTAGGTCCATGGGGCATTTCATTGGGCCAAGGAAGACTCATGGAGGTATTGCTACAATTCTTCTGGACCCAATGAACAGGTCGGCTTCATCATACAATGGTTAGCAAAGCAGCATGAAGCAGCATCACAGAAAGCACCAGTAGTAGCAACAGTAGCAGCAGTAGAGGCAACAGAGCCAAGCATACCTGTGCGTGACAAAGAGAAGAGGAAGATTGTCGAATGCATGGAGGAGGAACAAAGCTACAAATTTCGAGTAGATCCACTTGTAGAACAAGTAGCTATGACTATTTAGGAAAAGAGGGAGCAACATGACAAGTGAATCGCGTAAAGGCAAAGGGATAAAAAGAGAATGGAAGAAGCAGAGAAGGAGTTGCATGATTTGAGGGAGAAACTTTGGAAAGAACATGAGCTGCACCAATGGGAGAAGGAAGCACAACAGTAGCAGATTCAATGGGGGGCGCATCACATGCAGACAAGCGAAGTAGCACCAGTACAAGTAGTTGATTCATTTGAATAGCTAGCATCAGGCAATCAGTGTGAACCATTGCAGGGGCAAGACTTTGCTCATGACATAGAATAGGCACTTGAACAGTTGGATGCAGACATGGACCAGCAGGAGTTGGAACAGGACATCGACCTTATGCCTCACCACAAAGAGGTCGACTCATGCACTTCATTGCATCATGATGATGAGCAAGTCTCAAATGGCCAAGGAGGCACTGAGATCCTTGGTGGTCAGCCAGAAGCAGAGGTGCAAAACATCTCCTTTAACGAATCTCATTATCGAGTTGTGTGGTCTCATAGAGTACCGAATCCGGAGGACCAAACATCCCCTGTGCAAGTTGAAGAACAAGTGATCATGACTGATGTGCATAAGCATCTAGCTACTTTGGCTGATACAACTAGAGTGTATGTCGAAGCCACTAGCTCAAGTGTTCATTTCCTCATAGCTGGGAATGGTGAAGGAACTACAGGTGGCGAAGCAAGGAGGAGACTTGGTGACAATGTCCTCTTGAGCTAAACTAAAGAAGGCAATACTAGATGAAGCCTTGTCCCTTGATACAGTTATGCGAGCATTATACTCCAAGTTTGGTACCATGCACTCAATGGATGGCAATAGCGATGTGCTAGAAGAGCACGCATCTTGAAGAACATACATGCTATAGTTGATAACGTGCAGGTATGGATGATGAAGTACAAGGGAGCCCCACTTCACTTGCCAAAGATTGTGAGGGCCAATGTGGTCGAGCTACAAGCATGTATTTGAAGTCAGATTTAGAAATATGAAGACCTATCGCAACTCATAACTAGCATACAGGCTTCCCATGCATGAGTATTCAAGAGCATGGATGTTATAGTGCACACTCATGCGATCCCATCACTTGGTTCTCTCAACTAGACTAAGACAAAGAAGCACATCTGACAGGATCTTCGTTTGTATTTTGACGAGTTGATGTGCACTGCCACCAGCCCAGACTTGCCTATCAGTACAGACACCATGCACAAGTACGTTGCTGGTCTAGTCACATTGAAGACAATGATGTGAATGCTTTTAGATGAGTTGGATAGAGGAGCACAAGCAGTGTACCGAGATGATATGGAGGTAAGATTCAAGTTTCAGACAGATGTCACGGTGGAATGCACAGACACCATCAAGGACTACAAATCTTAGCATCAATATGTTACTATTGATCAGCATGAGGATGTCGAGCAGTTGGACTTTTATGGTTGTCTAAGTTAGAGTGATGTCTATTTTCGCTTATTCAAACCATTTTTCACATGGGTAGATGTGAATTGTCATGTTGAGTCATGTCAAGTGTAAGTCAATTCCCAATAGTGGATGTAACAATCATAGAGTAGGTGAAGAGGCATGAGGGTATTTGAATGGTCACAAAGGGGAATGTCAAGGGTCAGCCCACCCTTTGCTATAAATAGTCCCTCATAACTCATTGTATGGGCTTTTGGTCAGCCAAGCTTCTACTAATACTATCTTGAAGAAAGCTTGGATAGTATTGTAACACGTCTTGGCTTCTCCAATACATGGAGCTAGTACCTCTCTTTGGAGGAGCAGGCAAATGTCGCTATAATGTTTCAATGATGGGGCTAGTAGGTTTACATGGATGTATTCTATGATTGGAACTTAAACTTGATATAATAAGAGCCAACAAATTTTCATTGTTATTGTAGTTAGACTACTCCGGTTGCCTTAATGATATATGTTGTTTAACTTATGCATTTGTGTATGAACTGATTCACATGCAATTATATGAATCTTGTTTCAAATGTGTTGTAAATGCTGTTAGTGTTGTCACTATCCATGTCAACTACTCTGCGGGACACTAGATAGACCTCTCACATGAACCTTGTGGTAACAATCATTGCACTCATACAGACTGGTCCATGAGTGATGTATGTGTTATCTTACCTTGTATGTTGTGACTATCGCATCCGAGTGGATTGCTCCACCGGAATATATGTATGTCCATTTGTGTTGTGTGTTCCTAGCCAAGTTGTGACTCATCCCTTTCAACCTGGAACTCACCTTCACCCTTCTCTCCCCATTTTTTGTTAGAACCTCTCATCCATCTTCCTTGACTCACTACACCAGTCACACACTTGCTATTGACAGAGTTATCCTACTTGCCTTTGTGCGATATCGCAGTCAAGGAATTACCTTATGACCCATTGCTGGGAATCCTACACCAAACAGTCTGAGGTCTAATTTTGACTTCTTACCGAGGAGATCCCCTTGACATGTTGGTGGGTCTAGCACCGTCAACAGGATATCCATTATGAAAATAGTCAAATGATGGTACCTTGACTTACTGATCAACAAGATCTAAAATCTGTTGCCTTCCTTCCCTTATGTAATAACATTTTGCTATAAAATTTTGGGGAATAAAGAAACAAATTGATTGGTGAATTGGAGAAGCCATGATTCGAATACGAGTATCTCCCATAATTGGCCATCTCAAAATCGAAATAGTTTGTCATAGCATTTGAGTAACATCCTAGCATGTGACAAGGCAGCCTCGATGGGGGTGGAGGTATAAGGTTATACTAGGGAAACTTGGAAAATATAATTCCTACTTGTTTTAGTTGTGATGATTTATATATAAAGGAGTTTGGTCCTATTGTTTAGGAGTTGTTAAGATCTAGATTCTCTTAGATAAGTGTGTGGCTGAGACATTTCTTCAACTAGTTGGTTACATGGTTAAGATATAATTCTAATCTTAACCTAATAATTGTTGTATATATGCGTGTGTGTGTGTGTGTGATGTTTAATAAAATAGATAGTCAAGTTTTGGTTTGCAGTTTAGTTCTCAAATTGGTATCACAACCCTTTTAGGCTTTCCTCTCTAATGAGAGGGCCCTATCATGGGAATGCTGAGGGAAATGGAGAGTGTGTGTTTGTTGAGTGTATTCTTGTTGATTTTATTGTGAGAGTGTGATTAGTAAATTTATTTTGGTATAATAATTGTTAGTGTCTGTTTAGTTTGTCAATCATTTAAACATCATATGTTTTAGCTTCTTAGGATGTTTAGCCACTGCACAATTTGAACTGTCGATTTACTTAAATGTTTTAGGAAGTTTGTAGTGGCACAGAATGACTTATTTTAATTTTTGAGATACAATTATTCATGGATAACAAACCTAGATTGGGAATCTATACGTGGGAATGAAATATCTTTGAATTTTGAACAATTATGGCTATAGGGAATTATAGAACATCAGGTATTTTGAATCGAAGTATAACATGACCTTGTATCTAGGCATCTACATTTCCACACTCTTACTGGATCTAGAATCTACAGAGATTGGTAGAAGGTCACTAACTACTCCAAGGAGTTCACTACCATTCTCGATGTTTCTTCCCACTCTTGCTACGTCGTTGTAATTCATGGTTGAGATTTGCAATGATATCTCTGGTCATTTACTATCATAGATTATATCATGTTACTATGAGTGGTAGGGGGTATCCTGTAATAATATAAACATATGAGTCATGGGGATTATTCTACCTAAGATCATACTTTTGAATATTAGGATGGGGCTAAAACAAAAATTTGTGTCGAGGAGAGGCCATTAAGGATGTTTTTTGAAAAAATGTGCCTAACTTTTTGAAGAATTCACTTGCAGAATCCATATATTATTTGATTGGAACACTTGTGGATTGAGTTTGGTGTAACCCTAGTGTGGCATGGAGTGTGGAGTGGATGCTATATGAATAGAGCATGGATGACATGGATTTGTTATGTGCAGGCATGGATTAATGGCCGGATCCAACATTATTGATAGGGCTTTTGTCGTCAAAGTGTAAAGTGGAAGATTCATACATGGTTAGGGATTGAAGTTGTTACGTGAAATTTACGAGCCTTACAAATACACTCACATCATATTTAAAAGCCTAAATTTTTATATTTCCTACATGACCTCAAATGTTGTGCAACAATACTTATAGGTTGTAGGAAGATTGTACGGTAGTGTTCACTTGCAAATATTATAACGATTACCGTGCTTAGTATTTTAATATCTCGTTTACTTGTTAGATAAAATCCTTAATTATAGTTTTTACTCTAAAATGTGAGAGAGGCCATCAAACTAGTTTAATGGTTTCATGCCATTTATAGAAGGAATGAAGTGCAGGTAAAATCTTAGTATGGATGGTTGTCGAGTTAGTTTGGCAGTTGTGGATCTAGGGAAGGATCACTCATTTGTTGAAGATGTGAGAGTGGTCCTTTTGTGAGGTTATGTGACAACTTGGGATGATGTTCAGTAATTGAATTTAGGGGATCCATGATTCGGGAGTTTGAAAATGGAACTCGGGAATCCAACTTGTGGACTACACATTTACGAGGTTTAAGAGACAACTTTGTGGTGCTAGTAGCCTAGAAGACTTGAAATTGATAATGATGGAGAGGTATGCAATTATAATGGTTGACAAGTCATGTATGCAAAGGAAATCCTAGTAGACTGAAGGTTGCAGCGATGTCACAACCATGCAAACCGGTGGATGGTTGTTCATTTATGGTGACATCAACATATTCTTCTTTATGTTCGTAAACACCAAGATCACAGCTAAACTTTTCTGATTGAGATTGAGACATGTAGTCATTAATGTGGGGACTTGCAAAATATAATTCCTACTTTTCTTCATTGTGATGGTTTGTAAGTAAAGGAGTTTGTTAATATTATTTAAGACTTTTTAAGATCCAGTTGATCTTACATAAGTGTGTGGTTGAGATATTTCCTCAACTAGTTGATTGTATGTTTAAGCTAAAATATCTATCTTAAACAATACTTGTTGTATATATATCTGTGTGTGTGTGTGTGTGTGTGATTTTTAATAGAATAGATGGTGAATTTTTGGTTTGTAGTCTATTTCTCAAATGGGAAGAGGGGGAGCGGGAGGGGCTCATCCCTCTCTCGTAAGGTACACCACATCACAAGTGTCACTTTGGTGGTATGCACATCCTATATGGTATAAGCAGTAGGACACCTCTTTTATTACACAACGATGTGACTAAAGGACAATGATTTTAGTGCTTTAGCCCCATCATCTCCATCCCTAGTTCCAGCCATTGATCCTATGAATACCACTTCAACCTAACTCTGCCCATTTCTGTTGGTCGTTAGCTTGACTCAGACGATTGCATGATTTCAAGGGTTACTCAGTTGGCACCCTGGCATCATAATGTATGAGGGAACAATTGTATATGCGAAATTTTCATTGCTACTATATTTGATCAATTTTAACTTCAAATACTTTAGGAAAAAATTGTTACAATTTCCCAACCTTGTTTTAAAACAAGCTCTATTAAAATTCATGCATAATGATGATAAAATAAAAAGCATCACCCCAAGTTTTACAGCGCAAAATATTGGCCTGACATAAGGTCACATTATTTTACATTGAAAAAAAATGAAAAAACTAAACTTACAAACTTTGAACTTTCCTCTAACCTTCACCCTAAAGAACCAATCCAATTAGTGATCTTTTGAATCAAAGGAAAATCAACACTAGAAAAACCCCAAAAAAACTCATAGAATAATAGTTTAAATTTTCCATGATTAACTCCATCAATATTATAATTAATATCGATAAGTTGACATATTGTTAACACTTCCACGAGACACCCACTCCAAACCCTAAATTGTCATCTCTATAACTCTTTCCTTAATTTGTTAACTTCAAGCTCTCCGTATTATTTTCAAACATCATGAACGAAAGGTAGCTGAGAAAATATAATAAAATTAAAAATGGTTATAATTAAAAATGGAATAATGTAATTATGTGGATAGATGAATTTATTTTGGAATAGGATTTTTATAATTTTAACTTAATCATTAATAATTATTAAGTGGATCTAAAGATTTAATTATTAAGTTATTAAGTGGATGGTAGAAATTTAACCTCTACTAAATATTCTAGAATATTCATAATAGTATAGGCAAATCAGTGGTTGAGATTTATCTTAAAAATAGTTATATTTTTTTTCCATTTTAATTAAATTGATTAATTAAAAAAATGTCATATAAACTAAGTTATGATTTCTTGAATATGTGGGATTAATAAGTTATAGTATTGGCCCATTATATTGTAACAAAACCTACTCTCCTCCTAATCTAGGAATAATTTAGATATGACAACAAACTAAAAATCTACTTATTAGAGTCATAGCTATGTGTTTAATAATTTTATGAATTTAAAAATCTCCATGGTAAAAACTCTATATAATAGAATTATAGCTTAGTGTAATTAAGTTCTTTGACTTTGTAATATTTTTTTAAATTCAAGAATATGCATGGTAAACTGAGTGTAAATATTCATGATTAAGAATCTTGTTCTATTATATATTAATTGGATATATGTTTAATTTATATATTAATTATTTTAATAATAATAATAATAATAATAATAATGTGTATTTTTATGATTCTTTTAATTTTCATAACCTTATATATATATATACATATACATATACATACATAAATACTTACTTACTGTTACGAAGTGTGTTGATAACTTTTACGGATTCATGTCTATTAATGTTTAGCAACCATTTTATATGTATATATATAATTAATTAAGTTTACTTAGGTAATTATTCAATTATGTCGATGAGCGTATCTATTTCAACTCACCACTATTGTGGGTTTGCGATTTTTAATTTCTTAAAAAAAAACCTTTTCAGTGGAATATTCCTCGTCTAATAAACAGTGATTTCGTTTCCTCTTTTCATCTTGACAATTACGTTTGAGTTAATAATATTATTTTTATTTAATTGATGGATCACACTGAAGATCGATCATCAAAATCCATTAAGGTAATTACCTCTTCATTCTCCTACATTATCATTCAATCCCTCTCTTTTCAACGTCTATCGATTCATTTCATTCAGTAGTTTCATTCCTTAGTTTATCGGTTTTAATGGAGTTCGTTGGCTTTTGAATACATAATATGTTTCATAGGGTTTTAGGGTTTTTGATTTTATAATATGTATCATAGTGAAATTTTTTTGCATGGTTAATTGAACCTCTAATATACTATTCGGTTTGTTATCTATCACGTAGATAGATCGTGATGATTAAATAGACCTTGATGAATTATCTTCGATGAAGGCCAAGAACTAAAATCATGAATTATATTATAAGATAAAAAAAAAAAAAAATGAATTTTCATATATATAGTTATTTTCAACATTTCTTACTTGTTTCTAGCATGTAACAAGTGTAGGTACAAGAAAGCTTATCAGATATCATACTAGAATTTACATATATACAATATAGAAAACTCAACCATAACCATTTTCTTAGTATTGTAGAAGAGGAAGATGTTTTTGTCCCAAGGTGTTTTTGAATAGGCTAACTTCACGTTTCACTTTTAAGCTCATGAGAATTAGTTCTTATCTTCACAATGTTCATTTTCCTTTTAGCACTGATCAAAACAGAGAGGTAATTAGGGTTAGCAAGAGCTAGGTTGATCATATCATAACACTTTAGCTTCTTTTTCCCCTCTAACTCCTTATCACTGCACAACTTACCCTTAAATTTTCAGGTAATAATGTTTTTAATATTATCTTTATTGTTGAAAATGGTATCCTCTTTTATCTCCCAATAAACCAACAAGGACTTAACATCCTTATACCAACAAAAATATAAATATATAACATATAAATAAGTAAATATAAAAACACAATATACCACAACATAACAAACTATCATGCTAACAATTCACATTTTTAAACTCACTTAAAATATATTTTTACATTTTATTTAAAAATAAAAAATATTAATAAAAAATAAAATATTAGATATTAATAAAAATAATTAATAAAAAATAAAATATAAGATATTAATATAAAATAAAATTACAGATTTATATTTTGTATATTTATATTATTATCATTAATAAAAATAACATTAATTTATCATTCACACGAAATACTCTTAAAGCGTCTATCATAGGCATTAAACATTTTTTAATTATATTAAAGCTATTTTCATCCTATATATATAATAATAATAAAATCTCAGGCATTAGCTTATCGTTCACACAAAGCATTTTAAATGTTTAATTATATTAAAGCCATTTTCATCCTTTATATATAATAATAATAAAATCTCAGGCATTAGCTTATCGTTCACACCAAGCATTTTAAGTGGGTTCTTGACAAATGATATGCCAAAAACATAATAATAAAAAATATAAAAAATGCAAAACTTTGACATTTAGGTTTTTTTAAAAACTGATTTCCTTCCTAACAAACTTCCAAAATCTATAACATTATCAAAAACACTTTTAGCATTATAAAAAACAGTGCGTAGATATCGACAAAGCAAAAACTAACAAAATTAAAAATAGGTCCGCACCTAAGACACTCCCCAGACAAAATACCAAAGCCAAGGTCAACAAGCATGGTTTTTGCTTCCGGGAGAACAATTCTCATTGTTGGACTCCGTTGGATGTGCTTGGAATTCAGTGTTCAAGCTGGCTTTTAAAAAGGCTCAAACTTCTCAAAGAGATCGCATCCTCCGTATTGGATTTTGATTGGATCGAGGTGGAGAGGATTTTGCCTGATCACCAAGGGTTGGATACTTTCCAAATTAGTAATTAAAAATTTCTATAGATGTCGGGGTGATTTTTTTTTTTTAAATTAATTTTTTTAATTAAAAAAGATCTGGTTTTTTGGAGATGTGATATTGATAAGCTATGATACTCTAACAAAACATATTTATAGATTAAAAATCTCCATGATAAAGTGTATGTAAATCTCCATAGTTAAAATTTTTGTTCCATACTTTTCTAATTAGATATAAGATTTTTAAAGAGAAAAAAAACTTATATTTAACTTATATATTAATATAATAATAATAATTTTTTCAAATAAATATAATAAAGAAAGTTTTTATGATTTTTTAAAATTTATATAACAAAATGTGTATTGTAGTGTATATATATATATATAACGCTTTTATTTATATATTCAATTTTTTAATAAAATTTATTTCAAAATTATAATTAAAAGAAAAATAAATTCTAAAAGGATAAATTAAAAAAATCTTAAAAGTTGATTTTTGAATTTATCTAGAAATAATTTTATGCAATATTGCCTATATTAACAATATTATGATATAATTTAGTCCATAGATATTAATAACAAATACATTAAATGAGTAGTTCAAATATCTGATATAGACTTATAATTTGCATAGAAAAGGTTACTTTACAATATGCAAACAAAAAATTAACTTTTCTATATAATTAATAAAGAGCTTGAGTGAACACAGTATGAACATAAATATAATGAATTTAAATTTTTGTTAATAAAAACATCATTTTTTAAGTTTTTTTTTTAAACAATGACAAAAGACTATACATGAATGGTGAAAAAAAAAATCTTGGAGAAAAAAATTACTTTAACTTAATTAGGCATTTTTTGCTTGTGAAGATATTTTATTGTATCAAGTAGAATAACATATAATGTGATAGTATTATATGTTAGAATAAAGTAATCAAAGGCAAGGAAAGAAGATAGAGGATGTCATTATCTCTAAAAAGAAGATACTAAATGAAATGGATCTATAAAGTGAAGGAAAACAATCAAATGTGAAACCATATCTACAAGCTCATTACCAAGAAACAATGTCATGTATATAGGAACATCAATATCAACATTATCAAAGAAGAAGATGAAATATTCTTCAATATTCATGAAATAGAGTATCACAAAACTATTTTTCAATAGTGTATTATCAAAGATCAAGAACTACATATCTACACCCTCATTACCAAGAAAGAACATCAAGTATATAAGAACATCAATGTTAACATTATCAAACAAGAAGATGTAATATTCTTCAATATTCATGAAATAAAGCACCACAAAATTATTATTCAATAGTGTATTATCAAATACCAACAAGTACTACAAATTAGAGAAGTCATAACAAATATAAATAGAATAAAAAAATAAAATTATGTATCAAGTACTCATTAATGTTTAACACCCGAAATACTTGAACTGGAATGGATGGATCACTATCAACGGCAAGAAAAAAGTAGGAATATAAGGAATTTTTTTTATTTGGCTTATTTTAACACCCTTAATTATAAAGCTTTGACGACAAAGCTTTTTGAAGAACCATACTATGTTATATTATGACCCCAAAGGGAGCAGATATGGTTTCAAAACTTTAAATGTATGTGGTATGAGTTCAAGTGAGACATATATAAGGCTATATTTAAATGTAATGTGTAAATATATATGTAATAAGTTGAACATAACCAAAAATTGAAGCCACTTGCAATGTATAATAGATATGCAAAGAGATGATATAGTTATTATTGAAAACATGTGATTTAAATGTATCAAGGTATTTGAAAGAAATTTTCTCTTATCTATATTAGAATTATGCTTCACACTCACTTTGGTATACATGGTATATATTTCTATGTTTTTATAATATTCTAAATATTTAAATCCAAACAAAACAAGGATACAGTTACTGCCTTCAATTCCCAATTCTAATATCTCATTGTCACCTTGAGAAACCACGAGAATAACACCAAACCGAAACTTGAAATTTTAATGAGTATGCTGCTCAGAAAAGTTAGATAGACACTTTCGAATCAATGCTTCGGGAGTCCAGCCACTCGAAAAGATGAACTGTCATTTAGTCCGCAAAGAATCCAATTGGCGCTAGCACTGAATAACCAACATAGACAATAGTAGAAACGTCATGCCCGCTGATGTTTAGGCAATGTGTTTTTATATTCTCCTTTTTAGTATTGTTGGCACAATCTGTTCATCGTTTTTTATCGGTTTTTGTTGGTTCTTTAAGAGGACAAACAACGGATAAAAAATGTATATTCATGGCGTGTAACCTTTGTCTTCAACCTTTTTTTATTAATATAAATAAAATAATCATTTTGTGGAACCTCTGCTCTAAACTTTGACTTCAATGTTTTTCTATTGATATAAACAACTGTATGAGATGTATCGAGTAAATTCAGGGAAAAAAGTCTATGAAATGTATAGGTTCCGTTGACTTGAATTTTGTACATGTGCTATATGTACAAATCGACAACTGGTACTCGGTAGCAAAGATAAAGTGTAGTCAACAAAACGAGTACACCTTTCAAAGTCAACAAACGTCAATCCCTCGTGCGAATTTTGGCATGTTCACATTCACACACGTTTATCTGCTTCACAATATTTCCAGCTTCTACGAAAGGATGGAAGACTATCTTCTTCCATATTCCCTTTTAATATTATGCCCCGACTTTAAAATAGAACGTTCATTTCAAGTAAATCTCGAAGCTCGTTTTCAGTATTTATTTATTGTGCTCAACCCATTTCCGTAATATAGTAAGACATAATGCAACATCACGAATCACGAGCATAAAAACAAATTGTGGTCAAAGGTAGATGATCAATAATTTAATTAGGTATGACATAAAATAAATTTTAATGAATTAAATCTCATTTTCAAATTATCCAAGTCACTCTATCTCTATAGAATGAAAAAAATGTTTTTATATTTATAATTAAATGGTTTTTAATATTTTCATCATTAAATTATTAATTTTTTATAAATGATTATTTATTAAAATATAAATTTATATTATGTTTTAGAAATGAAGAATATAGAGTGTTTTTAAGTTGTGATTTCTAAATACCGAAGGTTAAATCGCAGATCAAGGCTCTGGCTTGTTAGATTTCGGTGATTTTCACTTGGTCTAAATTTCTGATTGGATTAATGAGTGGCCCCTCAGGGAGGGGTGAAACCCCCTTCTATTGAAACATTGTTGTTGGAGCTTCTAAGAAGATAGATGAAATTGAGAGCTCCTTTGAAGTGAATAATGGAAAAGCTGGAAACCCAGTATTGGGGACTCAATAAGAAGCCTGTCTGAAAAGGTAAATACCTCCTGAAAGCAATCACGAATCCAAATTTCATCATTTTGAACAATCGATTGGAGAAATCCAGACAGTTCATGAAAGATCACATGTTGATTTGTACATTCATGGGTATTTGGCCCAAATAATAGGATATCATGAAGTTGATCCAGTTAAAATGGAAGTTAAAAGCCTTAGTGGAGCTACAGTTGAGGGCTAAGAGTTTTTTTTTTTTTTTAATCTTCTCATCTCTACAAGATAGAAAGAGGGTTTTCGAGAATAACCCTTAATTCATGAATAATGCGAGACATTTTATTAGATTCTGGGAGGAATGCTACAATTCAGAGGAGCAATTCCTCACAGCTCTAGTGTGGGTGCGATTATTTTCTCTTCCATATAATTTATGGGAATCAGATACTCTGGAAGGAATCAACAATGCCATCAAGTGTTTTTTCAAAATATCGAAGGTCGTGAAGAGAAGAAAGCATGCCTCCTATTCTAGAATTTGTGTGTATACGAATATCTCAAAACCCTTACCAGAATGAATAGATCTCGAATATCATGATCAGATATGGACCCAACCCTTAGATTAAGAGCATATTTCTATCAAATGATGATGATGCGATGAGTATAGGCACTTATTGAGGGATTGTCAATTAACAATTATTGAAAATTACGCAAGTGAAACATAAGAGGCCACCAATGGATTGTGAGAAGTCAAACATAAGCGAGGAAAAATAAAATTTCCCCTAAACAGAAAAATCCCCACATGTGAAAGGAGACACAAAGCATGAGGTGGGTCTTGAAGTGAACCTGTTCACAACCCTTAGGCAAGAGGGTAGATCTAAAGAAGCCGAGGAAGAAGAGGAGCGTAAATAAGAAGAACACTTGATGCTGGTGGCGGAGAAATCTCATACAATGGGTGATAAACCCTTGAAGCATAAACATACGAAGAAACCCTTGGACAATACATATCTCAAGGAACTATTGGTTAATACTAATTATATCATAGGGATGGATGATTGACAAGATAATTTAAATGCAGATGAGAGGAAAATTCTCGAGTTCCTTCATACTTGGGCATGAGCAGAGGCATAAGAAATCCCAATGGAACAACTAAAACATTTCCTCCACTTATATTGTCACTGGAATCAATGTAATGTTTTCCCATATGTGGACTCCATAACCTTGAATGTTTGAAAGGAAGGGTTGTCCCAATGACATTGATTCAACGAAAAAACAACAAATGATCGGAGAAGGAATGGTCGCAAAAAGATGAGAGAGGTACTCAAGGAAACGAGAGAGGTTTCATTATATTTGGCATAGATCAATAAGATTACAAAGTATTTTCTCTAAATAAATGTTGTTGACACATGAAGATAATCTCTTATAATATTCGAGGTTTAAATAGCTTTGGTAAAGAGAGGCATTTGAGATCCAAAATTGAGAACGAGAGGCTAGATATAGTCTTATTACAAGAAACTAAAGTCTCTAAATAGAATCTAGAAGAAATCATTAGTAGATGTTGGAAAGAAAGTGATTCTATGAATATTGATTCAGTTAGTGTAAGAGGCACTACGGTAATATGGGATCCATGCTCGTAATATTCCAGGACTAGTTATCTAACCCTAAGATCTTGTTGGGGTGATTTCGTGTTTTAGGATTTAGCAAGAGGGTGTGGTTATATATGATATATTGTCCATCAATTCTGAGTGGAAAGAAGGATTTTTGAATGAGCTAAGGGATATGCAAGAAATTTTCTAGGGGACGGATTAGATCGTACAGAAATATTTTAATATTATTCGAAGACTGGAAGAGAAATAAGGTGGTGGCATGAGATCTCAACCATGTGGAAGCCAAATGCACACCTTTTAGATTAAGTTGAAAGAGTTAAATGAAGGATAAAATGGATAAAATGTTGGAATAGGATGGAATTTAGTAACATCTTCTAAGAAAAGCATAAATTTGAAGAGCACATGGAAGAAATCTAGTAAAGAATTATTAATGAAGGATAGACTACACATCTAATTGAGGAAGAGGGCAAGTTGATTTAAAAGCCTAGGATTTAATGCTTGCGAGAGGGAAAAAACAATACCAGGTTTTTCCATATAGAAATCCTTAAACACAATAATTACAATTAGATTTTCTCTATGACGTCTAGGGAACTATCAAAATTAATTAAATATGAGGACAATGAGGAAGAGTTAGTTTCATATTATAGAGAACTCCTATTCTAAGAGCAACCAAATAGGGCAGAAACCATTACAAGAATCATGAATAATTTTTGAAAATTGATCAGTCTGGAGCGTAATGCAACATTAATGAGGGAAATTTCCTTGAACGAGGTGGAGGAAGTAGTGAAATAGATGCACATCAACAAATCACTAGGGAAGATGACTTTACTACTAACTTCTTCAAGGTGTTTTGGCCATTTATTAGCAAAGAAGTACATGCCATGGCCAAGGAGTCGTGAAGGCTTCAACAAGTATTGTATGGCTAAAATTAAACATTTCTTCCTTTGATTCCTAAGGCAACAAGTTCTAGTATTGCCAGTGGATTTAGGCCTATCTCCCTTTGCAATTTGGTCTATAAGATCATATATCCATTCATTGTTAAGAAGGTTAAACCATTGCTAAACCATATCATAAAAACAAAACAAATTAGATTTGTTAAGGGAAGACAAATTTTGGATGGAATTATCATGGCTCAGAAGATAGTTCACTCGTTCAAAAAGTGAAAGAAGGTAGGGATGGTTATTAAGCCAGGCTTATCCAAGGATTATGACAAATTGAATTGGAAATATATGTTCAGAATCTTGTCAACTTTTGGATTCTCCTCCAATTGGATACAATCTTTAATTTCCACACATTTTTTTATCTATTCTACTAAATGGATCATCCTATTGAGCTACATGGGCTTATAGGAGCGTTCACCAAGGGGACTTACTATCTCCTTTCCTTTTCATTAAAGAATCTGAAGGGCTTGGGAGATACATCAAGGTAACAATGGAGTAGGGTCTTCTTAAAGGTTTACAAGCATGAGGACATTATTTTCCTATCACACACAAACAATTCAGTGATGATATAATGTTATTTGGAGAGCCAACAATTCAGGAAATAAGGGTGTTGGATATGATTCTCATATAATTTCAATAGACTTTTGATACAATGATCAATGGGGAGAAATCCGATATGTGTTTCTTTAATACCATTATGTTGGTGAAAAGGAATTTTTTGAGAAACATTGGTTTTCAAATCGGTTCTTTTCCTGCCAAATACCCTCGAATTCCTCCTATCAAATTCACTGTCATCTTCATGTTGGTATTCACAGTTGGACACATAGATCGTTCAACTGTTTAGTCTTCCAAGTCATATCATTATATTAAATCTTGTTTTACAATCCATTTTGATCTATCAATTGTATATGTTACCCACACCAAAGGAAGTATATAAAGTCATTTTATCTATATTTCGAAAGCTTCTATGGCAAGGAACTCAGTAAGTAAGAAAATCAACTTTTGTATATTGGGAAACTGTCTTCTTCCCAAAATGGGGAGGAGGTCTTGGTCATAGAGACCCTGAAACACTCAATAAAGTAATGGGAGCCAAGTTATGGTGGTGATGGCTTGAAGGTGGGTAGGAATTATGAAAAAAATTGGAATAGAAAATACAACCTGATCATCATGCAAGTGGAGAAAGTGAGATTGTTTGTATTCCAATTGGGTCATAAATCTTGAATATAGCATGAGTGTTATAGGATATTTTGTCTCATCTGATCAATCATCCTCTAAGCTCGATCATTCACATAATCTCCCCCCTTTAGATCATCATTTCAAAAATCCCTATTCATGGCTTTCTCATTCCCCAGAATTTTTGCCCTAAAACTACATCATTTGAGCTAGTTTTAGGACCAACTCACCCTCTCCTCTTGTTGGACAACATTCACCTACAAGTTGCTCCACTGTGACCTTCGTTGATCAGCTATAGGTTGTCCTCTTTGCACCTGTGTTGGTTCTATAAGTTCGTGAAAAAGAGAGAGAATCTCGAAGACTTCATTTCTAGAAGCTTCGAGGATCTACTGTAACCATTTATCTCAGATTAAACTGTCGAATCCTATCCTATGATATCTTGGAGTTTCCATCCCTTATCCTTACATATCATCCTACCATCAAGAGTGGATCTTAATCCCAAGATTAGTAAAATGATAAGAACTCCCAACTTACCTCACTCCTCTATATATTTAGAATCTTCCATACACAAGGGGTAGGATTTTGGAGAGTGATTCTACCCTTATGTTGTTGTGAAGAGATTTAGGTTTTCATGCATTTGGGGTGATTGGAGGTAAACTTTTTGAAAAAGGAAGGACAAGTCAACAACTTTGAGGAGATATTCTATAAGATCAACACCTATTTATGGCTGTAACTCACTTCATTTATATCAATACAAAAAGTTCTCCTTTTTTACTGTATTGTGATGTTGTCATTTCATATATTTCAATACAATTTTGTTCTGTTGAATAAAGTAGATAGATGATGCTACATAGATCTTCTAGTTTCTTGACTTTTGTTTTTTGGTTGTGTAGGCTCTAATTTTGGTAGTTGGAGCTAGGATTGGAACATTCAAGCCAAATAAGAAGCGAAACATATAACAAATTCCAAGTAGGTTTCTTCCCCTCATCTACTTACATTAAGGAAAACATTGGGTCCATTGCCATTATGTTGTTCTAGGTTAGCCACCAGACCTAAGGGAGATATTTCTGTCCGCAGTCATAAATCTCGCATAACAAATTGGTGACTCCACTAGGGAACGATGTATTCAAATTGTGGTTTATTTTTCCGTTGTGTTTGATTTACCTCTTTCATATACCTTTTATACTTTAATCATCCAAAAATGACCTAGGACGTGATTACATTGAGTCTTGTTTTCTTTTTTTGTGTAAAAATCCTCTTTACCAGGACCAACGCACCCTCTGATCTGTTGATAGAGCAATGCACCCCACCTAGGCCTTCCCTGTGCCTACATTCACCTCACGTGGGCCGTCTCTGTGCTCACGTTGTGAAGTACTAGTGCCTCTTCTTCTCCTGCATGGATCCCTCTTCTTGCGCAAAACTTGCCTTCTTTGCTCAGTGTTGATTTTATCATCCTACTTCCAGCTGCCCTTCCATTAGCCTTGACTATATTGTGGTCTCTTTGAAGCCTTTATTTGGTTTTCATTTATGTTTTATTTCCTTTGATAAGAATTGGTTTCGATTTTCCATTGCTCCTATCATTAGGTCACTTGAAATCCTGTTTCGTTTGATCATTGATCGCATGGATGAGTTGTTGTTTTATTCCTCATTCTGAAAGTGCATTTGAATAAGTGACTCAACTTTACATCTAATTTCTCCTGATTTTGAAAATTAAGGAGAGGATAGAGATAGTCTATTTACAAGAAACAAAAGTCCCTAACTCGAAGCCAGAAGAAATCATTAATAGATGTTGGAAATCAAGTGATTTAAGGACTATTGATTCAAGAGGTAGTGTAGGAGGCACTTTGCTAATATGGGATCCATGTTGGGTAATATTCTACGACTAGTTAGATAGCCCGAACATCTTGATGGGGTGATTTCATGATTGAGGATCTGGCAAGAGGGTGTGGCTATTGATGTTATATGGTCGATTAATTCCAGGTGAAAATAAGGATTTGTGAATGAGCTAAGGGAGATGCGAGAAATTTTCTTGGAGGGAGCACTAGATCCTAGTCAGAGATTTTAATATGATCAGAATACTTGACGAGAAAAAAGGCAGGATTAGGAGAATAGAATAGACGATGTTGTCATTCCATGAGAAGACATGGCAATTAAAACTAGTATATGTTGACATGATAAATGGTTTGTATACATTGACCAATTGTCATTAAGGTTAGTGCTAGATGGCTAGATGCTTGGATCATTTTTCCTCTTAAAAGATCTACATGATAAGGATCTTTTTGTGGAAGCCATGATTTTTCCAAGCCTAGGATGATGATCGGACTATAATATTAGAGATCAACTTGAAGATGGCTCCTTGGAATAGACCTTTTAAGTTCGATAGCTTCTAGCTCCAAAATTAGAAACTCTTGCTCAATATGGATGAATGGTGGCATGAGATATCATCCGAGTGGGGAAGATAGATGCAAACCTTTTAAATTAAGTTGAAAGGGTTAAAATCAAGGATCAAATGTTGGAACTAGTTGGAATTTGGTAAAAACTTCTAGGAAAAGTAGAAACTTGAAGAGCACATGGAAGAAATGTAGTCAAGAATTATTAAGGAAGGAAAAAATACACACCTTATTGAGGAAGAGAGAAAGTTGATTCACGATCTAGAATCACAAAGAAAATAGGATGAAATTCTTTGGCATCAAAAGTATACGATTAAATGGTTATGGGAGGGAAAAAATAATACCAGGTTCTTCCATAAAGTAATGGTTCAACACAAGAATCATAATCATATCTTCTCCTTGACCTCTAGGGAAGGATCAAGAGTAAGTGAACATGAGAACATCGAGGAAGAGTGATTTTCCTATTATAGAAAAATCATATCAGAAGAGGGGCAAGATAGGGAAGAAACGATTACAAGGATCACCAATAATATCTGAAACTTTATCAATGTAGAGCAGAATGTAGCATTAATGAGGGAAATTTCCTTGAATGAGGTGGAGGAAGTAGTGAAAGACATTCACATCAACAAAGTACCAGGGAAGAAGGCTTTACTATTGACTTCTTCAAGGCCTATTTTCCATTTATTAGCAAAGAATTACATCCCCTGGTTGAGGATTCATGAAGCCTCCAACAAGTATTGTATGGCTTAAATGCAACTTTTATTACTTTGATTCCTAAGGCAAATAATTCTAGTATCGTGAGTGGATTTAGGCATCTCTCCCTTTACAATGTGGTCTATAATATTATATCATCAGTCATTGTTAAGAAGGTTAAAACACACCTAAAAGATATCATAAAACTAGAACAAACTAGATTTTTAAGGGAAGACAAATTTTGGATGGAATTATCATGGCTCATGAGATAGTGCACTCATTCAAAAATGGAGAGAAGCTAGGGATGGTTATCAAGCTATACTTATCCAAGGAATTTAACAAACTGAATTGGAAATATCTACCTAGAATCTTGGAAACTTTTTTATTCTCCTCTAATTGGATACAATGGATCTCTTCCTTAATTTTCAAACCTTTTTTTCTCTATTCTTCTTAATGCATCATCCTCTTTAACTATTAGGGCTTTTAGGGGCCTTTGCCAAGGGGAATCATTCTCTCCTTTCCTTTTCATCAAGATAGTTGAAGGGCTTGGGAGATACATCAAGTAAGCAATGGATTGAGGTATTATTAAAGGGTTACAAATATGGGGACATTGTTTTCCGATCGTTCATCAACAATTCATTGATGATATAATGTTATTTGGAGAGCTGACAATTCCAGAGATACATGTGCTAGATATGATTCTCTTAGAGTTTAAAAAGGCTTCTGGTATTTTGAGCAATCAAGATAAATCCGATATGTATTTCTTTAATACCAATATGCTGGTGTAAAGGAATTATTTGAGAAACATTGGTTTTCATATAGGTTCTTTTCCTTGAAAATACCTTGGAATACCCCCCCTTCAAACTCACTGCAGTCTTAATGTTGGTCGGAGATAAAAGATAAGATCTCTAAGTGGTTGGACAACTAGACCTTTTGAGTGTTGAATATTCCAAGTCATATAATTCTATTAATTTTTTTTTTTACAAGCAATTCTGTTCTATCAATTATCTTTATTACCCACACCAAAGGAAGTATATAAAGTCATTGTTTCTAGAGTTCAAAAGTTTTTGTGCAAAGGGACTCAACAAGTTATAAAATCAACTCTTGTGTCTTGGGAGAAGGTTTTATTTCTGAAATGGGGAGGAATCATTGGTCTTGGAGACCTTAAAACACTCAATAAAGTTATCGGAACTAAGTTATGGTGGTGATGGCTTCAAGGTTAAATAATTATGAAAGAAAATTTGGAATAGAAAATACAACCTAATCATAATGTAAGGGGAGAAAGTGAGATTTTCAGATATTCCAATGGGGTCATCAATATGGAATGTAGCATGATAACAAAAGTCATTTATCCAAGACCACTTGTTTTAGGAAATATAAAACGACTATACAACCAAATTTTGGGAGAATTCTTGGGAAAAACTACCATGCTTGGAGAGCAACGAGGAGCTAAGGCAGACTAAAGTGATTACTACAGGATTAGGTGTGACAATGGTAGCTTACTTCTAGAAATATTCATCCCCTCAATCTCATTGGTGATATTGTAAAGCTAAGGAGCATTGGGACATGGGTTGGCCTTCATAGGAATGGAAGATCCTTGATTCACAATGAAAAGACAACAAGATATAATTAGTGCGAGGTGGTGATAAGATGAGATGGTGATACCAAACACATGGTTCGTTTACCATTAAGGATGCTTATGGCGTCATGGAAAATAACAAGAAAATCCTAAGAGAACCTCTCTAGAAGAAGGTATGGATGGGAAATGTTTTTTCCTAAGGTTGTGATTAATTTGTGGTTAATGAGTCAATACAGTCTCCTAACTTGGGATCTTTTGAGGTAAAAAGGTGATGCAGGACCATCCTATTGCCCCATATGTAATCAACAAGAGGAAATCATCAAACAATTTCTCAACAAATTTGTGAGCATGGATATTTTATGGTCCAGGCCTAAAAAACTTTTTGGTTATTTAGATCACTCCCCTAATATCCCATGGAAAATAATTGAATCATGGTGACCCACTATCTTCAAAATATCGATCATGAACAAGGAAACGGTTCTTGTAAGGCCTTCGTGAGCAAAGTGCGACGGGTGACGGCGGATGATCGTGCACGGGCGCGGGCAAGAGCGCGGGCGGGCGCGCGGGTGCGTTCAACCATGATGTGCGACGTGTGCGACACTTGTGCGGAGGAAATGCGACAATCTTATGACACTTTTTCGACATAAAGTGCGACGTTATGAAGGAACACTTAAATCGACTCAGTGTTGGATTACCATATATATGTGATGTTGAACGATGCTTGCAAGCCGACTTGTGTGTTTACTTGTGGGCTTGTGCACTAACTTATGGGGTCAGCCTGGGGCTGCACACCACCTCAAAACATATGTTGAGTATGGTATATATAAGTGAGGTTTGAGACTCATTTGACAACCAACGAATTGGCTCATCACTTCTACGCACTAGAAAGGGGTAAAACTGCACAAGGGGTAAAAGGAGCTGCGCATAGCTCATGCGCTCTACCTGAGTGTGGTTTTGGTGAATTCTTGTGCCGGGTGAGGTGAAGGCAAGCGTGCCGGGGTTCAGTTTGGATGCGGATTTGTGCAGGACTTGTTAGAGAGGTATAAGTGGCTCGGGTGAGCACTTCTCTTTGTGCAAGGGTGCACATGATTGTAAAAGGCTGTTCTATGCCTTGATTGTAAAATATTCCAAGTATAGACTTGGAGTTTTGCCAAGTATACTTGATGATTGTTTTATTGAAAAATTGATATAATATATTGTCGGGCAGACTTGTTCGGGAGTTGCCCCTCCCCTTTATACTTGTTGCAATTGTTGTTCTCGGTTTAATTGCATGATGATAATGAATGAGTATGGGCTTCATTAAGTATAAAGGATAATTTCTTTTACTTAGTTGCGAAACACAAGCTAAGTATGTTAATGTGAAAGTAGGCGTAGTCCACGAATGTTAGTATTGGTGAAAAGAACGCGTTCGGTGGTGCCGCACCTCGCTATAAGCGGTTGGAAGACTACCGCAGGTGTAGTGGCATGACATTTCATATCAGAGCTCGATGAAGAGCTTATCAGAGCTTCGGTTTGGTGAAGCTGTTGAGCAGGGTTGCTAGTGACAGGTACTTGCAGGTGAAGGAAACCGTTTCACACGAAGTGGAACAAGGGTTGGTTCAGGTTGCAGGTGACTCTGTGAACATGGAGAAGTCAGGAAAGGCAGTAATGGTAGATGAACCTATGAAAGGTGAATCTAGCCATAATGCGGTTGAAGCTCTCTGGTACGAAGTGTTGGAACATATGAGTCGATGGAGTTCAGAATGGGTTTCGATGAAGGCCGAGAACATGAAGACTCGAGAGAGATGTTCAGACCTAAAGAGGGAACTTGAAGAACTCAAGAGCCAATGTGGAAGTACGACAGATGTTGAACTCAATGAACTTGATGAGGAGATCCAACGAAGTGGTCCTGATCTTCAAGAGCTCTTTGATGAAAGAGCCCGATTGAGGAAGGAAAGTGCCAGGGTGGAAGCCGAAATCAAGCAAATTGAGGAAGAGATAAAGAAGAAGCTTCTTGATAAGAAGGTTGTTGTGATTGAGCAGGAAGAGCTCGACTACATTGACAGGTTGGGAATTCACTACCGAGAGAATCCAGAGGACATTCGGAAGTTTAGTTCTATGAACTTGGTCAGTGGACACTTGGTTGGTGCACTTGAGCAAGATGCGATGAAGGGCAAGCTTGAAGGGAGTCAAGCTGGACCAGGATCGAGTTGCTTAGAGGAGCCAAGCAAGGAGGTGAAGTACCTTAGGAAGAATGTCAAGGTGGAGCATGAGCCAATTAACACTTCTAAGGCCGAATTCTTGAAGAAGGTTGCTGATGTGAGGCGCAAGACAAAGCCAACAGAGGGAGGTGATTCCTTGAAGCTAAGTTTTGTGCAGGTGACCGTGAAGGGCAAGAGATTTGCAGCTTTGGTGGATACAGGGGCTACTCATAGCTTCGTGAGCAGGAAGGCAGCAAAGTCTTTTGGGAAGAAAGCAAAGATGGAGAGGGAATGGAGTGCTTTCAAAGCAGTCAACTCTACCATTAGAGTTGTTGATGGTGTGTTGAAGGACACTCAGGTGAAGGTGGGATCGTGGTTTGGAAAGTTGGACTTGAGAGTTGTGGACATGGATGATCATTCTATGGTGTTGGGGCTGGACTTTATGGAGCTTGCACAAGCCATACCAATGGTGGACCGGGACATTCTCTTGATCACAGCTGAAGGGAAGACCATGATGGTACCGATGAATATAAGAAGTTGCTTGGGGTATAGACCAAGGATGGCTTCTATGACTTTGTATCCCAAAGATCTGAATTTGAAGCATGAGGATGTGGAGCAAAGAGGACTTGGGAGTGTGACTCAAACAATGAAGGAAAGGAAGTTGGTTGACTTCATTGCAAGAACTAGAAAGAAGAATGAAGGAAGTGAGAAGAGAACCTCACGAACATGGAGACACTTGTTGGGAGCATCTTCTACTGATGATCTTCACAATGGAGCTACGAGTGAAGGGAGCCCGAGTGCTACTTCAGAGGCAGTGGTTGATGAGGATTATGGAGGTAGAGATCCTGCTGGGATAGTGGACTTTTGTAGATATGCTATGGGCATATATGACTTTCAGTTGACAAAGAACAAGCTAGGTGAGCTTGGATGTACATGTGAGGAGATTGAAGCTGTGCATAGATACTTGAGGACACAACATCAATCTGACACATGGGTGGATGAAAGTCAGGGAGGAAACTTCCTGGCCTTCCTTTCTCTATAGATAACCTTGGAGGAAGGTTGGTGTGGAGGCCTTGGTAGGGAGGAACCACATCAACTTTACAAGGGGCCTTGGAGGAGGCTTCTTTATGACAGGTGCAGACTTGGATGCAGATGACCAGAGGTTGAGATGGAGTCTACATGGGTTAGACATCATGGGCAGCTAGAGTCATGGACATCAGGTTGGTTATATGGAGCATGTTGTAGATGGGATGGAGTTTCCATGGACCTGAGCATGGGATGATTGATAGATTCTTGATGAGTCCAAGATGTAGCAGAAGTCAGGGAAAGACTTATGATGGCATAAGGATGTGCATTCTTATGGTTTGAGCATTTGGTTGGACTGATCACCCGACTAGTTAGAGTCATGAGGGGTACCAATGTGCAGAGATATGTTGGCATTAGTCGAGACATGGTGACACATATGTGTTGGCATCTAACAGGGAGACTACATGGAGGAGGGACACATGATGAAGACAAGAGGTCAGCAATCGTGGATCAAGATGATATCTGATGGAGAGCATACCGTGGAGGTGCATGCCTTGGTATGGTGAGCTTGGTGGCAGTGATCATTGAGCCGGTACATACTAGAGAAGGGTCTCTACATATGTTGCAAGGATGATTACCTTGCGAAGAGGAGTTCACATCACAGTTGAGTGATGATCTTGGTGGATGGCTACCGGGATGATATGTTGTTGAGGACGACAACGATTTTAGGTGGAGGAGGATGTAAGGCCTTGGTGAGCAAAGTGCGACGGGCGACGGCGAACGATCGTGCACGGGCACAGGAAAGAGCACGGGCGGGTGCGCCTGTGCGTTCAACCACAATGTGCAACGGGTGCGACACTTGTGCGGAGGAAATGCGACAATCTTACGACACTTGTGTGACATAAAGTGTGACGTTATGAAGGAACACTTAAATCGACTAAGTGTTGGATTACCATATATATGCGATGTTGAATGATGCTTGCAAGCCGACTTGTGTGTTTACTTGTGGGCTTGTGCATTAACTTATGGGGTCGGCCTGGGGCTGCACACCCCCTCAAAGGATACGTTGAGTATGGTATATATAAGTGAGGTTTGAGACTCATTTGACAACCAATGAATTGGCTCATCACTTCTACGCACTAGAAAGGGGTAAAACTGTGCAAGGGGTAAAAGGTGCTGCGCATAGCTCATGCGCTCTACTTGAGTGCTGTTTTGGTGAATTCTTGTGCCGGGTGAGGTGAAGGCAAGCGTGCCGGGGTTCAGTTTAGATGCAGATTTGTGCAGGACTTGGTAGAGAGGTATAAGTGGCTTGGGTGAGCACTTCTCTTTGTCCAAGGGTGCACATGATTGTAAAAGGCTGTTCTATGCCTTGATTGTAAAATATTCTAAGTATAGACTTGGAGTTTTGCCAAGTATACTTGATGATTGTTTTATTGAAAAACTGATATAATATATTGTCGGGCAGACTTGTTCGGGAGTTGCCCCTCCCCTTTATACTTGTTGCAATTTTTGTTCTTTGTTTAATTGCATGATGATAATGAATGAGTATGGGCTTCATTAAGTATAAAGGATAATTGCTTTTACTTAGTTGCGAAACACAAGCTAAGTATGTTAATGTGAAAGTAGGCGTAGTCCATGAATGTTAGTGTTGGTGAAAAGAACGCGTTCGGTGGTGCCGCACCTCGCTATAAGTGGTTGGAAGACTACCGCAGGTGTAGGGGCGTGAGAGTTCTAGTCCTAGGTTTCCTTTTATCAAACATATGGAAAGAATGTAATAAAATTATATTCAAAGAAAAAAAGAAGTAGGGCAAGACATATAGAAAATAACGAAGAATAATATCACGGAAACAATATTCTCAGCGAAGTGGTCAGAAGATGACTAGAAGGTCGATGGGGATAAATCTTAAATTTACGAGACATGAAATTTCCCAAGCCCTTATGGAACTAGATGTATATTGAAAACTTAGTAGTCTTAGATATTCCCTTGCATAATTCACCCTCTACACAGAAGGATTTATAAATCTTAATTTTAATGGAGAATCCAAAGGAAATCAAGGTCTAATTGGGTATAGGGCATTGTTTTGTGACAACCGCAACAACCTTCTTAGGTTCTATGAAAGATAGTATGGGCATAATAGTAACAATGTGGAGGACTAAAAGATGCCTACTAATCACACACGAAGGAGGGTACACTAGGCTACATATAGATGGAGATTCATAGTTGGTTGTGAACGTGGTCCATAAGCTTATCAATAGATCTCCGGTAAGAAATTATTCAAAAGATGGTGCCTTCAATTACTAGGGAACACGATCCAAAATATATTTCTTTCCTTCCCTTTCGTAAAAATATTTCACTCTAAAAGATAGGGGAATAAAGGAGCCGATTTGTTGGTGAATTAGGGATGTCAAGATTCGAATTTAGGTCTCCCTGAATTGGCAACCCCAAATTATCAATAGTTGGTATAGTAGTTGAGTAACATCCTAGAGAGTGAAAAAGCATCCTCGATGGGGTTGGAGGAATAGGGTTATACTAAGTAAGAGGGTGAGGGGGAGGTTCTCATCCCTCTCCCAAAGGTGCACCACATCAAAAGTGTCACTTTGGATGTATGCACATGCTATATGGTATAAGTGGTAACACACCTCTTTTATTAGAGAATAATGTGACTAAACGTCAACAATTTTGGCACTTTACCCTCGTCATCTGCATACCCAATTCTAGTCACTAATCCTTTGAAAACCTCTTCAACCTAAATTTTCCCATTTCCATTGGTTGTTAGCTTGACTCACGTGATTTCATGATTTCAAGGGTTACTGAGTTAGCATCCTGACATCATAATATCTGAGGGAATGACTATATACACTACATTTCCTTTTCCACTCTATTTGATAAATTTTAGCTTCAAATTCTTTAGGTAGACACTGATACAATTTCCCTCGACCTTGTTTTAAAATAGGTTCTATTCAAATTGATGCATAATGATGACAGAAGAAAAATAATGACCCCAAGTTTTGAAACTCAACGGATTGCGCTAGCCTGGGATCACATTATTCTATATTCAAAATAATGGAAAAACTAAACTTGGAACCATTGAATTCACCTTTAGCCACCACCATGAAGAACCAATCCAATTAGAAATCTTTTGAATCAAAGGAAAATCAACACTAGAAAAACCCCTAGTATAACTCATAGAATAATTCTTTAAATTGTCAATGATTAAGTCCATCGCTATTAGAATTAGTGTATATGAGTTGATGCGCTATAAATGCTTCCATGAGATGCTAACTCCAAACCATAAATTGTCACCTCTATCACTCTTTCTTTAATTCGCTAACTTCAAACTCTCAGTGTTATTTTCAAACCTCATGAATGAAAGGTAGGTGTCATAACTCCCCTCTTAGAACCACATACTTTTTTTTTGTTATACACATCAGAGTTTAATCTACCTCATTCAGTAATAGTGTTTAATTCGAAAGGTTCTCATGACATGATTTCACTTACTCAATCTCCTCCTTTTAAAATATCCACGTGATAGTTTTATGTATGCTTTGGAAGGTACTTGGAATATTTATGTATGGGTTGGAAAGTAGGATTATAATTAAATGGTTTCTTGTATTTAGATTAGCATACCCTATTTTTTTTGTTTGTGTTCCCCCACATACTTAACACCCCATTTTTATATCCAAACGACTAGATTTTAAATGGATACCCTTGCAATCACTCTTGGTTCAAAACAAATTCATAAAGTTGAGGTACTAAGTTATTTAATATGTGATGGACATAACCAAATTATGAAATGTGATGAACATAACCACATTATCATAGTGCTAAAGTTATTTAAGGTATGGCATGGACTTTGTCTTATTTCATATTTGCATGGTTTATTATGGTGCTCTACACTTATTGTTCATTTTGAGTGTGTTGTATGCCCCACTCTCACTCTGCCACCTCACAATCTTCACATGATTGTTGTCAGAGCACCTGTGGTGTGTCCAGCCCTACCTTGTGACACGTTCGATGGTTATGATGACTCAATCAAGGATCAACGGTGGCAAAAAACATGTTAACCCTAAAGCTTCATACCCTAATTTCCATTTTTCATTCAGATTTTTGCTACTACCACATTCTGCTTTGAGGGCTTTCGGAACTCCTAGGCTTGGTTCCTAAGGAACTTGACACATTATGAAATTTTGGTCACCTAGGACTACCTTAAGGCATTGCTACGACCCCATCTTACATGTTCATTTCAAAAAAAAGACTCCCTACTTGTCCAGTGGTCTCCTTTACACTTGTTTTCACAACTTCTAAGGTTGATTTTGAATCCCATTCTTTTCCTTTCTACAAATTTTCCTTCTTTCAAATGGATACCTAGTGTGCTGGTGATATGTTTTGGAAAGGATTTCTTCCAAATTGACATTATGTTATACATTGTGAGTGTTTATAGGTATTGGATTATCCTTGCTGTGAATTGTTGTCTCATAACCATTCTATAGGTGGTCCCTATTATTACATAATAGTTTGTTTTATCTATTTGCAAAGATGTCGTTCCAGTGATTTCCATGATTTCTAGTTGTTTTAGTTCATGACATCTCCTTGCAGGGTGTCTGCTACATATTTTCCTATGGAGGCATAATGTCAGCGTCTGATGCCCTCAGGGAATAGTCATGTGGCTCTCAATTTTCTGGGTTTCTTAAGGAAGTTCTAGGCATTAATTCATATTTTTCCTTAATGATTTACAGGTATGATAGTTTCCCCTAAGAAAATATCCATTGATACTTCGCCCTATGGGTATTATCTTTTTCACTTCCACTTTTATCTTCTTACCTCATGTTTTTCTATTGTTTGTATTTTCCACTCAAGGTACCATGAATTTTTTGTTATCATAGGATTCAATCTTATCGTTGTCAGACTTTGTTTCTCCTTTAATGCATCCCCACAATGTGCCATTTTTTAGGTCAGTTGGCTCCTCATTTCGATGGACTCTAGATGTTGATAGTTGCTATGAAATTCATTTTTGTTATTGTCTATATATAGTTGGGTTTCACTTTAATGTGGCAACCCTTATGGCTAGCCATAACCTGCGACAATCATGATAATTTAAGTTGTTTATGTCCTGTATCTTTTTTGTTTTTCTTGATTGATACATGGTGGTTCATAACCACCCATTCAGTAGTAACTCGACACTGTATATCCCATATTTTATGGGTTACTCTATATTTTAATGGAACTTGTTAAATTATCGGTTTCACGTGGTAACCACATTCTTGGTTTTTGGGTTAGTATTTTCTTTATGAGCACCATGTATAAGTTTATGTATTGCATATGTGCCTATCGCATTTAGATGATGATTCTAGTTATATATATATATATATATATATATATATATATATATATATATATATATATATATATATATATATTTCCATGCTTTGTCTCAAATTTTAGAGTACTATGTGATACTTGGCTTATCCCCTTTGCTTCTTGGTTATCATCTGAATTATTTACTTGTCTAAATGTTCTGAGCTTCCAACATTTCTATTACATTCTATGCAGAAAAAAATTTGTTTTCTTTTCTGGGATATTAAGAGTGATGAGAAAGCACTCCTTCTATCATTCCTAGTCCAACAAGGTTTAAGGGCTTTCTGAATGCCCATAGGTTAAGAGCTTACCATTTTTATCTATTCTTATAGTTAAATCTTAGTATTCCTTTTGTAATTAATTTTAGTTATAGGTTGGTCACAATATAACCTACAGTTTTATGTGCAATGTAAAATCTGGTCACCCAGAATGAAATATAGTAATTTAATTCAACCTCTATGGTAGCTTACGATTAGTAGCTAAGGGGATAGAGGAATACCTCAACTTCTCCCTGTAATGTCTTGTGAGCCTGTTTTAATTTTTCTTCTTGAGATGTATCTCTCTCCTACATATAATCCTTGTAATACACTTCAATAACTAAAACTCACAACCTACTATGCTTCCGCTATATTTTCTTTGATGGCATTCACTTACTGTACTGCTATTTTTCTTTCCTTAAAAAAAATTGTATCCATAATTGTTTTTTTTTCATACAGAGTAATATTTATCGGTATGAAGTATATCTTATTCTTACTTGTGATTCCTTGTTGGCCAAGTATACTATAACTCAATCTAATATACTATATACTTCTAGTTTATATCTTGACACGAGTCTGTAATATATATGTATGGTTGTTACTCTTTCCATTAACATAATACAAAATACTTACTCTAAGATTTCAGTTTAGTAACACATGGAAAATAAGATGTCTATACAGATTTAACGTTTTTCTATTTTAGTGTTTCAAAGCTCTCTTAAAATTAAAAGCATATTATAATTGAATTTATGAAGATGTATATTTATTAATTTTATTTTCTTTAGAAATTCAGAGTAATAATAATCCTTGTTCCAAATCCAATAAGAATAGAATACATATTCCCATTACACTTTAGATCTTGCATGCTATTATATAATTAACTAATAGAAAATAAAACAACCTATACTAACCTTCAATTTTAAATAAAAATAAATCACAACCTAACCAGTAAAATGCAGATAGGATACACTTGAAAATGGAACATTTCTTTTCTCGGAACTGTAGGATGGAACCTTCTGAATCTACCCTCGAGGAGAGATTCACTTTGCCATGATATCAACTAGCTCTTTGATTCTTTCAATAGGAATTTTATGCCTTCTTTCCATGTGGGATGTTTCCTCAAGTTGAATCTCACTTTTTGGTTTTTTTTTTTTTCCAAAATCTCACTTTTAACCTCAATGGTTCTTTATGCCAATCCCAATTTAGCATCTATCTTTAGCTAAGTAATTAAGGGATCTTTCTCTCCAATCCGTTAAGTTTATCCAAAATTCTTTCTAGAATTCTCATCATGGAAAGGTTACCTGATATAGAATCTCATCTACGAGTGTTCATTTTTTAGATGTCTCCAATTTACTTATTATTTATCAATAAAACATTTATATACATAATTATGTCATCATAGTCTAGTTTTATTAAGTAATAAAACTACTAACATTTCCAAAGTAGGAGATTTATTACATTCTCCCTCCCTTTTCTTTACACAATCCTCATTGTTTAAATTTCAATTTCTGTTTGCTGAAAAAGTGTTGGCTACTTCCCTTGCATTTCTTCTTCTAGTTCCTATGTGTCCTCCTCAGGAGTAAAATGCCTCCACTACACCTTAACCTGAGAAACGACTCGATTCTAGAGACAAATCTCTTTCGTGTCTAGAATACAGAGCGGTTGTGGTGGAAAATCACCTTCAGGTTCCACTTGTAGCATTTTCCAATAAATAATATGAGTACTATCATGTACATATCCTTTTAGTAAAGTTACATGAATGACATGATGAACTTTTATGTGACTAGGAAAATCTAATTGGTAGGCTACAGGTCCGACTAGATCCATAATTTCAAATGGTCCACAAAACTGTGGGGATAATTTTGGACAAGTGCTTGTAAGCACAGTGATTTTCTGAGGTTTCACCCTCAAATAAACATGATCCCCGACTTTCAATTACTTATTTTTTCTTTTCTTATCTGTAGGAATTTACAGGGTAAGTTCCTCAGACAGAACACCAAAGGACACCGCTCACAACCAGATCGCAGATCAATACACCAGTATTTTTGACGTGTTTAAAACCCTCAAAGAGGGAAACAGTCCACAGCCTGAGCCAACGTGGACACTTCAGGCAATTTATTAATAAAAGAATGAAAATTTACATAAGCTTCTCTCATAGATGGAATACCCTACAAATGACCCTCCATGTGCTTTAAATAGAAATCATGGACCAATCAGGTGTCAAGCCACGGATCAAGTGTCGGTAATACCGAGGAGAGAATGAACCGTCGGATCACTACATATCGTGACCGTCAGATTGTAAGTTACAAAATGTACAAGGTAAAGAAACACACTTTACCTAACTCTATACCTAACTCTATACTAGACCAAGTTGTACTTAACTATTTCCTATGTGTCGGAATATCCTAACATCCCCCCTTAAGAACAACTTGGGATAGGATTGAAGGATTTACAAATATGACAGAATAGGAGAAGGAAGGAGGCACTAGAGCTTATCCCCCCTTAGTGACAACTTCCTGTACTCCAACCATAAATCGAAGTTTAGTGAACTTTGCCTCTGTGAGAGCCTTTGTGAAGATGTCTGCAACTTAATCATCTGTTGAACAATATTGCACTTCAAGAACATGGTCATGAATGAGTTTTCTGATGAAGTGCATGTGCAGTTCAATGTGTTTGCTGCGCTGATGCTGGACTGGATCTTTGCATAGTTGAATGGAACTTTGATTATCACACCAAAGTGTAGTTGGATGCTGTCGCTGAAAGTCAAACTCTGACAGGATCTGACGAAGCCACAAGGCTTCCTTACTAGCTTCTACGGCACCACGATACTCTGCTTCTGCTGATGAAAGAGAAATGGCACCTTGTTTCTTGCAAGCCCATGTAATAGGTCCTGAACCAAGAGTGAACACATAACCGACAGTAGACTTCCAATCATCAGGGTCACCAGCCCAATCGGAATCAGTGAAACCAACCAATAGAGGAGATGCTTCAGCACTGTAATGAATCCCAAACTGAATTGTACCTCGAACATAACGAAGTATTCTTTTAGCTTCTTTCCAATGACTTTGACGTGGGTTTTGCATAAACCGAGCAACAAGGCCAACGGCAAGGGAAAGGTCAGGTCGAGTATGGGTTAGATACAGAAGTTTTCCTACAAGTTGACGGTATAAGGTAGCATCAACTTTAGGAGAAGTACAAGTGACTGAAATTTTGACTCCAGACTGGAAGGGAGAAGGGGTTGGCTTACAGTCTTCCATGTGAAAATGGCGTAGAATATCACAGGCATACTTGGACTGGGAAAGGGAAATACCCTCCTTGGATTGCAAGACTTGAAGATCGAGAAAATAATGTAAGTGTCCTAAGTCTGTCATTTCAAATTTCTTTTTAAGGCTGGACTTCACATGATTTATAAGGTTGGGATCACTACCGGTAAGGATAAGATCATCAACATAAAGAACAAGAATGATAAGAGACTTGCCCACTTTCTTGGTGTAGACAGTATTGTCAGAATGACACCTAGGAAATCCAGATTCTAAAAGAAAGCTATCCATTTTGGCATACCAAGCTCGAGGAGCTTGCTTGAGACCATAAAGGGATTTCTTAGGCTGACATACAAGGCTGGAGTCTGTTTTTATGAAGCCAATGGGTTGTTCCATGTAGATTTCTTCATGCAAGTCCCCATGCAAGAAGGCAGATTTAACATCCATATGATGGACTTCCCATTTGAACGAGGCAGCAAGGGAAAGAACAAGGCGGATTTTGGCAACAGGGGAGAAGGTTTCAGTGTAGTCAATGCCTTCAACCTGTGAAAAACCTTTAGCAACAAGACGAGCTTTATGTTTATCAACTTTTCCATCTAGTCCATACTTGGTTCTGTAAACCCATTTGCATCTAACAAGTTTTCGTCCCTTTGGTAGAGGAACAAGATCCCATGTATCATTTGCCAATAATGAATGATATTCTTCATTCATAGCTGTTTCCCAATCTGGATGGCCTGAAGCTTCTGCAAAAGTGTCAGGATCATAATTTACTGGAGCTTGAGCCAGTAAAGAAGAGGCTCTGTCAAACTGAGAACCTGTGTGTTGCTGATATGTAGGATCATCGACAAGATCACCTGCTACATCTCGAGTAGCACGAACCCATTTTGGAAGCTGAGGAGCTGAAGGAGGATCCTGAGATGGTGGGGGAGGATTGTCATCCTCACTTTCATCATCTGAAGAAGAAATGTTTTCAAAAGTAGAAGAGATAGGGAGAGGTGGCACATCTGCCGGACTAGGCTCGAAGGCCGATATATTTTCATCAAATTTTACAGCTCTTCTAATGATAAAATTTTTGGACTTAAATGGAATAAGTCTATAGCCTTTGACATCTTCAGAATATCCAACAAAAGTACATTTTTCACTCTTAGGTTCTAAAGCTTTATGCTTTTCATCTGGAATATGGGCCCACGCTTCACTTCCAAAAACACGAAAGTGACTTACATCTGGTTTGATTGAGCTCCATGCTTCTTCTGGAGTGATATTCTTTAAAGCCTTAGTAGGAGTTCGATTTATTATGTAATTTGCACAGTTAATTGCTTCTGCCCAAAAACTAAGACCAAGTTCTTTAGATTGTAGCATACAATTAGCCATTTACTTTAAGGTGTGATTCTTCCTTTCAGCTACACCATTTTGTTGTGGAGTATATGGAATAGTATGTTGCATTTGAATTCCATTCTCAGTGCAAAAGTTGATGAATGTGTTTTTAACATATTCTCCGCCATTATCAAATCTTAGCTTATGAATTTGATGTCCAGATTGTTTTTCAACAAAGGCCTTGAAGGCCAAAAATGTGTTAAATACTTCACTCTTGAGTTTTAAGAAGTATACCCAAGTGCATTTGGAAAAATCATCAATGAAAGTTAAGAAATACTTGCAGCCAGAGAATGACACAACTGGAAGTGGACCACATAAATCACTATGCAAAAGTTGTAGAGGGGCTGAGGCGTGCCAAGAGGCACGTTTTTCAAAACTGTCCTGATGATGTTTTCCGAGTACACATCTGGAACAAACACCATCTCTGCAAGATACCATAGGAAAACCTGTCACCATATTTTCTTTACATAGGTGCTAAAGGGAGCGATAGTTTAAGTGACCAAATCGCTCACGCCAAAGTTTGCTCACTTCATCGTTATGAGCAACAAATACTTAGGGAAGATTTGATGACCCAAAGTTGTGAAACTTATACAACCTTGTAGAATCATCAACAATGCCAGTAGCTAAAATCTTTTTAGGATATCTTAGGTCCTTGATTACAACATCATGAGGTGAAAATTCAACGATTTTACCTTCACCTGAATGAGTTATCTGATATATAGATAGAAGGTTGCAGGATAAGGTTGGAACACATAATACATCATTAAACTGACCATTGTCTAGATGAACAGTTCCAGTCCCTACAACACTAAGAGATCTATCATCACCAACATATATATTTTTGGTGTTACAATCATTTAAAGAAGAAAACATGGCTTTGTTTTTGGCCATATGATAAGAAGCTCCAGAATTAATGAGCAACTCATGAGAATGAGAAGAAGAAGATACATTTAGTGCATAACCAGACCGAGATGATTGAAAACCACATGCAGAAACTGTCATTCCTGAAGATGAATTTCAAGGTGAAGAATGCTCCAAATGGATGTTATGTTTCTTCATCGCTGCTTCCAAGGCTTCCATCTTCTTAAAGCATTTGGATTCTAAGTGGCCATCTCGATTACAAAAGTTACAATGTCTATCAGTCTTCTTCCATTTGTTTTTATTTGTCTTATCATTTTGTTGAAATGATTTTTCATTTTGAGGCTGAGATTTCTTAGGACCCTTGTTTGGTTTAGGACCATGCTTTTTAGGATATGACTTCTTAGGATTCTTAGAATTTGGTTAATGCTGGACGGCTAACGCTTTCTTGGAAGAGTTTCCAAGATTAAGAAGACAAAGGTGTAAGAGTTTTTCTTGTTCTCTTATTAAAGAATCACAAAAAGAGTCAAAGGAAGGGGACTTATAGTCTGTTCCTTGAGAAATGAAGGCTTATCTTGTAGAATGGAAGGTGGAAACAAACACAGAGTAGGCTGGTCCCAACTTAGTAAGAATGGAATAGAGAAGGTTACTATCTTCTTTCTTAACTTTAACACCTTCCAAGAGATATCTAAGGGTCTTGAACTTGGAAAAGAAATCTTCAATGCAAGAGAAATTACTAGGGTCCAATGTAAGCAACTCATTTTCAAGATGATGGGCTCTAAGTTCATTTTTAATCCCAAAAACATTATCGATTTGTTTCATTGCTTCATCAAGAGTATCAAGTTCTGCAATATGGAATCTAAGATCTGGAGAAATAGACATCCCTATCAATCCACGTGCTTGATCTTGCCTATTTTCCCATTTAGCAGCCTTATCTTCATCCTTCGGTTTCTTTTCTTGGCCTGAGGCTATTCTGTAGAGACCTTTACTTCTAAGTAAATCCCCAATGTAGGACAACCATTGGAAGTAGTTGGTGTTGTCAAGGGTAGATTGGTATTGACTTTCCATTTCAACGGAAACTGAAGCTAAAGATGCTGAAAATAAGTGTTCCAATGGATAGATCTCGAAAAATTAGGCTGGTTTAAAAAAAACGGCTCTAAAAATGGCTTCCGGATGAAGAAGTTATGGCTTTTTGAAAAAAATTGATGAAGTCGCCGACAAAGTGCGAGAATGTGCAGAAATGAAAAAATCCGCCCCCAAAAAAATGGAGACTTGAATCCAAGAACTCCACTCTCTTAGAATAGCTTTGAGCCAATTGAGCTATACAAAAAATTTGAGAGAGAGAGAGAGAGAGAGAGAGAGAGAGAGAGAGGTTGATGCTTTGGGTTGCATGCTTGCTTTGAGAAGGCTCTTTTTCCCTACAAAACAAAAAAACACAAAACCCAACACAAACATACAAAAAAAACGAACCTTGTGGCTCAAAGTTAGCTTTAGCCAAAAAAAGAAATATTTTCAAAAATGACCCTTGCGACTCAAAGTTAGCTTTAGCCAGAAACTAAATATTTTCCTCAATGTTTCTGATTTTTCAAGATCACACTAAGGCGCAGGGAAAAGAGCATACGCATGAGAAAAATCCTTCCTTTCTGTTTCTGATTTGCCCAGATCACACAGAGTCGCAGGGCAAAGAGCATACGCAGAAATAAAAGGTATAGATCCGGTAATAAAAAAAGGCTAAATAAACCGAAACCGAAATAAACAGAGAGAAAATAACTGTAATCTGCAAATAAACACTGTATACCTCTAGATCTTAAAAATGACGCAGCTAGGGCTACCGGAAACCTTTTCGCATGAAACGAAAGGGGTTACTCACTGGAACAGATTCCTCACTGCAACAGATGCTCCCAACACAACAGAGCAGTCCTCTCGGCCCGAAAGCAGCCAGAAACAGTAGATCTAGGAAACGACAGTCAGATGCAGTTCTACCGGCTTCAGATTTGGATCACTAACGGATGCGGCCATCAAATAGCTCTGATACCATGTAGGAATTTACAGGGTAAGTTCCTCAGACAGAACACCAAAGGACACCGCTCACAACCAGATCGCAGATCAATACACCAGTATTTTTGACGTGGTTAAAACCCTCAAAGAGGGAAACAGTCCACGGCCTAAGCCAACGCAGCCACTTCAGGCAATTTATTAATAAAAGAAGGAAAATTTGCATAATCTTCTCTCATAGATGGATTACCCTACAAATGACCCTCCATGCGCTTTAAATAGAAATCATGGACCAATCGGTTGTCAAGCCACGGATCAAGTGTCGATAATACCGAGGAGAGAATGAACCGTCGGATCACTACATATCGTGACCGTCAGATTGTAAGTTACAAAATGTACAAGGTAAAGAAACACACTTTACCTAACTCTATACCTAACTCTATACTAGACCAAGTTGTACTTAACTATTTCCTATGTGTCGGAATATCCTAACATTATCTGCATAAATCTTTTGTCAGTCCTGCATTTCTTTAACATTTTGTTGAATTCTTCACACTGTCTATTTCATTTCCTGCCCCAAAATCAATTTGTGCTCCGCTTGACTCCAAGTGAGGGGTGTATGGAATTTCTTGCCATACAAAGCCTCAAAGGATGTCATTTTGATGGAGGTTTGATAGTTATTATTATATGAAAATTTAACTAAATGTAAAAATTCTTTCCACTTGGTAGGCCTATCCATCACATACATTCTAAGAACATCCTCCAGAATTTGGTTTACCCTTTCATTCTATCCATTCATTTGAGGATGGTATGTTGTGCTAAAATTTAACTTAGTATCCATGTTTCCAAATAATGCCCTCCAAAAAGTTGAGGTGAATTTGGCATCTCAGTCCGATACTATCATTTTAGGCACTCCATGCAATCAGAAAATTTCCTTCATAAATATATTAGAAATTTGGGTTGTGCCATAGGTGGATTGTATAAGTATTAAATAGGCATCCTTACATATTGTATCCAGTACTACCATAATGGAGTGATGTCGTATTTTTGTTCGTGGTAATCCTGTCATAAAATATAAGGATACTATCTCCCATTTACATTTAGGAATAGGTAGTGGATTCAAAAACCCAGCAGGGTGTTGATGTTTGACCTTAGCCTATTGACACTCTATACATTTTGATAATACTCTACCACTTCCTTTTTCATACCTGGAAAAAAGAGAGTTTTCCTCAATGTTTTGATCATATTATAGTATCCCAGATGTCCCGCATATGGCTTATTATAATTCTAATCAAGTATCATCTCTTTCATCATCGGTATATTGGGTACATACAACCTCCCTCTATAAGTGAACAACTTTTCTACATTTTCTACATATCTCGGTACATGAACTTGTTGCACCTTTTGTTTTATTTCCAAATAATTTGGATCTTTATGCATGGACTCTTTAATTCTCTCTAAAAAGTATGTTTTAATGCTACTAACAACTACCAACATTAAATTGTAAGTGTGTCGGCTTAGAGCGTCAACTATTTTGTTTTCTTTCCCTTTCATGTGCTTAATGTCAAATTCAAATTCCTTGAGAAATTACATCCATATAGCCTATCTTGTGTTAAGGTCTGGCTAAATGAATAAATAATTTAAGATGAAATGATCTATTAATAAAGTGAATTTATTGCCTAATAGGTAATGCATCCACATATTCAAAATATGTATAACAGTAGCTAATTCCATATCATATAGACCATAATTTATTTCACGATTCTTCAAATTTGCTTGATTCATATGCTATTATAGAATTATCTTGCAACAAACCCCCCCAGCCCCTCCATTAATGCATATGTACATACTCTAAATTCCTTGTTTGGATTTGCCAGTTTTATGATAGGAGCTTTGGTAAGTAATTGCTTTAATTTATCAAAACTCATCTAGAAATCAACTGTCCATTCAAATTTTACGCCTTTTTTCTGTAGAGAGGTAATGGGATATTCTATTTTGGAAAAGCCTTCAATAAACCTGCATAGTACCCCACAACTCCCATAAATGACCAAATAATAGCTACATCTTTGGGTATAGGCCAGTTAACCATAGCCTTCACCTTATCTAGATCAATTACTAATCCCTCCTTTGACATGACATACCCCAAATATTGTATTCTACTTTTATATAATTCACACTTACTAAATTTAGCATACAATTTTTTTCTCTTATAGTTTGTAGCACGAGCCATAAGTGTTCCTTATGATCCTCTTCATTCCTGGAATATACCATAATATCATTAATAAATACTAGTGAACATTTATCCATATATTTGTTGAATACATTGTTCATTAGGCACATCAAAGTTGTTGGAGAATTTGTAACTCCAAACGGTAACACTACAGACTCGTAGTGTCCGCATCGGGTCCTAAATGTTGTTTTATAAATATGCTCATTCTTAATTATCAGCTAATTATATCCCGTCCTTAGATTGATTTTAGAATAAATCATCAATGCGAGGAAGGGGATATTTATTTTTGGCAGTTAGCTTGTTTAGTTGATGATAAGTAATGCACATTATAAATATTCCATATTTATTTATAACGAAGAGTACATGTGCTCCCCATCATGATACACTGGCCCTAATATGTCCCTTGTATAGCAGCTCATGTAGCTGCATCTTCAGCTCCATTAACTCTGATGGACTCATCTTGTAAGGTGCTCTAGACATTGGAGCTGCATTAGGTGCCAAGTCTATGGAGAATTATATATCTCTATCAGGTGGTATACTGGGAATCTCCTCTAAGAAGACATCTAGGAATTCATTTATAACTGGAACAATATTCACTTTTATATCTCTTCTTTTCTGTTCATTTTATTCTACCTGGACCATGCATATTTGACATGCTTTTCGGGTGGTCTTCTTCATTTGCAGGGTTGTAATTTGTCTAACTGATATTAGTTTGGGCACACCCTGAATAGTGTGACTTTGTCCTTGCGGGTTTACGTAGGTCATAGTTTTTTCTAGGGATTTTATAAGTGTTTCCTACCACTCCAGCCAATCCATTCTAATTAGTCTGTCATAAGACCCAAGGGGAAGTACATTTAAATCTACTATGGTCAAGTAACCATTTAAATTAAGTTGACATTATCTCACTTGGCAAGTGACTCTTCTCTTGGTACATATTGCCAATTGTACCATCCAAGTTGTTATATATTTTTCAGTTTTCAGTTTACAACTTTCCACTATTTGCGGTCCAACATAGCTTAGACTAGATCAAGGGTCAATTAATATAGAAACAATTTTTTTTGTGAGAATACCTTCTAGCTCAATCATTGTATATTTATGTTCCAATTGTTTATGCTCCAACATCACACTTATTCTTAGAATGCTCCTTTCCAGGTCACTCACTGTGGTTGCTTCATGGGCAACTTGTTTATTTTGGACGAACCTAGGCTTATATGGGAAATCTCATAATAAATGAGGTTTGCCACACCCCCAACATTTCAGTCATCCTTTTTCCTTGTCACCATTATTCCTTCTAGTATTCAAATTTATGATTTTTTACCCTGCCTGGGAATTTTCTTACTGATTTACATTCACCTTGTCAAACCTTTTCTGCTGATGATGCCAGCCAGAATTCTTATTATATCTTGGATTTTGTAGTTAACCTCCTATTCTGGCCTTGGCTCTATCCTTATTCTGCCAAATCTTGGACCCTTCCCCCTTACTTTTAAACTGTTGCTAACATAACCTTGCCTTCCTCAAAACCTCACCCATTTTTTTTGGGTTATCAAACTCAATTCATTCCTTGTAAACAATAAGAAGGAAGTTTATGAACAGTTGCACCTTATATTTCCCCTCCTTATGATATGGAACATATCTCAATAAGTTTCTAAATTTAGATACAAACTCATCCATTTTGAGTTGTTTTAGTGTTAACTCATGAAACTCTTTGGTGCAGTCATCATAATATCGCTTAGTTAAGTAGCGATTTTTACAGTGTTTACAAAAATCATCGCATAATATTGTTTTTTTCTCCATCAATTGTACAATTTTTTCCTCTTCCCACCATAAAGAAAGTTTGGCTTGTAGCTGATAAATAGCTAAGTTGGCTTGCATATCTCTTTCGTAATCATAAACATAAAAATGCTTGGTCATATTCAGTAACCAGTCTTCTGCATCCTCCTCCTTCTACCCATCAAACACAGGGGGCTTAATCTTTCAGAATTCTCCATGGAGTTCCACCCACCTCTTCTGCTTAGACTTTTGGGAATAAGTCATGTCTAACTCCCCTTCACTCTGATATTTTCCAGGTTCTGTCCCTTATTCCTTTAGTACCCCGGTTCCACCATTTTTTGGTTTGATTTCTCTTTTAAACTTATGATAATCCTTTCTTATTCCTCACTCGCACATATCAAATGTTCATTGTTGTACCTTATATCTTCCAACTCTCGTTGTAGATTTCATATAACTTCCATGAATGGACTAGTGGGTTGGGTAGCTCCTTCTCCTAATTCTACATATAGACCATCCTCTTCTAGAATGACAAGTGTGTCTTTATCCATCTTGCTTAGAACATCTTTAGCTTGTTCAACCCGTTGTTAACATAAAAAAATAAATCACTTGTTAGTTTAATGTACTTTTCCTTGTTTTCCTTTTGTGGTGGTTCATTAAGGCCCAGTGGAGAACATGGACTCTGATACCATTTATCATTACTCCCCAATTACAACCACATAATTTATTTTTGTTATACACATTAGAGTTTAATCTACCTCATTGTGTCATAGCATTTAATTCAAAAGGTTCTCATGACATGCATTCACTTACTCAATATCCTCCCTTTAAAATCTCCATATGTTAGTTTTATGTTGCTTTGGAAGGTACTTAGAATATTTATGTATTCCTTGGAAAGTACTTCGATAATAATTAAATGGTTTCTTGTATTTAGATTAGCATACCCTATTTTGTTTTTTTGGTGTTACCCCACATACTTAACAAACCCTTCTTATATCTAAATGACTAGATTGTAAATGGATAACCTTGCAATCACTTCTAGTTCAAAACAGATTCATAAAGTCGAGGTACTAAGTTATCTAATATGTGATGGACATAACCACATTATCATAGGTGATGAAAATAACCACATTATCATAACCCTAAAGTTATTAAAGGTATGGCATGGACTTAGTCATATTTCATATGTTCATGGTTTATTATGGTACTCTACTCTTACCATCCATTTTGAATGTGTTGTATGCCCCATTACCAATCTTCCACCTCACAGTCTTCACATGATGATTTTTGGAGCACCTATGGTGCATCCAAACTTGCCTCCTGGTGCATTCAACACTTACGATTACCCAACTGAGGATCAATGGTGGAAACAAACATGCTAACCCTAAAGCTTCATACCGTAATTTCCATTTTGCGTTCAGTGATTTTCTACCACCGTGTTCTAGTTTGATGGCTTTCTGAGATTCTGGGCTTGGTTCTTATGGAAGTTGACCTTATGCCCTTCTACTCACCCATGATTGCCTTAAGTTGTCACTACGACCCCATATTACATGTTCGTTTCACACGGAATCCTCCCTACCTATCCACTACCCTCCTTTACACTTGTTTTCATGGGTTCTAATGTTGATTTTGAACTGCATGCTTTGGCTTTTTCTAACTTTTCTTCTTCCAAATGGATACCCAATGTGCATGCGACATTTTCTGGAAGGGTTAAGTTATACACAGTGAGTGTTTATAGGTATTGGGTTATCCTTTCTTTGAATTATTCTCTCATAACTATTCTACAGGAAGTTCCTATTATTATTTAATCTTTCATTTTCATTATTTGCAGAGATGCACTTCCAGTCATTTCCATGATTTCCAGTGGTTTTGGTTCACAACATCTCCTTGCGTGTTCTCTACTCTACATTTTCCTATGGAGGCATAATGTTGGTGTCTGATGCCCTTAGGTAACAGTAATGTGGCTTTCAATTTTCTAGGTTTCTTAAGGAAGTCACTTTTGTTGTGTCTGGTTCATGGGTTTGTTGTTGGCCCTTTTTTTCTTTGCTTTATATATGCCAGTCACTAGTTCGAGGCATCAATTTAGACTTTTCCTTAATCATTTACATGTATGGTAGATTCCACTAAAAAAATTCCATTGATTGTCCGCCTTATGGGTGTTATGTTTTCCACCTCCTGGTCTCTTCTCTTACCTCACATTTTTATGTTGTTTGTATTTTCCACTCCAGGTACCATGAATTTTTCATTATCATATGATTCAAGCTTGTTGTTCTCATGCTTTGCTTCTCCTTTAACACATCACTGTAATGTGTCAATTCTCAGGTCAGTTGGCTAGACACTTTGATGGGCTTTAGATGTCGATGGTTGCTATGAAATGTGTTTCTGTTGTTAGCTATCTATGGTTTGGTTCCACTCTAATGTGGCAGCCCTTGTGGCCAAGCACGACCTATGGCAATCCGTTGTCTTTGTCTCGTATGTTTTTTTTTGCTTCATTGAATACACGGTGGTTCATAATTGCCCCTTTTGTAGTAACTGGGCACTATATATCCCATATTTGTATTGGTTACTCTATATTTTAATGGAACTTGTCGAATTAACAGTTTCACGAGGTAAGCATAGTGTTTGGTTTTGCCTCGATATTTACTTTACGAGTACCGTGTATAAGTTTTTGTGTTGAATATGCACTTGTTGCATTTAGACAATGATTCTAGTAAAATATATATATATATATATATATATATATATATATATATATATATATATATATATATATTTTTTTTTTTTTTTCCATGCTCCGTCTCAGATTTTAGTGCATTGTACTATACTTGGGTTATCCCCTTTGCTTCTTGGTTATCATCTGAATTATTATTTTGTCCAAATGTTATGATCTACCATCATTTCTATTACATTCTATGCACATATTTTCTTTGTTTTTTTGTTTTGTTTTCTGGGCTGGTAAGAGAGATGAGAAACCACTCCTTCTATCAACCCCAGGCCAGTAAGGTTGCAGGGGTTGTCGCATATTCATAGGTTATGATTTTACCATTTTGATATATTGTTGTAGTTAAATCTCATTATTCCTCTAGTAATTGTTTTGAGTTACAGGTTAGTCGCAATTTATTAATTGCCTACAGTTTTATCCGCAATGTAAACTTTGGTCACCCAGAATCAAATATAGTAAGTTAATTCGTCGTTTAAGGTCGCTTAGGCTGAGTAGCTAATGAAATGTAGGAATACCTAAAATTATCCCTGTAGTGTCTCATGACCCTGTTTTAATTTTTCTTCTTGAGATGTATCTCTCACCTACAGATAATCCCCCTAATAAGTTGCAATAGCTACAACTAACAACCAAGTATGCTTCAGCTATATTTTCTTTGATTGAATGTACTTAGTGTACCAATGTTTTTCTTTCCTTCAAAAAAAAATTGTATCCATAATTGTTTTTTTTATATAGAGTAATATTGATGGTTATGAAGTTGATCTTATTATTACTTGTGATTCTTTGTTGTCGAGGTCTATTATAACCCAATCTAATATATTGTATACTACTAGTTTTTAGCTTGACATAAGTCTATGATATATATGTATGGTCATTAGTAACGCATGGAAAAGAAGATGTTTGTACAAATTCAACGTTGTTCTATTTTGATGTTTCAAAGCTCTCTAAAATTGAAAGCATGCTATCAATGAATTTTCAAAGGTGTATATTTCTTTATTTTCTTTTCTTTAAAATTTCAGAGTAATAATAATCCTTGTTCCCTATGAAATAAGAATAGAATACATATTCCCATTACACTTTAGATCTTGCATGCTATTCTAGAATTTAAATAATAGAAAACAAAAGAACCTATACTAAACTTCAACATTAAAGCAAAGTAAATCACAACCAAACCAGTAAAATGTAGACATGATACACTTGAAAATGGAACATTGTTTTCCTCCCAACCGTAGAACTGATTCTTCTCGGTTCACCCCAAAGCAGAGATTCATCTTACCAAGAGATCAATAAGCTCATTGATACTTGTAATAAGAATTTTATGCCTTCTTTCCATTTGGGATGTTTTCTAAAGTGGCATCCCTCTTTGTGGCACTTTTTACTTAGGTTTTCATGCATTTAGGGTGATTGGAGGCACATTTTGTAACAAAGGAAGGAAAAGTCAACAACTTGGACGAGCTCTTCTACAAGATCAACACCTATTTATGTTTGTAACTTACTTCATTTATATCAATATAAATATTTCTCTTTTTTTCCTGTTTGTGATGATTTTATTTTAGATATTTCAATACCATGTTGACTTGTTGAATAAAGTATATAGATGATTCTACATAGATCTCGTATTTTCTTGGCTTGTGTTTTTCGGTTGTGCAGGTTCTAATTTTGGCAGCTGGAGTGAGGATTGGAGCATTCAATCCAAACAAGGAGTGAAACATATGACAATTTTGAAGTAGATCTGTTCCCATCCATTGACACCTAATCATAGGGATTGGGTGAACAATTGTAAATAGTGTAAATAAATAATAAGAGAAAATGGAGAGTCATCGAGAAATGAAACTCAATAGTGACTCCCTCATGTATATAACTGTGGAAAACCTAAATGAATATAGATAATCTTATTTGAGGAGTTACCTCCTGGCCTGACACCCTCATATACTTACATTAAGAAAAATATTGGGTCCATTTTCATTATGTTGTTCTATGTTAGCCACCAGACCTAGGGGAGATATTTTTGTCCATAGTCGTAAATCCTGCATAAAAAATTGGCAAATGCACTACGAAAAAGTGTATTATGTTGGTTATTTGTTTCTCCATTGTGTTTGATTTATTTCTCTCATATATGTTTTCTACTTTAACCAGCCACCAACAGATCTAGGAAGTGATTGCATTGAGTATTGTTTGCATTTTTTGTGTCGGAATCCTCTTTCATAGGAACAATGCACCCTCTTATATGCTGATAGAGCTCTTGTTTGCATTTTTTTGTGTCAGAATCCTCTTTCCTAGGAACAATGCCTTCTTTGCTCAAAGTTGATTTTTTCATCCACTTTCAGTTGGCCTTCCCTGAGTCTTGAGTGTCTTGAGGTCGCTCTGAAGCCTCTATCTTTTTTTCATTTTTGTTTGACTTCCTTTGGTAAGAATTAGTTTCAATTTTTCATTGTTCTTATCATCAGGTCACTTGCAATCTTGTTTTGTTTGATCATTGGTTGCTTGGATGAATTGTTATTCTATTACTCATTATGAAAAGTGCATTTGAATAAGTGATTTGAAATTACATCAAAGTTTTCCGCATTTTGAAAATTAAGTGTGGTGACAAGAAAAATATTTGCATTTGCATCTATTGTTTTATGTATCAAATTGGAATTCCCCAGTGTTAAATTGCATGTTAATTTCCATTAAGTGTCATCTCTTTTGATATTTGGAATTTTCACCCAATTTCAGTTTGAGTCCAATATTTTGAAGAGTTCTCTTGCATAGATCACATTTTCATATTCAGAATTCTCATTTCCACAATAGGAAAGGAAATTGTGCACAAATTACATTTGCATAGTCTTCAGGGAAATTGTGCATAGATTACATTGCATGGTTTTTCATCTTTTAATGCTTTGAATTGAACTGGAATAGTGAAATTTAAAGGTGTAGTTAGCAATTTCTTTTTTGTTTCTTCTTTGAGTGTTGCATCATTGTTTTCACCTCTTCCCTACACTAGATAAATTTCATGGAAAATGAAAAGGGTTCTTTTTGTGATATTATTTGCATTATATGTGTGTTTAGGTGACATCAAGTTTTGAGGCTTGAAACTGAAATCTTATTCAATATCAACTCTAAAATTCACCTCAATTAACCTAACGATCATTTGAAACTTAAGAACACATTTAGAGGTCTAGGATAGAGACATGTTTTGATGTCTTTAAATGTAGGAGTTGTCGTTGTTTTCTAGAATTCCATTTCGCAAGTGATATCTTGTTCCACATATGTAAGTGTATCAAATTCTTCTCCACATACCTTTGAGTATATCAGATGCTGCTCCACAAATGATAAGTATATGGGAATGTTCTCAACGAATGGTTACACATTAGACAAAATTACTACAGACTTCACTCCCATGTACCTTCGAGTATATTTTGGAAGTCCCCTATAGGTTGATATCCATCCATAAGTAACCGAGTCGACCGCCATGTATACCATGATACACCAAAGAAAACATTAGGGGAGATTGCTTACACGTGCATTAAGTCATTGGTTTTCCAAGGTGTGTATTGCAGTTCATGGTTGCATGGTAAACTCTTTTTCCCTAGTTACCGCTCTTTATTTTTGTTTGTCTTTAATTTGTAAAATCAATTAATTGACTATGGAGCAAAATCATTCCTGTTGAAATACTCCTTAGTGGATCTTAGGTTGAGACTAATGGAAACAATTCTAGAGTCTACCAATCAAGGGAACCACTTGGACGGGAATCCTGGTCCAATTCCTCCTGTTGGAAATATTGGTGCTCCTTACATGGCAACACTGTCCCTTCCTGGATTTACCATTGGTTTCCCAGTTTCATTATTTTGAACCTTTATGGCTCTAAATTTCCAAAATTCTTCTCAACTGAGTTCTCCTCCACCTAAACAACATCAGCCTAATGTTGATCTTAAAGTTAACCCTTTTCCTTCTCTGCCCATTTGGTTGTATTCCTCTTCTTCCTCTTTGTTTTATGAAAGCCTCAACGTTAGGAACTAGGTGGATAAGAAGAACAAGAAAAGGATGATTAAGAAGAAGAAAAATAAGCATGGGGACAACCAAGCAACCGTTGCTATGGATGAAACTAGTATGGAGAAATCTTCCAATAAACCCCGCAAAGTTAATGTAAAATCCCTAGTTAAAAACTCATGTAAAATATATAAATGCCAAAAATGATGGGACACACATTCAAACCTGAATGGTGGGGAAAACATCCTAGTGGGTGTTGATTCGGCTTATTATGGCTTAGGATATTGGCAAAGGAAATGGTAAGGCTTTGGAAAGGCATGAGGCATTTATTAGCATTTATTTAAGAAAATACTGAAAATTAGGAGAAAAGGAAGGTGAAATGTCACAGGTTGCATGTGAGTAGTAAAATGAAGGAAAATAATGGAAAATCAAGAAAATAGAGGCCTCATTAATAAAAAGGCTTTCGAGGATCAATTGGCAAGTTCTTGAATCAGACTTCATCAGTTCAGTTTTAGAGTTCTGACATTATTCTCTCTCTCTCTCTTTCTCTCTCTCTCTCTCTCTCTCTCTCTCATACTCTTCGAGACTTAGAGTTTTCTTGGAGCACTCTTGGTGGGTGTGGAATAAATTGGATTATTGGATAAATAAGGCAAAGGAAGAGTAGGAAAGTGCAAGAAGGCATCAGGATCAGAGGACACATCAGATTATCTTACATGTACCAAGTTTCATGTATGTTTCCTTCACTAAACTTGACATGCATGACATATGCATGTGCTTTATTGGTTCTGATCTGCCATTGGTATGGAGGATGCTCAGGATTTATAGTGGATTACCTAGCCCTCCCATTTCTTAGATAGCAATGGAATTAGCAAGTTTATTTTCATTGTTGTGTTTTTGGTTGGTTCTCATGTTTCCTTACCTTGGATTGAGTTATTAGACCCGTACCCTTGGTTGGGAAAGCTCTTTAGAGCCCTGGAACATCTTGGGTTGAGTTATTGGTCCCATAGTCTTGGTTGGAAAAATTCTCTATAGCCATTAGTGGATTGATTTACTAGTCTTGGAGCCTTAGCTGGACAAACACTCTAGAGCCCGATAAAACATGTGCGTTGAGTTACTAGTCTTGGAGTGTTGGTTGGGAAAAAACTCTGGATCCTCAGAAGGTCGGGATAGATACTGATCTGATGATGGTTTTGTGATGTCCATCTGTGAGGTGGAATCGTTGTTTGATAGGTTGAGGTGGTGTTGTGCTATACAACAACCCCCCATTTCTAAGATTTTATCAAAAAAACTTTAGATAGAAATGTGTCCCTTTTTAAGAACTTAGTTGAATTCAATGATTCAATAATAATTGCATGCCTGGATTTAATTATATAACACATGGAAACCCTTATCAAAAGGTCCTATGCGATAGAACTAATATGAAAAATCCTTTGTTAAAGTGTGATATAATATGATATATCCCTCTTAGAAAAGCCCTCATAAGAAAATCTTCAATGTGTTAATGCGATCGAAGATCGCATATCGCATAGTTAAAAAAGGACGCATCCCAAAAGGTCTATACCAAACCTCCGATCCGATAACGTAATCTCAATTGGCGATCACACATATCACATGACACATAGTGAAAGCCCTTTCAAAGTTCCTGATTGCAATATCAGCAATTAAGGTGCGCGTTTCAAGAAAAGACTGTCAAAAGTTATTATTAGCATGCGTAAATATTAAAAGGAATAATAAACGAAAAATCAATAAATCAAACATTTCGCTGATTATTCCTCTGCCTTATTATATTCCTAACCTTTATCGCAATCGGAGCTATCAGTCCAAAACGTTAATCCTGACCGGTTGAATCTCCCAATTACAATTTGTGATTTATCACTGATCATTGATCGGGAAGATCAAAAGATACGTTTTAAAGGACCATCAAACATATATGTGATGTGACGGGTAACTATTACATTTATTAACTACGATTGGCGGTTATGGGTGGTCATTAATTTTTTAGTTCAGGGTGAATCCTTTGAGGATTTCACATGTAGCAATACTTAATTACATTTGGTTTATCACACATAAATTACCTTAAATGTTTTCATTTCATATTAGCTTTGAGTGGGTATATTTATCTGTTTTACGTTTTCATTGTATGTGCAGAGCTACCCTGAGACGATGAATCCAGAGAAAATGGGAAAGAAGGTGAAGAAAACCAAGGCCCCTGTCATAGTTAAACAACCAAAACGAAATAAGAAAGGGTTGATATCAGGTACTACCTGCCTTGGCTTAGGAAAAGCAAGTTGGGAGAGTATCTACAATTTGCTGGAAGCAGAGGAGCCTGAAGAACTCAAAGGAGAAGCTACACTGGATTCCACAAGCAAATCAGAGAATACTTTAAATGAATTGGCCTGCTCATATCTACATAGAATATTAGCGCGTGCCAAGGTTTTTCCATATAATGATGTGGTCACGTGGATTGTTGAAAGCCTTGTGACCACAGATAGGACATTCTCTACAGCTGATGGAAAAATTTTCGGGTCATTTAGAGCAGAGTATCTTAGAAAAATGTACCATTTACCTCAGTCAAAGAAGCGGTATAATAAAGCATTCTTGGAGGCTTTTGCCAAGGGGAATGACATTGAATCTGACCCTATCAGGCAATGGGGACATTTCCTAACCAAACACAAGCACAAGACATCGGGTATGTACTCTGTAGATTCATTGGCTTATCCTTATTTTTATGTTTTCACAATGATTTGTAGACTCTTCAGAGTCCATGATTCTGCTAAATTATCTATAGATAAGGTCCCATTAATGGAGGCTGCAATTAATGGCTATATCATCGACTGGGAAAACATTATGTTTGATAAAATGGCAACTGAGATGCTCGAATATAGAAAAAATAGGTTTGTGTCTACCCGAGTGATACCTCCCTTTTACATGACTTCATATATCATAGATACTATCTGTTTTAATTCTGAATACCCCATTCTTGGATGCAAATGGACTCCGCAGGATACCAACCCCATTCACATCTATCATAAGGAGCTATGGAAAGCCCATTATAAGAACCACCTCTATAGAATTTGTGATGGTTTTATTATTCTTGTATATTATGCCATATTCAATAAGCCTGCTCCTAGGTTATCCGAGGAAGCATCAGTCGACCTAACTACAACTAGAAGTTGGTTTGGAGAGGAAAGATTCAACTATAAAAGACTTTTTGGTAGCCTTGCCAACTGTCATGTTCTTCCTTTGTACATCCCTGATAAACTATTGGCTAGGGAACTAGCACATCAAATAACAGTTGAAGGGATGTCAATGACCCTTAGAATTCTAAAAAGAAAATGTGGCCGATATTTCCCCTTCGATGTGGTGCTTTCACCCTACATGATTTTAAACATGCAGAGAAGGAGGCCGAGAAAATAAAGGTGTTAAAACTTGCAACTCTCCCGAAAAGGTAGTACGATCCTAGAAAGGTTGCCTACAATGTTACCTCTCAGGTTAAAATCACCAAATTTTTTCATGAGGAGGATAGCTATGATGACTTATTTGTTTCAGCAGAAATATTTTCTCAAGTCAAAGAAATGGCCAAGATCAAATTGGGAGTGGAAGGACTAGAGGAATCCTATACGCTAAGGACACAAAAATTGGAAACCCTACCTCTAGACTTGTTAAATACAAACTTTTTGGTACAAACTCAAGGCTACATTGAGGAGAAAATTATTGAGAATGGTCCTGAAATTGAAAAGATTCCTGAGAAGGAGAAGACAACAAAAAAGGAGCAAAAGCAGGTAATAGTTAGTGAACCCCTTGATATGGATATTAATATTGATCCCAAGATAATCAAGGAATGGGAACAATTTGATTCAATCATCAGTAATCTTGAGAGAACCCAAGGGTTCACTACACCAGAAGTATCTACAGTGTAGAAATCAGTAGTTGACACAGTTTTGATTATAGGAACAAGTGGCCCACCCAAGCTTTATAAAGACATAGAGATTATCTTTGAAAATCCCACTGAGGAGATTGTACTGTAGATAGAAGAAATACCACCACTAGATGTCTTCTACAGTCCTAAGCATAGGGCTGTAGTCAAAAGACAGAGGAAGAAGACGAATATTGATCACAGTCCTCTTTTGACTCAGATTGAAATGATGAATGTGGTATGGAGAGAAGAGGTAAATCCCTATGAAGATTTAACGAAACTGTCTTAGTATGCCGGAGCGTATACAATATCAACAATAGATAAGGCTTTAGAAGTTATTCATTGTTGAAGAAAAAAGACTAGGCAAGTATTCAGCTAGAGGCACTTTCGGTAGAACGACAATAAAAAATAGAGCAGCTTGAACAATAGTTGGTGGAACAAAGGTAGCTTAATGAACAATTAAATGAACAATTAAAACATGAAAAGTAGAGAATTAATGAACATGCAATTCATAAGCAGCAAGAGTTGTCTCAAGCATTAAGCAAACTACAACTATTGAATGAGCAGGTGAAGAAGTCAAAAGAAGAGTAAATCTCCCAAATGAAAGATCAAATAGAGTGATTCAAAGGAATTCCCCAAGTAGATGAATTCATAAATGAAGCCTTGGAGATGACGAAGGCTTTGTCCCAACAATTGGATATTCTGTGTCATAATATATCATTGGTTGTCCCTTCATGTGATATGTCAGCATCTATGATTGAAAAATAAATGGATGCAAGGCTTGAATTAGAGAAGGCATATAAAAAAATAACTAATTTTCTATCATGGCAAGATTCGAAAGACGGAAAAGTTTCCAATATGCCAAAGATACAGGAGTCACATAAGGAAATTTTGTTTTCTAAATGGGAGTCTCAATTAATGAAAGTTGAGAGAGCTACATCCAGATGCAGAGCAGTAACAAATAATCTGATTGAATTAATCAATAACAGTCTGTATTTATCTAATCTAATTACAAATTTCTCTCTAGGCAAAATCCCAAAGATAAAATTGTTGGAACAACATTGGAAACAAGAACTGATGCAAAGAGAAAAATTGATCTGAGCATTCAAAGCCTCACATGGGAAACGTTCTGGTTTTTCCTTTTTAAACCACACAGTCAGCAAATGGCAATGAAGTGTCTCATAGAAGTGATCAATTGCATGATCCCCGAACTTGCCGATGCCACCTATATAGCTCAGTTACACTCTTAGATGAGTCAGTCACCACAGGTCCAGCCAATGCTTGCCACTTTTCAGCTGCAATCACAAGAAGATAAGCCGATACAGTGAATCCATTCGACCACCGCAGCACTGCTATTTCAGGATAAATCCCAGATCTATGTGTTTCTGGTTATACCAGAGCATAGCGACTAGCGACTTTATTTCATAGTTTGTTGTTATTTCTAGTATTTAAAGACCCTTTCATGTTTTTAGAAAGGGTCTGCAATTTTCTATTAAGACTTAAATCGGAGGTTGCACTACTGTACTTTTGATATATATATTTTTTATAAAAGATTGGACCACAATTATAATTTTGACAAAGAAGGCTTTTATGAGATTTGCACTTTTGTATCTTGTGAAAGTATTCCCAAATTAGAAGGCGGAATTTGAATGTGATTTACATAAGAGGAGATCCAAATGCATACAATACTATTATCTATGTTTTCTCTTTATTTCTCTATGTGAATTAGAATTTATCAACTTTTCTATTATTAAAATATATATGTTTGTAAAACAATTCTTTAACTTTTCAGTTTTGAATGTTTCTTAGTTGTCATATTTTAAATATATATTTCAGTGATATATTATGATCAATGCGATACGGTTTTAATTATTACGTTGTTTAATTAATTAAACAAATTAATCATCATATGAACGCATATTTCTATGTTATGAATAACTCATCTTTATGTTTATTTGTTCATAGAAACAATCAAGAATCGCATTGTTAGAAGAATTCCCGGGATAGATTAGTTATCTTTGCATATTTTTTCACTTTAGAATAGAGCACTTATCACTATTGTTATACATTACAAACAAATCACCCATCATCTCATATATCACTAAGAAACTGGTCCCACTACATCCAGTCAGAGCCACCACACCAAATAGAAAAGGAGTTGCACTAAGGTCCGGAATGGGTGGTTTTCCCTGATGTTGATGCAGTGATTTTAGAGGCATCAACATTTTTGGCATTAGAAGGAGGGTGTGAACTGTGAATGGCAAGTAAATCCAAATCCATGGTCCATTTTGAGAGTAAATCTACCTCAACATCACCCCCGACTTCTCCCTCTCATTCTCAATCTCCAATTTCTAAGCGAGAAGTTGAGAAAACAACAACCACTATTGAACACCAAAGCATCTCAGATAAATTCACTCTTGAACCTCCTGAAGTTCAGTCTCTAACTCATAAACTTCAAGGATTTTCAATATCAGCACAAAAATCTAAGTTATCTCAAGGCAGTGTGACTTCACAATACATTCCTTCCCATCCTCTTACCAGATTACATAGTGAAAAGCTTGGTGTTGAACCAAAAAAATTCCCTCTTCCTAAAAGGAAAAGAGCAAGGAAGACATCGGAAAGGTCTGATAGTGAGACTCTTTCATCATCCTCATCTATTTCATCTAATCCATTGCAAAGTCAACCATCCACTCCCCAACTCCATATTGTTGTTCAAAAAGGTACTGGAACTTCAACATCGTCTTCCCAACCACTTGTAACTTCATCTACGCTTTCCTCTGTTACTATCTCAACAATGGCTTAGAGGCCATGGAACAATCCAGGGGCAGTCACAATGCATGCACCCTTGAGTCAATTTTCAGCTCATCCCGAAAAATGGCTACCAAAGTTTAACCCAGATACAGTCATACTGAAAGAAGAACACGTAAACAAATTTATGTTGCCAGTAAACTTAAATGGAGTAACTAAAAAAGACGTTGTTGTTAGGATTCTCCCATATACCTTACAAGCAGTAGATGGGTCCTAGTATTTTTCATTACCATCAAGATCCATTACTAGTTGGAATATTTTCCAAGAGCACTTCTTAACTAAATTTGGTGATGATAGGTCTGCAACGATGTTAATCAATGACCTCTCAAATCATCAAACTAGATCAAGAGAACCTATCAAAGATTTCAACTCGCGATTCAATAAGCTCTTAAATAAGATTCCTTCCACATCTAAACCTAGTGAAGAGGTTTGAAGTGAATGGTATATATCTACCTTACCCTCGAATATAGCAATCTTCGTAGATAGAGATGCAAAGCCCACTTTGGCAGAGAATATGAAGGAAGCAACCGCTGTGGAAAAACGTATCATTGCCTTAGAAAAGAAAACCTCCCTTGAGGAGAGAAAGTCTAAAAAAGTTACTTTTAAAGATGATTCAAAGAAGAAAGTGGCTAAAGATCCATATGATATGGAGGGTCTCCAAAATGTTTTAAAAACTATGTCAAACGAAATGGTAGAAATTAAGAAACAAGTAGCTAAGACCTCCACTCAAAAGCCATTTAGGAACTTCAAAAGAGCTGAAACAAAAACCACCTAATGCTATATCTAATGTAGAATCAGATCTAAATAACAATGAAGATGAAGATATAATCTTATCATCATAATAAACTGAGGAAGAAGAGGTTGTAGAATGTCATGGTATGTGGGACTTAATTTTTCCCAATTCAGATACTGAAAGTGAATAGGAAGCTTTCCCAATAAGTATTAGGAGTAAAGTTGCTATAGCGCCTGTTCAACCAATTCAAAAGAAGAAAAATGTAAGTAATACTACCAAAGATAAGGCTCCCACAAAGAAGACTACAACAGTGCCTACTCAAAACCAGCTTTCATCTTCCAATCCTCCCTCACCATCTGAAACATTGATAGTCTTTAACTCTATGGATTACAATATCATAGAAGACATGAAGAAGATTAAAGCAAACATTTGTTTATTTGAGCTTAGCAAGCTCAATCATCAACATAAATTGCTACTTAAAGAATTAAATGTTGTGCCTTCTTCTCCTCTTCCAAACGCTGTACTGTCTAAGGTAGCTAATGGAACAGGTAAGCCACCATCAGATAGAGTAGAATCTACTAATGATGTTTTGATCGGAGATAGATCTAATTCTCATACTCCTCCTTTTCTTTTGACCTATGAAATTTACAATAGAAATCTGCATAATTGCTTGATAGATTCAGGGGCTTCATCGAATATAATGCTAGCTTCAGTTTGCTCAAAATTGAATATTGAACCCCAAAAATCTGTCGTACATATTGTTCAGTTGGATCGAACCAAGGTTCCAGTATTAGGAGAAATCAATTCAGTTACCATTAGGTTAACAACTGATTCAAGGGTAGTTCAGAGAATTTATATATTGATTGCTAACATTCCTGAGTTTTATGGCTTAATTCTAAGCAGGGATAAGTCTGAAAAACTCCATGGCTACATTTTGTTATGAAACCAGCTCAAGAAAAGATAGAAATGATAGATCAACGCCTTAGAATTTAGCCTCTTCGAGGGGGCAACCTCATTTACATTACATAAAATGAATAATTATTGGATGATACAAATGAAAAAACCTCCTTTATATATATAGGAGTCTAAGGAGTCATAATATAACCCAGCCAACCTAACAATAATAATATAAAGCCACAAAAATAACAATAGAGGGATTATATGGGGTACAATAATAACAATATGGGGACAATAGGGGCACAACAATATTAATAAGGGATGCAACTACAATAGTAATGGGGTAATCACTAGTATTATAGGGACCCAACATGCTCCTCTCCTTTAAAAAAGTGTTTTCCTCAACGCTTGAGTAGTTTTGGATGCTTTTGTATAAAATTCTCATCCTCCCATCTTCAGCGGATAAGTTCTTCCACTTGATAAGATACTTCGAAATTGATCGATTTCGTAGCTGTCGAGTTCTTGTTTCTATGACTACTTCCAGTTCCAATATAATTTTTCCTTCCTCTTCAAGTTCTGGAAATATTGTTTGAACTGGGAGCTTGTCACCTATAACCTTCTTTAAACTTGAAACATGGAAAAATGGGTGCAATCGAGAAGCTGCAGGAAGCTCCAATTTGTATTCCATAGTACCAATCTTTTGCAAAACCTTGTATGGACCATAATACTTTGCTGATAATTTATTATCCTTCTTAGCCTGCTTGAGGGACATTTTCTTATATGGTTGTAGCTGTAGGAATACCCAATCACCTACATCAAAACGTTTTTTAGTGCGATGTTGATCTGCCTGTTGTTTCATTTTATTCTGTGCCAACACGAGGTTATCCTTTAAGAGTTGGAGGACTTGTTGTTGATGTTCAATGTGATGTTCCACTGCTTAAACCTTAGATTTTTCTCTTAAATATGATGTGATGGATGGTGGTTGATATCCATAAAGTGCCATAAATGGGGTCATTTTTGTTGCTGTATGGAAGGAAGTGTTATACCACCATTCAGCCAGAGGCAACCATTTGACCCATTGTGTATGTTTATCAGATACAAAGCAATGAATATATCCTTCCAAACATTTGTTTACTATCTTAGTTTGCCCATCAGATTGAGGATGATAAGATGAGCTATGAGCTAACTGCGTACCAAGACAAGAAAATAATTCTGTCCAAAAATTTCCAGTGAAAATGGGATCTTTGTCACTTACAATAATCTTTGGGTTCCCATGTAGATTTTGAATTGTTTCCATAAATGTAGTAGAAACTATACTAGCTTTAAATGGATGTGATAATGGACAAAAGTGTGCATACTTGGTAAGTCTGTAAACTACCACCATGATGACACTCTTTCCCTCAGACTTGGGTAACCCTGTGATAAAATCCATTGAAACCTCCTCCCAACATTGGCTTGGAATGGATAAAGGTTGTAATAGACCCGGTGTATTAATTGTTTCAACTTTAATTTGTTGGCAAACCAAACATTCCACCACAAATTTTTGAATATCTGATTTAAGGCTATCCCAAAAAGATTCTTTCTTAACCCTGTGGTAAGTTTTTAAAAATCCTGAGTGCCCTCCTAAGGGAGAAGTGTGCAATTCCATAAGAATCTTTTGTTTTAGTTTGGAATTCTTACAGAGGTATAAGTGATCTTTGTACCATAAAGAATAATTTTTCCAGCTAAATGTATCAGACGTACTAGAATCTTCTTATAACTCTTGAATAAGTGCCCACACTTCTTCGTCATTCTTCCATTCCCCCCTTGCTTTGTTTATCCAATCTGGTTGGATAATAGAAATGGCACACAACAATGCTTCCACATCCTCATCCATTCTTCAGAGTGCATCTGCCACCACATTTTTATTCCCTTTTTTGTAGATGATTTCAAAGTCATAACCCAACATCTTTGTGACCCACTTTTGTTGCTCTTCAGAGGATAATCTTCGTTCTAAAAAGTATTTAAGGCTATCATGATCCATTTTTAGCTTGAAGTGTCTTCCCATTAGGTAGGGTCGCCATTTCTTAAGTGCATGGAGTATTGCCAACATTTCCTTCTCATAGATAGCTTTGTGTAAAAACTTTCCCTTCATTGGACGACTTTCAAAAGCAATGGGTCTTTCATCCTGCATTAAAACAACACCAATTCCATTTCCTGAAGCATCACATTCCACAATAAAGGTTTTCGTGAAGTCAGGTGTAGCTAAGACTGGTGTTTGGCTTTAGAACCTAAATCTGCCTTAGGCTGAAGGAAGGAAAATTTCAGGGTAACCACAAACCACGCTCAGTCTGGTAGCTAGCCCTACCAGAGCAGGAGAGGGCTCTCTCCGAGTCACGCTCAGCGAATAAGTAAATGGAATGGTCTGAGATGACTAACAGTGAAATATTGATCTTAGGCTAGTAAGTAAATATGGATATAAGAAGCAATTTTTTATGAATGACTGAGTTTCTGGGATGGTATGTGACCAACGGACAACAATGAGCAGAGAATTTAATACAAAGGCACAGATTATTTCGTGAGGCAAGATAGGCGAAAAGTCTAGCAATTTAGTTTGAAATAACGTGGAATGGAGGAATTTCTTAGGGGGGAGAAAAGGGCATAAGTACATGAATCCTTTTCAAGAGAAGAAGAACACTGAACATGAAATTTTCCCACAGGCAGAGCAATAAAAATGAATTCTACCTTATCTAACTTAGAAAATTTCACTGGAAATGAATATGAAATGAACTGCGAAACATTACGAAATACATATGAAACATAAGAGACACATTTGCTACACTCACAACCACACGAATCTCATGAAACAGAGCCACTGCCTTTCATTAATCCTCTGTCAAAATATACAATGAAGAACTGAGTTTATCTCCCACAGTGTCCCAGAAATTACAAGCCAACCAACCCTTTGCAAATAGGTTGCATACAATATATAGAATGTGCCATGAAGAGATAGAACACCGAAGGGTTGGGGAGTTACTCGAATCATTACAAAATGGAGGTGGAAAGCCAACCATTAGCTACAGGTGCAGCGTTACAAACATGACAAATGGCTTGCGTGACTGTTCGACTTCCTTTGCCACTTGGATAGGAGCTGATCTAGAGTGAAAATACTTTAAATGCCACCTTAGGTCCCGAAAAAGTGAAATGTAGATGAGCGGGCCCACTTGGAGAAGTCACGAGTCGAAATTTCGCAAAATGGAGGTGAAATTGGCCTTTTTCCCTATATGCGCCATGCCAATTTGGAGCCTGTTTTGAGGCACTTGCAGGAGTCCAAAATGTACCCATGTGTGCTTGTTGGAAATCCTGGTCTGTCTACTTTCCAACCCAAGTTTAATTTCCGAATTTGGTGCTCATTTGCCCCTCCAAATCTTCATCCTCCCAAGACTGCTTCCTGTGTGACAAATAGGGGTAGAGACGTCATTTTTTGAGTGTTTTTGAGCTCCTGGAGACTAAAATCATGTCCAAATTTCTTGTCCAAGCACTAGTAATTGGGATTTTGCATTCTGAATCCACAAATGCAAACCATTTGTGATTTGGAGATCCAAATCCTAAGCGTCGCTCCAGTGGCGTGACACACAGGGAGAAAAAACCTGTGTTGTGCCCAAAAATTTGTCATGTGACCAAAATTGTCCCAAATTTCTTGAAATTTGGGATGGATATCCTCTATGAAGTGATATGCTGAGCCACAAAGGCTTCAGCCAAGATTCAAAGCCGATCTTTCTTTTTTAACCCCCTTTTTCCTTTTTGTCGCTTTGCTCAATTTCGCTTTCAAACTCCTTATCCGAGCCTTTGAACTCATGTTCCGTGCCCTGTAGTGATACACCATCCACCTCAATATGGTTTTTTCCTTTTCGGACTTCTCTAATAGTCTCTCAAGGTGGATGTTGATATGCTCAGGCCAAGACTCTCGGTCATTGTTAATCTCTTGCTCTAATGGAGTGAGCTCAATCCTCCTATGTTGGGCAGCTTGGCGATTCTCACGGATGTTTTCCAGCTCCATGATCTCATGCTGGTCTTCAAGCTGTTTGTTCCTCTGCTCTAAATACCTGATAATCCACTTGCCCCCCTCCAAATTGAGAGACAAGGCTTAGATCTCTGTTTGCTGCTCATGGATGTTCCTCCTAAGTTTGGCACTCTCCACATCTATATCATGATCATGAATGAGGATGAAGTCGGCCTCTCGTTCACCTGATGGCCCCTCATCATGCATGGGCTTCTTGCCCCTGTCCTGTACCTGTGTTTCCGATGTCAGAAGCGAGGCCCCTTCCACCCCAGGTGGAGATAACACTCGCTTTGCTGCTACAAACAAATGTCTATTGCCTCTCTTATATGTGATGAATACCGACATAATAGCGGTCTGACTGATGTTTGAAATATGCTACTGCAAGAGGACAAGCCAATAGCACTATGAGTGTAGTGGGATCCTCTCAAATGTGTTTTCCTCCCTTATGTGGTCTTCTCGGTGAATGAATTTCTTGGGAAGAATCACTCACTGTTTCCTCATCCCTTTCATAAGCTAAATCAGTTACCATATTTTCCACTGTTTGATGTTCAATGATGAGTATGAATAGATTTTATATCAAGAATAGGTGTTTGCTATTTGACGAATGGAACTGATGAGTGGGACTATTAATGTGGGATTTTGTGTTGACTATAGGGTTATAAGGGAGTGATATGGTTTGGGGAATGAGGATTAGGGTTTAGGGTAATAATGGGAATTTGTTGTTAGGGTTTAGGATTTTGGGGATAGGGGGGCAGGATGAATGTGAATGAGAGAGGGATAAGGGATATGAAATGAGGGGAGTGTAGTGGAGGAATGTGAAAATGATTGCAGGGAGCAAACAACAACAATGACAACTTTTGAAAACCCTAGATAGTTTTTTAGCACACTGTGCAGCAAACTAGGGTTTGTATTTTCACCTATTTACACACCATCAAGGAGGATGAAAACTCTTGCAATGGCACTTAGGGATGATTTAATTACTTGGAATAATGAACTTTTCAATTTGGAGGAAGATTTAATGAAATTCAGGCCTTTTAGCCCTGTGCGTCGTGCCTCCCATGTGCGCCGCGCCAGTGTAAGTTTACACTGGAAAATTTCTCCCAGTGCGCCGCGCTCCCTTTGTGCATGCACCCTTTTGCAGGAGACGTTTGGAGGCCTTCCTGGTGTCCAAATTGGGTGCAGGATAGCTTTTTGGAAATGTATTTGAGTCTACCTTCCAACCCAACCATAATTTTTCAATTTGGAGTTCATTTTTCCTATCAAAAGTCAAATCTCCCAAGACTGGTAAAAATGTGCCAAATGAGGTTGCCTAAAGGCAGAGTGCTGTTACAGTCAACTTTTGAATGCCTTCCTCAAGTCCAAATTGAGCTCATGATAGCTGATTAAAAATTTATTTGTGTCTAGTTGTCATTTGACTCATCCAGCAAGTCATTTGACCAACCAAGCTAGGAGAAAACTTGATTTTCCCAAGGTCACTTCAGAGGTGCATCAATTCTCCCAAGGAAATTTTATTTTTCACATTTCTCTAAAACCATGAAGGAGGTTTTTATTCCTTGGCATGTTTTAGAAAAAATACTCTCTCAAGTTTCTAAAATTCATCTTTTATTGCTCAGAAACATCGTTTGAGTGAAACCTATCCCGATGTGTGGAACAGGGGATTTGTTGAAATGAAGCGAAATGAAGGGGATAGGGAGCTTCTAAATTCTTGAGGAAATTTTGTGAAGTAGGGAGGGATGTTAGGAAGTAGGGGAAAGTGTAATCTCTAAAATTTAGTGAGGGGAAGGGGTCCAAAAGGGCAAAACACAGGCCTAGCCTAGAAAATAGGGTTTGTAGCAAGAAACTAGGGTTTGTGTGAAAATGAGGAATTTGGGGGATCTCAGTGATGGGAAATGTTTAATAAGGTACATTAAGGATAGGGGAAGGTGTATGAACATTAGGATACAAGTGTTGCTAATGATTAGACTATCCAAGAGAAATTGCCTTCAAAACCCTAGGAGAGGGAAATGACCATAGCTAAGTGCAACTGAAGCATGAACAAGGTGTAAAATGACCCATTAAAACCTGACATGATGATGACAACCCTCTGAATGATTGTAGACTTAGCTAAATAGTGACCTAGACCGACATTTGCACAACTTTGAAAGGAGTGAAAGAAAGCCCTAGACCTAATGCCTAGTGACCAAATTTTACTTGAAGACTCACTGAAATGATAAAATTTGACCTTGACACCATAAAATCACTTTGTAAGAGCATGTTTGATCATTGGAGGAAGGCTGTAAAGACTGACACTAACATTGGCTCCAATGGGAGATGGTAGCTCCTTGGAGGTGCCAAGAACTACAGATCTTTGGGTGAGCAGACAGTGCCTTCGTCCATTGGGCTATGGAGTCCATTATTCCGACAAACCAACATGACTCAATTTATTGACTGAAACTTGACTGAAACTGACTCAATGCAAACTGACATGACTGAAAAAACTTGACTCTAACAAACTAACTCAAAATACTAAGAACTGAACTTAAAACTTAAAGCTTGGTGGTAGTACATGACCACCTGCATTTCTTACAAGACTATATATCATCAAACTATATGAAACTGCCAATGTAACCAATCAAGAAGATGGCTTCTTGACTGATTCTTCCGATCAGATCTTCTGGTCAACAATTGATACTAGTAGCTGGGCATCCAAAAACACATTTGACCATGATCTCCTTCTTCACTGAATACTGCAATAATCACCTTCACTGCTGACTGTAACAGATTTGCCATTGGATCATGAAAAACATGAAGATTTACCTCCTGCTGAGGAAACAAGATGTCTTTTTCTTTTTATTCTGATCTTCCTTAATAATATACTTCAGAAAAAGTATGTTCCTAGTCCTCAAAAAATTATGAACAAGCAGATGAGCGGATTTCCTCTTCAAAGAACACTTCAAAACATGAAACAGATGAGGAAGAGTCTGAAAGACAATCCTGAATGTTCTGCACTTCGGTAGCCTGAATGTATTGTAGGTCATCTTCATATGATATGACAGCTAGATTTTCTTTGCATTCATCAATCATGAGAAAAGAAACTTCGAATGATTCTTGACACCCAAGCATGACATTTCTATCATCTACCAACGATTCATCCAAGGAAACTTTTTCACTTAATTGAACAAAGATCTCATCTTGCTGTTCATAGAGGGAATGAGCTACCTCCTCATGAAGATCTAGTTCTGGTGAGATAAGGATAGTTAGGTCTGTAACTCTGTTTTCTCCATTTGAGGCAGCCTCAACCATGCAACTCTCTATTTCCTCATCACAATTTGTTTCTCGATATGATTTATCATCCCCATTATCTGAGATTGGAACATTGTTTTCTTGCATATCATCTTTTATTTCCACCAGATCTAAAACAAAACTTCCTCTTTCATCATTTCCAGCCATATGGAAATCTTCAACCTGCTGATCTATAAAGCTGCCCACAGGACTGTCGTCCTTTTCAGAAGAGGAAAAATTTCCACCATCACCTTCTTGACTGGGTGCACACTGGAGATCTGTGTTAACTTGAGCTGGAACATGACTATTCAAGAGTTGATCTATTTCATCTTCAGACAAAGGAGATATGGCTTTTCGTTTTCTCTTGCACGAACAATGATTTTCTTCAATATTTTCAAGTGGAGGAGTGTACAAATTTTCCTCAGACTGCTGATCCATTTCATGTAATTCTTGTTGACTGTCAAGATGCAAAATTCCTTCATCTTCCACCGTACTACAATCTTGATTCTGCTGCAAATTTTCATGATCATCTTCATGCTGCTGAAATGGGTTTTCACACAGGGCTTCCATGATCTCTTCATCCATGAAATTATCATATTCATAATATTTCTCAAGCCTTTCAATAAAACCATAAGCATTCTTGCAACAGTCATGAACTAGATTTAACGATGGATAATATTCTTGATATCTTTCAATGAACAGGGCATGAAAATCCTTTAAACAATAAATACAAGAAGGTGGCAAACTTTCATACCAAGATTGGGCTTCACCTTCCAGAGTGGCCAGGAATTTCTTCATCAAGCAATCTTTAGGAAAATCAACCTTCAACTTGCGAATATGCATGTGAAATTGAACTAGATGTAAAGCAACGTCCTTCTTACCATCATCTTTAAACGTAGGCAGATTCCTTGACCAATCTACCTTCGGAATTTTATTTGGAAAACCTAGGATGTGATCTCGGCTCGTGGGAGCGTATCTTCTTGCAATCCACTCCATTTTAAAAAAAAATCTCAAAGCTACTGATCCCTCTATAGTGGAGTCACCATGAAGCACCGGTTGCTGGATTCTTCAGTGAAAGGAGTCGCCAGGTGAATGATTTCAACCTTCTTATGTCTGATCGCTTTTCGCCATCAACAATCAGCTCTGAACTTGAGATATGTACTGAGGCAAAACAATCTACAAGCAAACCATTTTCTTCCCCAGCAGAGTCGCCACTATGCTAGCACCTAAATCTGCCTTAGCTGAAGGAAGGAAAATTTCAGGGTAACCACAAACCACGCTCAGTCTGGTAGCTAGCCCTACCAGAACAGGAGAGGGCTCTCTCCGAGTCACGCTCAGCGAATAAGTAAAGGGAATGATCTAAGATGACTAACAGTGAAATATTGATCTTAGGCTAGTAAGTAAATATGGATACAAGAAGCAATATTTTATGAATGACTGAGTTTATGGGATGGTATGGGACCAACGGACAGCAATGAGCAGAGAATTTAACACAAAGGCACAGATTATTTCGTAAGGCAAGATAGGCGAAAAGTCTAGAAATTTAGTTTGAAATAATCTGGAATGGAGGAATTTCTTAGGAGGGTGAAAAGGGCATAAGTACATGAATACTTTTCAATAGAAGAAGAACATTGAACATGAAATTTTCCCATATGCAGAGCAATAAAAATGAATTCTACCTTATCTAACTTAGAAAATTTCACTGGAAATGAATATGAAATGAACTGTGAAACATTAGGAAATACATATTAAACATAAGAGACACATTTGCTACACTCTCAACCACATGAATCTCATGAAACAGAGCCACTGCCTTTCATTAATTCTCTGTCAAAATATACAATGAAGAACTGAGTTTCTCTCCCACAGTCTCCCAGAAATTACAAGCCAACCAACCCTCTGCAAATAGTTTGCATACAATATATAGAATGTGCCATGAAGAGATAAAACACCCAAGGGTTGGGGAGTTACTCGAATCATTACAAAATGGCAGTGGAAAGTCAACCATTAGCTACAGGTGCAACATTACAAACATGACAAATGGCTTGGGTGACTGTTCGCCTTCCTTTGCCACTTGGATAGGAGCTAGTTTGGAGTGAAAATACTTTAAATGCCACCTTAGGTGCCAAAAAAGTGAAATTTAGATGAGCGGGCCCACTTGGAGAAGTCACGAATTGAAATTTCGCGAAACGGAGGTGAAATTGGCCTTTTTCCCTATATGCATCACGCCACTTTCTATATGCACCACGCCACTTTGGAGCCCGTTTTGAGGCACTTATAGGAGTCCAAAATGTGCGCAAGTGTGCTTCTTGGAAAGCCTGGCATATCTAATTTCCAACCCAAGTTGAATTTCTAAATTTGGTTCTCTTTTGCCCCTCCAAATCTTCATTGTCCCAAGACTGCTTCCTGTGTGTCAAAATAGGGGTAGAGAGGTCATTTTTTGAGTGTTTTTGACCTCTTGGAGACTCAAATCATGTCAAAATTTCTTTTCCAAGCACTAGTAGTCGTGATTTTTCATGCTAAATCCAAAAATGCAAACCATTTGTGATTTGGAGCTCCCAATCCTAAGCACCACGCCAGTGGCGCGACGCACAGGGAGAAAAAACCTGTGTTGTGTCCAAAAATTTGTCATGTGACCAAAACTGTCGCAAATTTCTTGAAATTTGGGCTGGAGATCCTCTATGAAGTACTATGCTGAGCCATAGAGGCTTCAGCCAAGATTCGAAGCCTATCTTTCTCTTTTTGCCTCTTTTTCCTTTTTGTCGCTTTGCTCAATTTTGCCTTCAAACTCCTTATTCGAGCCTTTGAACTCATGTTCCGTGCCCTATAGTGATAAAACATCCACTTCAATATGGTTTTGTCCTTTTCGGCCTTCTCTAATAGTCTCTCAAGGTGGATGTTGATACGCTCGGGCCAAGATTCTCGGTCATTGTTAATCTCTTGCTCTAATTGAGTGAGCTCAATCCTCCTATGTTGGGCAGCTTGGCGATTCTCACGGATGTTTTATAGCTCCATGATCTCATGCTGGTCTTCAAGCTATTTGTTCCTCTGCTCTAAATACCCAATAATCCACTTGGCCCTCTCCAAATTAAGAGATAAGTCTTGGATCTCCATTTGCTGCTCCTGGATGGTCCTCCAAAGTTTGGCACTCTCCACATCTGTATCATCATCATGAATGAGGATGAATTCGGCCTCTCGTTCACCTGATGGCCCCTCGTCATGCATGGGCTTCTTGCCCCTGTCCTGTACCTGTGTTTTTGATGTTGGAAGTGAGGCCCCTTCCACCCCGGGTGTAGATAACACTCGCTTTACTATTGTAAACAAATGTCTACTGCCTCTCTGATATGTGATAAATATCGGCATAGTAGCGGTCTGACTGATGTTTGAAACATGCTACTGCAAGAGGACAAGCCAATAGCTCTGTGAGTGTAGTGGGCTCCTCTCAGATGTGTTTTCCTCCCTTATGTGGTCTTCTCGGTGCATGAATTTCTTGGGAGGAATCACTCACTGTTTCCTCATCCCTTTCATAAGCTAAATCAGTTTCCATATTTGCCACTGTTTGATGTTCAATGATGAGTATGAATAGATTTTATATCAAGAATAGGTGTTTGATATTTGACGAACAGAATTGATGATTGGGACTATGAATGAGGGATTTTGTGCTGACTATAGGGTTATAAGGGAGTGATATGGTTTGGGGAATGAGGATTAGGGTTTAGGGTAATAATGGGAATTTGTTGTTAGGGTTTAGGATTTTGGGGATAGGGGGGTAGGATGAATGTGAATGAGAGAGGGGTAAGGGATATGAAATGATGGGAGTGTAGTGGAGGAATGTGAAAATGATTGCAGGGAGTAGACAGCAATAATAACAACTTTTGAAAACCTTAGATAGTTTTTTAGTACACTGTGCAACAAACTATGGTTTGTCTTTTCACCTATTTACACACCATCAAGGAGGATGAAAACTCTTGCAATGGCACTTAGGGATGATTTAATTACTTGGAGGAATGAAGTATTTTCAATTTGGAGGAATATTTAATGAAATTCAGCCCTTTTAGCCCTCTGCGCCGCGCCTCCCATGTGCGTCGTGCCAGTGTATGTTTACACTGGAAAATTTCTCCCAGTGCGCCGCGCTCCCTCTGTGTGTCACGCCCTTTTGCAGGAGACCTTTGGAGGCCTTCCTGGTGTCCAAATTGGGTGCAGGTTATCTTGTTGGAAAGCTATTTGAGCCTAATTTCTAACCCAACCAGAATTTTTCAATTTTGTGTTCATTTGCCCTATAAAAATCAAATCTCCCAAGATTGGTAAAAATGTCCCAAATGAGGCTGCCTAAAGGCAGAGTGTTGTTACAGTCAACTTTGGAATGCCTTCCTCAACTCCAAATTGAGCTCATGATAGCTCATTGAAAATATCATTGTGTATAGTTACAATTTGACTCATCAAGCAAGTCATTTGGCCAACCACGATTGGAGAAAACTTGATTTTCCCAAGGTCACTTCAGAGGTGCATCAATTCTCCCGAGGCAATTTTATTTTTGAAATTTCTCTAAACCCATGACACTTGTGTAAAAAGTGAAGGAGGTTTTTATTCCTTGGCTTTTTTTAGACAAAAAAATCTCTCAGTTTTCAAATTTCATCTTTTATTGCTCAAAAAAATCATTTGAGTGAAACCTATCCCGATGTGTGGAACAAGGGATTTGTCGAAATGAAGCGAAATGAAGGGGATAGGGAGCTTCTAAATTCTTGAGGAAATTTTGGGAAGTAGGGAGGGATGTTAAGAAGTAAGGGAAAGTGTAATCTCTGAAATTGAGCGAGGGGAAGGGGTCCAAAAGGGCAAGACACAGGACTAGCCTAGAAAATAAGGTTTGTAGCAAGAAATTAGGGTTTGTGTGAAAATGAGAAATTTGGGGGATCTCAGTGATGGGAAATGTTTAATAAGGTACACTAAGGATAGGGGAAGGTGTATGAACATTAGGATACAAGTGTTGCTGATGATTAGACCATCCAAGAGAAATTTCCTTCAAAACCCTAGGAGAGGCAAATGACCGTAGCTAGGCGCAACTGAAGCATGAAAAAGGTGTAAAATGACCCATTAAAACCTGACATGATGATGAAAACCCTCTGAATGATTGTAGACTCAGCTGAATAGTGCCATAGACCGACATCTCGACAACTTTGAAAGGAGTGAAAGAAAACCCTAGACCTAATGCCTAGTGACCAAATTTTACTTGAAGACTCACTGAAATGATAAAATTTGACCTTGACACCTTAAAATGACTTTCTAAGAGCATGTTTGATCACTGGAGGAAGGCTGCAAAGACTGACACTAACACTTGGCACATTGCCTCTTTATGATGTTTGAAGGCCTTTGTTGCTTCTAGAGTCCATGAAAATGCATCTTTCTTCAATAATGTTGTTAGAGGTGCTCCTATTCTTCCATAATTCTTAACAAACTTGCGATAATACCTTGTCAAACCAAGAAATCCTCGCAGATGCTTTATGGCTGTAGGGATTTTCCATTCCTTAATGGATTTAATTTTGCTAGGGTCTACCTTAGCTCCTTCATGAGATACAATATGACCCGGATATTCCACCTCTTGTACTCCAAAGAAACATTTGGATCCTTTTGCGTATAATTGTTTCTCCTCCAATAGTTGTAGCACCCTGTCAACATGTTCAACATGATCCTTCCAAGACTTGCTATAGATTAGTCTATCATCAAAAAATACTAACACAAATTTCCTAAGGAATGGTTTGAAAGTGGAATTCATCAAACCTTGAAATGTTGAAGGTGAATTGGTAAGGCCAAAAGGCATGACCAAAAATTCATAATGACCCTCATGAGTTCTAAATGCTATTTTCGGAATGTCTTCAATTTTCGTTCTGATTTGATGATAACCTAAACGAAGATCCAACTTTGTGAAGTAAATTGATCCATGCAATTCATCCAGTAATTCATCAATGACGAGAATGGGAACTTATCTTTAATAGTGAGCTTGTTGAGCTCCCTATAATCCGGACACATGAGCCATGATAAATCCTTCTTGTGCACTAATACCACTGGAGTAGAGAAAGAACTTTGACTCGGTTGAATTATATGAGCCTCTAACATTTCTGCAACCATACGTTTAATTTCACTCTTTTGGGCATAGGGATATCTGTACAGCCTGATGTTTGGAGGAACATTTCCTGGAATCAGATGAATAGCATGATCATGATCACGAATAGGTGGGAGACCTTTGAGAGTCTCAAATACCTGGGAATGATTGTCCAAGACATTTTGTAGATCTCGAGAAATAGATGATTGCAATGTGGAAACATCTAGAGAACATAATTGTGCAATTACACCCCTTTGTTCCTTTTTTAGAAGCTTTGTTATACTGTTAGAGCTGATTATCTTTCCCAGATTCCCTGAAATACCCCTTAATTCAACTTCATTTCCTTCCACAGAAAATTTCATGAAAAGTTCTTGAAAATTAAAAGCTATTGTACCCAAGGATTGTAGCCATTGGACTCCTAGTACAACATCAGCACCTGCCGTTGGAATGGAAAGCATTGGGCTAGTCAATACATATTCTTCCATGGATAGCTTGATATTATGGCACTTTCCAGAGCAATTTAATGTTCCTCCATTTGCAATCATCACTTGACACTGTGGTGCTGGATATAAGAAGCAATTCAATTCTTTTGCTACCTTACAATAAATAAAATTGTGGGTACTTCTTGAATCAATCAACACTATTACCTTTTTCTTCTTGATTTGTCCTTCTATCTTGATGGTTTGAGGAGTGGTAATTCTTGCCAATGCATTACAATATATGTTTGGATTCATTTCTTATTTATATAGGCTTTGTTCTGCGAGTATATCCTCTTCTTTTGACCTTTCTTGCTCCTTTTCTTCTTCCTCTTCACAATCTATGTAGAATAATTTCTTCTCAGCACACTTATGACCTTTAGTGTATTTGCTATCACAATTGTAACAAAGCCCTTTTTCTCTTTTTTCTTCCAATTTTTGTGGTGTCAACCTTATAGGTTGTGGAAGACTAGGGGCAACAACACTTCCATCTTTATAGTTGTGAGTGGTATGCTTCCTGATTGCCATAATTTTGTTTTCCATTTTTCTTGCTAACTTGAATGCCTTCTGTAATGAATCAGGTTCCCAAAGGCCAACATCATGTTGGATATTATCCTTTAAAGTCCCTATGAACACATCAATCCTATGCTCCTCTGGAATATTTTTTACCCTTATGTTCAATTCTTGGAACTCCTCAATGTGCTCCATTATTGAACCATTTTGTTTGAGACTTATCAATTGGCTAAAAAAGTGTTGCTTTTTGTATCCTCATAATGTGCTGTCAATTATTCCGTAAAGATTGCCCAAGTGATAATTTATTTACAAGAGAAAAGCCCTTGATACCATACAAATTGATTTGGTTCCAAATATAAAGTTGCGATACGTACCTTTTGTGTGTTTTGCACATTATTGAGATTGAAAAATTGCTCCATCTGTAATATCCATGTTGCAGGATCCTTGCCATCAAACATCCTCATATCGATTTTTGGAATATGGTGGGTTTTCGATCCCACATTAGAGTCTAAGAAATCATGATTAACATTTCTTTTGTTCACATCATTAGTTTCCTTTACTACCTTTTCACCATTAGTAAGTATTTCTTGTAGAAAATTTGTCAAATTTGTCTTCAAATCTGTCATGTCTGTCTTCATATCTGTCTTCAAATCTGCCATGTCTTTCTCCAAATCTGTCTTCAAATCTATCTTCAAATCATCCATCTTAGCTTCCATGCCCTTTATCTTAGATTCCACACCATTTATCTTAGCTTCTATTAGCGTTTGTGAGAGTGACATTTGTTGCACTTGTTCTTGTAATTTTGATATATCGTGTAGCATTTCTTCCTCTTCTTCATGAGTCATGGTAAAGCTTTCAGGTTGCTTACTAGGTGTTTGCATTTTCTTTCCTTGGGGCATTAGTTATCAATAATAATGCTCTACTATGCCCTTTTAATTCCTTCAAAATAAATTTTCAAACCCAGCTTAAGCAAAAATTTAAAAAAATCTACACACCTTTTTTCACTTTGTAGGAGCTCAATATTGCCTCTGATGTATATTTGTACTTTCTAATCACCTAGTTTTGAAATTGCAACCTGCATTAGCCCTCTGTGTCCTCTTTCCAATGCCACCAGTCTAACCCAAATTGGATTCTCGAAGGAATAGTTATGCAGAATCTCCCACAGTGACTTGATTATAGACTAGTTCAGTAGAGCAAACTTGTATGATGTGCCGCGAGTCACTGTTTCAACCTTTGGCTCTAAAAAATATCTACAAGAAACTACAGTCCATTGTCTTTCTGTAACTTCTTATGAAATTTCAATCCGATGCTCAGAGTGAAAGTTATGACGATTTTCCCAGGTCACCTGTTTGGAATGTAATTCAGGAGTCTGCAAAAAGACCAACTTCCTCAGATCATATCTCTGCAAATATAGCGCGAAAAGTTCTGAAATTTTGACCCAAGGTTCAGTGCGATGTCTTGTCAAATGTTTTTTTTTTTTGAGCTTCTGAAATGTCGTAGAAAAAAAATTATACCGAAAATGCCATGATGACCTATTTGGAGCAGCGAAACCCTAGAATCCAAAGCTCTGATACCAAATGTTATGAAACCAGCTCAAGAAAAGATAGAAAAGATAGATCAACGCCTTAGAATTCAGCCTCTTCGAGGGGGAAACCTCATTTGCATTACATAAAATGAATAATTCTTGGATGATACAAATGAAAAAAACCTCCTTTCTATATATAGGAGTCTAAGGAGTCAAAATATAACCCAGCTGACCTAACATTAATAATATAAAGCCACAAAAATAACAATAGAGGGATTCTATGGGGCACAAAAATATTAATAAGGGATGCAACTACAATAGTCATGGGGTAATCACTAGTATTATAGGGACCCAACACATTTCTACCTATTGGTCTCACATGTGGCTTCCCTATAAAGGAAAGCCAAATCAGATTAAGATAGATCGGGAGAAGCATATGACTCATACTGTAACAAAATTTGAGCAAGAAAACCAACCATAGCTTTCAATAATAATATTCTTTGCAGCTATTCATCTGAATCTTTCTTTGGTAATTTTAATGCTCAATCATCACCTTTCTCAGTTAGTAGTTTCACATATCAAATATAAAATTTTTCTCATACAGATACATCAAGGTGTGTTAATATTGATGAAGAAATTGTAATTGCAATTGTAGATAAACCTGTATTTTAGTCTTTATATTTTTATGGGTCAAAATCCAATGACGGTGCAAGAGCAGGATGTATTTTAGTTAGTCCTAAGGGGGAAAAACTATGTTATCTTGCGGACTAGAATTTGAGTGTACAACTAATACTGTTGAATATGAGGCATTGATCCAAGAATTTTACAAAGAAATAGGCCTGAAAGTGAAATTTATTTAAGTATTTGGTGACTCTGAGATCATCATCAAGCAAGTAAGAAACACTATGTTACACAAAATATTGTCACCATGACTATTTGCAGTCAATATGGGTCTATCATCATTCATACTGTCCTCCTTAGCAAGTTTCAAACCTCAGCTCTTCATGTCAAGCTTTAAAAATGAGAGAAAGTCCTTGAAAATCAATAAAGCTCTAGTTCTGCACTTTCTCTTGCTGTTACTTGCGGTCCCGCACCCCTTGTTCATGTTACCTGTGGACCTGCCCGCTCTGTCTCAAAAGGAGTGGGTGCGGACCCCTGTGAAAGTAAAAAAGATGCAAGTTTATTTTTAAAAACACACTTTTGGTTAATTCTGGATGATTCTAGAAGGAATCTTGACATGGATGGTTCGCTCCTAGGTGGTTCATGCATCCCAAGACTAAAGGAGCTAATCATTTGATGAGAGGAGCTTATCCCTTTGAAGGAGGGCTTTATCTATTTGAAGGTAGGCCTAGTAACTTCCCTCCATTGCACTATAAATTAAGGCATTGGGCTGGTTGCTAGGGAGGTTAGAAGCTAAACATTTTGGAGGGTAAATGCTATTGGAATTGAGACTTCCTAGTTAAGCTTGAGAGGAGAGATCACATACCTTTTAGCTTCATTGGGAAGAGAGTGAAACTTGTCAAAGTAGAGGAGACTTCTTGCTGGACCCTAGGAGGAGCTTGTACAACATCAAGGCATAAGGTTGTAAAGTTCTTCTTTGATTTAAGTTAATACAGTCAGATTCAATTTTCTCAACAAATTGTCTTATGTGATTTGTTTCATGAATTCCTTGATCATCATGATAAGTATGGTTTATTATATTGGATTTTCAGGTGCTATTTAATTTGTGTGCTTGTTTTTGTTTGCAAATTCTATACAAGGGAGCTCATTTGGATCAACGGAGTGAGGCTTCCACAAACTTGCATTGGACCAAAGGTAGGCCTAAAACACTTGTTTGCCTTTATTTATAAATTGCATATTTAGAGAAAGATAGAATTTGTTTGGTTTACTAGTCGCTAGATATCATTAGATACTAAGGAGGTCGGTATTGTCCGCAAGAATGACTTATCTGACCGACAAAATGCACTCTAGTAGTTATGCTTAGGGGGCATCAAGCACAATTTTCTCTCTTTTTCAAGCTTGTGTAAAAATGAAACTACTTTGAAGCATAGCTTTTCTCTGTTTCAAGCTTTTGTAAAAATGAAACCTATCTCGAGTCAATTTTAGTTATTTTTAAGACTTGTTAAACTCATGAAAATCCCGAGATTATTTTGCTATCTTTCATTCTTGTAAAACAAATGAAAATGCTGAGTTCTTTCCGTCTTTTCCTGCTCGTAAATTAAATTGAAAGTCGGCCATATGAGTACATTTTTATCATTTTTTCGAACTCGTTAAAACTTACAAAAAAGTGAAACTTTAGAGTCACCTTTAAGCTCTTTTCTGACTCCTAAAACATGAAAACATTTCTGAGCTTTTCTTTTTAAGCTCGTTAAAATGGAACTAAAAAGACGGTCCACTTACAACCATTTTCTGACCGTAAAAACATGAAAATATTGCCGGATTTTTGTTGTTTCGAATTTGATATTGGTTATAAAACGACGTGTCGTTGATCGCTTTTTTTACTTTTTCAGATCAGAGACACTAATTATGAAAAGTACTCCTTGACCGAAATGGTCAAGCGATTCTCTCAAGTATTATTTTATACTTTTTCGGGCTTGGGAGACACAAATTTACGAAAAAGGACAACCATGGAGTTTTCTTAAGTTTTTTCAGACTCTCTAAAATTGAAAAACGGCGAGTTTCTCCTATATTAGACTCGTTAAAATTTAACAGTAAAGGGCTTGTTCAATCACAAACAGGAACGAACCACTCCTTCTTAGGGTTCAAATTTAAACTAAGTTGGACTCATCCGAAGGATGAGGTTATAATCAAGCAAATGTTATCCTCCTCAAGCTTGTAAAAAATAAAGAGGTACTTGCCAGAAATGGTGGGGGAAAAGAGAGAAAAATGAGCCTGTTTGTCATACTTTGTAACCACTCTTGAACACGACACTTTTATTCACCTGGGTTGGGAAATCCTTTGTCTAATAGTTGATCAAACCATATTGAATGTCTTTAGTCGGTTTCAGGGTATTAACTTTGGGTCAGTTGTCACCAAACCATCTACTGTGTTGTTACATGTTCAAGAGGTCAGTGCAAATAAACCATTCATCTGAAAAATATTTGTCATCCATCTTGACCATCCCTGAGTCAGTGCTTGCACCTAAATTTCTTCAAACTTGATCTATGATTTCGTGCTGTGGATGTGCCTACGACGGATCTCTTTCTATCAACTTCAGCTCATTATCTAGAAAGATGATCTAGAAATTGTCAGTACCTTGGGATCTGTATGCCTCAATGGCAAATTTCTCACCTTCGACGATAGGTTGCATCATTGACCTTCGATCAAAGGATTCCGTGACATGTTCGACATCAACACATCTATTCACATCTCATGGATTGTACTGAGTACTTTGAGAGCCATTGACATTAATGGTGGTTTCTCTCACACTTGTTAACAGTTTACATCATTGACTGGTAATCAAGCGGTTTCTACCATATTGGACTTCAAGACATTCATTCACATGGATAGAATCATACTATTTCGGGAAGTAGAAATCAAGACCCTAGATCTAGTTTCCACCATCCAGGCTACGAGGAATTTTGTATTCATTATACAGTGGACTATTCATAAACAGATGGCTACGTCCATACTATGTCTATACTTGTGATGTATTACAAGATCATTCCTATATTAGAGCAGTAGTTAGTTTTCTAGTCAGTTTTGATCTGAGTATGGGAATGCCTACCTCAGCGATGATATGATCTCATATATATATTTTGTATTGAATGTTTTTACAGGTTCCAACCAGGCTCTCCACAAGATGATCCTTGAAATTATAAAGTACTTCACTCTTCTTAGATGATAAATGAAATCCTCATCTACTACAGACTTCGTACTTTAGGGGGCAATCTGTTTATTGTCACCCTGACTATTTGCAGTCAGTATGGGTCTATCATCATTCATGTTCTCCTCCTTAGAAAGTCTCTAACCTCAGCTCTTCATGTCCAGCTTTAAAAATGAGAGAAAGTCCTTGAAAATCATTAAAGCTTTGGTTCTGCACTTTCTCTTACTGTTACCTGTGGTCCCGCACCCCTTGTTCATGTTACCTGTGGACGTGCCCGCTTTGTCTCTAAAGGAGTGGGTGCAGACCCCTGTGAAAGTCAAAATGGCGCAAGTTTATTCTTAAAAACTCACTTGTGGTTAACTCTGGATGATTCTAGAAGGAATCTTTACATGGATGGTTTGCTCTTAGGTGGTTCATGCATCCCAAAACTAAAGGAGCTAATCCCTTGATGAGAGGAGCTTATCCCTTTGAAGGAGGGCTTTATCCCTTTGAAGGTGGATCTAGTAACTTCCCTCCATTGCACTATAGATTAAGGCATTGGGCTGGTTGCTGGGGAGGTTAGAAGCTGAACATTTTTTAGGGTAAATTCTGTTGGAATTGAGACTTCCTAGTTAAGCTTGAGAGGAGAGATCACATACCTTTTGGCTTCTTTGGGAGGAGAGTGAAACTTGTCAAAGTAGAGGAGACTTCTTGTTGGACCCTGGGAGGAGCTTGTACAGCATCAAGGCATAAGGTTGTAAAGTTCTTCTTTGATTTAAGTTAATACAATTAGATTCATTTTTCTCAACAAATTGTCTTATGTGATTTGTTTCATGAATTCCTTGATCATCATGATAAGTATGCTTTATTATATTGGCTTTTCAGGTGCTATTTAATTTGTGTGCTTGTTTGTGTTTGCAGATTCTCTACAAGGGAGCTCATTTGGATCAAAGGAGTGAGGCTTCCACAAACTTGCATTGGACCCAAGGTAGGCCTAAAACACTTGTTTGCCTTTATTTATAGATTTCATATTTAGAGAAAGATAGAATTTGCTTGGTTTGCTTGTCGCTAGATATCATTAGATACTAGGGAGGTCGGTCTTGTCCGCAAGAATGACTTATCCGGCCAACACACTATACATTTCCTTTCTAGTCATCTGAAACATTATCAATCCTTGGTTCAAGACCTTATATTTCATTTTCTAGCATTTAATATCTCTCCTATTCCTAGAACTCAAAATGCAGCAGTTGATTTACTAACCAATGTTTCTTCTAAGCTCCTCCCATCCGAGGATTACAACCATAATAGATTTTCAGTTGAATTAATTCTTAGACCATCAGTTCCAGACAATGTCACTAAGTGGCGGGTATTCAATCATGACTACGACATTTTGAATTTCTTAACTTATGAGAAATCCTACGATGACCAGATTATTGACAGGAGTGATCATGATCTTCAAATGAAGCAAGGACTTGAGGAAAATTCCATACCTAAATTAGTAGTCAAGCTTGAGGATCTATATGACATGAAGGATAGGTTTAAGCAAGTTACTAATTCAAAACTTCAAAGTTCTACTTTGAGATTTGAATTAATAAATCTTGGCACTGAGGCAAAACCACAAAATATCAATCTGGGATTAGGACTTACATCAAAAGAAAGGTTTTCCTTTATCAGACTTTTAAATAGATACAAAAATGTTTTCGCTCAGAATTATGATGACTTAAAAACATATGATACATCTATCATACGGCATACAATTCCAATGATGTCCGAAGAGAAACCACTGCAACAAAAATTTAGGAAAATTCATCCGAACCTAGAAAGTCAAATTAAAGTAGAGTTAAAGAAACTCTTGAAAGCTAAGATAATTTTCCCTGTTAGACATTCAAAGTGGGTTTCTAACTTAGTGCCTATTAGAAGGAAGAATGGTGACATTAGAATTTTCTTTAATTTTAGAAATCTTAATAAACCTAGCCAAAAGGATAACTTCCCACTACCAACAATGGAACAAACTCTTCATTCAGTAGCTGGTTCCGAATTAATGTCTTTCTTGGATGGTTTTTCTAGATATAACCAAATATTGGTGCATCGAGATGATAGGCTCAAGACTACTAACAGAACTAAGTGGGGAACATATGCCTACCAAACAATGCCTTTTGGTTTGATTAATTCTGGGGCTACCTTCCAGAGAGCAATGGATATAGCATTCAAGGGTTTAATTAATAAGTAAGTTGTTGTCTATTTGGATGGCATTACTGTCTTCTTCAAGAAAAGAGAAAATAATTTACATGATTTGAAGCAAATATTTGAACGCTGTAAAATGTACGGGATTTCATTGAATCCCAATAAATCATTTTTTTCTCTTGAACAAGGAAAACTATTGGGGTTTATTATCTCAAAAGATGGTCTTTATATCGATCCAGAAAAGATAAAGGAGATTTCCGATATTCCACTTCCACACAATAAAAAATCAATGCAATCATTTTTAGGTCAAATAAATTTTGTAAAAAGATTTGTTCCATATTTTTCAAAGATTGTTTTACCATTACAGGCCATGATCAAGAAAAATTCAATGTTCAAATGGGGGCATAAAGATAAGGAAGCTTTTGATTCAATCAAACAGGAAATCATAAATGCTCCTGCATTAAACACTCCAAATTTTTCCAATAATTTTATTTTATACACCTTAGTATCCGATACTTCCTATGCAGCTATGTTGACACAAATCAATGATCAAAACATAGAAGAACGCATATCATTTTTTAGATCAAATCTCCAAGGTGTTGAGCTTAATTATTCTGAAGTAGAAAAAAAATCTTTTGCTGTGTTCAAATCTATTAAACACTTTAGGCCTTTCCTCTTAAAGACTTATGAAAGTAATAGTCCCATTTTTAGTAATAAGACAATTACTAGTCCGGAGGGAATGAGGAGAAAAGAGGGAAAACTGGGTTACAACATTACAAGAATATGATTTAGACATTAAACCAGTGAAAATTGTCAAAGGTCAAGGTTTTTGCAGGTGGTTAGCAGGAGCTTCTAACATTCATGAACATGAAGGTTCAAACAATATCGAGCAAATCAATCAGCTAAGTACCATCAACCCCGAATCTCAATATGCAGATTTAATATTTTATTTGAAAAATGGATATGCTCCTTTTAATCTCTCCTATAAAAATAAATGTGCCATAAGATTGAAAGAAAAAAACTTCGAGATTATTGATGATGTGTTGTTTAGAAGGAAATATGATTCGTTTTATTAAGATGCCTTGAAAAAACTGAAGCACAGAAGGTCTTGCAGGAATTACTTGATAGTCTAGCAAGAGGAAATTTTGGAGGTGATACAACATCTCACAAAATTATACATGTTGATTATTATTGGCCCACCTTATTTAAAGATGCCCATGAATATGTAAGGAAATGTAGAACATGTGAAACTGGCAGTAGAATATAAAGAAAGCCAGCCTTTCCTTTGCAACCAGTCAACATTGAACAACCCTTTGAACTATGGGGATTGGATATCAGTTGAGAGATTATTCCACATTCTTCCAAGCAACACAGATATATCCTTACAACCATGGATTACTGTACAAAATGGGTAGAAGCAATTCCTTTGAAGGAAACCAACTCTGAGGAAATTATTGAATTTATAGATCAGTTCATCATTACTAGGTTTGGTGTACCTAATGCTCTCATTTTCGATAATGCATCTTATTTCTCTGGAAATACCATACTTGAAGTTGCTATTAAACGAGGGTTTAAATTGAAATATTCTGCAAACTACTACCCTTAGGGTAATGGTTTAGCAAAATCAACCAATAAAAATATTATCAAAATCATTAAGATAACTGTTGATGAGAATCAAAAGAATTGGCACAAGTCTTTAGTATTTTCATTATGGGTAGACCGCATAACACAGAAAGCCTCAATAAGCACTTCTCCATTTAGTTTAGTGTATGGAAAGGAAGCTGTCTTACAGTAAACTTAGCACTCCTATCTCTAGCCTTAGTGCAGTTTATTGAAGAAAATCCCTTATCTTCTATTCAATTGAGATATAATCAAATCCTGAAATTAGAAGAAGAAAGGGAAAAAGCTAGAATTACACATGAAAAGCATCAACGGGTTATTAAGTCTTCTTTTGATAAAATTTCTACCGGCCCAAAATTTTTACAAATTGGTGACCTTCTTTTGAAATGGGACAAAGCGCATGAAGATAAAGGAGAACACACTAAATCTCAAAAAATGTGGCTAGGACCATTTCAAATCATCGAGAAGATAGGCCCATCAACATTCATATTGCAAGATCTATCATGAAAGAGGGACTCTCTTCCTATCAATGGACTTATTTTGAAAAAGTTATTTACCTAAGAAGGTAATCCCTTCTTTCTTGTAAATATTCAATTTGCAGTTGTGTTTGTTTGATATTGTTGTTTTGTTTGTTTGGTCGGAAATAAGGTTGTAAATAGCCTTCTACTGGCCTTTACTTTTTTGAAAGGTGATTAAAAGAAAACAGTGTAAATATTTATTTTTGAAAGATGGAAGCCTTAAAGGAAAAGAAGGAAGTTCTAGGGAGTTAGATAAAAATAAAACTCTAGAAACCTCGTCTATTTTTGTAAAATCTTTTACAAACCTTGAAAATACTGTAAATCATTCCAAGCTTTTAAAGCCCAAATAAGGTTATCTATAAAAAAGCAAAGGCTTATCCAAACTTAGCATCTACAACTCTTAAATTATCATCCATATTCTCTTAAGGAGTAAATCATTCACACCATCCACAAAGTTTATGATTTTTCAGAGTGTAATTCTAAAATATGTTTGATATAAAACATAAGAGGTCTCATTACGAACCTGCTTACCATGATCATAGGGAACTAATTAAACTGACATTACCAATACTGCATATCAAAATAGGGTAATGGATTATAATTATAAAACAAGGGGTCTCATCACGAGCTAGCTTATTTAGTTCAATTACAACCAGTGAATGGCATTGTCAACAACTGGCCACCAAATCAGGACAATGGCTTTTTATCTTTTAATAAAAATAAAGAAGATGGAAAATGCAAAAAACAAAATATGAAGAAACAGATCTTTTTGGATTTACTCTTAGAAATTATACTCTGAGATAGATGGGACAATGAATGATTGAATGGTTAAAAGGTAACCCTGTCGAGACTATAAATGTTTGCTGGCAGCAGAGGCTCTACCTATGACAACGGAGTCATCATATAAGCTAAGTTGGACAAATCCTTTTCTTTTATCGTTATTAAACAATCAAGGCTTAAATAAACTTGGAATGTTTTTATTTTTAAGATGGGAAAGAAATTGTAGAAACATTTTTTCATTGTAATCAGAGTTAATGGTTATCTAATTGTTCTTAGATTATTTTCTTTATACTCAAAGGTTTCCAAATTAAGAAAATCAGAATATTGCATTATATTCTCAGATATAACTATTTCTTCCAGTGAATCGCCAATGGTTGTGCTATACAACAACCCCCCATTTCTAAATTTTTATCAGAAAAACTTTAGATAGAAATGGGTCCCTTTTTAAGAAACTTAGTGGAATTCAATGATTCAATAATAATCGCATGTTTGGATTTAATTATATAACACATGGAAACCCTTATCAAAAGGTCTGATGCGATAGAACTAATATCCAAAACCTTTTGTTAAAATGTGATATAATATGATATATCCCTCTCAGAAAATCCCTCATAAGCAAATCTCCGATGCGATAATGTGATCGGAGATCGCATATCGCAAAGTTAAAAAAGGATGCATCCCAAAAGGTTTATACCAAACCTCCGATCGGATAATGTAATCGCAATCAGCGGTCGAACATATCGCATGACAAATAGCGAAAGCCCTTTCCAATTCCTAGTTTGCGATATCAGCAAGTAAGATGCACGTTTCAAGAAAAGACCATCAAAAGGTATTATTAGCAGGCATAAATATTACAAAGAGTAATAAATGAAAACCCAATAAATCAAATGTTCCATTGATTATTCCTTCGCCTTATTATATTCCTAACCTTTATCACAATCGAAGCTATCAGTCCAAAACGTTAAGCTTGACTGATTGAATCTCCTGATTTTGATTTGCAATTTATCACTGATCGCTGATCGGGAAGATCAAAGATACGTTTTAAAGGACCATCAATCATATATGAAATGCGATGGGTAATTATTACATTTATTAACTACGATTGGTGGTTATGGGTGCTCATTAATTTTGCAGTTAAGGGTGAATCCTTCGAGGATTTCACCCGTGGTAATACGTAATTACATTTGGTTTATCATGCGTAAGTTAACTTAACTATTTTCATTTCATATTAGCTTTGAGCGGGCATATTTCTCTATTACGTTTTCATTGTCTATGCGGAGCTACTCCGAGATGATGAATCCGGAGAAAATGGGAAAGAAGGTGAAGAAAACCAAGGCCCCTATCATTGTCAAAGAACCAGAACCAAATAAGAAAGGGTTGATATCAGATACCACCTACATCGTCTTAGGAAAAGCAAGCTGAGAGAGTATCTATAATTTGATGGAAGCAGAGGAGCCCGAAAAACTTGAAGAAGAAGCTACAACAGATTCCACAAGAAAATCAGAGAATAATTTAAAGGAATTGGCTAGCTCATATCTACATAGAATAGCAGCGCGTGCCAAGGTTTTTCCATTAATGATGTGGTCAAGTAGATTGTTGAAAGCATTGTGACCATGGACAGGACATTCTCTACAGCTGATGGAAAAGTGTTTGGGTCATTTAGAGCAGAGGATCTTAGACAAATGCACCATTTACCTCAGCCGAAGAAGCAGTATAATAAAGCATTCTTGGAGGTTTTTTCCAAGGAGAACGACATTGAATTCAACCCTATTAGGAAATGGAGACATTTCCCAACCAAACACAAGCACAAGACATTAGGTATCTCCTCTGCAGATTCATTGGCTTCTCCTTATTGCTATGTTAGGGAAATGATGTGAAGACTCTTCGAGGTCCATGATTCTGGTAACTTATCTATAGATATGGTCCCATTAATGGAGGATACAATTAATGGATATATCATGGATTGGGCGAGCATTCTATCTGATAAAATGGCCACCGAGATACTTGAATATAGAAAAAATAGGTTTGTGTCTACCCGAGTGATACCTCCCTTTTACATGAGTACATATATCATGGATACTATCTGTTTTAATTCTGAATACCCCATTCTTGGATGGAAATGGACTCCGCGGGATCCCAATCCCATTCACATCTATCACAAGGAGTTATGGAAAGCTCATTATAAGAAACACTTGTATAGAATTTTTTATGGTTTTATTATTCCTGTATATTATGCCATATTCAATAAGCCCGTTCCTAGGTTATCTAAGGAAGCATTAGTCGACCTAACTACAGTTGGCAGTTGTTTTGGAGAGAAAAGATTCACCTACGTAAGACTTTTTGGTAGGATTTCCAACCCTCATGTTCTTCCTCTGTACATCCCTGATAAACTACTAGCCAGGGAACTATCACATCAAATAATAGTTGAAGGGATGCCAAGGACCCTTAGGAATTCTAAAAAGAAAATGTGGTCGATATTTCCCCTTCGATGTGGTGCTTTTAGCTTGCATGATTTTAAACATGCAGAGAGGGAGGTTGAGAAGATAAAGTTGTTAAAACTTGCAACTATCCCAAAAAGCCAGTACAATCCTAACAAGGTTGCCTACAATGTTACCTGTCACGCTAAAATTTCCAAATTTCATCATGAGGAGGATAGCTACAACGAATTGTTTGTTTCAGCAGAAATATTTTCTCAGGTCAAACAAATGGCCAAGATCAAATTGGGAACCGAAGGACTAGACGAATTCTATAGGCTCAGGGCACAAAGATTGGAAACCCTACCTCTAGACTTGTTAAATACAAACTCTATGGTACAACATTAGGGCTACATTGAGGAGAAAATCACTAAGAACGGTCTTGAAATTGAAAATATTCTTGAGAAGGAGAAGACAACAGAAAAGGAGCAGAAGTAGGTAACAGTTAGTGAACCCCTTGATACAAATATTAATATTGATCCCAAGTTAATCAAGGAATGGGAACAATTTGATTCAATCATCAGTAATCCCGAGAAAACCTAAGGGTTCACTACACCAGAAGTATCTATAGCGCAGAAATCAGTAGTTGACATAGTTCCAATTGTAGGAACAAGCAGCTCACCTAAGCTTCAGAAAAACATAGAGATTATCCAGGAAAATCCCACTTAGGAGATTGTACTGCATATTGAAGAAATACCACCACTGGATGTCTTATATAGTCCTAAGCATATGGCTATAGTCAAAAGACAGAGAAAGAAGATGAAAATTGATCACAGTCCTCTTTTGACTCCTCTGATTGAAATGATGAATGTGGTATGGAGAGAAGAGGTAAATCCCTCTGAAGATATAACGAAATTGTCTCAATATGCCGAAGCGTATACAATAGCGACAATAGATAAGGCTCCAAAAGTTAGTCATTTGTTGAAGGAAAAAGACCAGGAAATCATTCATCTAGAGGCACAATTGGTAGAACGATAACAAAAAATAGAGCAACTTGAAAAGCAATTTGTGGAATAGAGGCAGCTTAATGAACAACTAAATGAGCAATTAAAACATGAAAAACAGAGAATTGATGAATAAGAAATTCATAAGCAACAAGAGTTGTCTCAAGCATTGAGCAAACTACAACTATTGAACGAGCAAGTGAATAAGTCAAAATAAGAGCAAATCGCCCAAATGGAAGATCAAATAGAGCGATTCAAAGGATATCCCCACGTAGATGAATTCAGAACTGAAGCCCTGGAGAAGACCAAGGCTTTGTCCCGGCAATTGGATATTCTATGTTATAATATATCATTGGCCATCCCTTTATGTGATATCTCGGCATCTATGATTGAAAAATCAGTGGATGCAAGGCTTGAATTAGAGAGGGCAAATGAAAAGTTAATTAATTTTCTATCATGGAAAGATTCGAAAGAGGGAAGAGTTGCCAAACTGTCAAAGATACAGGAGTCACATAAGGAAATTTTGTTATTCGAATGGGAGTCTCAATTAATGAAAGATGAGAGAGCTACATCCAGATGTAGAGCAGCAATAAATAATATGATTGAATTAATCAATAATAATCTGTATTTATCTAATCTAATTACATATTGCTTTCTAGGCAACTCCCAAAGATAAAATTGTTGGAACAACATTAGAAACAAGAGTTGATGCAAAGAGAAAAACTAATAGGAGGCATTCAAAGCCTAACATGGGAAACATTCTGGTTTTTCCTTGTTAAACCACAAAATCAACAAAAGGCAATGAAGTGTCTCATAGATGCCATCAATTGCATGATCCTTGAACTTGTGAATGCCACATATATAGCTCAATTACACTCTCAGATGAGTTAGCCACCAGAGGTCCAGCCAATGCTCGCCATTTTTCAACTGCAATCATAAGAAGATAATCCAATACAGTGAATCCATTTGACCGTCGCAACGCTGCTATTTCAGGATAAATTCCAGATTTATGTGTTTTTGGTTATATCACCGCATAGCAACTTTCTTTCATAGTTTGTTGTTATTTCTAGTATTTAGAGATGCTTTCATGTTTTTAGAAATGGTGCGCAATTTTGTTTTAAGACATAAATCGGAGGTTGTGCTACTATACTTCCGATATATATTTTTTATAAAAGACTAGACCAAAATTCTGAATTTTGCAAAGAAAGCTTTTATGAGATTTGCAGTTTTGCATCCTGTGAAAGTATTCCAAAATTAGAAGGCAGAATGTGAACTGTGATTTACATCAGAGGAGATCCAAATGCATACGATACTATTACTATGTTTTCACTTTATTTCTCTATGTGAATTAGCATTTATCAGCTTTGCTATTATTGACATATATATGTTTGTAAAACAATTCTTTAACATGTCACTTTTGAATGCTTCTGAGTTGTCCACTTTTAAAGATATATGTCAGTGATATATTATGATCAACGCAATAATGTTTTAATTATTAATTTGTTTAATTAATTAAACAAAGTAATCATCATATGAATGAATATTTCTATGTTATGAATAAGTCATCTTTAATTTTATTTCTTCATAGAAACAATCAAGAATCACATTGTTAGAATAATTCCTGGGATAGATTAGTTATCTTTGTATATTTTTGTACTTTAGAATAGAGCACTTATCACCATCGTTATAAATTACAAACCAATCACCCTTCAACTCATATATCACTGGGAAACTAGTCCCATTACATCCAGTCGGAGCCACCACACCAAACGGAAAAGGAGTTGCACTAAGGTCCAGACTGGGTGGTTTTCCTTGATGTTGATGCAGCAATTTTAGAGGCACCAATAGGTGGATGGCCTCTAGAAGCCCTCGTGAAGTTTTGATTGATGTGTTCTATGAGATCCCACATGCATACTTGGAATATGTCACGAGGGGTGAATGGATGAAATGAGATTTGGCTCAGCGATTCCATGGTCGGGTGGAACATGCAAATCCCATATTGGGTTTAGATTTTCCATCATTAATGAAATGTTATTTATGCTTGTAGTTCTATGAGAATTTTGATGGATTGTATGTGGTTTATATTGATGTGATTTCATTGGTATTGATTCCCCTATTATGCTGGCTATGTATATGTTTTATAATAATAGCTATTTATGGCTCTCATATGGTTTCTACTTGTAGCTGTATGAATAAGGTATCTATGACCTAACAGATAAATTAGCAATTAATGTGTTGTGGCATCAATTATTCATGGTGAATCTCAAATAAGTGTGAGACCCATATGCTCATATCTGTTATTTACAAATGTATATTACATATTCATGCTATGTTTAACGAAATTCCAGTCATGGCTAGTAGGGGTCCATTCAGGGTCTTAAACTAGTATTTGTTTTAGTACTGTCATTTCCATGTTATTTTACTATTCTGAAGAGATGGTGCAATTATGGGCAGTGACCAGAGCTATGGGCTTGAAAAGTAGCTCAAATCCTTGGGATGATGACACAACACTGACAAAAGGAGTCTTTGGACCCCAGCAGGCAAGCTTGTAAGAGAGATATTGGGTTTCTCTACAATATCATACCTATAGCATGAGAGCAGCTGAGGCTTAAGATGTCTAAAATCTTAGTGGGACCCAAGGGAAAGCTGTCTAAAGTGTTGGACTAGTTCTTGAGGGTCTTAAAGATGATGTTGAATGTCTATATGTTGTGTTTCCATCGGTTTAACCATAATTAACGTGACTTAGGAGGTCGAACCATATCATAGTGGCCCCTCGTCGTACGTTTTTGTTGGTTGGCCGGTTTCTTCGGTAGATGTGGGAGGATGGTGGTTATAGAGTGGTATTAGAGCATGTTTCACTCCTCATATTGGATGGGTTGTGTGTTAGTCATGAATTCATGTCAGTTGCATATGTATTTATTATCCTTGTAGTCCATGTACTTATTGCATTTGCATGGTGTTTATCATGGTTGTAGTGATGTCACCATATGAAGGTTGATGATTTTTTCATCAAGATGTGTCTTCATGAGTGTATTGTTGTATATGATTTTTTTATGCATTTCAGTGTTCACATGTTATTAGTTTCACGTGATGTGGTTGTTGTTGTCATTAATGAGGTCATGGTTTGTGTAGTTTTTATGGTCATGCATTGATTACTGGACTCTTGCTAGAATGATGTGTATATGGTTTTGTGCTCATGTGTTATATGTATTTATGCCATTGTTATGCATGTATGGTCTTGGTTATAGTTATGCATTAATAGTAGATAAAATGTGCTGTTATGAAACCAGCTCACAAAAAGATAGAAAAGATAGATCAACGACTTGAAAATTAGCCTCTTCGAGGGGGAAACCTCCTTTACATTACACAAATCAACAATTCTTGCATGATGCAAATGACAAGACCTCATTTCTATGTATAGGAGTGTAAGGGGTCCCAATACAATTAGAGCCTACATAACAATAATATTGTAGGGGAACAACAATAACAATAGTGGGATTCTATGGGGCATAATAATAACAACATGGGGACTATATGGGAACAATAATACAATAAGGAGTTTGCACTAATAACAATAAGGGGTTACACTACTAGTATAGGGACCTAATATGCCCGTCGCCTTGAAAAAGTGTTGTCCTAAATGCTTGTGTAGTTCTAGATGCTTCTATATAAAATTCTCATGCTCCCATGTGGAATCTTCAGTTGGTAAGTTCTTCCACTTAATGAGATACACTAAAATTGATCAGTTTCATAGGTGTCAATTTCTTGTTTTTGTGACTTCTTCTGATTCCAATATGATTTTTCCTTCCTTGTCAAGTTCTGGAAATATTGTTTGAACTGGGATCTTCTCAGCTATAACCTTCATTAAGCATGAAACATGGAAAATAGGGGGCACTCGAGAAGATGCAGGAAGCTCCAATTTGTATGCCCTAGTACCAATCTTTTGTAACACCTTGTATGGACCATAATAATTTGGTTATAATTTATTATCCTTCTTAGCTTGGTTGAAGGAAATCTATTTGTATGTTTTTTGTCGTAGAAATACCCAGTCACCTACATCAAAACTTCTCTCACTGTGATGTTGATCTTCCTTCTGTTTCATTCTATTTTGTTCCAAAGTGAGGTTATCCTTTAAGAGTTTGAGAACTTATTTTTGATGCTTGATGTGATCTTCATTGCTTGAACCTTAGAATTTTCTTTTAAAGATGATCTGAGGGATGGTGGATGATATCCATAACGTTCAATAAATGGGGTCATTGTTGCTAAAATATGGAATGAAGTGTTATACCACCATTCAAAAAGCAACAACCAATTGACCCATTGTGTCCATTAATCAGATACAAAGCAACAAAGATATCCTTCCAAACATCTGTTCACTATCTTAGTTTTCCCATCAGATTGAGGATGACAAGATGAGCTATGAGCTAACTGAGTACCTAAATGTTCCACCTCTTGTACTCCAAAGAAACGTTTGGAGGTTTTTCCATATAAATGTTTCTCCTCCAATAGTTTGAGCACCATGTCAACATGTTGAAAATGATACTTCCAAGACTTGTTGTAGATTAGTATATCACCAAAATGTACTAATGCAAATTTTCTAAAGAAGGGTTTCAAAGTGGAATTCATCAAACCTTGAATGTAGAACGAGCATTGGTAAGAGAAAAATGCATGACCAAAAACTCATAATGACCGCCATGAGTTCTAAATGTTGCTTTTGGAATGTCTTCATTCTTCATTCTGATTTGATGATATCCTTAACGAACATCTGACCTAGTAAAGTAAATTGCTCAATGTAATTCATCCAATAATTCATCAATGATAGGAATGCGAAATTTATCCTTAATAGTAAGCTTGTTGAGCTCCCTATAATCTGGACACATGCACCATGAGCCATCCTTCTTATGTACCAATACCACTAGAGCAGAGAAAGAACTTTGACTAGGTTGATTTATACCAACCTCTAGCACTTCTGCAACCATATGTTCAATTTCAATCTTTTGGGCATAAGGATATATATAAGGCCTGATGTTTTGGGGAACACTTCCTGGAATCAAATGAATATCATGATCATGATCATGAATAGGTGGGAGGCCTTTAGGAGTCTCAAATACCTTAGAATGATTGTCCAAAACGTTTTGAAGATCTCGAGAAATAGAAGATTTCGATGTGGGAACCTTTAGTGACCATAATTGTGTAATTACGCCATGTTGTTATTTATTTAGAAGATTTTTCATGCTATTAGAGCTGATTATCCTTCCCGGTTTCCTTGTAAACCCCTTAATTCAAATTCCTTTCCTTCCTGTTATAGACATATTTGGTCACTTCAACCCCAAACTTATATTTCGATAAACTAGGGCTCATCAACCCCTAAAAGTGTTGTTTCATACCCTAAAAGATCATGGTCATCTGATTACATCATTCCCCAAAAGTTCCACCTGAAAAACCATCCAAAAATGGCCTAAACTGAAGCATATTAACTGCTACATTGGCAAGGTGTGATGCATACTCAGTGGTACACTGCTCAGGTGTGATGCATACTTGTTAGGCCTTCTATAGGGTGCGATGGGCAAGGATGCACAAATGTCTGAGACGGTTTGCTAAGTGGATGCTCATGGGATCTTCTAGAAACTTCTCCTATGAAACTTGCCTCTCTGAATTCGCCCAGGGATGAGTAAGAGATCCAAGAAATCTCCAAGTAGAACCAAATGCAACAAGTGGAATGATACTAATCAAAACTCCAGAGATGACTCACAGCCTTGCACACATCTATAAATGGATCCCTCATCTAAGAGGCCTGGAGGGTGGAATTTTCTAAATTGCAAGGAAGTGTTGATAGTTTGTATTTGAGAAAGGAGCATTGTATTGTTGGTGTGATCCTGTTATTTCATGAGGTGAAGAGGGATTGATGCTGGGAGGATGATGCCGGATCAGAAAACTGGGTTGTAATTCTCCCTTCTATTTAATAATGTTCTTCAAGTTTTCTTCCATATAATTGTGGACTTGTGAATGTTATTATTTGTGAATGCCCTTGTATGTTCATTATATATCTGATTTTGTAATTATTATGTTATAATAGATCAAGATGCTTTGACGGTTCTCTGTTACTGTGTTTCTACAAGTACTCTCCAAGCGGGATAAGTACGGAGAGGAGTTGCAAGCTCTGTCAAGGGGGAGAGATATTAAACAAAGAATTAAGTGGAAGATCCAGGTTTCTCCCATTATCTTTCTCTTATCTATTATACATAGAAGAAATCATGAATTGCTTTAAACTATTGTTTCTATGGTAGTTTCCAAACCTAGAGAGCTAGTCATTCGAAAAGACACTAGTTTTCCCAGAAACAAAATGGTGACTCCACTAGGGAATGAATAGATGTTTGTTTGTTGTTATTGTTTTTTTTATAAACTATAGATAGAGCCTAAAGTCAGCTAGGTAGCCTTCAAACTGGTCTTGCTCTGGAATTGCATAGTAGATGAATGCTATTTCAGTCAATCTCTGGTTTAGTTTATGAATTAAACATTTGACCTACAAGCATTCTAGATGCCCTCTTGGTAGCTCAGTAACCTCTCAAGACATTCCTCTGTACTTTTCTCTTTACTCTCCATCATAGCTCAACTTAACTCACTGAAATCAACTACATTTTTGAGCCAAAACCCACTTTAGTTGTGATCTGTGGCCCATTGCACTATTTGTCACTATAAACCAGTATGCATCGCACTTCCTGAGTGTAGTAGGTGTGATGCATCCCTGTTTTTGTGAAGCCCAGGTGCGATGATTGATTGAACCTATTTCCATTCTTGAAATTAGGGTTTTTGTCCTTCTTTTTAGCTTTCTTTAGTTGTTTTTGCTGCTTATGAATAGTGCCTCATTACTAAAACCTCCTTGCATCACATAGATTAGCCTCCATTGATTAGGATTAGTAAATGTTTTTATGTATTTGTTCATCATTTACAATCCTTTGTCGAAAAGTTGATTAAATCGATTTATCATCTTGGTACAAAAAGTGTCCTAACTGTCGTTTTGTGTCAAAAAGAGGAGTGTCATGGATTTTTCATTCCCTTCATAGTCGATTGAACATTTTGTCATGCGTTTGGTTTGATTTGTTGATATTTGAAGTGTCAAAAGCATTTTTTATTCAAAATTGAAAAGTGTCGTCTAGTCTTCCTCTCTATTTTGAAACAGAAACTGTCGAAAATGTTGCTTTGAGTAAAATATTTTAGATCTTTGCTACACTTAGTTTTCCTTTTTGGCATTTTTCACATTAAATGGAACGAAAACAAATGCACAGATTTTCATTTGCATTTAGTTTGTGTGCAAAAAATTATTTATGAAAATGCACTAGTGTGTGCTCTTTCCTCTTTGTTTGAAAGAATTGTAATCTTCTTTCCCTAGTAGCTAGGATTTTCATTGCTCAAAATAAGCAACGATTGTTTATCATTGTAGATTGCATTTTAGGAATTTCAAATCACCATCACACGGTGAACCATTGAAAGGAAAAATTTAAACACGATCAACTCTAAAATAAATTTCAATGAACCAAACAACGCTTTGGAACCTAACGCAACACATCTAGAAGTCTAGGCTAGAGACGTGTTCCGGCGTCATAAAAACTAGTAACTATCATTTTCATTGAAGGTTCAATGATTCCTCCTCTTTGATTCAAGTGCTAGCACGGACTTGTGCTCCCTGTACCATCGAGTATATATTGGGAGACCACAATCGGCTTATATCATTTATCCATAGGAAGCCATGTCTGTCGCCCTATTTATCGCAATGCACTGAACACAACATTCGGGAAGATTGACTGCCATACATAAGTCCTTGGTAATTTCTCTTTAATTTATCACCAAGGTGTATATTACAGTTTTGCGATTGGTTTGGTAATCCCTCTGTATAGATTCTCTAGAGTAGTCACTTTCATTCCTTTTCGACTATTTAAAAGAAAAGGTCCATTTGAGCACTTGTCACTTTAGGCTCATTAAAAATCAAAGGGCACTAGAGTCATATTTAGCTTTTTCTTGACTCTTAAAAACTAAAAAAGCAAAGTTGTGTCAAAGCATCATTAAAATTAATTCAATTTGGAATAACATCATTTTTCCCCTTTATTTTGAGTTGATCAAGTAATCCGCAATAATGGACGAAAGTTAATCAAAACCCCGTCGTTCGTGGAGACTAGTGATTCAATCGTCTTTGACTCTGGAAATGAAGCCATTCTGGGCAAAATGCTCTCGTTTAACTTAGTCCAATTAATGTGGTTTATTTGAAACTTTTGTTTCAACATCGTCAGAGACTACAGTTACTCCGATCATTTTTGGTACATCTGCCTTTAGAGAAGAAGTTTCACAGTTACAAGAGGACATTAGAACTAATCCTAGTGTAACGATAGACACCTATATACCTGAAACAACTCCATCTAGAGTTGATCTGTAGACTGAAGTTCACTTACCTGAACATCTAGAAGTTGAGTTCTAGAATTCAGAAGGTGTCACCCCTCCAGTATCTGTCACTGCAGAAGCTATACCTTCTTTGGCCCGAGAAATATTTTACGGAGCTAACAGTCTACCTCTTACACCTGGTCTGATTGCTAAAGAGGAGATAGTAGAGGATCCTTCATCCAATACCCCGTTACATTTTGGAACTAGGATTCATCTGTATCCTTCTACTCCTGAGTTTGATTATTTTAATCATCCTTCATGGCACGTTCCTATCAAATCGCTAGGAAATATTTTGGATAGACTAAACATGTCTAAGCAACCATCATCATCTAGGATTGTGTCATCTGATACAGCTACAACATAACTTCCTGCTGCCATTCCTACAATTTTTGTTGGCGTACCATATGTTCCTGCTAGTTATCAATCACTAGCATGATTCCACTTAGAATTTGCTCCAACAACATGGTCTACTCCTATTTATTCATCCAGAGTACCATCTGGTATTTCTTATGTTGAAACTCAACAAATTGATCCTACATGTCAGTATCAATTTGGGCAGAGCAGTCTTCAAAGACCGATATATCCTTTGAACACTGGATTGCTGCCATATGGAGGGCAGTATGTTTTTTCATTGTTCCCTCCTGGGGAACAACCATATGAGAGTTTACAAAAAAATTTAGGTGAAATTGGAATTATATCCAGTGGTTGGGTAGCAATATTGCCACAACAACCAAGGGTTGTATATTCAATACAATCGATCCAACTTGTGTCGAATATTCCCACGACACCTGCTATTGTGACCGTGTCACAAGTACAAGCATTGCATGTTGTGTCTCAACCTCAAGTCTCTCAGGTTGCAATAAAACAACCTCTTGTCTCTATGGCTCAATTGCAACCTCAGGTTAGTGTTCCCTAACTTGGAATGACTCAAGCTCAAACTGGTATTATCACTCCCCATCTTGGTCAGTCTTCCAGTATTGGACAACAGTAAATGTTCTTACAACCATGGATGGTACAATACTAACAATCACAATTCCAGCAAACCCAACCTCAGTTTGGGCTTGGTCAATATCAAACCTACCAAGGACCTGAGCAACAAGGTTTTGTAGGTAATGGACAACCACATTTTCAAAATGGTTATCAACAACCACACTATACTGGTTATGTCCAACAAAATTATCAAAGTTACTAGCATCAGATACATTATGCTGGTATGCAAAGACCTACTGCTTAGGTGATTCCATCTTATCCTAGGTATGCGTCACCTAACCTGAATCAATAGTTGCCTTTCATAGCAACTTTAGAATTACCATATTTGAACCAGCTGATGAATGATCCAATTGCATACTCCCCTTGGTTGCCAGTGATTCCTCACAAAATTCCCTCCCATATTCCTAAATTCAATGGAAAACCAGGTGAAGATCCATCGAATCACTCAATGAATTTTCATTTATGTTGCTCATCTAACACCTTGAATGATGATTCAATTAGGCTTTGCCTTTTTCAGCGAACACTCCCTAGTCCAGTAGCGAAATGGTATATTGAATTGCCTAGAGCTTCATTTGATAACTTCAATGCCCTTGCCACTACTTTTCTAACCCACTTTAAGTTACCCATTAGGCACGAAATGGGAACAAAACTCCTTACCAAGTTTAAACAGACCATGGCCACTCACATATCTGGATCATATTCATGAGTGACGACATCATTTTCAAATGGTAAATATGTATGTTCTTGATCAACTTTTAACTGAGTGATTTACTAAGTCCTTATTGCCATCTATCACTAAGGGCGTGGCAAAAGGAGGAGTTGTCATTGAAGAGCAAGTCATTACTTGTGCCCAATATTTAGACTTAATCTATAATTAGTCTAGCACACTCTACGACAAAATTCCTAATGCTCCTAGACCAGAACGACTAGCCCTCTAGGTTTGGCAGCTACCCTAGATACAACAGTTCAAAGAGAAAGATAATGGGACCAACCTGGATATTTCATTTAATTCTTTGTTTAATCTCTCTCCCCCTTGACAGAGCTTGCAACTCCTCTCCTTACTTATCCCGCATGGAGAGTACCTGTAGAAACATAGTAACAGAGAACCATCAAAGCATCTTGATCTATTATAACATAATCATTTCAGAATCATATATATAATGAAAATACAATGGAATTTAGTGGTGTTGACTGATCCATTTCCAAACCCAGAAACTAATTTGGTTTCTATCGATCATTCTTCCACATCCTATGTGCTTATGCTATCCATCTCAAAACAGAAAAATGATTCTTTGATATCGACAAGGAATAAAGGTTATGGGAATCCATCGTCATCAAACAACCAGGCTATAGATCAACCTAGTAGTTCGACAATGACTTTGCCAGAAGTTGTTCCACCAATTATTCTTGAATTAACTATAAAGCTGCCAAAGGGAGTTGTACGTAAATCGACATTTAATCCTCATGCTTGAGCTGCACAGAATTATAATATAGTGGAGGATCTGGCTCAATCTCCATCCGCTATGTCGACACTTGAGGTACTGTAGAATTTCCCCTCCCAAAAGCAGGCTTTGTTATCAGCAATAGGTGGGATTGATCCAGTAGATTCCAATCTTGTGGCCTTTAATCATAAAGGTTATACATCTTAGTTACCGGCCCAACTCGCTTTCCTTACATAGGTAAAAGCCCTCAATAAAACTGTTCACTGAACAATCACTGACGAGGGGGCATCTACCAGTATTATGTCAATGACTTGCTGGAAAACTCTTGGTTCACTACCCTTGTCACGATCATCAACAACATTAAAAGCATTCGATGGAAGAACATACACCCCATATGGGATTTTAAGTAACTTTCAAGTTGAACTGGGGGGCAAGACAGTAGAGATTGAAGTTGAGGTCATTGATGGAAACTTTGATTATAATATCTTACTAGGAAGGCGTTGGATTTATGCTATGGCTGCCGTTGTGTCTACATACTTTAGAAATATTTATTTTCCCTTCCAAGGCGGAATTAGAATCATTGACCAACTAGCCTTTTTTCCTAGCAGTTCACAAGCTACTGGAAGCATTCCATTGATCTATGGAAGTTCTCAATCGCTTTAAAATGTCGGAGTAGGTCTCCTAAAAGACCCTTCCTTAATGGGTACTTTTTCCCTCCCACTTCAAACTGGTCTTGCAGAAGTGGCCACAGTGGAAACATTTCATATGATAACTTCTACATCATTTGAGATAAAGAAGAGCTTTGACCATTTTGATAGTGCAGATCACTGTGACGTGTTGCCACCAAGCCCCATAGAATCTTTGTAGCTATCAATTTTTTGGCCTAGGTGGCAAATTAGAATCAGAACTCGACGAGTGTTTGGATAGATAGGTCTTTAGAGTATGGTACCTCTTTCGATCCTTGGTCTTGTATACATTCTACAGACGAAGGAATCATCGAGTCAATGATGATATGAGAGACGTCGTAGGAAGACTACCACCATCATTCCTACCTTCAAGATAACAATGAAGATTATTCAAATGACCTCAATCATCCTTCAGTTTTTTAGTTTTTATTAAATGTTGTAAATACAGTGGATTTCGAGTGAAATCTGTCCAATATTGAAGAAACTATCGCCATTAATATTTCAACCGAACCCAATGTTGTAGAGAATATTCACATTGGAAAATCTTTTTCTCCATCAAAACTAGAAATTTACTTCCCTCTCTTTCGCGAATTCAGAGATGTCTTTGCATGGTCATATGAAGAAATGCCAGACATTGACTCGAGAATTGTTGAACATGAAATCAAGATGTATCCAGATGTCAAACCAATACGACAATGACTTTGACCTATCCATCCGAAGAAACCCGCTACCATTAAAGCAGAAGTTGAAATTTTTTTGCATGCTGGTTTCATTTACCCTATTCCTCTCACTGATTGGGTATCGAATATTGTTCCTGTAATGAAAAAACAAGGAACGATTAGAGTGTGTTTCAATTATAGGGATGTAAATCAAGCGTGTCCAAAGGACAACTATCCTACACCCTTCATCGACCAGATAATTGATGAATGTGCCGAATGCGAAATCTTTTCATTCATGGATGGATTTTCTGGATACAATCAAATCAATATCTGCCCATAGGACCAGTCGAAGACTGCATTTATATGTTCGTGTGGCACATTCGCATATCGCAAATTTCCTTTTGGTTTGAAGAACGGAGGGGCAACCTTTTAGACGGTAATGAATTACACCTTCCATGACATCAAACACACCGTTCAACCATATCTCGACGATCTACCGATGCATTCACGAAAGCGGACTGATCATCCACAACATTTGAGAGCCATATTTCTACGTTTCTGACACTACAAGATACGACTCAATCCACACAAGTGTGTGTTTTGTGTTGGTTCTGGTCGATTACTTGGTTTCATAGTTTCTAAGGATGGAATTAGCCTCGACCCATTTAAGGTTCAGACAATCCTTGACACGCCTTCGCCTTCAAATTTGCTTCGGATTCCGAGAATCCAAGGGAAAGCTAACTTTGTGAGGAGGTTCATTCCACATTATGTTGAACTCGCTAAAGGTTATACACGTCTTTTGAAAAAAGGAGTACCCTTCCACTAGGATTAGGTTGTGCAAGATTCCTTTGACGCTTTAAAGGATTCCCTGATAAAAGCATCATTAATGTATGCTCCTGACTATCAAAAAGATTTTAACCTGTATCTCGCCCCTGCACCCCTGCAAATATGATGATCGCCATGGTTTTAGTGCAAAAAGATAATGGAATATAACATCCTATATATTATTTAAGTCACAATCTTAATGATAAGGAAAGTGAGTACTCTTATGTTGAAAAATTAGCTTTAGCAACCATTCAAGCAGTATAGATATTTCGACACTATGTTCTCTTTCACAAGACTACCATTGTGTCAGATTGCAACCCTATGACCTACATTATGTCGCGTCAATTACTGTGGGGAAAATATTCCAAATGGATAGCCATTTTGCAAGGATTTGATATGGAATTCACCAAATCCAAATCAAAGAAATCTCTCGTCTTTGTGGAGTTACTTTGTGACCTTCCCTTGTCATCCAATGATTTAACATCCAAAGCATCATTTGTGGATGAGACTCTGTTTCTGATGTCGTCAAGTGATCCGGGGTATGGGGATATACTGGTCTATCTCCAAACCAAAACTTTTAAGACTAACACCTCTGACTCTGAACAGCGGTGTACTTGATACCAAGCCAAGAATTACCTGATCGTTGGTGATACACTTTACTGTCATGGAGTCGATACAATTCTACAAAGATGCCTCACGCATGATAAGGCCAAAAAGGTTTTGAATGATTGTCATTTAGGTGCTTGTGGGGGGCATCTATCTGGTTACGCTACTGCACAAAAGATCTTACAAGCTGGTTACTTATGGCCCACTATATTCAAAGATTGCATAATTGCAGTCAGAAGTTACCATGCCTGTTAGATTTTTGATAGCAAAACCAGATTACCACCTACACCACTGCATCCAGTAGTTGTTGTTGGCCCATTCGCTAAATTGGGCATTGATTTCGTGACAGATAACCCCACCTTAGCTGAGGGGAATGGGTATATTATAGTCATTGATAACTATTTTACAAAATGGGCTGAGGCGATGCCTACATTAAACAACAGCGGCAAAACAATTGCTCTTTTCTTTTTTAATCAGGTAGTTTCTAGATTTGGTGTACCACAGGCTATAGTCACAAATCATTGGTCACATTTTTGCAATCACATGATGATCGAATTGACTTTCAAGTGAGGACTATCCCACGATAGTTCTACTCCATATTATCTGCAGGCTAACAGATAGGTTGAGGCAATCAACAAAGTCCTTAAGTGCATGCTACAGAGAATGATTGGAGTCCACAAACGTAATTAGCATTTCATCCTGTACTCGGCTCTGTGGGCATATATGACTTCGGTGAGAAATGCAACCGGATTTATTCCCTTTCAGTTGGTGTATGGTCTGGAAGTTGTCTTACCAATTCAGTGTGAAATCTCATCCCTCAAGCTTGCAATTGATTTGCTTCCTGAAAATTCTGAAGAAAAGGCTCGTTTCTTGGAACTAATCCACCTAGATGAAACCCATTGTGATGCCACATTGGCTCTCAAAGAACATAAGAAACATGTCAAGGCGCAATATGACAAAAATGACAAGCCTTGTGTCTTCTTAAAAGGTTACCTGGTCTTGCTTTACGATCAGGACTCTAACAAATTAGGTGGATGGGCCCCTACATTGTTAAATGAGTATTGACAAAAGGACCCTACGAGCTGGTCGATTATGATGGGATTCCACTGTCGCATCCCTAAAATGGGTTGTATCTTAAATATTACTATGCTTGATTAAGTATAGTAAACTTATTGTATATATGCTTTTATTGCATTTTTATTTTTCTTTTAGAGTTGTCATTTTGGTTAGGTAATCCACTTCGCATTTGTTGTAGATGTCAAACTTTTTGCAACCATTTGTTGGGTATGCTGACAGAGCTAGTCGTAGTACACAGAACCTATCTTCTGCAGCCTAGGCCATTTTCGCTCCAAGAAGCAAGTTAGTGAGTTTCAAAGGGATATGTATTGGTCGATCAACAAACAACATCGCTGACTATAATGCATTGATTGAAATTCTCTCTGATGCCATTTCGCATTGCATACGCTGACTTGTTGTCAGGCTATATTCACAACTCGTCATTCTATAGCTTACTAGCATTTATTCCATTTGGAACCTAGCTATTTATCGCGTGTTCCTAGAGTCAAGATTTTGGACAAACAGTTTGATTTCATTCAATATCAACACATTTCCAGAAACTTAAACACATTAACTGATTCATTAGCAAACTATGTGTTAGATAAAAAATTGCATCATTTGTAAAGAAAGTATTTCACATCAACATTTGCATCAAGATTGCATAACTTAACCAAAATAAAACTACAAAAATCAAAAATAGATAACTGTTTATAGTTCTTACAAAATGTTTTGTGTCCAAGACAAAATCGGTCATTTGACCTAGAAACTCAAAAATGAATGCAGAAAACATCCTAGACTAATGATGTTGGTGATAACATGTCATCGCGTGTGCTATCATGTGCAGGAGTCTAGTCCAACGACTCGGTATGCTAGTAGTATGGCGCTGTAACCTCAAAGGTCACACATTGATCCTGACATCCTAAATACCAAGAGTGGGGCCCTCGATCTGATATTGCAACACTGATAGGGTCTCCAATATGTTCAAATCCCGAAGGACATCCCTCCCTATAGCCTCTCCTGCTGGAGCGTCATCTGCCGCCCATGGGCGTGCCACTAGTCGCACTGGTCCAATATCTACACACACATATAATTTTGATTAGTCTTGGTAACATTAAGAAACACAAAAACATTATAAAACTAATAAACAAAGGTACAGTTGAATCATTTTACCTATGGCACTCAACTGCTTGCCAACTGGTAATGCCAAATCTGGGTCACCTCGGAAGTCCATCCTAATGTATGGATACTATGCAAATACCATCTCTTAACGGTGGAACCACTCAAAAAAGGCATCAGAGAAGGAAATTTGTGACTAGCCGGCATGTCTGGCAATAAGATCGACCCATCTCTACATCTGTGGTTCCCTCGGTGTTGGAAATCCCAATGAAATGTTCCGAGGCTACATCAGTGGAATCCTCTCCAAAGAAAAAGTAGTCATATGGATCCGTAGCCAAAATTCTTGGTCCTTCCATTCTTTACTTTGGAGAGTTGTTATTTTATGGTAGGAAGTATCACCTCACACCAGTTGAACACCTTCGGTTCCAGGCATTCCGGGGCATAGTGCATGTAAGATCTGTTCACCAAATGAAGGGTCGTGTTGTTAGCCAATCTAGAAAGGTAAATAAAATGGTTCTGAAGGGCCGATCAATGACATCCTGGATATGGATCTTTCCATCTCTGTTGGGCTGAGATCCATCTCTACAAAACTGACGAATATAGTCTTTCACAGATTCACCTCCACGAGTGAATCTTGATAGTGAAAGAGGGGCACCACGCCTCGACAACCATGTCAGAAAGTAAATGTCCTCGACTGTCAATGGAATAGGTTTACCTCTAATCTAGAATACCTGGTCAATCAGATCCCAAGCATCGAGAAAATATTGCAACAAGCTAATTTGTTGCCTCATGTTGGATATGTGGAAGAACTTCAGCAAGCCACAATTCCTCAATGCATTGATTGTACCATGGTCATGCAAAAAAATCATGTCTTCCTCTTCATGTTCTCACTCACACAATGTGATGACCATCTTGATCCAAAAAATATCTGAAATGTAGACGAAAGATGAGTTAAGATCCAAATTTGAGCAAAAATAGGAAACAATTTAATGAAAAATCATTGTGTAAAGTTGTCTTTCTGTGCCCATCACACCCTGCCTTTGGGCAAGGTGAGATGCATACTGACTGACCAGTGTAGATTTCAGTATGCATTGCACCAATTCTTCAAACCCCAAGGGCCCAAAAAATGGAAAAACTAGCTCAAAATCAAGAAAAGATGGAATGAAAATGAAGAGCTCAGGGTTAGCTCCTACCTGGTGAAATTTAAGGGGGCAAAGCCACTCCAGAGCTCCAAAATCCCAAATTTGAAATGAAATGATGAAAGTGAAAGGTAAAACTACTTTTTATATTTAATATTCACGTACTTCAAGTAAAATGTTAGTTTTAATTCATTTTTCATACATATATATGTATTTCGAATCAATTTGATGGAGTGATTGAGCAGGTTGAACGACCGACGAAAGAATCTAATGTGCTAAACAATGAATTGAACATCTTTGACCACCGATTCAAGCATAATTTTTTCATTTAGAGCTTGTGTAAAAATGAAACTGACACCGAGCATAGTTCCCCCATGGTTCAAGCTCATTAAAAAATGAACCCACCTTCAGTAACTAACCTTTTTGATTGCCATTATATCAGCCTTTTGAGCCTTGGTTGTGTACCTCCCATCACCTCTATTCTTTTGGCCGATCATACGCTTCCACTTGGTTGTTTACCATTTTGAAGAATAGCTACAACGAGTGGTCTTGTTTAGCCAACCTATTCCCAGAAACAACCATGTTTTGAGAAGTTCCTAGCTTACCTGGAACCAGTTGCTACCGTAGACACCACTCGTTCCTCAAAATTGAGTCTCCTTTAAAGCCCTTTCAGACTTGTTGAATATGAAAATATTGTAGAGAAATTGGCCTTTCTAGCCCATTAAAGTGATCGGAAGTGCCATCCCTCCTGTACATTTTAATATTTTTCGGACCTGAGGGATTATCTCATGAAAAATTTCGAGTGCTTGTCTTATTCAGCTCATTAAAGTGTTCGGGAAAGTCATCACTTTTGTATTATTTTATCCTTTTTCAGACTTAAGGGATTTTGCTATGAAAAAGAACAACTAGAGTTTCCTTTTAGTCCCTTTTCAAACTCTCTAAACATGAAAAGGACCGAGTTACCCTTGTCATTAAACTCGTTAAAACAATAGCGACAAACTCATCCATTATAGACGGGACAGAGTTTCCTTTTCGTCCCTTTTCAAACTCTTTAAATGTGAAAAGGATTGAGTTATCCTTGTCGTTAAACTCATTAAAACAATAGAGAAAAACTTGTCCACCTAGAAAAGAATGAGTTTCACTGTCTCTAGACTCGTTAAAACATAGCGACAGGTTTACCCGAAGGGAAAATTATACAACAAGAACATGTTATCCTCCTCAAGCTTGAAAAAAATAAAGAGGTATTGGTCAGCAATGATTGGGGAAAAATGGAAAAAACTTGAAGAAATTTATAGTAGCAGGTCGCTCTTGAACATCAAACTTTCACTCCATCACCATTATTTATTCGAGTTGGGTTATTCCGTTTACCGGTCATCACATCATTGGTCTTTCACACCATCCATGTTTTGGTGTTAACGCTACCTATCCATCTCAGTGTCATCGACATGTTCAAGAGAAGTCATTCAGTTGAGAAACCACAATCTAGTTAATGCCTCATCCACTGCAATACCTTCAACCTTGATTTTTCATGACTGCCATTCCTAAACCTTGTGTCGAAAGATCGCTTTCACCTCCAGAAAAATCATTTTCTCTATTTCGTGTCATAGATATGGGATACATTAAGGTCCACCTACGACGGGTCACTTCTTATCGACATCAACACATTATCGAAGAAGTTGACTTAGAAACACCCCTCTTAGTACTTTGAAGCTTGCATGCCTCAATGTCAAGTTTCTCACATCTGGCTATAGGTTGACATCAATGGCCTTTGACCAAAAGACTTTGCATGGTGTTCGACATTGGATCATATATTCACACCACGTGAATTGTACTCTAGTACCTTGAGGGTCATTATCATTATCTGTGATTCCTCTCATGTCTTTTAACAACTCACATTATTGGTTGGTAATCAGGTGATGTCTTTCCATGTTCAACTTCAAAACATCTCTTCAGATGGATCAACTTGTACATCAGGCGAAGATTGAACGAGTTTGAAGACCCTGGATCTAGTTTCATCCATCCAGGTTGCGATATATTGAGGGATATAAAAACATCAAATGTACAAAGATGCTGCACAAATGGTCATTCATACCAAGGATGATGACTCTACATCTGAAGAATCACCAGTCTGCAAATACAGATGACTATCTGTTCTATGTACATAAAATGAATTTATAAAGCTAAGCATGCGAATGCTCGCCTCAGCTAGATCATGAAAATTATATTATGATGATGTATTGTATTGTATCTTATACAGGTTACCTTCCAATTTGAAACCTTGGATCGTCATGATAAAACATTTCACCCGACATCAAAGATTTATGACTTCATGCTTTAGGGGGCAACTGTTATAAACATATTTGGGCACTTCAACCCCAAACTTATATGTTGATAAACTAGGGCTCATCAACCCATAAAAGTCTTGTTTCATACCCTAAAAGATCATGGTCATCTGATTACATCATTCCCCAAAAGTTCCACCAGAAAAACCATCCAAAAATGGCCTAAACTGAACCATACTAACTGCCACATTGGCCAAGTGTGATGCATACTGAGTAGTACACTATTTAGGTGCGATGCATATTGATTAGGCCTTCTGTACAGTGTGATGGACAAGGATGGACAAATGTTTGAGACAGTTTGCTAAGTGGATGTTGATGGGATCTTCTAGAAACTTCTCCTATGACACTTGCCTCTCTAAATTCCCCCAAGGATGAGTAAGAGATCCATGAAATATCCAAGTGGAACCAAATGCAACAAGTGGAATGACACTAATCAAAACCCTAGAGATGACTCACACCCTTGCACACATCTATAAATGGATCCCTTATCTAAGTGATCTAGAGGCTGGAATTTTGTGAATTGCAAGGAAGTGTTGATAATTTGTATTTGAGAAAAGAGAATTGTATTGTTGGTGTGATCTTGCTATTTCATGAGGTGAAGAGGGATTGATGCTGGGAGGATGATGCTGGATCAGACAACTAGGTTGTAATTCTCCCTTCTATTTAATAAGGTTCTTCAAGTTTTCTTCCATATAATTGTGCACTTGTGAATGTTATTATTTCTGAATGCCATTGTATGTTCGTTATCTATCTGATTTTGTAATGATTATGTTATAATAGATCAAGATGGTTTGACAGTTCTCTATTACTATGTTTGTACAGGCACTCTCCAAGGGGGATAAGTACAGAGAGGAGTTGCAAGCTTTGTCAAGGGGGAGAGAGATTAAACAAAGGATTAAGTGGAAGATCTAGGTTTGTCCCATTGTCTTTCTCTTATCTATTATACATAGAAGAAATCATGAATTGCTTTAAACCATTGTTTCTAGGGTAGCTGCCAAACATAGAGGGCTAGTCATTTGAAAAGACACTATTTTTCCCATAAACACTTCCCAAAAAAATTCAAGAAAATTTCTTAAAAATAAAAAACTATCATACTTAAAGATTGTAGCCATTGGACCCCAAGTACAACATCTGAACCACTAATTGGAATGGAAATCATTGGACTATTCAAGACATATTCTACCATGTATAGCCTGATATTATGGCACTTTCCAGAGAAATTTATGGTTCCTCCATTTGCAACCATTACTTGACACTTTGGTGCTGGATATAGGAAGCAATTCAATTCCTTGGATATCTTACAATGAATAAAATTATGGGTTCTAGCCGAATCAATCAACACCATTACCTTTTTCTTCTTGATATGGCCTTCTATATTGAGAGTTTGAGGAGTAGTAATTCATGTCAATGCATTACAAGATATGGTTAGGTTCATTTATCTTTCTCTGGGATTGGTTCCTGGTGTATATCCTCTTATTTTGATGTTTCTTATTCCTTTTCTTGCTCCTCTTCCCCATCTATGTAAATTAATTTCTTCTTAGCACACTTATGACCTTTAATGTATTTTCTATCAACAATTGTAACAAAGCCCTTTTTCTCTTTTTTCTTCCAATTGTTTTGGTCTCAGCTTTGTAGGTGGTGAATGTCTAGGAGAAACAACAATTCCATCTTTATAGTTATGAGTGGTAGGCTTCCTTGTTGCCATAATTTATTTTTCTTGCTAACCTACATGCCTTCTCCAATGAATCAGGTTCCCAAAGGTGAACCTCATGTTGTATGTTATCATTTAAAGTACTTATGAAGAATTCAATCCTATGCTTCTCTAGAATATCAATTACCCCTATATTCAATTTTTAGAAGTCCATAATGTGCTTTTCCATTGTACCCTTTTGTTTGAGATTCATCAATTGGCTAAAGGAGGTGTTTCTCTTTGTATCCATATAATGTTCTATCATTTCCTTCATGAAAATTGACTAGGTGACAAGTTTTTTACGTGAACAAAGCCCTCTATACCATACAAATTGATTTGGTTTTAACTATAAAGATGTAATACACACCTTTTGTGTGTTTTGAAAATTACATAGATCAAAATATTTCTCCATCTGTAGTATCCATGCTACGAGATCCTTCCCATCAAACTTCCTCATATATATATATTTGGAGTATGTTGGGTCTTCAATCCAATGTTAGATTCTATGAAGTCATGATTAAAATTACTTTTTTTATCATCATGATTTTCATCTACTACCCCTTTCGCCATTAGGAGACCTTTTCTTGTAGCAACTTTGTCCCACCTTCCTTCAAACCTTCAATGTCTTTCTTCAAATATTCCATCCCTTTCCTCCAATATGCTTCCATACCATCGATATTAGTTTCCATGGCATAGATAAAACTATTTATCTTAACTTCGACTGCATTCTTCAAATCATCCATCAAATTTTGATTACTAGGTGTTTCTATTTTATTGATTTGAGTCATTTTTTTTCTTGCTTTTAGGATCTCGATATTGAATCTGTTGTATCTATGAAAGTTTGGACCTCCAAGGTGTTGAATTATGGCCTACAATAGCCCTCTTTGTCCTCCTTCCAATGTCACAAGTCTGATCGAAATTGGATTCTCCAAGAAAGCGTTATGTCCAATCTCCCAAGACGACCTAATATATACGTTTTCAGTAGAGCGAACTTGTAAAAAGTGCCACGTGTCACTATTTCAAACTTCGGACATGAAAAAGATACACATAGAAGTAAATACTATCCTATTTCTTTAACTTCTTATGAAATTTCATTCTTATGCTCAAAGTGAAAGTTGTGATGATTTTCCCAAGGTTACCTGTTTGGGATGCAATTCGGGAGCTTGCAAAAACCCTAAATTTCTTGGACCATATCTCTGAAAATATAGTGAAACAAGATCTGAAATTTGGGCCCAAGTTTCACCAATATTTCATATCAAATGAGTTTTTGGTTTAGATTCTGAATTTCATAGAAACAAAATTATAGCGAAAATTCTACGATGACCTATTTGAGATGGGATTCTGGAGCTTGCAAAAATGCTAACTTCTTGAGATCATATCTCAGGAAATATAGTGAGACAACATCTAAGATTCTTACTTGGGGTTCAGACTGATTTCGGCTCAAATAGGTTTTGTTTGAGATTTTGGAACTTCATAGAGAAAATGTTATAGTGAAAATTCCATGATGACCTGTTTGGAGCAGCGAAACCCTAGAATCCAAAGCTTCGATACCACATGTTATGAAACTAGCTCACAAAAAGATAGAAAAGATAGATCAACGACTTAAAAATCGACCTCTTTGAGGGGGAAACCTCATTTACATTACATAAATGAACAATTATTGGATGATGCAAATGACAAGACCTCCTTTCTATATATACGAGTCGAAGGGGTCCCAATACAATCAGAGCCCACATAACAATAATATTGTAGGGGCACAACAATAAAAATAGTGGGCTTATATGGGGCATAATAATAACAACATGGGGACTATCTGGGCACAATAGTACAATAATAGGTTTGCACTAATAAGAATAAGTGGTTACACTAGTAGTATAGGGACCTAACACATGCCTTGTGAAGTCATTGTATAAAATTTAGGTTATCATGATGCTACTTGTTGTTATGATGCTAATGTGTTGGCTTAGATAGAGCAGGAGATTTAGATCATCATAATGAGGTTGTAGCATTAGACTTTGGGATAGAAGCAGGTCATCATACATGTTTGCATGTTGGTCATGCAAGTAAGTAAGTTAAGGATTGTTATATGCATTAGGTTTATATACATTACATTTATGTACATGTCTTTTGATGTTATGGTTACATACATGATAGATGAGAGGTGGTTAGTATAGTCATATAAACATGTGTCAAATAGAAAAGAATGATAGTAACCTATGGTTGTGTGCATTTATATTGTTGTTTTATGTTAGATAACTTGATGATTATGTTATATGTTGTTGATGAGTATGTTATACGTTAACTTTTTATTTTTATATGATAGTTAGCTTGATGATTAGGGTTATTTCATTTAAGATCTTGATGTTGTATGTATCATACTAAGTTTGATTGGTCTAAGAAAATGATTAGGGTTATGGAATTTAGGTATGAGTTAATATTATGTAATATTATGTTGTGCTAATATGGATCAATTGTGTAGACAAGATAACCTCCCTTGAAACACATTAATGTATGAGCTTTCTTATGTCATCTACTTTGTGCTTGACTCATTGATTATGTTTTCTATTTGGTGTTTGAGTGTTTTGTGTCTATTACGTCATCTAATTCATTTATCTAACATGGTATGTTTGCGAGTTGTTTTAATTTTTTATTAATTACATGATATGAGTATGTGTTGCATGAAGAAATGATCTTTGTTTAATATGGTTGTACTAATACATATGTGTTGATACAGTTGATATGTACATTAGTGTAGTAGGTGATAGTTGTAGCAGTATGTCTAGTGACTATGAGTTGACTATGGATTAGAACATGATTGCTAGTCCTGGTAAAGGTTGATTCCAAATTGATAGATATGATTGTCTTGATATTTGGAACATGTGGTTGACATGTGTGAGAAATTACGGGGAACATACTTGATATTACTGTGATAAGGTAACAGTTGATGTGTTTATATAACAAACAGATGGATGATGTGACAGTAATAGTAAGCCTTGATTGCAACAAGGAAAAAAAGGTAAAATAAGGAATTGGGCAAGAATTCATTTGGCTATGTTTGGAAATCCTAATTCCAAACGAACAAGTGTTTGCATATAGGAAGTCTTCTTAGCATTGATTTTGTTTGACATTATGTGGATATGTGTTAGATTCATGAACATGTACTTGACAGGTATATTAGCTAGGCTCTAGTTACAGGTGGATTTGTCAACGGAATTGGAGTCCCTTGAGAGATGGTGTAGATGTGTTCAATTGCAATAAAAGTTCTTCACACAAGATGGTAAGGTAATTGGTGTATTTTAATGTTAAGATATGTACTGACGTTATTTGTTTATGGTAGAATGATGCAGGGAGTTGCATGATAAGAGAGATTTCCATGAATCTTGAAGAAGGTTTAGGTTGAGCTTTCCTTGGGAACTATGGGGATTGAGTCATGGTGTTATTTTCTAGTCTTGTGCTTTTGGTCATTTCTGATTTTCTTGTGCTTGATTTGCATTTTTTTTATTTCTAGTGCATGATCATGCCACTTTGTTGTGGTGTCACATTGTTATTGATTTTCATGGTCTTTGCTTGTTTCTTGCCTTGCCTTTTATGTTTTGAGTCTTGGCAATTGGTTGGGAAAGAGGACAATTAATGGAGCTCAGGGAGAGCTATGTGGTACTTGAAAGGTAATGTAAGATTCAGATGAAGCTTTTTGCATAAGTAAGCACAACGGAAGGTAAGGCTATGAGAGTCGGTTCGACTCGTTTGGTGCATTGGTGTAAATCGCGAGTGGTAGTATAGTCATGAGAAAGGTAATAAGAAAGGTGAAGTAATTGGATATGATGTATGAAATTCCTTGGCTACGTTGGGAATGATTGCTCTCAAAGTTTGACATGGTGTCCACAGATAAAGGGTGTTCTCTTAACCTTGACCTTATGATATTTGGTAATTATGTTGTAATAATGATTGCATTGATATTTATATATGTATGTACATATGTGTCATCATGAATCATGATTCTTAAATTCTAATATTTATATGTATATCTATGTATGTATGTGTGCATTTTGTTTTCTGACTGGGTCATTAGGAATCATTCTTTTAGAGGAATGATTGCTTACGCAAGTGAATGACATGAAGAGATTCCTAGTTCATGAGGAATCAAGTGGGAAGAGTAGCCTCACACATGTACAATGTCAGTTTCATGTGGTTATGAGTTGACATTATGTGATTATATTATGTCTATGTTATGGACAGGTTATACCAAGGGTTGCATCAATGTAATGAAATTTTTGTGGTTTGTGGAATGCTAGGATAAGCATGGATGGCAAAGGAACACTAGAAGCAAGGTTACTTGGTAGAGATAGTGTGGTTTTTGATGTGTGGTACTATTGTTGTGCATATGTTGTATATGTTATACATGTTGTGTATAAATAGTGTGTTTACATGTTGTTTATGCAATGTTATGTACATGATGGTACATATAGTGTTGTGTTAATATTGCATATGTAGTGTTGGGTATAGATGATGTTATGTACAGGTTGTATATGTTGTGCTGTGTACATTTGATTCTACCTACATGTTTGATATGAAGTGCTATGTACCAATGGTTTTGTGTGCATGTTGTACAGGTGGAGTTAGGTACATATGGTGTTGTGCACATGATTTTACAAGTGGTGTTGTGTGTATGTAGTGTTGTGTTTATGTTGTACAAGTGGCACTATATGCAGATAGTGTAGTGTACATGTTGTGAATATGGTGATGTGTACATGTAGTGTCCTGTACATATCATGCTTGTAATATTGTATACACATTGTACAGGTCGTGCTATGTACATGTGGTGTTTTGTACACATTGTGTAGTTGGTGCCATGTACATGTGATGTTATGCAGACATTGTGCAGGTGGTGTAATGTACATGTGGTATTGTGTACATGTTGTACATATGGTACTATTGTACATGTGGTATTATGTGCATGTCATACAGGATGTGTTGCAGGCATGTGATACTATGTATTCTCATTGTGTGGTCATGGTACCATGACATGTATAGTCCTTGTGTTGTACTTTTTGTAGTACATGTATTTGATGTGTTGTATGCCAGGTGTAGGTACATGTATTGTGTGGCTTTGTACATTTGGTATAGATGTATGAGTTTTGTTATATATCACATGTATGTGTATGCATTTGTGGTGTCGCATGTTGTGTGCAGATGCCTGTCTCGTGATTTACATTGTGTATGTATACATGTTGTGTTGTGTTGTACATCAGGTATAGGCATATGTATTATGTTGTTTTCTACACTGGGTGTAGGTGTATGTGTTGTATGTTAGGTGTAGATGCATGTATTGCATGGTGTGGTATGTCCTGTGAGGTTATATGTGTGGGATGTACACTACGTGTGTGTGAACACGGTTGAGGAGAAGGACTTGGGTGTTTGTCGAGTGCAGCAACCAATCTAGAGTGCGTACGAAATAAGAACAAAGGTGGAATTCAAGGATTAATTAAAGGATAAGTATCAATATCTTATTCATTTTTATTATGCATGTGATTTATGATTCTGGTCTATGATGATTACATGTGATCTATGATTATAGTTTATTATGGTTACATGTGATTTATGATGTTGATGAATGATGGTTGTGTTTCAAGATAACTTGATGTGATATGTTTATACATGATGATTTGATCAAAGATGCTAGCTTGACTTGTTGTGATAGGAAGTAAACATGATTTCAAGTGTACCTTATTGATGAGCCACCAATGAGGTAAGATTTGAAGTTATTTCAATTTATTTTGAATCTAATGGAAATTATTTGCTTGGAACAAGAATGCATGAACATTCCCAATTGAGTGGTCAAAATCATCTTCAATAATTAGAAACAAAAAAATAATTGGAACAAGAAGAAATATGGTGGTAAAGTAGTTTAGTAGTAGGGCCATTGTGGGACACTGATACCCAATAATGTCCATTGATTTCCATGAGAATTTTATGATAGGTCTGATGGTCTGAGGCAGGTATATGCCTTAGTTTTGTATCTTCCAATGCAAGGAAGCCTTGCCAAGGGATGGACTACCTAATATGGGGGTGCCAATGGAACTTCGAAGGTGAGTGACTACATAGAATGGAATGACTGGATTTCCTGTGGGACTATGTAGCATAGAAGATAAGGTCACAGATGGATTTTCTTTGGTCATTAACATTGCAAGATGGAATCACATGCACGTTGGGAGTGTGCCCTTGAACAATGAGCCAATAACTATTCACTGAGAGGAAAAGTGGTGTGGGATTGTAGCGTTGGGCATTGGGTGCGGATTTGACTTTGTGGTGGATTATGGAAGGAGGTAAATCATGGTATTACTTTGAGGGTGGAGGTGTGAGCCTCTGCATTTCCATTTTTGTGGATGTAGGCATCGTATCATTTTATTTCTTAGTTGATAAAATGTGCATATGTGTGTATTATTGAAATAATGTATCGAGTCGGTCTATAAAGCTCCATAGAGAGTATGGTTATTTATTGGTTGAAGAAAATTTGTATGTGTATTCATGGTTATTGTAAATGTTGTAATGAACTATGTTAAAAAGCTCCAGTAAATAGTATGATTGTAATGTTTCAACAATGGTCATTGTAAATACTGCAATGAGTTGTGTTATAAAGCTCCATCGGTAGTATGTTTTGTTCTCAGCACTATTGTTGGTTATAGGTATCATTGAACACCAAGAACGGTGTCCCCCCAAGGGGTAGGGTTCTGTAACAAGCTTGGTTAAAAACTCATGTAAAATATATAAATACCATGGATGATGTGACATGTATTCGAAGATGAATGGTGGGGGAAACATCCTAGTGGGTGTTGATTCAATTTACTATGGCTTAGGAAATTGGCAAAGGAAGTCGCTTAGGCTTTGGAAAGGCATGAGCCATTTATTGGCATTTTTTATGAAAATAATGGAACTTAGAATAAAGGGAAGGTGAAAGGTCAGAGGTTGCATGTGAAGAGGAAAATGAAGGAAAATAATGGAAAATGACAAAAATAGAGGACTCATTAATAAAAAGGCTTCTAAGGATTAGTAGGAAAGCTCTTAGTTAGTGTAAGTTCTTGTCTTAGACTTAGTCAATTCAATTTTGGAGGTCTCTCATTATTCTGTCTCTCTCTCGTAGTCTTAAAGACTTAGAGTTTTCTTGGAGTACGCTTGGAGGGTGTGGAATAATTGGATTCTTGGAGAAAGAGTGCAAAAGAATAGCAGGAAAGAGAAAGAAGACATTGGGATTAGAAACTACATCAAATTAGCTTGCACGTACTAAGTTGCATGTATGTTTCCTTCACTAGTTTTGGCATGCAGGGCATATGCATGTGGTCTATTGGTTGTGATATTTCATTGGCATGGAGGATGGCTAGGATTGATAGTGGATTGCCTAGCCCTGCCATATCCTGGATAACCATGCAGTTTGTGGGTTTATTTCCATTTTTGTGTTTTTGTTTGTTTCTCATGTTTCACTAGCTTGGGTTGAGTTACTAGTCATGTAGGCTTGGTTGGAAAAATGATCTGTAGCCCTATAACAACTTGGGTTGAGTTACTAGTCTCTTAGCCTTGGTTGGACAAACGCTCTCGAGCCCTTGGTGGGTTGAGTTACTAGTCCTCGAGCCTTGGTTGGACAAATTCTCTGGAGCCCGGTAAAATCTATGGGTTAAGTTAGTAGTCCTAAAGCCTTGGTTGGAAAACACTCTTGAGCCTAGAAAGGCTAGGATAGAGACTGATATGATGATGGTTTTGTGAGATCTGACTATGAGGTGGAATCACTATTTGATGGATTGATATGGATGGCCTCTAGAAGTGCTGGATGATTTTTGATTGATGTGTTCTAGGATATCCCACATTCATGCTTTGAATATGGGACGAGGGTGAATGACTGAAGAGAGATTTGGCTTAGCCATTATATGGTTAGGTGGAATGTGGAATTCCCATCCTTGGTTTGGATTTTTCATCAATAATGAAAGTTTATTTCTCCTTGTACTTCTCTGAGCATTTTGATGGATTATATATGGTTTATATGGCCACGATTTCACTTGTATTTCCTTCCCTATTATGTTGGTTATTTATATGTTTTATGACAACAACTATGTATGGATCTCATAATGTTTCTACTTGTAAGTGAATGAATAAGGTGTCTATGACTTAATGGATGGATTGGGAGTTAATGTGTTGAGGGATCAATGCTTCATGATGAATCTCAGATAAGTATGAGACCGCTATGATTAGATCTTTTATTTACACCTATAGATTACATGTTCATGATATGTTTGACGAAATGTTGGTCATGGCTAGTAGGGGTCCATTCGAGGTCTTAAACTAGTATTTTCTTTAGTAATGTCATTTCCTTGTTATTTTACTATTCAAAAGAGATGGTTCACTTTTAGGTGGTGACCTGGGCTCTAGGCCTGAAAAGTGGCTGAAATCCCAAGGACTTTGGTACAACATTGACAAAAAGAGTCCCTGATCAGTTGCAAGCATGCCTGTGAGAGAAAATATGGGTTTCTAAGCACTATCATGCTTATAGCATTGGACCGACTGAGGCTTAAGTTGTCCAAAAGCTCAGTGTGACCGAAGGGAACGTTGTCTAAAGTGTTAGACTAGATCCTAAGGGTCCTAAAGATGATTTTGAATGACTGTATGGTGTGTTTATGAAATTTCCACTTCCTTAACATGACTTAGGAGGTCGAGTCATATCATAGTGGTCTCTCGTTGCATGTTTACATTCATTAACTGGTTTCTTGGGTAGATGTGGGAGGAGGGTGTTACAGTTAGATTCTCTTGAATTATTTTTAAGGGTGAGAACCTTCTTAGCAATTATCCTAGTATTCAAAAGGTATTAGAAGAGTGCTGAATAGGCTCACACCATCCTTTGTCATCAGCTTCTGGAGATCATGCTGGTGACAAACCTTTAACTAGCGATAGAAAGCTCCATGGGGAAAAGGGTAAAGTCAAATTTTGTTGTAATTATATGAATGGAATCATCTTGTTCACCTTTCTCTTTATATGGATGAATCCACAAAAGTTTAGGAAAACCTTAAATCTTCCCAGTAATAACTTTCAGCTGGTTACCGAAATCTTTTTCCCAATCTTCCACTAGTTGATGAAGCGATTGATCAGAATCCATCTCTAGTCAATCCAACTCTCTCTAAATGTGAATCCCATGAGTATGTTCCTGACCAACCATTAGTTGAGAAAATAGTTGAATCGATTCCACCTTCAGTTGACCATACCTTTCACGCAGAGAGTGAAATTCATTCCACCCAAGTTCTTCTTATTTCTTTAGGTTCCAATGAACTCGGGGGGAAATCCTCACATTCCAACGACCCGGGGGGGGCATCCTTGAATTATCGCAACACAAGGGGGTATTTATCTCATTCCCATGGTACCCTCTCCAAGAAGCATGGTCACTTCCTTTGATTGGAGTCAATTGATAAGATATTGTCTTCCTTCTTACATGCCCTTCTAGATCATAGTACATGCTAATAATATGGCCATACCTAGAAAAATAATAGATGAAGGTGCATATTTTAGTATTATGTCCTCAACTACTTGGCAAGCTTTAGGTTCTCTGCAGCTTGTGCCCATTACCTAGAATCTATTGGCTTTTAATAGACGAACTAGTTAACCATTAGGGATCCCTCCTAAGTTGCCTATTACTTTGGGAGGAAATACTATCTATATCAATGTTATGGTATTCCAAGGCCCTTTGGATTTTAATTTACTCGGGCATGACTATGTTTATGTCATGGGAGCTCCTGTCTCTTCACTATTTCGTCTAATGTGTTTTTTGCATGAAGGAAGAATTGTGACTATCGACGAAGTTTCTTTCATTGTTCCTAATTTGAATATGAATAAACAACATCCCTAATTAGTCATTATATGCAATTCGTATCCCCCCGCCATAGGTTAATTATGTGGCAACTTATTCCATGCCCATGTCTACTAATGATTTAGTAGGTGATGTAGTGCACCATATACTGGGGGCATTAGATTCTGATCTATCCATTAGATCCTATGATACTCTCCAGAGAATGTTTCTTTTGTCCCATGATAAGCTCCTAGAAGAAATGGCCTCCTAGAAGTCATGATTGCGGTCCCGGAGAAAAATTATTTTTCTCGTGTCAAGCGTCTTAAAAAATGAAACAAGTTTTTCAAAGTACAGTTCATTTTGTTGTGTATAGCTTGTTAAAAATTGAAACAAGCTCTTATGAGGATATTTCTTTTATTATGTCAAGCTCATTAAATAAATGAAATAGGTTTTGTTGTAGAGGCTACAACCACCCTCTAAACTTTTTCCTTACCTTGTTTTGGAGCCTCCCTACGAACCTGTTGAAGGCCCAAAAATCAGGTCTACAACAAGGGGGATAACCACCCGGTATAGACCTTGAAAGAAGCTCCTTTTCCATTTGGAATAGTCGATCTGACAAGGAATGATGGGACCGGTTTCCCAATTTGTTTAGGATGGTACACTAATAGGATGATGTTTTCCTTTTTAAATGTTTATGGGCAGAATGCTTAATCTAAATCTGATCTATCTATTAACTAACATATGCAATTTTATTCTAATGAAGGAAAACATCTAAATTTATACTATCCCAGGAGTAACACTTCACTTATGCAATCTAAAGTAATTTCCAACAACAATTGGTAATAAAAATCATTCAATCACTATGAGAAAGAAATCCATTAAAAATGATTGCTTCATATAAGAAATTAGCCGAAACATTATGATAAACACATTGCATAATGAGTTATTCACACATGCAACATAAAATAATAGTTATCATCGTACAAAAGTGCAATAATGATGACTGAACATTTAGGCTTTCATATATCAATAACTTATCACTTGGCACATAAGCAAAAAGTATTAGCAGATAAAAGTACCATTGGTAATAGGTTCTCTCATGAGCTTTAGAAATATAGATTTATTTTCAAATAATTCAATATCCACTAAGAGTACAAAAGTGCATTTCAGTAGTAGACATCAAACTCAAATATAAATAAATCTCGTTCCATTCATTTATCAAAACCTCCTTAGTGGGGGGCAAACTGCACGTTCTGAAGAATTGTTTTTTGATAAAATTTTGGAACCCTATCTAAATGCATGAGAGGGGTTTAAATACTACTCTAATGAAAACTAAAAATAAATATTACAAAAATAGATGAGGAGGTTTAAACCACCTTCCTCATTTTAAGAAAAAATGAACTAAAATCAAACTAAAATTGTATCTATGCTAAATCATGCATCTGTTCTTTTAAGTTGCAAATATCCAGCATGGGCTTCAAGAGCGTCAGTTGGCCGACCTCAGATTTTAATTGTCTTGTGAATATGGAATTGGCAAGTGCTAGCGCTATCTTCTCGGTGGACGTTATGAGGCATTTCAAAGTCATCCACTGGCTATGTGGTTTTACCAAGAACTGCCAGTAAGTATCCCAGTTTAACTTGCTTATCTGTTTAATTGACTCTGCCTTTTCCTCTGTTGTTTGCTTCCACCTAGTTTGAAGCTATTGTGCCTTTGGGAGGAATCCTGGAGTGGTCTCTGATATTAAATTTGTTGTGTGCAGATTTTCATTGATGCAGTCGATGACATTGTTTGCTGCTTCTGCTGCTTCCTCCATCACCTGCTCTGCTTCCTTGAGCTATGCATCCCATTTTGCAAATAACATTTCTTTATGAGATTCATCGATCTTGGGAAATTCTTCTCTTTTTCCTTCCTCTGATTTCTGCCAATTCAAAAAGTCAGAAACTTTCTTAAAAACTAAATCATAATCAAGTCATAAATCTACGACTTGATTTGTAATGTTATCGCTTTTTTCGCAATGGAAATTCCACTGCAAGATCCTTTGGCAAAGTGTTTCTTCCCGTTGCAAGAGTTGGTCATTGAGGGTAAGGGCTTCTGTGATGAATTTCTCTATTTTAGGATCATCCTTACGCAATACTATCATGGTCTGTAACTGTTCTTCTTTATTGGCGAGACTGCTTTGATAGTTCAATTGCATTTGATGGAAGTCCTGTTGGAGATTTGCCAATTGTATCTTGGATTCTCGTCTGACACTGGCCTGTTGTAGTTTCTGTTCCAGAAATAGGATCTTATTATCCTTTTGTTTTAATAGCATTTGAATTTCAGTTGCTTTATCAATTGTTGCAGAATCATATGCCCCTGCGATCTCAGAGAGCCTAGTTAGGTTTTCTGATGGATCAATAGTTGGGTCTTGCCAAAGGACATCCAAAGTTTCAGCCTCTGGGAAGAGTATAGTATCTATTTTTCATTTCTTCCTTTGTCTCCTAAAAATAGCCTTATGTTGTGGGCTATATAATACATCCAGAGGAGGAATCTCCTCTATTTTCAGTACAATTTTGGATGACAGAGCAACAAGAATATGCTTTGTGTCTTGAGTATTAATAACCTCTTCTATTATCATCTTTGAGATTGTCTCCCCTGGGTTAATTAGTGGCTCTGCATTCTGTTCCTCAGTGTTGAATAGCTCATTAAAATTCTCCCACTCCTTTTCTAGATCTACTACAATTGAGCGTGAGTCTCGGCCTGTTTCAGGGACAAAACCTGCTGATCAGGCTTCTCTATAGACTGAGCTGTATCTTTGATTGACCCTTCACTTCTGCTGTGTTCGCTCTTTGACTACTTACCAGATTATTCAACTGATTCCCTTTTGGACTTTGATTTATACTTCTCTTCTCCTGAACTTCCACTTATGCTAATACTAGGAGTGGGCTCCCTTATTGGTTCAGTGCACAATTTGTCTAATGGGACATTTGCCAATGTCTGTTCTCTGTAATGGTTAAACACCTAAAGTTTTCCTTCATCAAACTAAATTTGTGCCATATGTAGAATCTCTCTAAGAGTGCTCTTCTGCTGAAAGACATCGTCGAAGAGATCGTCTTCTTTAGTAAACACTTTTATTTTGACCATCATTGTAAAATTCTTTATAACATCAAAGGGATTGTACTGCCTCCCTGGGAACTTGGGTAGCTGTAAACATAGCATATTATCAACCTCTTTAAAAGCATTCCCTAAATCAAATAATGCAAAAGCCCTGCAGACTACAGGGAATTGAGGCCAAATGGCCTTCTTAGAATTCTTGAGTTCTCTGCTCATTCCCCCAATACCATAAGCCTAGTAAGCTATTTCTCGAGCCATTAGTTTGTCGGGGACATATAGAGGGAGTACATGAGGTGAAGCAATTCTCCCAAATACCGTAATGTATGTGAATACCTCATCCCTGAACCACCTTCCCATAGGGAGAATGTCAATTTCAGCTTTTGGGGAGAATTTTGGGGCATCTTTGTTATATAGCATTTTATGAATAAGAAGCATCACTCCATGACAAATCTCGTAGAAATGTGTGATGAAATTTGATTCCCACGGTTCTTTGTGATAAACCTGAATAGGAAGAGGGTTTTGTACTGTCCATTTCCACCACATGATGGGAAAATCGAAGACAAAAAAAATTGCATCCATGACGTAGGCACTTAAAAAGAATGGATGGTAAAACCTCTGAGCAAAACTTCATTTAGTAAGATAACTTAAAATAGCAGAAGCTAAATTATCTGATGAAATTTGGGCCCAATCCATTATGGTGGCATTGGTGGCCGCATCTAATAAAGGCAACCATTCTGATGAAAACTTATTGATATCTGGCTTCCCAAATAGTCTACACAACATTTTGGCGGAAAAACAATAGGGAAAAGAGAGGGAGCCAGTGGCGTACATACCATTTTTATCCTTCTTTAATGGTTCCTCCTTCACGGACCAGCTTTTTGTGTAGTCTGCTAAATCCTCGTTCTCTTTGGCGAATTTTTCCACAAACTGTTTGTTATAACTGGCCTGGGGTTCTGGTAGGTGATACATATGCCTTAAATTACTTGGGGTAAATGACCCCATGACCTCTTGGCTCTACGTCTTGAATTGCCTATCGGATATATCAGTGTGGTCTATAATCCATTTTACCATATCCGTGTAAGGGAGTATCTTCAGCCTCACAACAATACGGTGCAGAAATGAGCATGCAAGCTCTGTTAGTGATGCTTCAGATGAGCCACGTCCATCTATCATAACTGTAACCTTCATAACTCTCAGGTTTTCTTCTTCTAACAGTCAGTACATGCCTTCCCAAGTAGAGATCCCAGCTTCCCTGGTACAAATGGTGTTTTTAAATAATGGAGTCATCTCTAATTTTTCAGATGAGGGAGCTTTGCCTTTCTTTCCCATTACGCTCTGTGTGTTCTTCTGTGTACTGCTCCTGAATATTGTAAGCAAAGAACAAAGATACGATAAGGGTGATGGTGAATAATGAACAACAATAAGGTAACGAGAAAGCTTTTACTTTTTTAAAATCATATCAAAGATATCACCTTACGTGAGATGGTCCTTTAAACCAGATCTGAATCAATTTTAATAAATAACCATTAATGAACCGTTAAGATAAAATTTAATGCTCATAACTCTACATCGAATGACGAAAAGTACTATCATTGAACTCTGAGCCCTTATATTTGCAATAAAGCGATTTTGCGATTTGCTTCGCAATATCACAGGTCACGATATCACAAAACCTATTATCTTTAACAACCATTTCTTTCATCATGCGGCTGTGAGATGCGATTTGTGAAAATCTTTATGGCATTTCGCAAAATTTGGGTGTTTTTATATTAAGCGGCACTGCGGTATTTGAAATCTATGATATGCGATGATTTTGCAACGCTTACGATCTCTCATTCTCTCATTTTAGAAGAGTTACTTGTGTGAGGGATGCCTGCCATGACTTTTTCTGTGATGTGATTCTATCCTTAAAAAGCAGGTTTATTAAAGTTTTTCTTAGTACTTGACTTTCCGCTTGCAAGGGTTTTCCTAGCTTTTATGGTTATATCGCGCTTTTCATAAGGGGGCTCAACACTTGTAATATTTTTTATGCGCATGAAGTGTGAAAAGGTAGGAATTCATATTGTTGGGAGTTTTTCTTTGATATCATGTTTTATTTGAAACAAAAAGGCAATCTTAAGTGCTAAGTTTTTATTTTTTGGAATGGTCCCCATTTATTAATGTTATTGCTAACACTAATAAAAAGGGGGGTTGTTGATGGTCACAACAATTGGTGATTCACTTGAAAGAACCAGTTATCTCTGATAGTTTTTTGAATTTTCTAAAACTTCTAAAATAGAAATATTTTTTGAAAATCAAACTTTATTGTAGAAATATAAGGTACACAATGTTATTTGCTAACAACAACATCTTGTTCCATCTATCCTAATTCTAATTATCTTATTTCCAAAGTTAGTCATTGTACTTACAATGGTCATTACTTGGTTTATAAAGATAAAAACAAAGAAATCTCTGTAGATCAATTTTAGGTGTACGCATTTGTCGTAGGTAGAGCCTTTGCTGCCAGCAAGCATTCATAGCCTCGACAGGGTTAGCTGTTACCCTACAATGATCCAGTATCCTACTTAAGAAATATGCAATTTTCAAAGATAAATCGTCATCTACACTTACTGATTTTTCTTTACTTTTAATTCTTAAAGAACAATGTCTTGGTTTGGTGGCCAAATTTGAGAGTTCCATTCACTTGATTTATAACATAACTGAACAAGCTGGCTCGTGATGAGACCCCTTGTATTTTGATTGAAACAATCTCAATTCATTGCCCTATTTTGGTATGCAGTTTGGCAATGTCAGTTAGTTATAATCTTTATGATCATGATAAGCCGGCTCTTGATGAGACCTATTATTCTTTAATTTTATAATGCATAATTGGATTATTCTTTGAAACTTGCAATTTCCTAAAGTGGGGAGGAATTCATTGGCTCCTTAAGAGTTCTTCTAGACGACAATTGTAGAGTTTTAAAAGTACGTTTTCTATAAATAATCTTTGTCTTGTTATTGATACTTTTCATGAATGATATGAAGCAAACTCCTACTAAAGGTTGATTTTAATCAAAACCTGTAAAGTTGAAGCAAAAGAACAAGTAAGAGATTCAGAATTATAGCACTTGACCGTATTTTTCAAAAATAAAGATTAATTTTTCTAACCACTTCCATTTATACAAGTGAAAAAAAAATTGACAAGAGACACTACTATTTTTCGTGGAAACCAAAGGTAAACATTTTCAACCTGTTTTATTATCAAAAATAAAAAATAATCTAAAAATAATAATTTACAAAAATAGAAGAGGTTATCTTCTATGGAAAGTATGTTTTAAGGATCTGCCCATTAACAGGTAAAGACTCTCATTTCCCTACTAAGTCTTGTAACATGAAAGTCGATGAACCTATTATTTCAACAATTTGGAATGGTCCAAGCCACATTCGTTGGAATTTAGTATGCTTGCCTTTCCCTTCATGAGCTTTATCCCATTTCAATACTAAATCTCCAAGATGAAAATCTTTTCTAGATACCAAATTTAAATCAAAAGAAGCCTTTACTAATTGTTGATGATGTGCATGGGTAATTCTGGCCTATTCTTGTTCCTCTTCTAGCTTAAGAATCTGCAATTGTCTTAGTTGCAAGGATGAGGAAGGAATTTCTTCGATGAACTGAACTAAGGCTAAAGAAGGAATAGCTAGGTGTGTTGGGAGAACCACTTCTTTCCCATAAATTGAATTAAAAGGAGAAGTGCCAATGGAATTTTTTGAGTTACTCGATCTACCCAAAGAGCGTACATCAAAGACTTATGCCAATTTCTATGATTTTGATCAATAGTTCGTTTAGTGATTTTGATCAAGTTTTTGTTTGTTGATTTGGCGAACCCATTCCCTTGTGGGTAATAATTGGCAAAATACTAAAGTTTAAAGCCTCTTTTGAGCACAAATTCAGTCATAGCATTACCATAAAAATACGATGCATTATCGAACATTAAAGCCAAAGGTAAGCCAAACCTAGTAATTATGAATTGATCTATAAAATTGATGATGCTCTCAGAGTTTGCTAACTTGAGTGGAACTGCTTCTACCCATTTGGTAAATTAATCAGTAGCTCTAAGGATGTACTTATGCTGTTTAGGAGAGTGAGGAATGATCTCACCTATTATATCTAATCCCCATTGTTCAAATGGTTGATCGATGTTGACCGGCTGTAATGGCAATGATGGTTTCTTCTGTCTTCCAGCAGCAGTTTGACAAATCTAACATCTTCTTACATAGCTATGTGCATCCTTAAATAATGTTGGCTAGTAGTAGCTTGCGCGCAAGATTTTGTATGCTGTCACATCTCCTGCGTAATGTCCACGTGCTGGTCCATCATGAAGTTCTTGCAATACTTTTTCAGCTTTAGATTTTGCAAGGCATCTAAGAAGAACATAATCATAATTCATCCTAAAGAGTACATCATTTACAATTTGATATTGCTTGGCTTCTAATCTCAGGGCTCTTTTCTTTGTATGATTCAAATGTGAAGGAGCATATCCATTCTTTAAGTAAAACATGATATCAACATATCTTGACTCATTATCATTTAGGCTTACCTCACACATTCGTACCTCACGATCTGGGGATTGTATTTTTTATATGTGCGATGCTCCATCCAACATCGTACAAAGACCTTGACCTTTTACAATATTTGTTGGCTTGATTTCAATGTCATATTCTTGCAGGGCTGTTGTTGGGCAGGTAAATCCCCTCTGCGGACAGAGGCGATCCCACTAGTCTAAAGCAGAACTAGCCACAATCAAACCACGCTGCCACGCAAGTTCCTAGTTATGCATCAAAGGTGGATTAGAAAGACCAACCTGGAGTCCAACACTATGTTTGAAGTAGAGTTGATATTCCCGCTCCCTCGCTCTAGCAGATCATGAACGAACACCTGCACATGCAAAAGGAGAGACAGATACCAACATAAAATCTACCAAAGCACAACTATATTTCAGTCAGAAAGGAAATAAATCAACACCATAAACGATAATGAGATTGGAACTATAATAGCAGTCGCTCATCAATTAATATTAAACAGGAAAAGTTACAACCATGGTTCTGACGTTGAACCTCTCCTGGCTGGGCGAGTAACTATATGTGTCTTGCACCGCGTCTCTTCTCCGGCAGCATAACTTTTCTAGCTCTCATTATCATTCCTCCAAGAACTCAAGAACTCAACATCTAACACTCCATAACTCTGAGTCTTAGCACTAGCGACTAGCTTGTCAAATGCATAAGGACAAGCTTATATAGATGAAGAAGGGAGGAGGATACAATGAACCGGGACACCTATTGTGGATTAACACCTTTTTCCCGAAAGCCACTAAAGATGGAGATAGGATAGAGCTCGACATAAGACTGATTTTTTATCTTCAAAAAGCTCCATGTAATGAAGGAAACAGCAGTCGGACGTGCATTAAGGCAAAAAGCATGACTAAACTCGGTTGGCGCGACTGCTGCTCTAAGACAGAGCGCCAATGGTCGCGCCCTCTTTTGAGGATCTCCATGATTGGCGTGGGTAAAATACTGTGGACTTGCGCCAATGGAAAAGGGACACTTTTCAGGGATAATCTGTAGGAGGTGTCTTCAGGGAACATGAAGTACATGCTCAAGGGAACATAATGCAAGTGTTTTAGACTTTGTCACTTCTTATAACTCCCGGGATGAGTCCTCCAAGGTACGACAAGAGGAGTAACAGGGATGGTGACAAATTACTGTGTAACAGATTCCCCCTAAAGCATGAAGTCCGAGAGGTGGAGAGGGGTGAAATGCTTTACAAGAACACATAAGAACACATAAGAACACATATAGTTACTGCCGCCGAGGATCTGTGTTAAGAGACATGACTGATAGTTCAATTACATGATGTACGTGGTATGGTCGTAGCCATCCATAAGAGAGTACATAAATAATCTAGATCCATAGTATGGACGCAACCATCTGGTTAGGATCAATGAATTGACTCAGGTATGGTCGCAGCCATCCAGTGAATGAGTCAAGTATCAAGAATCACGCCTGGATTACAACAGACACAATCCAGGGTCTTGCGCTCCATCTCGTCCCGAACAAGAGTACAAGTTCAAGCATGCGAATATGTGAGCTGAAGTCGAACATGCATGAACATCGTCTGATTACCAGTCAATATTTGGAACTGTTAACAGACGTGAGAGGTACCACCAATAATGACAATGGCCCTCAAGGTACTATCGGTACAATCTACGGCGTGCGAATTAGTGATCTGACGTCGAACACCCGTAGAATCATTCGATCGGAGGCCAATGATGAAAACATCGCGTCGAACACGAAGAACCTGCCATTGAGGCATGCAGGCTCCAAGGCACCGGAAGGGAGTCTCTAGATCAGCTTCCTGGATAATGAGCTAAAGTCGACAGGAAGTGACCTTGATCGAAGGTGGGCCATAATGTTTCCCACATCATCGACACGAGACAGAGAGATGATGTTGTGAATCAAGATTGTGCGAACTATCAGAGGGAGGTCATTTCTTTGCAGAGGTCAACTTCTCTTGAACATATCGGTGGCACATTAATGGAATTGGCAGTATTTGACATCGACGGATCAGAGGTCACAGCGACGAGGCAATGAGCAGATGAGAGGTCAAATAGGATTACCCAATCCCACGGAGGCAAGTGAAAAATAAGATGAGATGTCCCCACCCAGACACGAAAGCAGAGGAGTGCCATGTTCAAGAGCGACATACTGCCGACACAACAATAATTATGGTTCCAAAATTTTCTTTTCCCCCACCATTTCTGGCGAGTACCCCAATTATTTTTAACAAGCTTGATGGGGATAGCATATGCTTGTGGTGCGTCATTTCGACAAAATCTGATGTCATTAGGTTTTAACGAGTCTGACAAAGGAAGAACTCGACGTCTTTTCATGTTTAGAGAGTTTGAAAAGACCGCAAAAAGAAAACTCCAGGGGTGTCCTTTTTCGTAAAGTTGTGTCTCTCGGGCCCGAAAAAGTATAAAATAATACCCGAAAGAACCGCCCGATCATTACGATCGAGGAGTACTTTTCATGAATAGTGATTTTGACCTGAAAAAGTAAAAAATTGATCAAGACCACGTCGTTTCGTAACCATTAACGAGTCCGAAACGACAAAAACCCGGTAATCTTTTTAAGTTTTAACGGTCGAAAAAAAGAACTTAAAACGACCGCCCCTTATTAACGTTTAACGAGTCAAGAGGGAAAACTCGGCAATCTTTTCATTTTTAAACGGTCAGAAAAGAGCTGAAAGCGGACCTTCATTTTTATTCTCTGTAACGAGTCAAAAAGGAAAAAATACTCGGCAATCTTTTCATTTTTTACGAGTCAGAAAAGAGCGTAAAGGCGACATGTCCTGAAGGAATGAGTGGTATAAAGGGTAGCAACTGGTTCCAGTAATGGTGGAATTGCTCAAAACACGTAATGGTCAAGAGGCTGGCAAATACAAACCACTCATCGCTGCGGTTCCTCAAGAAAGGATAAACAACCAAGTGAAAGCATATGATCGGCCAAAGAGATGGTGGCGATGGAATGAAACAACCAAGGCTCATCTAGCAGAATTTAGCAGATAAAAGGCAATCACGGGATGTAAATCAAGTATGGGTTCATTTTTACACAAGCTTGAACCATGGAGAACTTTGCTTGGATTCGGTTTCATGTTTACACAAGCTTGAAACGAAAAACTATGCTTGCTATAAATTTGCATGCCCCCAGCATGATAATGCAAATCGAGGTACATGCCCCCCAAGCTTCATGGCATTCACGGAGTGGATGGAATGAAGGTTCACTCTCGAGATCTGTGAAAGACTCGACTTGTATTTTACGAGATCTTAATCAAAAGACTCGATTTGGAAAGGGAGTTGTTTCATTTTTTAATGAGGTTGACACAGTAAAAGAACTATCCTCATAACCCTTGTTTCATTTTTTAACGAGCTTGACACAAGACAAGGAACTATGCTCCGGTCCATGTTTCGTTTTTTAACGAGGTCGACACAAGATCAAAACTATCCTCGGCCAGACCTAGTTTCATTTTTTAAGGAGCTTGACATAGGAAAACGAACTATGCTCCACTCGAACTTCATCATAATGAACAGGAAGTCGGGGCTTCCAAGAGTGCCACTCCTGGTGGAAGGACAACATCTCAGAAGTCAGTGGCCACGTAGTTGACCTGCGGTGAGGCAGATGCAACTGGTGGATGAACACCAGGAGGGGATGACGACTGCACAGGGGGGACCCGTGGACTAATGAACGATAATTGATCAATAGTCACAATTCGTCCATTGTGTGGAAAGCAAACCACACGGAAAAGTGAAGAAATAAGGGCCCCCATGGCATAAACATAGTCACGACCAAGGAGAAGATTGAAATCTAAAGCACCTTGGGTAACCGATACGTCCATATAGATGGTCTTGCCTCCCAAAGTAATAGGGAACTTTGGAAGGATCCCTAATGGTTGGTTAGTTCCTCCGTCAAAAGCAGTCAAATTCGATGCTACAGGCACAAGCTGTGGGGAACCCAAAGCTTGCCAAGTAGTGGCAGACATAAGACTAACAGATGCACCCTCATCCAAAACAGTGCCAGGTATTTCCTTGTCATAGGCGTGTACCATGACCCAAAAAGGCACATGAGATGGGAGGCGGAAGGTAGTCAAACGTCTCCAGTCGAAGGAAGCGACTGAACTACTTGGTGGGGGAATCGTATGATTGCCCCCCTGCTCGGGAGAGAGCGCAGTAGGACTCTCAGATGTAGGAGAATCTGAGGAGACGAGAAGAACATGAGAATGGTGCTCTTCCGAAATAGAGTGGTCGGCGGGTGGTGAACTCGAGTCGACACTCTTTCCGACCAATGGTTGGTCTGGAATAGGCTTGGCGGAGCCAGATTCAGGAAGAGGAGGCTGGACAAGAGAGGAATCGTGGTTGATTTCTTTGTCAGCAGGGGAACGTTCTGCAATTGCAGAAAGACGTTGATAACCAGTAGGAAGTTGGGTTGAGGGAGCTGTAAGACTTTCCAATACAATAGAGGCTCTATCCATGAATGGACAAAGGTGAAGGGGATGATTGCCTTCACAAAGTTTACAAGGGATTCGAATCTTATCTTTTCCCTTACCGTTTCCTGGTGATAAGGTAACATCGCCATGATCTACATAGGACGATGCAGGGCGGTCCGGATCATGAGACCATACTTCTAAAACCCTGGGAATGCCAGGACAATCGCAGAGAAGGTGGTCTTCCTTGCACAACTTACAAGAAAATTTGACCTTCCGCGGAGGAGCACAAGGTGGCTCGACTTGGGTTATACTTTTAACCTCTGGTTTAGGAGTCTTCTTCTTCTTTGTCTTCTTCTTCTTCCTCTTAGCCACCTGGTTACTGGAATCCAGAGGTTCACCAGGTGAAGTAGAAGATGAGGACGTAGCTGTAGGCGAAGAAGGGGAAGGGTCCACCTTGGAATCAACAAGACGCTGTTCGGGTGGAGGAGGAGGTGGTGGACCCGAACTGAACGGAGGAGCACTAGAGGGTATCTCAAGCTCCTTCCTGGTAGATGGCGGGTAATCTTTTTTTCGAGTACTGATATTGATGGGTATCGTTCCAGCCATAAACACTTGAGAACCAAAGGAAGAGGGAGGCTGAGATGGGTCAGCCACCATTTGAGTTTTTTGAGTTTGTTGGGTGGGAAAGGGCTCTTTGAGCACCACAGGAGTCCCAGGGGTGCCTTTTAACAAACGACTAACTTCGGACCGCCTTGGGCAATCCTTGGTATAGTGATCCTCATCGCAGATAAAACAAGGATACTTGGGTTTGCGTTTGGCACCATCCTCGGGCGGAGGGTTAGGGGCTTCCTGCGTGGGTTGATCTGGCTTATTCTTCGGTTTCCTTTTCTTCATTGCTTTCGAGGCTTTGTTTGCCGTGGTGGTTTGGACGGCATTGACCTCGGAAGTAACATTCGAAGTGGGTATTACCTGGGAGGTGGGTTCATTCGGAGCAGAAGTTATCACACTCGAGACCACCGAGTTTGAAAACAACCATACGGGCAAACCGATGGTTAACCCAGGTAAAGACAAAGTTGTGATATACTGACCACCGACATTTCCAACAGAAGGAAATGGACGAGGGTTTCCATCAGGAGGAACACCTTGGCTGGTGGGCGCCGGGAAGGCTGCCATCGAATGAGAAATAATCCTACTCAAGCTAATGCAAACAAAATCTAATTAGGTAGATGTTATCGTGGCCAATAAATTTTAAGACGCAAAGACACGACTTGACCTTTTCATATTTTAAGAGTCGAGAAAAGGACAAAAGATGACTCTAGTCTCCTTCGAATATTTAATGAGCACGAAGTGACAAGACGCTCACAGTCACCTTTTCGTTTAAGGAGTCCGAAAAGGATCAAAAGTGACTGCTCTGGAATTCTAGGTAGAGGGTGTGCCAAACTTTTCGCAAAACCACAGAATAATTTTAGGGTACGGGTGGTCAATCTTCGTGAATGCTGTGTTCACTGCATTGCGAATCATAGGGCGGCCGACACGGCTTCCTATGGATAAAGGCTTTATTCCTATAGGGGTCTCCCAATATATACGCGACGGTACGTGGGAGCACAGTCTGTATTGGCACTTATCGTTTCACCGTGGAGGAATCACCCAACCACTCGACGGTAAGCTACCAGGTTTAACGACGCCGGAACACGTCTCTAACCTAGACCTCTAGAATGTTTGCGTTATGTTCCAATGCGTTGTTAGGTTCATTGAGTTTATTTTATAGTTTATCTTCAATTATGTTTCAGTTCTTTGGTCCTACCGTATGTGGTCTCTCAAACTTGCTAAATGCACATTATATGCCAAAATTATACCATTTCATTCAATGAATTCTAACTACAGGAGAGTTGAGATTTTCAAACAAACAAAATGGATAATAAGAAAACAACAAAGATCCTAATGCAGCTAATAACAAGAAATAAAAGCTTTTATTTTTCTTTTTAAAAGCGACAAATAACAATAAATGCTAACTAATATAATGCAAAAATCTCTTTTGTTTTTTGATTTTTAAGATAGCATAATGCATGTAAACAAACCTCAAGAGATATCCACGAATACAAACAATTACTCAAAAGGGCCAATTCAGAAACATGAAGATGAACTATCAAAGCAAAGGAAAACGCAAAGACGTTCAATGAACCAAATGAAGTCAAGCAAGAACCAAGCAAGCTAGAAGTGAATCACTAGATGAGTGCGGAAAACAATCAAGAAGCTGACTGGATGATCAAACCACTACGTCCCACAGAAGGCTCGACATGCACAGCCACAAGGTACTCTAGGGCTGGGATACAAAATCGATAGAAATAAGCAAACAACTGAAGGATGAAAGTAACAACCAGTCACACAGAGGTCCAACACACTTCCAGAAGCAGGCAAAAGATATGGAAAACAAAAAATCTGAGTTTAAGGAGCTTTGAGCTATCAAACTGGAAAAATTCACAGAGATGGCGCGACTGTGAAACTGCAACTCGCGCTAACAGTGAACTGGCGCGGGTGTCTATGGAGCAACTTGCGCCAACTGGCGCGACTGTCAGAAGAAAAAACGCGCCAGCCGAGTTTACTAACTCAGAAAGAAAATATAACTACCCAGGGTCTAACTGACAGTGCTCAGAAGGACCAAACAGCAGATAGCAATTTCAGAATTGACTCAGAAAGTTCATTAACTCAGGCAAGCGAGAGAAAAACAATCATGCAAGACAAACTCAATAGCTTTCTCCCCAGTGGAGTCGCCAAATTGTTGGGCAGGTAAATCCCCTCTGCGGACAGAGGCGATCCCACTAGTCTAAAGCAGAACTAGCCACAATCAAACCACGCTGCCACGCAAGTTCCTAGTTATGCATCAAAGGTGGATTAGAAAGACCAACCTGGAGTCCAACGCTATGTTTGAAGTAGAGCTGATATTCCCGCTCCCTCGCTCTAGCAGATCATGAACGAACACCTGCACATGCAAAAGGAGAGACAGATACCAACATAAAATCTACCAAAGCACAACTATATTTCAGTCAGAAAGGAAATAAATCAACACCATAAACGATAATGAGATTGGAACTATAATAGCAGTCGCTCATCAATTAATATTAAACAGGAAAAGTTACAACCATGGTTCTGGCGTTGAACCTCTCCTGGCTGGGCGAGTAACTATATGTGTCTTGCACCGCGTCTCTTCTCCGGCAGCATAACTTTTCTAGCTCTCATTAGCATTCCTCCAAGAACTCAAGAACTCAACATCTAACACTCCATAACTCTGACTCTTAGCACTAGCGACTAGCTTGTCAAATGCATAAGGACAAGCTTATATAGATGAAGAAGGGAGGAGGATACGATGAACCGGGACACCTATTGTGGATTAACACCTTTTTCCCGAAAGCCACTAAAGATGGAGATAGGATAGAGCTCGACATAAGACTGATTTTTTATCTTCGAAAAGCTCCATATAATGAAGGAAACAACAGTCGGACGTGCATTAAGGAAAAAAGCATGCCTAACCTCGGTTGGCACGACTGCTGCTCTAAGACAGAGCGCCAATGGTCGCGCCCTCTTTTGAGGATCTCCATGATTGGCGCGGGTAAAATACTGTGGACTTGCGCCAATGGAAAAGGGACACTTTTCAGGGATAATCTGTAGGAGGTGTCTTCAGGGAACATGAAGTACATGCTCAAGGGAACATAATGCAAGTGTTTTTAGACTTTGTCACTTCTTATAACTCCCGGGATGAGTCCTCCAAGGTACGACAAGAGGAGTAACAGGGATGGTGACAAATTACTGTGTAACACCTGTGACCCAATTCGCTCTCTTTTCACCCACGTGCTTGTGTACCAGAAGATTTCTTACCACTAGAAATGGTACTATTATTTTTGTATGTGTCTTGAGAAGAAAAGGTCTAAAGTGTTTGATCGCTTTGAATACAGCATAAGCCTATTTCTCAACATCAAAGTAATTTAATTCAACTCCTTGCAAGTTTGAACTGAAAAAACCAATTGGGGCTTCTACTTTGTATTGATTGGATTGTGTGAGTATTGTAGCATATGATTTCTCAGAGGCAAATGTATACAAAATGAAAGGATCAGAAAAGTTTGGAGTCGCTCAAGATGGGGAATTTATAATCACTTGTTTTATTAGGCTGAATGCTTCATGTTCTGCCTGACCCCATTTGAAGAGAGAGTGTTTGTTAATCATTGCTTGGAGATGTGACACAATTCTTGAGAAATCGGGGACAAATATTTTAAAGAAATTGATCTGACCAAGAAAGGATTGCATTGATTTTTTGTTATGGGGTAAGGATATCTCAGAAATCTCCTTAATCCTATCTAGATCAATATGGATTCCAGATTTAGACACTATGAATCCAAGAAGCTTTCCTTCACTTAATGCAAAAAAGGACTTTTTTGGATTAAGTGAGATCCCATATTTTGACATTTCTGAAAGATCTGATTTAAATCTCCGAGGTGACTACTACATTTTTTAGAATAGACTGTTATGTCATCTAAGTAAATCACCACTTACTTATTTACTAATCCTTTAAATGCAATATCCATGGCCATTTGAAATGTGGCACTAGCATTAATTAGTCCAAATGGCATCTTTTGATATGCATACATGCCCCATTTCGTTCTGAATGTCATCTTCAATTGGTCATCTGGATGGACAAAAATTTGGTTATATCTAGAAAAGCCATCTAAGAAGGACATCAGTTCAGACCCTACAACTAACTCTAATATCTGTTCCATAGGGGGTAGTGGAAAATTGTCCTTTTGGCAGGCTTTATTGAGATTTGGAAAGTCAATACAAATCTGGATGTCTCCGTTTTTCTTTCTGACTGGTACTAGGTTGGAAACCCATCTAGAATGTTGAACGGGAAAAGTAATTTTAGCTTTTAGTAATTTTTCAGTTCAGACTTAATCTGGTTTTCTAAATTAGGATGGATTTTCCTTAGCTTCTGCTGGACTGGTTTTCCGTTAACAATCATCATAATTGTATGTTGTATGATTGAAGTGTCATAGGTTTTTAGGTCATCATAATTCGAGGCAAAGACATTTTTATACTATTTCAAGAGTTGAATGAAGGCTGATTTTTCCTCAAGAGTTATACTAAGACATAAGTTCATATTTTGTGGCTTTATGTCAGTTCCTAGATTCACTAATTCATATCTCAGAGTTGAACTCTAAAGTTTTGAATTGGTGGACATTTTGAATCTGTCCTTTAAATCATATAGGTCTTCCAATTTGACTACAGATTTGGGTATAGCACTATTGAAACTTCCTTGTTTTAACTGCTTCTCATGTTGGTCTTCATCAATTATCTTATTATTGTAAGAACCTTCTGAAGTCAGAAAAATTACAATATCAGGGTCATTGTTAAAAACTCTCCAGTTGGTAACATTATCCAGGATGGAAGGTCTAAAGATCAATTCAATTAAGAATTTGTCTAGACTATAGTCTTCCGAGGGAATGAGCTTGGAAGCTACATTAGCCAGGAGGTCAACACTAGCATTTTGGAGTCTGGGAATAGATGAAATATTGAATGTTATAAAATGTGAAGTCAGGGCTTGTACTAATGATTGATAATGCTTTAGGTGACCTGATAGACAATGTATAGTATTTCGTACCTGCTTAATAACAATCTCAGAATCCCCAAAGACTTGTATATATTTGATATCAAGTTCGATTGCCTTGTATAACCCTTGAATTAGAGCTTCATATTCTACAGTTTTATTTGTGCAATCGAACTTGAGTATACAGGTTCGCATGGTTTTCTCTCCTTTTGGACTAATTAATATACAAACTGCTCCCGCTCCATCATTAGACTTAGAACCGTCGAAAAATAATTTCCAAAATAAAGATTTATTTACAAGCCTATCTACAAAATTAATGCATTTAGAAGCATCTGTTTGAGAGAAATTTTCTATCTGAGATAAAAATTGAATTTTCTAAAAAAGGTGAAGTATGAGAATTGAAATTCCCTAAGAATGAATCAACATAATAGTTTCCAATTATATTATTTTTGTACACTATAGGTTCATTTTCTACTTCTAATTCTATCACTATGTACTTCTGGTGTCTTTCTCACTCAATGTTTATCTGATTTGGTTTACCATTGTAAGGGAGCCACGTGTGACTAATCGGTTGCAAAGTAACTGTGAAGCTTTTCTGATCAATCCCTGCTAAGAATTAATCCATAAAACTCAAGAATATCTGCAACAAGTATATCAATGACTTGACATACCTTTAGATTCGATGAAAGCCTTATGGTCACTTGATTGAGTTTTGCCAATAACTTCGACTTGAGACTTATGTAGCTGCACTATGCATACTGCAGACTTTTGAGGTTAGACATTTAACTTTGCACAAATTGTCTTAGGAAAAATATTAGATGAAGCACTAGAGCCTACCAAACAGTTATGCAAATTTTTATTAAAAACTTCAAAGGTAAGGAGGAATGGAGGAGTATGGGATTTTGACCTTCCCCAAATTAAAGCAATGTCATTTGGATCGACTTTATTTTACATACCAGTCGAAGGTCTTCCCATTTCATTAGTAGCTTGTGAGATTACAGCGGCAGATAGAGGCACAACCGGTACTATATGCAATTCTTTCAAAAGTAGTTTCTCTTGATGCTTTAATTTACTCAGCTTATGAAAAGTAACGCTGGCCCTAGTCTTCTTCATGTCCTCAACAATATTATATTCCATTTCATCAGAAATGATAAGTGTTTTAGATGGAGTTGTTGAATCAGAATGGACTGGGTTTGTCTGAGTAGCCTTTGGTGAGGATTTCTTACTTGTGATTTTATCTTTAGAAGCCAGGCTTGGGTTTTTCTATTTAGAACTAGATTGTGGAGGATCAAGTTGATTTCTACTTCTGGTAGTCACTGGAAATACATCTTGATCTTCTTCATCTGGAAGAATGAAATCCCACATACCTTATAGTTCTACAACCTCATCATCATCAGTATCTTCCTCATTTGAAACTTCCTCTTCCTCCCCTTCCGATTCTATGTTTGTTATAGCGTTGGGAGGATTTAGATCGATTGAAGGATTCTTCCTAAAAGGTTTGAAAGGTTTCTTGGAAGAGGTTTCTTCCACTTGTTTCTTAATATATACCATTTCGTTGGACATGATTGTTAGAACTTTCTATAACACTTCCAATTTGAATGTTTCATGTGATTGTTTTTTCTTAGGGTCATCTCCAAAAGCAACCTTTTTAGATTTTATTTCATCTATAGTGTTTTACTTTTCTAAAGCTAGGATATTTTTTTCCACTGCTATCCCTTCTTTCATGTTTTCAGCCAATGTTGGCTTTGCAGCCCTATCTACAAAGATTGCTATATTCAAAGGTAAGGCAGATATATACCATTCACTTTGAACCTCTTCACTAGGTTTAGATGCGGTAGGAATCTTATTTAAGAGTTTATTAAATCGCGAGTTGAAATCTTTGATAGGTTCTCTTGATTCGGTTTTAAGATTTTAGAGATCATTAATTAATGTCGTTGTAGACCTATCGTCACCGAATTTAGTGAAGAAATGCTCTTGGAAAATTTTCCAACTAGTAATGGATCGTGATGGTAATGAAAAATAATGGACCCAGCCACTCCTTGTAAGCTATACAGGAAAAGCCTAACAACAACATCTTCTTCAGTAACTCCATTTAAGTTTATTGACAACATAAAGTTGTTTATGTGTTCTTCTACTAGTACGCTTGCATCTGGGTTAAAATTGGGGAGCCATTTTTTAGGATGAGCTGGAAATTGACTCAAGGGTACAAGAATTATGACTGCCCCTAGATTGGCCCATGGCCTTGGTGGAGGATTTCCTACCATCGTTGAGATACTAAGAAAGGAAAGTGCAGATGAGGTTACGAGTGTTTGGGAAGATGATGTTGAAGTTCCAGTACCCTGTTGAACAACGATATGGAGTTGGGGAGTGGATGGTTTACTTTGCAATGGATTAGATGAAATGGATGATGATGATGAAAGAATCTCACTATCAGACCCTTCCGGTGTCATCCTTGCTCTTTTTCTTTTAGGCAAAGGGAATTTTGTTGGTTCAATACCAAGCTTTTCACTTTGTAATCTGGTAAGAGGATGGGAAGGAATGTATTGTGGAGTCACACTGCCTTGAGATAACTCAGATTTCTGTGGTGATATTGAAAATCCTTGAAGTTTATGAATTAAAGACTAAACTTTAGGAGGTTCGACAGTATATTTATCTAAAATGTTCAGGTTTTCAGCAGTGGTTGTTGTTTTTTGAACTTGTCACATAGAAATTGGAGATTCAGAATGCAAGGGAGAAGTCAAAGGAGATGTTGAGGGAGTTTTACTTTCAGAATGGGCTATGGATTTGAATTCACTTGCCATTCATAGTTCAGGCCCTTCTTCTAGTGTGAAATTTGTTTAACGCCCGAAAATTGGGTCTACAACAAGGGAGATAACCACCCGGTCTGGACCTTGAAAGCAACTCCTTTTCTGTTTGGAATAGTGGCTCTGACTAGGGGTGATGGGACAAGTTTCACAATTTTTTTATGATGGTACACTAATGGGATGATGTTTTTCTTTTTAAAGGTTTATGGGGAGAATGCTTATTCTAAATCTAATCGATCTATTAACTAACATATGCAAGCTTATTCTAATGAAGGAAAACATCTAACTTTAAACTATCCCAAGAGTAACACTTCACTTATGCGATCTAAAGTAATTTCCAACATCAACTGGTAATAAAAATCATTCAATCACTACGAGAAAGGAATCCATAAAAAATGATTGTTTCACATAAGAAATTAGCCGAAATAATTGTGATAAACACATCGCATAATGAGTTATTCATACACTCAGCATAAAAGAATAGTTATCACCATACAAAAGTGCAATAATGATGACTGAACATTCAGGCTTTCATATATCAATAACTAAAAATAACTTATCACTTGGCACATAAGCAAAAATATTAGGAGATAAAATTACCATTGGTAATATGTTCTACTCATGAGCTTCAGCGATATAGATTTATCTTCAGATAATTCCATATCCACTAAGAGTACAAAAGTGCATTTCAGTAGCAGACATCAAACTCAAATATAAATAAATCTTGTTCCATTCATTTATCAAAACCTCCTCAGTGGGCGGCAAACTGCACATTCTAAAGAATTGTTTTATGATAAAATTCTGGACCCCTCTCTAAATGCATGAGAGTGGTTTAAATACTACTCTAATGAAAACTAAAAATAAATATTACAAAAATAGATGAGGAGGTTTAAACAACCTTCCTCATTTTAAGAAAAAATGAACTAAAATCAAACTAAAACTGTATCTATGCTAAATCATGCATCTGTTCTTTTAAGTTGCAAATATCCACCATGGGCTTCAAGAGAATTGGTTGGCCGACCTCAGATTTTAATTGTCCTGCGAATACAAAATTGGCAAGTGTTGGAACTATCTTCTTAGCAGATGTTATGAGGAATTTCAGAGTCATCCACTGGCTATGTGGTTTTACCAGGAACCGCAAGTAACTATCCTAGTTTAACTTGCTTATCTGTTTAATTGAATCTGCATTTTCCTCTGCGTTTGCTTCCACCAAGTTTGAAGCTGATGTGCCTTTGGGAGGAATCCTGGAGTGGTGTTTGATATTAAATTTGTTGTGTGCGTATTTTCATTGATGCAGTTGATGACATTGTTTGCTGCTTCTACTGCTTCCTCCATCGCCTGCTCTACTTCCTTGAGATATGCATCCCATTTTGCAAATAACATTTCTTTATGAGATTCATTGACCCTGGGAAATTATGCTTTTTGTGCTTCCTCTGATTTATGCCAATTCAAAAAGTTAGAAACTTTCCTAAAAACTGAATCATAATCAGGTCGTAAATCTACGACCTGATTTGTAATCTTATCGTTTTTTTCGCAATGGAAATTCCACTGCGAGATCCTTTGGCAGAGTGTTTCTTCCTATTGCAAGAGTTGGTCATTGAGGGCAAGGGCTTCTATGATGAATTATTCTATTTTAGGATCATCCTTATGCAATACTATCATGGTCTGTAATTGTTCTTCTTTATTGGCGAGACTGCTTTGATTGTTCAATTACATTTGCTAGAAGTCTTGTTGGAGCTTTACCAATTATACCTTTGATTGTCGGCTGATGCTGGCTTGCTATAGTTTCTGTTCCAAAAATAGGATCCTTTCCTCCCTTCCCTTTAATAGCATTTGAACTTCAATTGCTTTATCAATTGTTGCAGAAGCATATGCCCCTGCGATTTGAGAGAGCCTAGTTAGGTTTTCCGATGGATCGGTAGTTAGGTCTTGCCAAAGAACATCCAAAGGTTCAGCCTCTGGGGAGAGTACTGTATCTATTTTTTGTTTCTTCCTTTGTCTCCTGACAGTAGACTTATGTTGTAGGCTATAAAATACATCCAGAGGAGGAATATCCTTTATTTTCAGTACAATTTCGGATGACGGAGCAATAGGAATATGCTTTGTGTCTTGAGTATTAATAACCTCTTCTATTATGATCTCTATGGCTATCTCCCCTGGGTTAATTAGTGGCTCTGCATTCTGTTCCTCAATATTGATTAGCTCATTAAAATTCTCCCACTCCTTTTCTAGATATACAACAATTGATTTTGTTGGCTTTGCAAGGGGAGCGGGAGTCTTGGCTTGTTTCGGGGACAAAACCTGCTAATCAGGCTTCTCTGTAGATTGAACTATATCTTTGATTGACCCTTCACTTTTGTTGTGTTCATTCTCTAAATGCTTACCGGATTTTTCAGCTAATTCCCTTTCGGACTTTGATTTAGACTTCTCTTCTCCTGAACTTCCACTTATGCTACTACTGGGAGTGGGCTCCCTTATTGGTTCAATGCACAATTTGTCCAATGGGACATTTGCCAACCTCTGTTCTCTGTAATGGTTAGACTCTTGAAGTTTTCCTTGGTCAAACTAAATTTGTGCCATATGTGGAATCTCTTTGAGAGTGCTCTTCTGTTGAAAGACATCGTCGAAGAGATCGACTTCTTTAGTAAACACTTTTATTTTGACCATCGTTGTAAAATTATTTATAACATCAAAGGGATCATACTGCCTCCATGGGAACTTGGGTAGCTGTAAACATAGCATATTATCAGCCACTTTAAAATCATGCCCTAAATCAAATAATGCAAAATCCTGGTAGACCACAGGGAATTGAGGCCAAATGGCCTTCTTAGAATTCTTGAGTTCTCTGCTCATTCCCCCAATACCACAGGTCTGGTAAGCTATTTCTCGAGCCATTAGTTTTTCGGGGACATACAGAGGGAGTACGTGAGGTGAAACAATGCTCCCAAATACCCTAATGTATGTGAATAAGTCTTCCCTGAACCACCTTTCCATAGGGAAAATGTCAATTTCAGCTTCGGGGGAGAATCTTGGGGCGTCTTTGTTATATAGGATTTTATGAATAGGAAGCATCAATCCATGACAAATCTCGTAGAAATGTGGGATGAAATTGGATTCCCATAGCTCTTTGTGATAAACCTGAATAGGAACAGCGTTCTGTATTGTCCAATTCCACCCCATGATGGGAAAATCAGAGACAAAACAAATGGCATCCATGACATAGGCACTTAAAAAGAATGGATGGTAAAACCTCTGAGAAAAACTTCTTTTAGATCGATAACTTAAAATAGCAGAACCTAAATTATCTGATAAAATTTGGGCCCAATCCATTATGGTGGCATTGATGGCTGCATCCAATAAAGGCAACCATTCTGATGAAACGTTATTGATATTTGGCTTCCCGAATAGTCTACACAACATTGCTGCGGAAAAACAATAGTGAGATGAGAGGGAGCCAATGGCGTACATACCATTTTTATCCTTCTCTAATGGTTCCTCCTTTACGGACCAACTTTTTGTGCAGTCTTCTAAATCCTTGTTCTCTTTGGCAAATTTTTCCACAAACTATTTGTTATAACTTGGGGTTTTGGAAGCTGATACATATGCCTTAAATTACTTTGGGTAAATGACCCCATGACCTCCTGGCTCTGCGTCTTGAATTTCCTGTCGGATATATTAGCATGGTCTATAATCCATTTTACCATATCCGTGTAAGAGAGTATTTTCATACTCACAGCAATATGGTGCAGAAATAAGCATGCAAGCTCTGTTAGTGATGCTTCAAATGAACCATGTACATCTGTTGTAACTGTAACGTTCATAAATCTCGATTTTTCTTCTTCTAACAGTCGGTACATGCCTTCCCAAGTATATATCCGAGCTTCCCTGGTACAAGTGGTGTCTGTAAATAATGGATTCATCTTTGATTTTTTAGATGCTGGAGCTTTGCCTTTATTTCCCATTATGCTTTGCGTGTTGTTCTGCATACTACTCCTGAAAATTGTAAGTAGAGAACAAAGATCCAATAAGGATGATGGTGAATAATGAACAACAATAAGGTGACTGAAAGCTTTTAATTTTTTAAAATCATATCAAAGATATCACCTAATGTGAGATGTACCTTTAAACCAGATTTGAATAATTTTTAATAAATAACCATCAATGGACCGTTAAGCTAAAATTTAATGCTCATAACTCTACATTGAATGATAGAAAGTACTGTCATCGAAATTTAAGTCCTTAGATTTGGAATAAAGTGATTTTGCGATTTGCTTCGCAATATAGTAGTTCGTGATATCGAAAAACCTATTATTTTTAACAACAATTTGTTTCATTGTGTAGCTGCGAGATGCAATTTGCGAGAATCTTTATCACATTTTGCAAAATTTGGGCTTTTTTATATTAAGTGGTGCTACAGTATTTGAAATCTGCGATATGTGATGAGTTTGTAAGGTTTACGATCTCACATTCTTGCATTTCCGAACTGTCACTTGTGTAAGGGATGCCCACCATGACCTTTCTTGTGATGCGATGCTATCCTTAAAAGGCGGGTTTACTAAAGTTTTGCTTAGTACTCGACTTTCCACTTGCAAGGTTTTTCCTAGCTTTTATGGTTATATGGCACTTTTCATAAGGGGGCTCAACACTTGTAATGTTTTTTATGCTCAAGTGTCTATTTTTTCATAGCTGAGAATGAGCAAATGTCGAAGGAATTATAGGCAGAAAATCAGGGAGGAAACATGCTTAAAATGTATTCCCCAGCTAAACTAAAGAAGGCAATACTAGATGAAGTATTGTCCTTGGACACAGTTATGCAAGCATTATACACGAAGTTTGGTATCGTGCATCAAGCAATTGTTCATCTCCACAGATGGTAGTAGCGGTGTGCGAGAAGAGCACACATCTTGAAGAACAGACATATTGTTGATAATAACATGCAAGTACAAGGGAGCCCTGATTCACTTGCCAAAGATGAACAAGACAAATGCGGTCGAGCTGCAAGCACATATCCGAAGTCAGGTTGAGAACTATGAAGACCTACCACAACTCATCACTAGTGTACAGGCTTCCCATGCATGAGTATTCAAAAGCATGGATTTTATAGTGCACGCTTATGTGATCCCATCACTTGGGACTCTCACCTAGTTGAAGACAAAGAAGTAGGTCTAACAGGAGCTTGACTCGTACTTCGACAAGTTGACGCGCACCGCCACTAGCCCAGACTTGGCTATTAATGTAGACATCATGCGCAAGTATGTTGCTGGTCTAGTCACACTGAAGACAATGATGCGCATGCTCACAGATGAGTTGGACAGAGGAGCCTGAGCAATGTACCTAGATGTTATGGAGGTAAGCTTCAGGTTTCAGACAAATGTCACAGCAAAACACACAGAGACTATCAAGGACTACCAATATTGGCATCAATATGTCATTGTTGATCAGCATGAGGATGTCTAGTAGTGGGACTTCAATGGTTTTCTAAGTCTGAGTGATGTCTAGTTTAGCTTGTCCAAGTCATTGTTCACATGGGTACATGTTCCTTCTAATATTGAGTCATTTCATGTGTAATTCAAGTGTGAAGAGTCAATGTAATAGTCATAGAGTATGTGAAGAGTCATGAGGGTAGTTGAATGGTGACAAAGGGGAATGTCAAGGGTCACCCCACCCTTTGCTACAAATAGTCCCTCATAACTCATTGTATAGGCTTTTGGTCAACCAAGCTTCTAGTAAGACTATCTTGAATAAGGCTTAGACAGTATTGTAATGCGCCTTGGCTACTCCACTACATGGAGCTAGTACATGTCTTTGGAGGAGCAGGTGGATGTGGCTGTAAAGTTCCACTGTTTGGGCTAGCATGTTTACATGGATGTATTGTATGATTGTGGCTTACACTTCTTTAGATAATAAGAGCCAACACATTTTCATGCATATGATGTTATTGTAGTTGGATTTCTTTAGTTGCCTTAATGATGTGTGTTGTTTAACTTACGTACTTGTGTATGAGCTGATTTGTATGCAATTATATGTATCTTGTTGTTAATGTGTTTCATATGTTGTTAATGTTGTTAGCGTCCATGTCGATTGCTCTGACGGACATTAAAGAGACCTTTCACATCAACATTGCTATAACCACCGTCACACTCATATCGAACTAATCCGTGAGTGTTGTACATGTTATCCTACCTTGTATGATGTGACTGCGAAATTCAAGTGGACTGCTCTGCAAGAAATTGTGCATGTCCTTTGTGTTGTGTGTTCGTAGTCGAGTTAGGACTGATCCCTTCAAACCTAGAACTCACCTTCACCTCCTTCCCCATTCGAAGTGTTGGAACCTCTCATACAACTTTCTTGACTCACTACATCAGTCACACCCTTGTTGCTGGCAGAGTTATCCTATTTGCCTCTATGAAACATCGCAATCAAGGCATTACCTTATGACCCACTACTAGGACTCCTACACCCAACGGTCTGAGGTCTAATTGGTACTTCTTACCGGTCAGATTCGTTTGACATGTTGGTGGGTCCAGCACCGTCAACAGGTTCCTATGAGAATAATGCTTTTCCTATGTCAATCTCATTAAAAAATAAAACAAATCCCCTTCCAATTAGAGTTTCATTAGATCTAGTAAATTCATAGTTGATTCTTTTACTTTATCTCAAAAATGAAACTTCATTCTATCCACTTGTTAGTACCCCGTAGTCTACTTAGGTGCATGAAATGAAGTTTGGCGGGCATGTACCTCAAATTGGGTCATTATGTTGGGGGCATGCAAACTTATTTGAGGCATAGTTTTTCTCTGTTTCAAGCTTTGGTAAAAATGAAACCGATTTCAAGCATAGTTTCCCATGTTTCAAGCTTGTGTAAAAATGAAACCATTCTCATTTTATCCTTGTTATTGCCATTTTTTATTAGCCTATTTTTTCCAAATGAGGCTTTGTTATTTTCATTCCATCATCACCATCTACTTAGCTGATCATAGGATTTCACTTGGTTGTTTTACCATTTCCTAAGGAAGAACTATGATTAGTGGTGTTATTAACCAACCTCTTATCCTTTGCATGTTTTGAGGAATTCCATCATGGCTAGAACCAGTTTCTGTGCCTTTATACCACTCGTTCCTCTAGGAAGAGCTCTCTTTCAACTCTTTTTAGACACCCAAAACATGAAAAGGATTCTCAACACTTGTTTTTTCAAACTCATAAAAGTAAATAAAAATACATCTACTCAATATAAGTTTAACCCTTTTTAGCACTGAGATATACTAACTACGAAAAAGGGATATCATAGTCAAACATGGCTAAGAGGTTCTCTTGGGTATTTTTTTCTATGTTTTTCCACCGAAGAGTCTAACTACGAAAAGGGACATCTCAAATTTTCTTTCTCAACACTTTTTCAAACTCTCTAAACATGAAAATGTTGTCGAGTTTTACCTTCACTAGACTGATTAAAACATCAAACATCGATCGAATCACCAATCATGATGGGGTTGAGCCACTCCTTCTCAGGGTTCGTAAAATATACTCTAAGGGATTCATTTAGTGGATTATCTTATAGATCAAGCATATTTATCCTCCTCAAGTTTGTTAAAAATAACTAGGTAATCAACAGTATGGTTGGGGAAATTAGGAAAACCAGGTACTCCATTTGTTAATGGTAGTGAGTTGGTCTTGAACATGACACTCTTCCACTTCATCTCCATGGTTTTTGGGTTGGGTAATCTACTCGTCTTTTGGTTATGATGTCATTTTCAGAGCCTCCATTTTGGTTTTTGGTTCAAGAGGAGTCATTTAGTTTATATCGATTCTCTGATTTCTTTCCTAATGCAATCCCACATCAACATCATTCTGATCATTATGCCTCAATCATGATACTTTCATGCCATTGATGGGGGATCATCAAGGCCCTCCGACGATGAGTCACTTCCTGATGACATTAGCCCATTATCCAGGAAGTTGACTTAGAAACACCCATCGGTACCTTGATTCTTGCATACATCAATGGAAAGTTTCATCACTCTCGATGATAGGCTTACATAATTGGCCTTCGACAAAAATATTCTATGTGGTGTTTGACATCAACTCATTTATTCACACCGTACATATTGTACTTGAGCACCTTGAGATCCATTAACATCATCAGTGGTTTCTCTCATGCTTGTTAATAAATTACTTCACTAGGCGATGATAGGATGGTGTCTACCATATTCAACTTCATCTCATTAATTCTCATGGTTAGACTTGTACGTTGATTGGTCATGTGAAGGAGATAGAAGACCCCAGATCTAGTTTCCACTATCAGGGTTGCGATTTCAAAATTATGCAATATCACTATGAATGATGGCTATGATCATACTTACAATCATCTAGTCATCGGTCCACCACCACTCATCATTGGACATGTATTTTCATCATCATACATTTAATGCTATCTTATGTGTTGAGTATGGGTATGCCTCCCTCGGAAAAAGATATCATGATGTAGATGTATTGTAACAGAAGATGAATCTCGCCAGTTGTTATTGATCCCAACTTGTCACAAGGTAAATCAATTCAGTCATTAATCATCATCTCTAATTTTATGCTTTAGCGGGGCCTCTGTTATATCCTATTTTCTCTCATTTGATGAATCAACCTCCGAACTAGATCATTCACATTCTATTCCCTCTTTACCTCATCATTGCACAAATCCATAGGTATGAATATCTAATTCCCAACAATTTCTGTACTAAACTGCATCATCTAAGCCAATTTTAGGACCAACGGACCCTAGCCTCTCATTGGATAGTGTTCACCTACATGTTGTTCTAATGTGGCTTAAGTTGATCAGCTATAGGTTTCCCTCTTTTAACCTATTTTGGTTCTATAAATTCAAGAAAAAGAGAGAGACTCTTGAAGCCTCCATTTCTTGAAGCATCCAAGATCTGTTGTAACCATTTACCTCAGATTAAACTCTCAAATCTTGTCATATCCTACCTTGGATTTTCCACCCCTTATCCTTAGATCTCATCCTCCCATAAAGTGTGGATCTCAATCCCAATATTGGTCAAAGGATAATAGCTCTCAACTTACCTCACTCCTCTATATATTTACAGCCTTCCATATATAAGGAGTTGGCTTTTGGAGAGTGATTCTACCCTTATGATGATATGAAGAGAGTTAGGTTTTCTTGCATTTTGGGTGATTGGAGGTACACCTTGTGACAAAGGAAGAACAAGTCAACAACTTATAGGAGCTCTTCTATAGGGTCAACACCTATTTATGGTTGTAACTCACTCCATTTATATCATTACAAAGAGTTATCTTGTTTTCCTATATGTGATGTTGTAATTTCATATATTTCAATACCATGATGATATGTTGAATAATGTAGATAAATGATGCTATATATATATCCTGTAGTTTCTTGGCTTGTGTTGTCTGGTTGTACACGTTCTAATTTTGGCAGTTGGAGCTAGGATTGGAGCATTCAAGCCAAAGAAGGAATGAAAAAAACAATAAATTCCATGTAGGTTTCTTCCCCTAATATACTTACTTTAAGGAAAAAATTTGGTCTTTTGTCATTATATTATTGTAGGTTAGCCACTAGACCTAGGGAAGATATTTTTGGCCATATTCATAAATCCCACGTAACAATGAGAACACAATTCCTTTATACAATGTACTTGTTTTAGGAAATAAGAGATGGTCATACAACTAAATCTTGGGAGAATTCTTGGCAACAACTACCATGCATAGAGATCAAGGATGGGCTAAATCAGATTAATGATTTTACTACAGTGTTAGGGTTGATAGTGGTAACTTACTTCCAGAAATATTTATCCCCTGAAGCTCATTGGAAATATTGTAAAACTAAGGAGCACTGGGAAATGGATTTTCTTTCATAGGAATGGAAGATCCTGGATTCACAATTAAAAGACACAAATATCTAGGGATCACGAGGTGGTGATGGGATGAGGTGGGGATAAGAAGATTCTAGCATCATGGAAAACCACAAGTAAAACCTAAGAGAAGCTCACTAGAAGAAGGCATGGATGGGAAATTTGCGGCCTAAGGTATTGATTTTTTCATGGTTAATGAGCCGACATGGCCTCCTAACTTGGGACCTGTTGAGGAATAAAGGTTATGTAGGACCATCCTAGTGCTCCATATGTAATCAATGTGAGGAAATCACCAAACATTTTCTTAATGACTGTGTGAGCATGGATATTTTATCATCTACGATTAATTTTTTTTTGGTTATTTAAATTGCTTCCCTAATAGTCCATTGGAAACAATTGAATCGTGGTTACCCAATCTCTTCAAAGGCTTGATCATGAACAAGGCATGGGATTTGGTTCTAGGTTTCCTTTTGTGTAATGTATGGAAATAATGTAATAGAATTATATTCAAAGGCAAAAAGAGAGTAGGGGACAATGTCTGGAAAAACCTGAAGACTAATATTAAGGAACTAATATTGTCAAAGAAGTGGTCAGAAGATGACTGGAAGGTAGATGGGGAGGAAGCTCAAATTTTACAAGACATGGAAATTTCCCAAGCCCTTATGGCACTCGATGGATCTAGACAACTTTGCAGTCTTAATTTTTCCCGCACAAAATTCACCTTCCCCGCAGAAGGATTTGTAAAGCTTAATTTTATTTGGGCATATAAAGGAAATCCAATTCCAGTAGGGTATAATCCATTATTTCGTGATGATCACGAAATCCTTCTTAGCTTCTATGCAAGATACTATGGGCATACTAGTATTAATGTTATGGATTTTAAGGTTCTTGAGAGAGGCCTACCAATCTCTCATGAAGCAGGGTACACTAGGTTGAAGATAAATGAATATTCACAGTTGTTTGTGAACATGGTTCAAAATCTTATCAATAGATCACTAGTATGAAAGTATTCAAAATATGGTGCCTTGACTTACTAGTGAACAAGATCTAAAATATGTTTCCTTCCTTCCCTTTTGTAATAAAATTTCACTCTAAAAGATCGGGGAATAAAGCAAGAGATTGATTGGTGAATTGGAGAAGCCATGGTTCAAATCTGGGTCTCTCCCTACATTGGCCACCTCAAAATCTCAATAGTTGATCATAGGAGTTGAGTAACATCCTAGCGTGTGACAAGGTAGATGTGATGCGGGTGGAGGTATAAGGTTATACTAGGGAAACTTGGAAAATAGAATTCCTACTTGTCTTAGTTGTGATGGTTTCTATGTAAGGGAGTTTGTTCCTATTGTTTAGGATTTGTTAAGATCTAGATGTTCTTAGATATGTGTGTGGTTGCAATAATTCTCCAACTAGTTGATTGTATGGTTAATATAGAATTTCTATCTTAAACCAATACTTGTTGTATATATATGTGTGATGTTTAATAGAATAGATGGTCAACTTTTGGTTTGCAGTTTATTTCTCAAATTGGTATCATGTCCCTTTTGGGCTTTCCTCCCTCAAGAGAGGAACACGTCATGGGAATGCTAAGAGAAATGGAGAGAGTTTGTGTTTGTTGTGTATATTGTTGTTGATTTTATTGTGAGAGTGTGATCTGTAATCCTTTTTTTTAGAATAATTGTTAGTGTGTGTTTATTTTGTTAATCATTTAAACATCGGATGTTTTCGCTGCTCAGGATGTTTAGCTGCCACACGATTTGAACTCTCGACATACTTAAATGTTCTAGGTAGTTGGCAGTGGCACATAATGGCTTATTTTCATATCTGAGATACAATTATTCAAGGATCAAAAACAGATCTAGATTGGTCATCTATACGTGAGAACAAAATATCTTTGAATTTTGAACCACTATGGCAATAAGGAATTGAACATTGGGAATTTTGAATCAGTGTATAGCACAACCTTATATCCATGCATCTACAATTCTACACTCTTAGAGCATCCAAAATCTATAAAGATTGGTAGGAGGTCACTGACTACTCAAAGAATTTCACTACCATTCATGACGCTTTTGCCCACTCTTGCTAGGTTTTTTCAAGTCAAGGTCGGGATTTACAATGATAGCTTTGGCCATTTACTATCCTAGATTGGATTCTGTTGCTGTGAGTGGTAGGGGTATCCAACTCATTTGTTGTTGAATGTTAGTTTTTCTGTGGTAATTTCAACTTCAGAATTAAAAACAATTTCTCATCATTTGCTTTATCTGTATAGGTTTCCTTTATGGTGTTTGTGAGTGTAACGGGTAAATTTGTCAAGTTTTATGTCAAATTCATGAGTGAAATAGCATGTAAATAAAGCGTTTAACAACAACAAATGAATATATAGAAAACCATCAAAATGAACACTTAGCACATTGTTTTGATGAAGGAGTTCACTCCTTTTAGGCTACATATCCTTGGTCCAACTTCCATGGCTTGGGCCTCTGTATTAGCTCCAAATGGAAAAACGTGATGTTTATAATGCTCTATCACTCATGAAACCTGCTTCAATGTGCTTAGAACATCAAAATAATTTAGGAATGATTTTTTCTAAGCCCAAAGTGGTCGAAATATACTAAAGTTATGTCCTCTTTAGTTTGCCCTAGGAAAATTCCACCAAAACTAGAGAACTCCAGTTAATCCCACCAAATTTGGAGAAAATACCGAATTTATCGAACACTCCAAAAGATCCACCAACTTAACTGTGCGATTAATTAAATGATAAGCATGAGTTAGTTAAGGTTTAGTCCCACTTAGCACATTTAATGGCGTGTTTAGTTCCTAAGCACTAGCCACCAGTTATGGCTTTGGTCACATGTGGAGAGAGGGTTGGCTTGCGGGGCTGGCCCTCTCCTCCCCCAAGCACCATAGTTAAACATAAATGATAACAAATACACATTGAAACCATTTTATTGTAAGAACCAATGGCGTGGTATAATGGTAATACTTCGGGCTTGTACAGGCGAGGTTTTGGGTTCGACTCCATCGATCTTCCCATAAAATTTTGCAATGCACGCCGATTTCGCCAGGCCTTTGGATAGGGACACATGGTGACCTCTGGGCTTGCCACATGTATCCTTCTCATTGGTCATTTCCTATCCAAAGAAATCACACCAAACTATCGACTAACCAAAATGTGCCACTTGGCATGACTTCGCTAGCCATTGACCAAACCTTTGACCTGCACAATCACCTACGATGATAGCAGTATATACTGTTGACTATGAAGTGACTGTACTTTTTTTTTCAAAATTCCTTTATTTGTTAAAGTGGGAAGAACACAATATTTTTCTCATATGAGCATCATTTTGAGTGAAACGAGTTGAATTGGGATCGCGTCGCTGAGTTGGACGTGGTTGTTTAGGTTTTGAGAAATTTTGAGCACTTTGATTTTTCAGCTAAATACTAATCACCTAATCATTGCTCCCGACTGGAAGCTTTTTTCACCCCAAAAGATACTTTCAATTGTTTAGCAGGTGAGGGTACATCTCCCTCACCTTCCCAATCTGCATCCATTTGGCCTTAGAAGGATTTTGTCCCTTGAATCCCACTCGAAGGTATTCGACATTCCTTCTCTTTAAAGTTCTAGTTCTTCCGTCAAATATGAGATCTTGCGATAGTTCATTAAGATATTTTGGCAATAAATCATCTATTAGTTATAGCTGAACATGCTCTCCTTGATCATCAATCAAAGGAGGCTCAAACAATCTCAAATTCTCAACATTAACAACAGAGCATATTTGCATATAAGGAGGAAAATCTAGTTTAAATGAATCTTTACCATTCTTTTCTAGAATTTTAAAAGGACCATAATGGATTGGCTTCAACATTTTACATTCCCCTTGAATTCTCTTTTATCTAATATATAACCAAACTTCGTCTCCAACTTGAAATTTATGATTGACACGGTGTTTTTCATGCCTTGCCTCATAGCTTCTTTGAATATTTTCAAGTTATTCTTGCACTATGTGATGTATAAACTAAATTTTCTCAATGAACTTCCTTGCCTTATCATTGTCACTATGACCATCTATAGCGACATATTTCTTAAATATTAAGTCCAATGGTGATCTTCGAAAGTACCCAAATCATGTCTCAAATGGAGATGTATTTGTGGAAGAATGTTTTGCTCGCTATATTTCTTAAAGATTAAGTCCAATGGCGATCTTTGAAAGTACCCAAAACATGTCTCGAATGGAGATGTATTTGTGGAAGAATGTTTTGGCCTGTTGTATTTATGATGTATGTAATGCAGTTGTTCATTCCACAACTTGGGATGTCTGCTGCAATATCCTCTAAGAAGATGAATGACTGTCCTATTGACCACCTCAATTTTTCCATATGTTTGTAGCTGAAATTTTGTACTCTTCTTCAACTTAGTGTCCTTCATGTCCCACAAATTTTACCAAAAATTCTCGACTAATTGAGAATCTTGATCACTTACAATGGAAGTAGGAAGACGAAAATGAACCCATATATTTTGAAACAAAATATGAGTTGTTTTCTCAATAGTAATTTTATTTTTACATGGTGTTATAATACACATCATTCTGAACCTATCTACAACTACATACAAGTAATCATGACCTTTCCTTTATAATGGAATACCTCCTACAAAATCCATTCAGATACTCTCCCATGGACGTGAAGGTATGAAAAGTGGAGTGTACAATCCTAGTTTCCTATTGCTAGGCTTACTTATTTCACAGAAAGAACATCCTGTAATGAAAAGAGATACATTATCAAACATGCGTGGCCAATAGCAATACATTTGGAGATTCACTACTGACTTGCCTACACCAAAATGTCCAGTAATCAATGAAGTGTGCACCTCCCTTATGATATTGTTTCTTTCTCCCTGTGGAATACATAACTTTCCCAAGTGATACAACAAAATGTTATGTACATGGTAATCTAACTCTTCAATTTTTCTTCTTTACCTCAAGCTTGCATACACATCTTGAAATTCATTATCATATGCATATTGTTCAATGTAACTTTAATGTAAAATAGAATTGTGTTTGAGTATAATAGATAAATTTACAATCGACCTAGAAAGCATATCATCTACCCTGTTGTAGATTCCATTTTTTTACTTCATAACCAAATAAAACTATTGTAGAAAACTAATCCATTTGAATTGTCGCGATTGCTGCAACTTTGACTGTGACTGTAAGTACTGCAACGGTTGATGGTTAGTATGGATAATGGTCTCCTTCCCCATCAAGTAGTGTTTCCATTTTTTAACACTTTGTACCAATGCGTAAATTTCTTTATCATAAGTGGGATAGTTAGTCACAGTACCATTAAAAATTTCAGAATGAAATGAAATGGGCTTACCATGCTGCATGATAACTGCTCCCATGTCATAATCATTAGCATCCATTTGAATCTCAAATGGTTGTCTAAGATCTGGAAGAGCCAATACTGGTGTTGAAACGATCTTTTGTTTTTAAGGCATCAAATGATTTTTCTATACATCTCCTCAATGGAAGACTTTTTTGACACTAGTCGATACATGTAGTGTAGCTGCAATGGAAGAAAAATTATAAATAAATTTCCTCCAATATTGTGTTGAACCTAGAAAGCTTTTTACCTTTGTAATTGTATTAGGCTTGGAGAAATTCCAATGAACTAACAATTATAAGGGTCTATCTTCATCTCACCTCCTCCAACAATGTGTCCCAAATACACTAAAGACATCTTGCCAAATTCACACTTTGACATCTTTAAAAATATGTTAGGATATTCTGACACATAGGAAATGGTTAAGTATAACTTGGTCTAGTGTAGAGTTAGGTAAAGTGTGTTTCTTTACTATGTACTTTTGTAACTTACAATCAGATGGTCACGATATGTTCTAGACATGAAGTGATCTGGCTATTCATTCTCTCCTCAGTATTACCGACACTTGATCTGTGGCTTAACACCTGACTCGTCAATGAGAGAAGCTTATGTAAATTTTCTGTATTTTTTTAATAAATTTCCTGAAGTGGCCGCATTGGCTTAGGACATGGACCGTTTCCCTCTTTGAGGGTGTTAACCACATCAAGAATACAATTGCATCCGATTGTCTTTTCCTAGATCTATTGTTTTTTACTGCTTTCAAGCTGACAGGACTGCTCTATTGTGTTAGGAGCTTCTATTCTAGTGAGGAACCCCTTTTGCTTCATGTGAAAAGGTTTCTGGTAGCCCTAGCTACATCATTTTTAAGAGTCTTTATTTGCAGTTCTAGCTATTCATCTCTCTGTTTATTTTGGTTTATTTAGCTCTCTATTTTTTATTACCATATCTATACCTTTGATTTATGTGTATGCTTGTTGCCATGTGACTCTGTGCAATCTGGGAAAATAAGATACAGAAAGGAATAATTTTTCTCACGTGGATGCTCTTTTTCGCTGCGTCTTAGTGTTATCTCGGAAAATAAGAAACATTGAGGAAAATATTTAGTTTCTAGCTAAAGCTAACCTCAAGCCGTAAGGTTTGTTTCTTTTGTATGTCCATGTTGGGATTTGTGGTTTTTGTTTTGTAAGAAAAAAAGATCTTTTTCAAGTAAGCACACACCCCAAAACATCAGTGACTAAAAAAAAAAAACCCCTTCCTCTTTTCCAAAAATTACTAACCCTTTAAACTAGCTCACTTGGTCCAAAGTTACTTTATGAGAATAGAGGTCTTGAGTTCAATTCTTTCTTTTTGTTGAGTTACTTTTTCAAAAAACACTTGTAACTTATGTTTTAAATTTACTTTATATAAAATTGTTCTCACCCATTATAAAAAGTGAGTCACTTATAATTCTAAAGTCTCTTTATCTTTTATTTAAGTTCCAATTTAGTGGATAGCTCATAAAGTAACATTGTGAAAAGTTATTTTCACCTATTTATAAAAGTAAGTCACACAATTTTTTTTAAAGTGAACTAATTAGATTAAGTTTGGAAAGGGGGGATGGGGGGGGGGTTTAAATATAACGTTATCATTCATTTTTTCACATTCACACACTCCGTCGACATCTTCAACAACTTGTGTTCAAAAAGCCATGATATTTTCATCCAGGAACTGTTTTCAAAGCCGTTTTCTTTTAATCAGCCTAATTTTTCAAGATATTTGCATTGAAACACTTAGTTTCAAAATCTACAACTTCAGTTTTGTTAAAATGAAAAGTCCATGCCAAGTTATTCTTGATAGCATCAACTAATTCCAATGGTGGTCCTACATTGTGGATTTACTTAAAAGTAAAATTCTTTACAGAATAGCCTCAGGCCAAGCAACCAAACCTCAAGATGAGGATAAGGTAGCAAAATGGGGAAACAGGTAAGATCAAGTACATGAGTTGATAGGGGTGTCTACTTCTTCAGACCTTAGATTCCATGTCATAGAACTTGATACTCCTAATGAAGCAATGAAACAACTCACTAAAGTTGTTTGGAATTAAAAATGAAATTAGAGCCCATCAACTGCAAAATGAGTTGCTTACATTGGACCCCAATAATTTTTCTTCCATTGAAGCTTTTTTGTCCGATTTGAATACCCTAAGACTTCTCTTGGAAGGTGTTCAGGTTAAGAAAGAAAATGGTAGCCTTATCTATTCCATTCTTACTAAGTTGGGACCAACCTACTCTGTGTTTGTTTCCACCTTCCATTATACTAGAGAAGACGTTATTTCTCAAGGACAAGACTAAAAGTCACCCTCTTTTGATGCTTTTTGTAATTCTCTAATAAGAGAACAAGAAAAGCTATTATATCTTTGTCTTCTTAATATTGGAAACTCTTCTAAGAAAGATTTAGCCACCCAGTAGCAACCAAATTCAAAGAATCCTAAGAAGCATTATCCTAAAAAGAATGGTCCTAAACCAAACAAGATGATAAGGATAATAAAAACAAAGGGAAGAAGACTGATTTACATTGCCACTTTTGTACTTGAGATGGCCACTTAGAATCCAAATTCTTTAAGAAGATGGAAGCCTTGGAAGTAGCAATGAAGAAGCATAACATCCATTTGGAGCACTCTTCAACTTTAACTTCATCTTCAGGAATAACAGTTTTTTCATGTGGTTGTCAAGCATCTCAGTCTAGTTATGCACTAAATGTATCTTCTTCTTCTCATTCTCATGAGTGGCTCATTGATTCTGGAGCTTCTTATCACATGGCCTTAAATAAAGCCATGTTTTCTTATTTAAATAACACCAAAAATATATATGTTGGTGATGATAGATCTCTTAGTGTTGTAGGGACTGGAACTATTCATTTAGACAATGGTCAATCTAATGATGTGTTATGTGTTCGAACCTTATCTTACAACCTTCTATCTGTATATCAGATAACTCATTCAGGTGAAGGTAAAATCATTGAATTTTCACCTCCTGATGTTGTAATTAAGGACCTAAGAAATCCTAGACAGATTTTAGCTACTAGCATTTGCTGATGATTCTACAAGGTTGTATAAGTTTAGAAACTTTGTGTCATCAAATCTTTCCTCGGTATTTTTTGCTCATAATGATGAAATGAGCAAACTTTGGCATGAGCTATTTGGTCACTTAAACTATCACTCCCTTCAAAATCTATGTAAAGAAAGTATGGTGATAGGTCTTCCAATGGTATCTTGTAGAGATGGTGTTCGTTCTAGATGTGTACGTGGAAAACGTCATCATTATAGTTTTGAAAAATGTGCCTCTTTATAGCTTGTGCATAGTGATTTGTGTGGTCCGCTTCCAATTGTTTCATTCTCTAGCTATAAATATCTCTTATCTTTCATTGATGATTTCTCTAGACGCACTTGGGTATACTTCTTAAAACTCAAGAGTGAAGGATTTAACATGTTCTTGGCCTTTAATACCTTTGTTGGAAAACAATCTGGACATCAAATTCTTAATCTAAGATCTGATAATGGCGGAGAATGTTTTAACAAAAACTTCATCAACTTTTCCACTGAGAATGGAATTCAAATTCAACATATTGTTCCATATACTCCACAACAAAATGGTGTAGCTGAAAGGAAGAATCACACCTTAAAGGAAATGCCTAATTGTATGCTTCAACCTAAAGGACTTAGTCTTAATTTTTGGGCAGAAGCAATTAACTGTGCAAATTACGTAGTAAATCACACTCCTACTAAGGTTTTAAAGAATATCACACGAGAAGAAGCATGGAGCTCAATTAAAGTAGATGTAAGTCACTTTCGTGTTTTTAGAAGTGAAGCATGGGCCCATATTCTAGATGAGAAAAATAAAGCTTTAGAACCTAAGAGTGAAAGATGTATTTTTCTTGGATATTCTGAAGATGTCAAAGGATATATACTTATTCAACTTAAGTCTAGAAATGTTATCATTAGAAGAGATGTAAAGTTTGCTGAAAATATATCGGCCTACGAGCCTAGTTCGGCAGATATGCCACCTCTCTCTATCCCTTCTACTTCTAAAAATATTTCTTCTTCAGATGATGATAGCGAGGATGACAATCCTTCAACACCTTCTCAGGATCCTCCTTCAGCTCCTAAACTTCCAAAATGGGTCCGTGCTACTCGGGATGTAGTAGGTACTCTTACCGGTGATCCTACAGATCAATGACGTACACGTTCTCAGTTTGATAGAGCCTCTTCTTTATTGGCTTAAGCTTCAGTGAATTATGATCGTGACACCTTTGCAAAAGCTTCAGGCCATCCAGATTGGGATGTAGCTATGGATGAAGAATACCATTCATTATTGGAAAATGATATATGGGATCTTATTCCCCTTCCAAAGGGATGAAAACTTGTTAGATGCAAATGGGTTTATAGAGCCAAATATGGACCAGATGTAAAAGTTGATAAACATAAATCTCGTCTTGTTGCTAATGGTTTTTCACAATTTGAATGCATTGAATATACTAAAACCTCCTCTCCTATTGCCAAAATGAACTCTATCCACCTTGTTATTTCCCTTGTTGCCTCTTTCAAATGGGAAGTCCATCATATGGATGTTAAATCTACCTTCTTGCATGGGCAATTGCATGAAGAAATCTATATGGAACAACCTACTAGATTTATACAAATAGAGTCTAGCGTTGTATGTCAGTTTAAGAAATCCCTTTATGGCCTCAAGAAAGGCCCTCGGGCTTGATATGCCAAAATGGATAACTTTCTTTTAGAAACTATCTTTTCTAGGTGTGATTCTGACAATACTATCTACACCAAGAAAGTATGAAAGTCTCTTATCATTCTTGTTCTTTATGTTGATGATCTTATCCTTAGTGGTAGTGATCCCAACCTTATAAACCATGTGAATTCTAGTCTTAAAAAGATGTTTGAAATGAAATACTTAGGACACTTGCATTTTTTTCTTGGTCTTCAAGTCTTGCAATCCAAGGAAGGTATCTCCCTTTCCTAGTCCAAGTATGCCTGTGATCTTCTACGCCATTTTTAGATGGAAGACTATAAGCTAACCCCTTCTCCCTTTCAGTCTAGAGCAAAACTTTTAGTCACTTGTACCTCCCTTGAATTTGATGCTACCTTATACCATCAACTTGTAGGAAAAAATTTGTATCTAACCCATAGTCGCCGTGACCTTTCCTTTGATGTTGGCCTTATTTCTCGGTTTATGCCAAACCACATGAAATTCATTGGAAGGCAGCTAAAAGAAAACTTCATTATACTCAAGGTATAGTTTAGTTTGGGATTCATTATAGTGTAGAAGCACCTCCTCTATTGGTTGGTTTCACTGGTTCCGATTGGGATGGTGACCCTGATGATCGGAAGTTGACTGCAGGTTACATGTTCACTCTTGGTTCAGGAATTATTACATGGGATTTCAAGAAATAAAGTGCCATTTCTCTTTCTTCATCAGAAGCAAAGTATCGTGGTGCTGTAGAAGCTAGTAAGGAATCCCTTTGGCTTCGTCAGATCCCGTCAAAGTTTTGTTTTCAGCAACAACATCCAACTACACTTTGGTGTGATAATAAAAGTGCCATTCACTATGCAAAGGTCCAGTCCAACATCAGCGTAACAACCACATTGAACTGCACATGAACTTAATTAGAAATCTCATTCATGACTAGGTTTTTGAAGTGCAATATTGTTCAATAGATGAAAAAGTTGCAAACATCTTTACAAAGTCTCTCACAGAGGTGAAGTTTACTAAACTTCGATTTATGGTTTGAGTTCAAGAAGTTTTTACTAAGGGGGGATAGGCTCTAATGCCTCCATCCTTATCCTGTTGTGTCATAATTGTACATCCTTCAATCCTATCCCAAGTTGTTCTTAAGGGGGGATGTTAGGATATTCCGACACATAAGAAATAGTTAAGTATAAATTGGTCTAGTGTAGAGTTAGGTAAAGTGTGTCTCTTTACTATGTACTTTTGTAACTTAAAATCTGATGGTCACGATAGGTTCTAGACATGAAGTGATTTGATGGTTCATTATCTCCTCGGTATTACCGACACTTGATCCATGGCTTAACACCCTATTGGTCCATGATCTCTATTTAAAGAGCATGGAGGGTCATTTGTAGGGCAACCATTGATGAGATAATCTTATGTAAATTTTCATTCTTTTATTAATAAATTTCCTGAACTGGTCGTATTGACTCTGGCCGTGGACTATTTCCCTCTTTGAGGGTTTTAACCATGTCAAGAATATTGGTGTATTGATCTATGATCTATTTTTGAATGGTGTCCTTTGGTGTTCTGTCAAAGGACCATACCTTGTAAATTCCTACAAAATAAATATTCTTTTCTCAAGAAATCAAGTACTTTTTTCACATGCATGACATGCTCATCTCTAGATTTGTTGAATATGAGAATATCATCTAAGTAAACAATGGAAAAATCATCTAGAAATGGTCTCAATACATCTTTCATAACTCTCATGAAAGTAGCTCAAGAATTTGTAAGACCAAAAGTCATAACAAGCCACTCTAGTAATCCTTGTTTAGTTTTACATGTGGTTTTCCATGTGTCCTCTTTAGCTATTCTAACTTCATGATGACCACTTCGTAATTCTAACTTAGTGAAATAATTTTCATACCTCAATTGATAAAGAAAATCATCAACTCTTTGGAGTGGATAACGATTCTTTACCGTTATCTTATTCAGTGCACGAAAATCCACACTCATTCGCCAAGTCCCGTCCTTCTTTGGCACCAAGACAATTGGTGAACCACATGGCGAAGTAGATGGACACATGATACCTTTTTTCAAGAATTCTTGAATTTTGTTCTTGATATCCATACTCTCCATGTTTGACATCTGATACATGCCAATGTTTGGAAGTGGAACATCCTACTATAGCTATATCTCATGCTAAATCCCTTCTCAGGAGGTAACCCCTTTGGTTCCTAAAACATCTCACCATGCTTTCTTATAACATCAAAAAAATCATATTTTAACTTATCATCACAACCTTCAAAAGATTCATAATCTATATTGTTCTTTTTCTTGAACATGAGAAGCACAAAACTTTTACTTGCATTTACAAGTCTCTTCATCTACCCTGCATTAACCAAAGAAATGTTTAACATTTTTTTATGGTCTCTCACAATATACTGCAATGCATCCTTGACAAATTGATATTTGTTATCATGGTGATAAAATGTTTCTTTCCTATCATACAAATATCGACTTTCCAAAATGATTCTTGAGATGTTAAGTGGAACTACATATAACTCAACTTCATCAATGAATTTTTCAGTAATGGAAAACATGAATAAGCATTTCCTTGTAACCTGTAAATTTTCATTATTGAATATCCAACCCAATGGATATGGCTTGTGGTGAGGTACAATTTCAGGGTTCAGCTTTTTGACAAATTCTTTTGAAATTAAGTACGATTGTGACCCACTATCAAAGAATGCATCAATCTTTGTATGTTTTAAAATTACCCTTACATGGATCAACTCTATCCTTGATCCTTCATTTGGATTGTTTTTGCGATCATGTGAGGAACAAGTTCTTGCTATAGCTTCTTTTACCTTCGTGATTGTTAGAGTCCTATAGTGATAGGATTCATAGTTTTGAATTGACTGACGTTAACTCTTGTAATATTGTAAATACCTTTTCTTTTTGCAAATGTTTTCCATATTAAAATTAAAAAACGTAAAGAGGGTATGTCCTGAAAGAAATATAAAAGGACAAAAAAAAAAAAAAAAATCAAAAAATACAAAAGAATGAAAAGTATGAACCCTAAACAAAAAAACAAATAATGAAAGTGTGCAAGTCCAAGTGCCACTACTTTTTACTTTACTATCTTAAATAATGGTTATGTGAAGCTTTTCATACATGCCACATCCCATGATAGTCAAATCGCTTAATCTTGACTACTTCATGCTTTGAATTTTATGATTATTGTTAGAGAATAAAAACTGACAAAACAGTTTAATCTTGGCAGATCAGTAGTTAGGTAGAGAACTAAAAATGAGCTCAACAATTTAATCCAATCCATTGGAAGAAATAAGGTTAGATTTAGATAGTTTTATTTTAATAAAAAATATGGTAATAAAGGGTTTTCTAGCTCAAGTGTACCCATGCAAAGAAAGAAAAAATGTTAGCTTAAGAAATGGTAAGTAGGAGAAAACTTGCAGAATGGACCATGTGGTCAAAATACTAAGCACATTTTACATGCTCAAATCATAATGTGCAGTTACATTCATCAAAGTACAAAGCTAAGTAAAGATTAGTTTAACTAACTCCCCCTCCTTTCACAAGCTTCTCCCTCTCATGATTATTAATTTCACCATCATCCCTTAAAATACCCCTTTTCCCCTCCATTTTTACCCTTACTTCATTATCCCATATTTTCCCCTAGAAATTTCCTCAAAATCCCTTCCCCCTTGGTTAAATCATCATTATGTTCTACAAATCCATTTTCCTAGGGTAAAATCCATTTTCCCCCTTTGTGAAAAGTTATTTTCCCCTTTTCTAATAAAAAAAACCATAAATCAACTTATGATCAGTTGAAAACCCTTTCCCTTTGCAAAAACCCACTCGATGGATCATTAAGTTAATCTGCGGTTTAAAAAGTCAATTAAACAGGCTTAAGTGTATTTGATTAGGTGGGCCCCACCTTAACCATTCCCCTAATCCCATCTATGCATCTTTTCAGTGCGACCACAGTCTGATCAACACCCATCTCATCTAACAGTTATTGCTCTATTTCATGTGCATTCCACTTCCGAGCTTTAATGGCCTGGTAGCACGCGGAATGGGTGGTTTTGCGTAAACCCAATTTAGTAACATGTCACCATTGCATCATTTCGCATCCCCTCTGAATTTTACCACCCTGCCCCCAAAAGTGATGTGAAGAAGGGAAAAACTACCCTCTCAATACCAGTCATTGTTCATGACCATTTTTACCACTTTTCTCAGTTCTCACCCAATAAATCCCCGCAAATGCCATTTTTACTATTTTTTGACCATCTGCACATTGAAATCCTGAGCTTTCTTATGCACCTGAAATCTACAATTGCCAATCAACTACTAGTCACCATCTTTCCTCCAGCACTCGTCCAAAGCCAACACCTATTGTTTGCGACCTAAAACCTCGATCAAATTCACAACACCAACCTTCAGTTTTAGGCATTATGCAAAATACACCATGTTTTCTCCTTTTTAATATAAAAGTTCAGCTAATTCAAAGATTGAATAAATTAAACTATGCTTTCTACCCTTGAATTAATTGATTTGCGCCTAGACCACTGGTCGAACCCTGCGAAGTCAATTTTTGATTTTTACCTTTATTTCCACATAATGTCTACCCACATTTCTTGAAATTTTAAGCCTATTTCAACCCCCCACCTTCACCGAGATCACCTACCTCTAGCTGATAGGGATTTTCAAATAGAAGATACATCCTCTGCCTCTAAAAGAATGAAGCTCCACTTCTGGAGCAATGATAGATTTTTAAATCATGCTGATGACATTCACCTCTGGGAGTCAAATGTACCCCTCTAATCATTCCCAGAAGTCCACATTCTCTCGGACATAATCCACTATTGTCATACCTACTACATTCCTAGCCAGAGGGCTGTAGTAGCCCCCAATTAACACCTTCTCTTCACTATCACTACAGAATCCATAAATGAGATGTTACAGGTCCAAGCCAACCCAAATTTAGCTCCTTTTTCCTTTGGAGGACTTCTAGAACTGTACAATTCTATTGATGAGGACAATGCTAAGCAAGTGTTCAAGAATTTCATAGTTGCAAAACAGCATACACCAAGTTTTACTCCTCCATACATAGCCCCAATATTTTCACAAACTACCAGGCATATTATCACCATGGTACCTTCCATTCTTGGATATAGGACAGATGAACATGTATATGAAATCACTTTTGCATTCTTGTCCCCTTTTACCCCTGGTAAACTTCATGCCATTAAATTTGATTATGCTCAGTTCATTGCAAACAAAATGCATGAAAAACTCATAAGATTTCCCACTGAAAGATTGTTTAAATTCTCTGCAGTATTGTATTATTTGTTTTTGTACTACCAAACTGATAAATTCCCCATGAGGATCATAAAATGTGACAGTAGAGGAAAGGAGAGGTTTGTGCTATATTGGACACCTATTGTCTAGAGATATTCCACTGTCTTTGATTATAAGGACTTCATAGATTCCTTTGTCCACCCGGTGATGAATATGCTGACAGGGACTATGCAACCTAGGATTAGCCCTTAGATCAAGACAGTACTTCAGTTGGCTAAAAATAGTAAGATAGGACACTAGTACTTGTACTAGAATCACATAGAAATCAGAGTCTATGGCTGCCACCTGGCTCCATATAAATTGCCAAAGTATCTTCCCTTGAGAATTTTTTCCTTGGAATATTTCAGGAAAATCATCAACTCAGATGATTTTCACTTCATGGTTGTAAAGAAGAAGACCCAATTCAAAGTCAAAAGTGAACTAGGCCCCTTTATTTGCAATAATAGACTAGATGGACCAGAGGCAGACAGTATGTTAAAGGAGTTGAAATTTACCAAGAGATTTATGTGGTAGTATGACCCTCATGGAGTAATAAGAAAAATAAGAACCAGGATTAAACGAGCTCCTTATGCACATTATATAGTACCTAAAATTGAAATATATGCCAACCAAATTGAATGGTTGGAAAACACTTTGGTAGAAAAAGATAGCACAATTATTGATGTTGAAAATTCTCTGTATGATATTGAGCAACAGATCGAACTGAGTGAGTTCCTGCAGGTCCCAGATCAAGGTCAAAAGATGAAGTCTCCATCTGCATTGCAAAAACCTCTGAATAAGGAGAAAAACCTTAAAAACAAAGAAGAGACTTCTAGTTCCCATATGGAAACAGTGGATGAGCAAGCAGACCCAAGGAAAGGGACAAAACTTAATCATGTTTCTGAACGGAGGAAAACAGTGAAGCAGAAAGGGAAGAACTAGAAACAAAGGTAGAACGAATGCCAGAGACAGTGCCAGACACAACACATCAGAAAGGAAAAGAGGTAATCAATGAACCCACAACTTCTAACACTTAGTTGTTAGAGAGACAGAAGTCAGCAGAAGTTTCTTCCTATGTCAGACCAGCTGACAAAGAAAGAACCATCAAAGATAGATATAAGGAGATCAAATTAAGAAATGAAAAATTGAAAGCTGAGACATATGCTCAGTATTTCAAGCATTCAGCTCCTAACCAGAGCAGACTAATGTCTGCATTTGATATTAAGGAAGGAAAGATGCAAATGTCATATATGCATCCAACAGTTCGACAATCTAAATCTACAACAGATTATAAGAATGCCACATTTGAAGTGTTGGCAAAGGACATTCATCCTGTGGACCAAATAGAGTTTGGAAAACAAGCTGGAGAAATGATATACTCCGCCTTCACTGGTAAGGCCATGGATGCATACAGGTTACAAGAGTGCTTAAATAATTACACAAATGAAGCTAGAAAAGGCCTCCTCTCAGGCCAAGGACAAAACGATTAAATCCTTAGAATAACTGGTCATAGAAATGGGCCATGATCCTATAGATATTAAGGTAGTAGAACAATTGATCAAAAGGAAAAATGAAGATATAGCAGCTTTGAAGAAATAGTGAAAACTCCCTGCTTCATTACACCCACAAACCATAGAGCTGTTAGAAAGACAAATTTTCCATGAGTAAATGCTTGACATGGTGTTACTATTGAACACCCATCTGAAAGAAATGGGGAAAGAAATGGACAAGTTGACCAAGAAAGCTAGCCTCCAGGAAGTTGCAACCACTGTCATCCGGACAATCACCACAACAGTACCATCTACATTGGTTGAAACATTACCTCCTACAACTCCATTGGCCACTACATTTTCTGCAACAACACCATCTACTTCAACAACAGGGTTGATTGCAACTGATTCTACAGGTGAAGAAGACAGTAAGTTATCTAAGGCAATGGAAGAGATGTCCCTCAAAGCTATTGAAATCAAGAAAATGGAAGAGAAAATAAACATTCTGGAGACAGATTGTAAACTTGCTCAAATTATGAATAAAGAGGAACAACAAAAGGTAGCAATATTAACAGAGAGGATTAAGAAACTAGAGAAAGAAATGACTCTAGGTGAGACATTGGGATAGGCAAAAGAAAAACTTTGGACCAATATCATTGACTCTGTCAATGATATTTGGCCATCCATTCAAGTAATTTTTGAGCAATTTAACCTAGTTAAAGAGGCCACAGAGGCCATTCAAGGAGTCAAAATAGAGCTAGAAGGGATGCCAAAAGAGGCAACCAGGATCATTGACTTTTTGAATTCAAAAAACAAATACGAACTTGAAGAATTGAATACTAGTGTTAGGACAAGGACAATCCTAGAAGTAAAAAGAGTCTTTACTAAAAGGAATTTGATGCACAACTTAAAAGACAAGTGTCTGACCATGTAAATTTCCATAGATAGATTTAAGTTCAAGTTTGACACTTTGATAAAGAAAGGTTTAGCAAGTCCCTTTTTAATTAATGATAAATTGATGACAGAGAAAGACTATGACAAAAAACTCAGGGAAATGGCCAAAAGTCAAGTCAATAATGTAGCCATCCACAACATAGGAAAACAGGGGATGCCCTCAGGTAAAGTCCTTTACCAAGCTTTGGAGAACTTGTTTTACCTCAAGCATGAGGTAAAACACGTGTTTGTAAATAAGCCTACATTTACCAAGTACAAAGAAGGTGATGAGCTCTTCAAAATGTTGAAGAACATTCAGTTACAAACTGAAGAGAGATGGGAGCAACTAACTTACTTACTTTAATTCAAAGTAAGTCCAACATTTAACATATTTTGGTGAAAACGGAATGGTGAAAGTAAATGGGTAGCTATCCTAGTCAAAGAGTATCAGTGAAAGAAGATAAGTCGAAGAGTATCAGATGATAGCTAAAAGATCAATTAGTTAAATGTAAAAAGCAGTCAGATATAATAGTGCCAAAAAGAAATGAGTTAGAAAGGTGGCATTACCTTTTTAAAAATAGATATTTTTCCCTAAATAAATCCCAAGTTAGAATGGGAGATTTTGTAAATAATTATGTATAAACACTTCATAATTCGAAGTATGTAGGGTGGATTTCACTAGACGTTTCTATATACCTTTTTTATCAGAAGACCCGGAGGGTTATTGTATCATTTGCTGAGCCAACAAGCTACACTGATAAATAAAGATTAGATATTTCCAAGGATTCATGTGTTGAGTGAACTTTAGAGAAGTATTCTCATGTGTTATTGTTATTTTTCCCAAGTTATTTGTAATCTTTAATGTGTTTTCGAATCTAAATGTTATAAGTAGAATAATACTTTAGAATTTGTTTAATTACACTCTATCTTAATAGTTATACATTTCAATGTTTTTTGCTGATATCTAAGTTAAGGTATTCTTGATTGCTCCTTGGTTTACATTGATTTCTTGAATATCCAGGTTAAAGGATTCTTAATTTCCCTATGATCCCAATTACCCCTTCATTCCTCATTCATTATCCGGGTTTCAGAACTCTTAATTTCTCTCTCACCCCAAGTGGATCCCTTTCACCCCTTTGTCTCAAAGATCTGGAAAAAACTCTGCTATCTTTCCCTTTGAACATTCCCTTTAGTGAGTTAATCTAGTTTTGCTTCATTATCATTTGACTTCATAGCCCAATGGTCTAAAGGACATCAGTTTATCCATCTATTTAAGTAATCCCACCACCCAATCTCAAATACAAATCAAAAACCCCTAGAACAATCATAACTAGCCTAAAATCAAAACATACAAATTTAAATCATATAGAGAGAGCCCTCTCTGAGCATCAGGAAGGCTAGGTTCTAATCTCTGAAAGTGGTTTGTGGTTACCTTTGGTTTTTCTTTCTTTTTACTTCAAAAGAATTATCAGAGTGATAACATTAATGGAGACCATACTTGAGACTTCGATCCTCAGTCTCATAAAACTTTAATGAAACCTTAAATTAAATCTTGAGCCCCTTAAGGTCATTATTGGAAGTAAATTTTCAAAACATTTCATAAAAACAGTTTAAAAAACTTAAAATTCGGGTTCCTAAGAAGATTCACTATACTAGGGAAATCCCATATCCAAACCCTGCAACTATAGTTGATGACCCAGATAGAATTCTAAGGAAACCAGAAAACAAAGAAACTTAGGCAAGTAGTAGCCAACTAGACAGAGCCAATTCACTCCCTGAGGAGTTGTCAACTCTAGAGGAAATCCCTTTTGATTTTCCATTTGACCTCTCATTATTTAGAACCAAATCTCAGAATGATGTCCATGAAACAACTTTAGACCCTGAGTTTACTCAACTCATTGAATTGAAAAGGGTTATCCATCCAGATTTAGATAATTTTTCTTTGGATGCTTTTGAAAAATTAGAAGCTTTGACCTCTACGTTGATTAGCAATATAGATAGTGCTTCCTTTCAGTAATCTGTTGAGCTATCTTCCCTTACTACTGCTGCCTCTCAAATTTCTACACAATCTTTACTCCTTGTAAATATTCCTTCCTTTATCACAACTTCACCAATTGTATCTACCACAATCCAATCACCTAAAACACTTATTAATCAATCATCTTCATCATCATCAAGTTTACCTCTATCAATTTCAAGCCCTTCTTCAACCACCACAAGTTTACCCCCTAATCAAACTAGAATTATAGCAATGGAAAACTGATATGCTCCTCTTGTTTTACCTGCCCAACTCCATCCCATGCCTGTAGATTATTAGAGTAATATTTTCATGTTTGATGTTAGTAGACATTACACTGCCCAACAACATGTAAACAAGATGTCTGACTTTTTTGAATTGCATGAAATAGATGAAGCAGATGTCAAAATAATATTGTTTGCCCAAACTTTAACTAGGGATGTCAAGCAATGGTTCAAAGCCTTTCCTGCCAACCATATTGCAGAATTAGCTAATCTTCAAAGCTTATTCATTGATAGATGGGAGAGAAAGAAAAACCCATTGAAAATACTTTCTGAATATGACAATATTAGAAGAGATCCTAATGAGTCAGTCCAGGACTATTGCACTAGGTTTAATAACATCTATAATGCAATTCCAGCCAACATTAAGCCTCCACCTGACCTAGCATTAATTAAGTTCCCTGATGATTTTGATGCTGACGTGTCATACTAGGTAAGGGAAAGAAATCTTGAAACACTTGATCAAATGCAGAGAAATGCTTTTGGCTTAGAGGCCAACCTGTTAGCTAAGAAAGCACGAATGAAGAATGAAAATAAAGTTGTATTTAAAGAGGAAGCTTCAACTTCAGATGGAAAAGTAGATGTTTTAGCTAAGAGTTTAGAAAGAATAATGGATAGGTTAGAGAACATGGAGAGGAAAAATCAATGGGAGAATCATCAACAACAACCCCCAATAAGAAACCCAAATTTTAGGAAGAACCCTAATGTTGCAAAAAATGCTACACCAGACCAAAAAATTAGGCCCCGCTTCCAAGGAAACTATGTTGAGGATTCACAGAACCAAGAATCAGAGGATGATACCCATTTTAATTTACTGGAAACCACAGAGGAAGACACTGTTTTTCTTACTCAAGAATAACAGGAGTTGTATATTCTTCAGCTATGGCAGATGGAATCTGGTGAATATTTTGATTTTAAACAGGGATATGAGTCAGCTATATATGAGGTACATAAAAAATATAGTTTGAGAAGTAAGAAGAATAATGAGACTACCACTAAAATATCCATCCAAACCCAGACTAAGATAATAAAAGAAGCTCTAGTTAACAAAGTGTTGCAAATTCTCCATAGGGGAACACCGGAAAGTTCAACCCCTAGGATTGTAGATATAACCTCCAATGAAACCCAAACAGAGACAATTATTGAAAACAATCAAAATAAAAGAAATCAAGGCAAAACCATAGAAGCACAAACTAAAATGCCTACCACTGAGAAGCAAAATAAGGACACTCAAACTGTACACATTAAGGAAGATCTGAATCAAACAAACAAACATCAGCTCCCTTTCAACATTAAAAATGAAATAGATAAATTAAAGATATGAGTTCCTTTGACCGAACTGGTAAAGAATAAATCTTATAGGTCATAGATAGCTGAGACTTTGAACATAGGAGAGGGAGAGGATTTTGTTAATTTGAATGATGGCCAGCCTAAATTATTATTATGCCCTATGGCCAATGGTATTCATCAGCAAGGGGGAGTTCCTCCTTTTTACATCAGCCTAAACATTCATGATAAAAAAATTTCATAATGCTATGTTTCAATCAGGGGCATGCCACAATCTAATGTCAAAGGCAATAATGGAAAGACTGAACCTAGACATTACTAGGCCTATAAGGACTTATTTTCTTTTGACTCCAGGAAGGTTAAATGCCTTGGTCTAATTGAAGACTTATGTGTGAATCTTGTCTAGTGCCCTATAAAGAGCATTCCAATGGACATTGTAGTTGCAGACATCCCACCAAAATATGGAGTGCTACTATCTCACTCATGGGGAGCAAAACTGCAGGGATCTTTGCAGTTGGATATCTCTTATGCAACCATATCTATTTTTGGCCGACCAAGAAAATTATATAGGGAAACCTTCATGAAGTACATGGTCAGTAGTGAGGAAAAGCCACAAAACTTTCCCATATACTCCATGCATTCAGATATAGACTCTTTCATCTTATACAATGCAAAAAATGATAAAAGGGAAATAATCGCCAAAAATCTTAAATACAAAACAACTGACAGTGAGAACATATTCCATGAGTCACTTTAGCAATTAGACTTTGATGGGTCTATCAATAGGTTAGGGGATGGTGTAGGAGTGTGGATCCATAATATGGAGAATAATCATGCTGAGGGACATTCTTTCAGATTGAACTTCAAATGTACCAATAACATTGTCGAATATGAAGCCATGATTCTAGGGTTACAATTGGTTAGGAAATTGGGAGCCAAAAGAGTTTCCATCATGGGAGAATTAAAGCTGATTATTAAATAGATCAGTGGTGAATACTTTGTCAACAAACCTAAGGTTGGTATATATAGGGATATTGTTTTAGACTTGATCAAGGACCTCATGGAATCAAACTCTTCTTCCATTCCTAAAAAATAAAACATGCAGGCCCATAGTCTGGCCACCTTAGCTAGTATTGTAAATTTCCATTTCAACCAAACCACTAGTACACTGCAGAAGTCAGACATAGGCCTGTTATACCAGACAACCTCAATTATTGGAAAATTTTCTCCTAGGACTCTTAGATCTATGAGTTCATGAAAAATGAAGGTGAATTTCAGAATTGCAAGATCAATACTGACTGTACAATAGGCAATAATATAGAAAGCAACTTAGATGTAAATATTTTCGATGTAGCTAAACCAACTAAATTTACTAGAGTAGAAATAGATAGTTTATAAAATGTATAGATAGATGAGATAATGGATGATGATCCTGAAATTCTTAATTTGAAAAATAATTTTTTGCATAAAGGATTAGTACCTTTAGAGGATTTGTTTGACTCTAATGATGTAGCTAGGAAACCCAAGTGTTATAGACATTTTTGTGCCTTACAGCTTTAAGCATGAAATGTCCATAATCCAAGGGATCCAAAGTCCCTAAAAGTGTTGTTCCTGCCCCTAAAGGAACAAGGTCAACCAATGACAGCTTCTCCCAGAAGTTCTCCACCAAAAACTACTCAGAAACAGTCAATTCAGGATCAATTTAGATGCTCTACTAGCTGCCTGCGTTGCAATGCACCCCAGTACACTAGCTAGGTGCGTTGCAACGCACCTAAATGCACTACCAGGGTGCGCTGAGCGAGAAATTCCAAATGGCAGTATCATTCCGCGAGGTGTACAGACACTGGAAGCTTCCAGAATCTTCCTCAATGACACTTGCCTCAATGAATTCGACCAGTGATGAGTAAGAGGCTCTCAGCCTCCAAGTGGAAGCAAGAACTGACAGAGAGAAGCCACAAGTCATGACATAAGCTGACTCATCCTCTCTGCTTACATCTATATATGGATCCCTCATCCCAGAGATCCAAAGGCTGGAATTTTGTACTTGGCAGAGAATTGCTGTTGGTTTGAGATTGAGATTAGTACATTGGGTGATTTATGCTTTGTTGGAGGAGAGGAAGGGATTCCTTTACTGGGAGGTAGATGTTGGATCGGGACTCACTTGGTTGTATCTCCTCTTGGACTTTCTTATCATATCAATAAAATTATTTGGGTTTCTCCTACATGCTGTGTATCAATCATGTTTTGTTATATTTGCATGTTTAGCTCAATCTGATCCTGAGCTTTTTATGAATGTATATCTATATCTTCGTGTAGTTTCTCTCTCTTGTGATCTTGCAGGAATTTGGTGAAGCTGGGCCGGTAAGGGAGCAGGGAGCTGGGAGCTATTGAAGAGAGCAGTGATTGGATCAACAAACTAGCGAAAGACACAGGTTAGTTACATCCTTTCTCCTCATTTACATTTCATAAAGAAGAATACTCAACTAGTTTTCCTTGTTTGTTGCTAAGGCACTATCGCACCTTAGAGTGGGATAGGGGCATTCTGAATAGATACTTTTCCCAATAACAAATTGGCGACTCCACTGGGGAACGTATCTAGTTAGTTTATTTGTGTTTCTATTGTTGTTCTTTTCATAAACTCAGGAGTGCCGAATCGAACTGTATTTGCCATTTACAAATGCAAAGTATAGATCTACTACTCTAGTCCATTCACTGGACATGTTTATGATCTGAACAGCTGATCCAAAAATTCTCTAACAGCCCTTTGTGATAGCTCTTAGTCCTCCTTTAAATCATCCCTCTAATTGTACCTAATTGATAGCTTTTATCCGGCCAAAAACCGTAGATTAAACTGCAAACCGTGACCCAGAACCCAGAGACAATTCTCGTTTCTGCTTCAGCGCAGGCTCTGTGAAGAGGTTCTGCATTTCAACGTAGGTCCCGAGAGGGCTACCTACGCTGCAATTCAATTTCTCTGTGCTGGGGGTGCGCTGATCAGCCTTTGCCTTGTGCAACTGTGGTTCTCTGCTTCTTTTTGCTCAGTTTTGTCTATGATTTTTGCAGCCTGTTATCAGTGTGTGTACCTATTTGAAAAACCCCTTTTCTTTGCCTTAATTCTGCCTCAGTTGTATAAAAGAAACTGTATTTGTTTTTGTGTATTTGTTACATCATTTGCATTTTCCCATTACAAAAGTAAACTAGTCATACTGTCGCCCTTAGATCTAGACCTGTCGTAAGTGTCGTTTTGATCTTAGGAGTAAGTTTGTTTGCTGTTGACAGTTGATTGCACTTTACTTTTGTCTTTTGGTTTGAATTTGTGAATTTCTAGTGTCGAAACAAGTGTTTACTTCAAAATCATAAAGTGTCGTAATCGTCCTTTTGATTTCAAAAGAAGCTTGTTTGAGTTTTTCACTTGAAATCGAATTCAAATTTGTACAACAGCTTTCTTTTTAGGCATCAATATTAAGAAAGTGGAAACAAATACATGCATATGTGCATTTGCATTTTGACAGTTTGTATGGATTGATCTAAGAAAAGTGCATTTTCAGTGTGCTCTATGCTCTTTGAGAAAAGATTGTGTCTTTCTTTTCCCCTTGTAGCTAGGATTTTCATTGTTGAAAAGATATAAAAGCTTGCTTATCATCTTTAGACTGCATTTAGGAATTGTATCTACATCTCGTGGTGATCCGAAAAGGCAAACTTCTAAGAAAGATCAACCTAAAATAAATTGAATGAACTTAACAACGCTTTGTAACTTAACGCACAACATAGAGGTCTAGGCTAGAGACGTGTTCTGGCATCGTAAAACCTGGTGACTGTTGGTCTCGCTGATGGTTGGCTGATTTTTCCTGAGAGACGATAAGCGCCAGTACGGATTGTGCTCCCACGTACCGTCGAGTATATATTGGGAGACCCCTATAGGCATAAAACCTTTATCTATAGGAAGCCGTGTCGGCCGCCCTACTGATCGCAATGCACTGAACACAGCATTCGGGAAGATTGACCGCCCGTACCTTAAAAAGTATTCTGCGGTTTTGCGAAAAGTTTGGCACACCCTCTACCTAGAACTCCAGAGCAGTCCCTTTCGTTCCTTTTCAGGCTCCTTAACGGAAAAGTTCCATCTAAGCACTTGTCACTTCAGGCTCATTAAAAATCGAAGGAGACTAGAGTCATCTTTTTCTTTTTCTCGACTCTTTAAAATTGAAAAAGGAAGTTGTGTCTAAAGCGTCTAAAATTAATTTAATTCGGAAACACATTTCCCCTTTTTTGTATTTTAGTTGATCGAGTAATCCGAAATCGTGGAAGAAAGTCAATTGAAACCCTGTCGTTCGCGGAGGCTTACGAGTCAACCGTCTTTGTCTCCGGAATCGAAAACAGTAAGGACAAAGCGAACTCGTTTAACCGGTTCGAAATCTCCTATTAAAGTTAGAACAACTGTTCCAACAACATCCAAGGTTCCAGTTACTCCAAACATTTCTGGAAACCCTGCCTCTACAGAAGAAGTTCAACAGCCACAGAGGGACAGTGATACTGATCCTAGTCTGAGAGTAAAAACTTGTGTTACTGAACCAGTTCCATCTGCAACCGGTTTGGAGAGTCTTACTCTTCAAACATCTATCGCTGTCGATTCAACCCCTTCTTCGGCACCAGAAATATTTTACGGACCTGACGGTCTTCCCCTTCCACCTGGTTTGGTTGCGATAGAGGAAATTGTAGAAGATCCGCAAGCAAGTACTCCAACACATTTTGGAGTCGGGGTCACTCTATTTCCTTCGACATCAGAAGTTAGTCTACCACCAGTGGAAGTTCCTGTAGAATCACTAGGTAATCTTTTGGATAGGCTCAAAATGTCTGAACAACCGTCAACATCTAGGACTGTGTCGAATGACACAGCGACAGCAGAACTCCCTGCCGTCACTCCGACAATGTTTGCCGGCGTACCATCTGTCCTGACTAGCTCACAACCGCTAGAAGGAGTCCATCCAGGGGCTATTTCGACAGTATGGTTCGTTCCTGTTTGTTCCTCTGGAATAATATCCGGCAACTCTTATGTTGAGACTCGACAAATTGATCCATTTGGAGGTCAATTTGGGCAATCCAGTCCCCAAGGGCAGACAATCCCCTTGAGTTCCGGATTACCACCGTATGGGGGGTAGTATGCCCTTTCATTACCCCCTCCAGGAGGATATCCATACGGGAGTTCACAACAGTATTCAGGTTATACTGGAGTTACGTCAAGTGCTTGGGTACCTATACTACCCCAACAACCAACAGTTGTGTATTCTATGCAACAATGTGTACCTATGTTGAACTTCCCGACGACACCAGCTATTGTAACAGTGTCACAAGTTCAAACGCTGCCTGTTGTATGTCAACCTCAGATTTCTCAGGTTGTAATGCAACAGCCCCTTGACCCTGTGACTCAACCACAATCGCCGACTGGTGGGGCGACACAGGTCCAAATGGGTACAATTACCCCGCACCTTGGTCCAACGGTTAGTATAGCGCAACAGAACATGGCCTCACAACCATGGCTGGTGCAATATCAACAACCACAATTCCAACAAGTATACCAAGGTTCTGAGCAACAGATCTTTGCGAACAGTGGACAGTCGTACATTCAAAACGGTCAAAATCAACCACTTTATAGTGGTCATGTCCACCAACCGTATCAGTCATACCAGCATCAACTACATTATGCTGGTGTGCAAAGGCCAACTGCTCAGGCAATTCCATCGTATCTTGGGTATGCTTCACCTAACCTGAATCAACAGTTACCATTCGTGGCAACTTTAGAGTTACCCGATTTACACTGGTTAACAAACGGTCCAATTGCTTACGCCCCTTGGTGGCCAGTGATCCCTCATAAACTTCCATCAGATATTCCTAAATTTAATGGAAATTCAGGTGAAGATCCATCGAATCACGTGATGACATTTCATCTATGGTGTTCATCAAACACCCTAAACGATGATTTGATAAGGCTTCGCCTTTTTGAGAGGACGTTAACGGGTCCAGCGGCAAAATGGTATATTGAATTGCCTAGAGCTTCGTTCGACAACTTCAGTACCTTAGCCACGACTTTCTTAACCCATTTTCAATTACCAATAAGGTATGAAACGGGAACGGAAATCCTAACCAACTTCAAACAGACAACGGCCACTCACATATCTGATCATATACATGAGTGGCGACGTCGTCGTAGGATGGTAAAACCGTACGTTCCCGATCAGCAATTAGCTGAATGGTTTATCAAGTCGTTACTTCCTACCATAACGGAAGATGTGGCAAAGGGGGGAGTCGTAACGGAAGAGCAAGTTATCGCTCGTGCGCAATATCTAGACTTGGTCTATACTCAGTTTGGCATGCTCTACGACAAAATACCTGACGCCCCTATACCGGAATTCTCAATTCCTCCTAAATCAAACAATGACTCTCATGCCAGTGATGGTGTGATTGGCACGACAAATGTGAAATCGACAAAGGCCACCTCCAAGAAGGCCCGTAAGATTTCAGATCAAAATGCAAAAGACGAAATAATTGCTTCGGAAGTAAATGCCGTATCAGCAGATAAAGGCAAAGAAACCAAACAACCAGGAAGCAAGAAGAAACAAGGCAAAGGGAAGAAGAAGAAACAGGGTGAGTCATCTCTTGAAAAAACTTCTTCAGACCCTCCTGGAAATAGGAAACCCCCCTTTGGGTGTCAGATATGTGATGAGAATCACTGGATAAGAGAATGTCCATACAAAGCTGAGCTTAAAAGATTCTTTAAAAGTTCGCAAACCTCAGCTGTGTTAACTGATCCGTTTCCAAATCCAGGAACAAATCTGGTTAATAGTGGAAATGCTTCCCCGTCGCAAGTGCTAATGTTGTTGATTTCGAAGCAGCAAAATGACGCTTTGATTTCGACAAGGAACAAAGATTACGGGAATCTGCAGCTGTCGAACAACAAGGATAAAGATCAACCAAGTAGTTCGACAACAACTTTGACGGAAGTTGTACCACCCATCATTCCTGAATTAACAATAAAACCGCCAAAGGGAGTAGTACACAAGTCGACGTTTAATCCCCGCGCTAGAGCGGCGCAACATTATAACATAGTGGAAGATTTGGCCCAATCGCCATCCACTATGTTGACTCTTGAGGTGCTATAAAATTGCCCATCCCAAAGGCAGGCTTTGTTATCAGCCATTGGTGGGGTCGATCCTAAGGATTCCAATCTTGTATCCTTCGACCACAAAGGATACGATCCTCAGTTACCAGCTCAACTAGCTTTCCTTATTCAAGTGAAAGCCCTCAACAAAACTGTTCTTCAGAAAATTATTGATGAGGGGGCATCTACATGTATTATGTCGATGAGTTTCTGGAAAACTTTAGGATCTCCAACCTTGTCGCGATCTTTGACGACGTTAAAAGCATTTGACGGAAGGTCATATACCCCATATGGTATCCTAAATAACTTGAAGGTTGAACTAGGGGGAAAAACAGTAGAAATAGATGTTGAAGTCATCGATGGAAATCTTGATTACAACATCCTACTAGGAAGACCGTGGATATATGCCATGGCAGCTGTTGTGTCGACCTATTTTAGAAAGATTGCATTTCCCTTTCAGGGGGGGATTACAATCGTCGACCAACAAAACTTCCTCCCCAATGGCTCACAAGTTATAGGAAGCATTCCCATGATCCATGGAAGCCCCCATTCGCTTCAGAATATCGGAGTAGGCCTACTAAAAGATCCTATACTAATGGGAACTTTCGCTCTTCCACCTCCAATCAATCTGGCGGAAGTAGCATCGATAGGAACCTGCAATATGATATCTTCCACAAAGATTTCAGAAAACGATATCAACATGGATCATGCAATGGTTTTGCCCCCAAGCCCAATAGAAATATTGTAGCAATCAATGTTTCTAGCATGGGAGGCAAACCCAAATCAACGCTCATCAAGCGTTTGGGTAGATAGGTCTAGAGAATATGGTACCCCTTCAGATCCTTGGTCGCGAGTGCATGGAACCGACGAAGGAATTGTACAATCAATGTTGATTGACGGGGTGCCATGGAATGATTCCCACCATCGTTCCCTTCTCCCAGATTGTGGAGAGCATACTAAAGATGACCTTTATCATCCTTCAGTTTTCGATTTTCTATCAAATACTGTAAATACAGTGGGCTCCGAGGATGGTTCTTATCTCATGTCGACCTCGTTAAAAAATGAAACAAGGAGTCTTGAGGATGGTTCTTTTACTGTGTCAACCTCATTAAAAAATGAAACAAATCCCCTTTCCAAATCTCAAAGGTAAACCTTCATTCCAATCACCGAGTTGAATGCAATGAAGCTTGGGGGGCATGCACCTCGAATAGCGTTATTATGCTGGGGGCATGCAAACTTATAATCGAGCAGTTTTAGCACATAGTTCATGCTCGTTAAAAAATAAACATAAGATCGAGCAGTTTTAGCACATAGTTCATGCTCGTTAAAAAATAAACATAAGATCAAGCAAGTGTTTCAACCCGCGTTTAAGCTCGTTAAAAAATGAACTATCCTCCGGTAAATAACCACCGTGAATGTAACATTATCAGCCATTAAAGCCTTGGTCGTGTTTGCACCGTCACCTCCCCTTTTCATTTGGCCGATCATTCACCTCCATTTGATTGTTTACCCATTTTGAGGAACAACTGCGAAGAGTGATTTCACTAGCCATCCTTGTGACACTGCCGTGATTGGAAAATTCCAACCCTTACCTGGAATCAGCTACTATCCGTTTTATCACTCGTTCCTCAAAAGACGAGTCTTCTTTAAGCTCTTTTCATCTGACTCGTAAAATATGAAAAGATTGCCGAGTTTTGGCCTTCCAGCTCGTTAAAGCGACAGGAAGAGCTATCCCTCCTCTAGATTTTAATCTTTTTGGACCTGAGGGATTATTGCACAAAAAGATCGAGCGCTTGTTTTGTTCGGCTCGTTAAAACTATCGAAAATTCATCCCTTCTGTATTGTTTTATACTTTTTCGGACTTAAGGGATTAGATGACGAAAAAGGACTTCCGGAGTTATCTTTACGTACCTTTTCAGACTCTCTAAAAATGAAAAGGACCGAGTTATCTTTGTCGTTAGACTCGTTAAAAGCATTAATAGCGACAAACTTGTCTTTAGACGAGAACGAGTTTCACTATCGCTAGGCTCGTTAAAACATAGTGATGGGTTTGCCCGAAGGGAAAATTATAGAACAAGCATATGTTATCCTCCTCAAGCTTGACAAAAATAAAGAGGTACTGGTCAGCAATGACTGGGGAAAAATTGGGAAGAAACTCAAAGAACCTTTATTGGTAGCAAGTCGCTCTTGAACATGACACTTCCACTCCGTGCCTGAGTCGGGTTGGGTTGTTTCATTCACCGGTCACATCACCATGGTCTTGCCATACCATCCATCTTCGAGGTAAATGCTACCAATCGATCATATAAGTGTCGCCGATATGTTCAAGAGAAGTCATCCAGAGAAGTCAACCGTGTCCCATCCACTACCATACATTATACTTCATTCTTTCATGACCGCCACCCTGAACCATATATCATCAGATCGTTTTCACCTCCATCAAAATCATTTGCTCCGTTCTGTGTCATTGATGTGGGATACATCAAGGCCCTCCTTTGACAGATCGCTTCTTGTCGACATCAGCTCATTATCCAAGAAGTTGATCTAGGAACACCCCCTTCAGTACTTTGAAGCTTGCATGCCTCAATGGCAAGTTTCTCACTTCCGGCGACAGGTATACATCAATGACCTTCGACCAAAAGATTTTGCGTGGTGTTCGACCCCAAGTCCTTTATTCACACCACGTGAACTGTACTGCAGTACCTTGAGGGTCATCATCATTATCGGTGATTCCTCTTGCACTTGTTAACAGTTTACATCATTGACTAGTAATCAAGCGATGTCTTTCCATGTTCGACTTCAGAACATTTCTCACATGGATCGACTTGTACTTAGAGTGAAGATCGGACAAGATTGAAGACCCCAGATCTAGTTTCATCCATCCGGGCTGCGATATATATTCAGGAAAAATAAAGACATTGACATGTACAGCATTGCAGCACAGATAATCATCCTACCAAAAGGATGATGATTTCATCAGAATCATCAGTCTACCATCAGACGATTGTCTGTCCTATGTACATAAAAATGAATTTATAAAGCTGAGCATGGGGATGCCCGCCTCAGCTAGATCATGAAAATAGTATGAAAAAATAATGTATTGTATTGTATCTTATTACAGGTCTCCTCCCAGCATTGAATGAACTTCAGATCCTCCTAATAAAGCATTTCACCCAATAAACGGCCTCATACTTTAGGGGGAAACTATTATAGACATTTTTGTGCCTTACAGCTTTAAGCATGAAATGTCCATAATCCAAGGGATCCAAAGTCCCTAAAAGTGTTGTTCCTGCCCCTAAAGTAACAAGGTCAACCAATGACAGCTTCTCCCAGAAGTTCTCCACCAAAAACTACTCAGAAACAGTCAATTCAGGATCAATTCAGATGCTCTACTAGCTGCCTGCATTGCAATGCACCCCAGTACACTAGCTAGCTGCATTGCAACGCACCTAAATGCACTACCAGGGTGCGCTGAGTGAGAAATGCCAAATGGCAGTATCATTCCGCGAGGTGTACAGACACTGGAAGCTTCCAGAATCTTCCTCAATGACACTTGCCTCAATGAATTTGACCAGTGATGAGTAAGAGGCTCTCAGCCTCCAAGTGGAAGCAAGAACTGACAAAGAGAAGCCACAAGTCAAAACATAAGCTGACTCATCCTCTCTGCTTACATCTATATATGGATCCCTCATCCCAGAGATCCAAAGGCTGGAATTTTGTACTTGGCAGAGAATTGCTGTTGGTTTGAGATTGAGATTAGTACATTGGGTGATTTATGCTTTGTTGGAGGAGAGGAAGGGATTCCTTTGCTGGGAGGTAGATGCTGGATCGGGACTCACTTGGTTGTATCTCCTCTTGGACTTTCTTATCATATCAATAAAATTATTTGGGTTTCTCCTACATGCTGTGTATCAATGATGTTTTGTTATATTTGCATGTTTAGCTCAATCTGATCCTGAGCTTTTTATGAATGTATATCTATATCTTCGTGTAGTTTCTCTCTCTTGTGATCTTGCAGGAATTCAGTGAAGCTGGGCCGGTAAGGGAGCAGGGAGCTGGGAGCTATTGAAGAGAGGAGTGATTGGATCAACAAACTAGCGAAAGACACAGGTTAGTTACATCCTTTCTCCTCATTTACATTTCATAAAGAAGAATACTCAAGTAGTTTTCCTTGTTTGTTGCTAAGGCACTATCACACCTTAGAGTGGGATAGGGGCATTCTAAATAGATACTTTTCCCAACAACACCAAGATGGAACCTTTCAGAGTTGACATAGAAGAGTGTAATATAGGAACGGAAGATGATCGAAAACTCATTAAGATATCTAAAGCCTTACCCCCAAAGGAAAAGGTCAAATATTGTAGAAATTTTGAATAATATAAAACTTATTCATAGATATTATCCTGATTATACACTATTTGCGGAATGAATGCATAATACATAACCTCCTCTACCATTGATCATCAATTTGCGGAATAAAGAAACAATCGTATGCGCACATTGAAACATCAATCACACATATCAACACAGTATGTAATGGGGAAAGCATACAGTTGAAAACCCCGAACTATCTGTATATTATAATGATAGAGAACATGTAACAATACATAGTACAATACTCCTCACAAGTACTCAGTACTATCTCCACCTGCTACACACAAACTAGCTCAGATTTGAACAAGTCACGGGTTCAAATCTCCTCCACTGTTTGCCTGACTCTACTGCGCAATCCAAGTTGAGAATAGATCTAATCCAAGTTCAAATTCCCTTGGCTTGTACTGTGCAATCCTCATTGGCAATCTCAATCAATGATTGTGCAAATCTCATGCACAACTATAGTCACAACTGATAGTAGTCTCACCCTTTCCCCACCTCTAACACTTGTCTCCACTGAACTGTCCATGCACTGAGTTAACTGATCTATTATTTAGTTGATTTATAAGTTAATAATTAGTGAATTAATTAATAGTTAATTCACATCACTCATCACTAGAGTATTTGGCAGTTAGACTAAATACAACTAGTTCAACTAAGTCAAACTGAACACAACTCCATCCAACTCCTCAATCAACTCCACCAAACTCAATCACTTGAGTTCTAACTAAATTCCATCATGCAATAGCTCAACTAACCCATAGGAAAAGTGTATTTCCTTCTGGTAGTTGCATGTGCCACATCCGTAGCTCGAACTAAAGTGCTGCAAGAGGATAAGATAATGTTTATACTCCAAATAATATTAAGAGCTAATAATATTCCATTGTTCTATTTTTAGACCGGCAGTCTAAAAATAGACTCCGCCCATATGTCTAAAAATATAGGTCCATCTATTTTTACCAACATGACCAATCATCCATAAATAGCATAATGCAACTCATAGACCATGATCCATATGTCTAAAAATAGACATAGTCTAGAAATAGACTTTGCGCCAAAAATAGCCTACAGGCCCACTTAGTGAAGGCGACTTCTTTTCACTAAGCTCCATCATCTTGTTGCATTTTCAACACTACCTCTAAGCAATATATGGATTATCTGCAACCCCTATCCTGCCTTTGTGGTATTCCAATTTGCTCCTGGTGAGTGTCTTCGTTAAGATATCAACATCCTGATCCTCCGTGGGAATGTATGAAAGTAACATGATTCTCCGCTGCACACAATCTCTGATATGATGGTACCTGATGTCAATGTGCTTGGATCTATCATGAAATACTGGATTAGCTGAGAGTTTAATGCAACTCTGGTTATCACAATAAATCATAGTAGGCTCCAAGTGTGTCCTGAATAACCTCACCAGGATCTTCCTCATCCATATAGCCTCGCATGTAGCCAAACTTGCTGCCATATACTCAGCCTCTGCTGAACTGAGTGCCACGAATCTCTGCTTCCTGCTATACCAAGAAACTGTTATCGACCTGATACTAAAGATCCCTCCAGACGTGCTCTTTCTATACGTTGGGCTCCCTGCCCAATCTGCATCCGTGAAGCCACATAGCTTCACCTCATCCTCTTGTTTGTACCACAATCCATATCCTGATGTGCCTCTGAGATAACACAATACATGCTTGCCAGCCTTCCAGAAGAGCTTGGTTGGCTTAACCATAGGTTGTGAAAGCTGGTTAACAGCATAACAATATCAGGCCGTGTATTGACCAGATACATAAGAAACCCCACCAACTGTCGATAAACAGTGGCATCCACTACCTTCGCTGAAGTAGCATCCTCCTTCCTCCAACCTCCAGGAAGAGAAGTATCAACAGGCTTGCAGCCATGCATGTTGAACTTCTCGAGTATCTCTCGGGCATACTTACCCTGAGAAACAAATATTCCATCACTGCACTACAAAATTTCGAATCCCAGGAAATAATGAAGGAGGCCCAAGTCCTTCATCTCAAACTCTCTAGCAAGATCCTCCTTGCATGAAAGTATCAACAACTCATCTCCCATTAAAATCAAATCATCTACATAAAGTACAATGATCAACAACTTACCCTCCACCACAATCTGGTATAGGTTAGGATCCGCCTCACACTTGGAGAATCCAAGTCTGGTGAAATAATTGTCTATCCGTGTGTACGAAGCATGAGGTGCTTGTTTCAACCCATACAGTGCTCTCTTAAGCCTGCACACATGCGACTCACTGCTGAAGATCTCGAAACCTTCGTGCTGCTCTATGTACACCTCCTCCTCAATGACTCTATTGAGGAACACAGTCTTCACTTCCATCTGATGGATGTGACACCCCATCTGCGCTGAGAGAGCAAGAATCATCTATATGGAAGAATACCCTGCGACATGTGCAAAGGTCTTCTCATAATCGATCCCCTCTATCTGTGAGAAGCCTTAGGCAACAAATCTTGCCTTGTACTTCTCCACACTCCCATCAGCTGCCTGCTTCACTTTGTAGATCCATCTCGAACCCACCACTAATTTCCCCTCCAGTCTTGGGACAATATCCCATGCACTGTTTCTGACAATTGAATCATACTCTTCCACCATGGCATCTACCCATGCGGATCCTCCACAGCTTCCTCGAAAGAGGATGGCTCAGTCACGATACATTTTCTCACAAGAGCCATGTATCCAATGTACCGATCAAGTGACTATCTTTGTCTGTGCTGTGTTGTAGGTGGTCCTACAACCTTCTCTGCATCTTGAGCCAGCCGCACAGCTTCTGTAGTGCACTTTCACCCTTTGATGGTTGGCATTGCATGAGTGGTCTCTTCCACTCCATGAGCTTCATCTTGTGGCTGATCCACATCCTGAAGCTCATCCTTAGGAACTAATAGCTCCTCATCTACGTGCACGTGTGGCTCCCTCTCAAGCGAACACTTCATGGCTTTCTCCTCCTAAAATTTGATATCTCGTCGCACAACAGTCTTGCGACTGTCTGGAAAATACACATGATAGTTGTGGGGCATATCAGTGTACCCCACAAATATCCCAACCTCTGCGGTCTGCTCTAGCTTCTTCCTGGCATCCTTTGTCACATGCATGTAAACATGAGAACCAAAAATCCTCAAATGGGAAATATCAGGCCTCTTACCAAAATAAGCCTCCTCGGGTGTACTCATGCCAAGTATCTTATCAGGACAATGGTTCTGCACATATACTACAGTATTACATGCCTTCGCCCACAATTGAAGGGGTAGGCCCTGATCATGCAACATCGCCCATGCAACACCCATGATCGTTCTGTTCTTCCGCTAAGCAACCCCATTCTGCTGTGGGTTATGGGGAGCTATTAGCTTTCTTTGAATCCCTTCTGCACTGCAGAAGTCCTTGAACTTGCCAGAGATGAATTCACCACCATTTTCGCTCCTACGAGCCTTCACCTTCTTCCCTGATTCCTTCTCAACCAGTGCTTTGAACTCACAGAAATTTGAGTATGTCTCACTCTTCTTTTGCATGAAGAAGATCCAACACTTTTAAGAGAAATCATCAACAAGGATCACATAGTACTTGTGCTTTGCTATCGAAGCTACTGAGAAAGCTCCACACACGTCTATGTGAATTCTCTCAAGGATCATCGTGTCATGATTATCCTTCTCGTGGAAGGTGGCTTTCACAAATTTTCCCAAAGTACACCACTTGCATTGATCTGACTGTGTAAGAGTGCCTTTAGGAAGCCCAGTAGAAATCTGCTGTAGAATCTTCAAGGCTCCATGGTGAAGGTGGCCCAATCTCTGGTGCCATAGCTCGCCATCATCCCAGCTCACCAATCCTCCTACCGTGCATGCCATTGTTGCGCAGCCATCTACATGAAACTGATAAAGGTTCTTGACTCGAACCCCTATCTTCCAGGCTTCTCCAGTTGTCTTACTGCATAGGAAAGCCTTTCCCTCGCTGAAAACAACATCATATCCCTTGTCTTCTAACATCACCACAGAGATAAGATTCTTCTTCAATCCTGGAACATGCATCACTTCCTTCAATACGAAGGGTTTACCAGACTCCCTCTCAAAGGAAATGGTACCGATACCGGTCGCACTGTATCTACCATCATTTCCCATCTCGATGTGCACTCCAAGATCTTTCTCATCTAGATCAGAAAACAAATCTTGATCTCCTGTCATGTGAAAAGACACACCACTATCCAAAAGGCATATCGATCACATCACACTTGATGCCAAGCATGCGATCAACAAAAAATCCAGCTCAAACTGCGAGGCTAAGGCCTCTCCTGCTGCAAATCCATCAGTTTGCTTATTTTTCTTTTTCTACGGACAGTTTGTGGCATAATGTCCATGCTAGTGATAGTGAAAGCACTTCACCTTGGACAGGTCTTGCTTCTTGCCTTTCACACCAGAATTAGAATCTTTCTTGTTCTTCCCCTTCTTTGCTTTGGTAGTCAAGACGCAATTTCCTTCATCATATGCCTTTGATGAAGATCCGTCCCTGGTATTCCACCTGATCTCCTCTTGCACAAGATCAGACCAAAGTCTCTCCCATCCTGGCAATTTCTCTCGACCATTGACAGAGTCCTGATAGGAATGCCAACTCTTTGGAAGACCAAGGAGAGCCAAGCTCACCAATTCCTCATCATCAACAGTCACCCCCACACTTCCCAACTCATCCTGGCATTGGGTGAACTTCGTGAGATACTTGGGTATATTGTCTCCTTTCTCACACTTAATGTTTCTGAATTTATCCTTGAGCGCCAACTTCCTCTAGTCGTTGTTGCTTTGGAATAAATCTGTCAACGCTTTCCACATCAAGTATGGAGAAGCCTTTCCATACAGGCTGGATACAATGTGATCCTTCACGCCCTCCAACAGAATCCTTCGACACTTTGTTGTCTTCTTTTGCCAAGCCTCAACGTGAGCAGCATCAGTAGGCTTTGGGACCTCAGCCTCTATGAACTCCTTCAACCCATTGTCATCTAACACTGCCTCCATCCTATCTTTCCATGCAATATAATTCGAGTTGCCTTCAAGGGCATACTCCAATCGCAATCCGTTGAAAGACATTTCAATTTCGACACCAAGAAAACACTCCTACAAATTTGAATTCCACTAGCTCAAAAAACTCAACCGCTTCTGATCTAAAATTCATGAGAACAAAGTATTTCTCGTACAGAGATTGACTTTATGGGCATTTATCGGATATCTCACCTTCCAAAAGAAGGATGAATCCAGAGGCTACCTGGCCCGATTATAGACTTTGCCTGAAGAAATAAAATGTAATCACTTTCTGAATAATAGACCTGATGATCAACTTGGCTCTGATACCATGTAGGAATTTTGAATAATATAACACTTATTTACAAATATTATCCTGATTATACACTATTTTTGGAATGCATGCATAATACATAACCTCCTCTACCATTGATCATCAATTTGCGGAACTAAGAAACAATCGCATGCGCACATTGAAACATCAATCGCACATATCAACACAGTATGTAATGGGGAAAGCATACACCTGAAAACCCCGAAATATCTGTATATTATAATGATAAATAACATGTAACAATACATAGTACAATACTCCTCACAAGTACTCAGTACTATCTCCACCTGCTACACATAAACTAGCTCAGATCTGAACAAGTCACGGGTTCAAAGCTCCTCCACTGTTTGCCTGCCTCTACTGCGCAATCCAATTTGAGAATAGATCTAATTCAAGTTTGAATTCCCTTGGCTTGTACTGCAAAATCCTCATTGGCAATCTCAATCAATGATTGTGAAAATCTCATGCACAACTATAGTCACACCTGATAGTAGTCTCACCCTTTCACCCACCTCTAACACTTGTCTCCACTGAACTGTATTGCACTGAGTTAACTGATGTATTATTTAGTTGATTTATGAGTTAATAATTAGTCAATTAATTAATAATCAATTCACATCACTCATCACTAGTGTATTTGGCAGTTAGACTAAATACAACTAGTTCAACTAAGTCAAACTGAACACAACTCCATCAACTCCTCAATCAACTCCACCAAACTCAATCACTTGAGTTCTAAATAAAGTACATCATGCAATAACTCAACTAACCCATAGGAAAAGCATATTTCCTTCTGGCAGTTGCATGTGCCACATCCGTAGCTCGAACTGAAGTGCTGCAAGAGGATAAGATAATTTTTATAGTCCAAATATTATTAAGAGCTAATAATATTCGATTGTTCTATTTTTAGACTGGTAGTCTAAAAATAGACTCCACCCATATGTCTAAAAATAGAGGTCCATTTATTTTTACCAACATGACCAATCATCCATAAATAGCATCCTGCAACTCATAGACCATGATCCATATGTCTGAAAATAGACATAGTCTACAAATAGACGTTGCGCCAAAAATAGCCTCCGGGCGCACTTAGTGAAGGTGACTTCTTTTCACTAAGCTCCATCATCTTGTTGCATTTTCAACAAATATATCAATCTGTTTAAGGAGTTCTAGGATGTATTTGCCTGGAGTTATGAAGAATTAAAATCTTATGACACCAACATAATCCAACACAAAATACCTTTAAAAGAAGATCATAAACCTTTCAAATAGAAACTTAGGAGGATAAAACTAGTTCTTATGCCATCCATAGAGAAAGAGGTTAAAAGAATGTTTGATGCCCAAATAATAGCCCTGATTAGATACTCAGACTGGATTTCAAAGTTAATTACAACTAGGAAAAAGTCAGGTGAAATAAGACTTTGTGTAGATTTTAAAAACATTAAAAAGGTCTCTTTAAAAGAACACTACCCCATACCAAAAATGGATCATATATTGCAGAGGGTAGTAGGCTCATCTAGGATTTCATTTTTAGATGGATTCTCTGGGTATAACCATATCTTGGTCCAACCTGAGGACTAAGCCAAAACTGCGTTTACTACTCCTTGGGGTTCCTTCATGTATTTGAAGATGCCCTTTGGATTAATAAATGTAGGTGCCACATTTCAAAGAGCTATGGATATATCTTCTGCCAAGGAAATGCATGATTTCTTAGTAGTATACCAAGATGACATCACAAGCTTCTCTAAATCTAACAATGAACATTTAGACCACCTGAGAAGAGTATTTATCAAATGCAGGAAATTTGGTATTTCTTTAAATCCTAAAAGGACACCTTTTGGTATAGAAGAGGGAAAGCTGTTAGGACACATCATATCTAAAGATGGGATTAGGATAGACCCTGCTAGAATATAAGCCATTTTGACCATTTCCCATCCCCGAAACATTAAAGAGTTACAAGAATTTGTAGGTAAGATTAATTTTCTTAGGAGATTCATCTCAAATAGAGAAAGAATTAATTAGGGAATTAAATAACATGCTAAGAAAGGACTCAATAATTAAATGGACATTGGAGGCCAAACAATCGTTTGAAGCTATTAAGGAAGATTTAACCAAGACTCTAGTCCTATGAGTCCTGATTTTAACAAAGATTTTATTATTTTTTCTTTTGCTTCAAAACACACCATTGTAGTAGTCTTGCTGCATAAGAACAATCAAGGACATCAACAGCCAATAGAATTGTTTATTAAATTCTTAAGAGATGCCACACTCAAATACAATATCATGGAAAAATAGGCATTAGCTTTAGTTAAAGCAATCAAGGACTTTAGAGTGTACATTTTGTACTCTTACATTATTTCTTATGTTCCAAACTTTGTAGCTAAGGACATTTTACTCAAAATGGGCCTGAAGGAAAAAGAGCCAAATAGATTGCCACAATATTGGAATATGGCATAGAGATAAAACCTACTAAGCTCATCAAAGGCCAAGGTTTAGCCAAACTCATGGTTGAATCGAACTGTCACACCCTTGATATCAACTTCATTAGTGCTCTTCATGATTAGGAGGAGATGGTGACTCCACAGATCAGTGAACCTTTTACTGATTCACCTTCGTATGCATATATTATGTTTGTATTACTAAACTTACAAGCTCCTCCTGGATTGACAAGAACTAAAGCTAGATTCTTAAAAGTGAAGTTATTAAGATATTGTGTTATAGATAATGCATTGTTTTGGAAAGACAATAGTGGTATTCTTTTAACTTGTTTATTGAAAGATGAAGCTGACAAAATTTTAAAAGAGTTTCATGCAGGGGATTGTGCAGGACACTTGTACTGGAAGAGTACTGCTGACAAGATTCTAAGTGTTATAGACATTTTTGTGCCCTACAACTCCAAGCATGAAATGTCCATAAACCAAGGGCTCCTAAGTCCCTAAAAGTGTTGTTCTAACCCCTAAAGGAACAAGGTCAACAGATTACAGCTTCTCCCAGAAGTTCTCCACCAGAAACTGCTCAGAATTGGTCAAAACAGGATCATTTCAGCTGCTGCACTGGCTAGGTGCGTTGCATTGCACCTAAATACACTGTGAGGGTGCGTTGCATTTCAAAAGTCCCTTCTGTGGGGTGCGATGGGCGATAAATGACAAATGGCAGTGTCATTCCGCGAGGTGGAGAGACAATGGAAGCTTCCAGAATCTTCTCCTGTGACACTTGCCTCACTGAATTCGACCAAGGATGAGTAAGAGGCCTTCAGTCTCCAAGTGGAAGCAAGAACTGACAGAGAGAAGACACTAGTCAAATCACAAGCTGACTCATCCTCCTTACAGATATCTATATATGGATCCCTCGTCCCAGAGATCCAGAGGCTGGAATTTTGCATATTGTAAGGAATTGTTGTTGGTTTCTAAAGACAAACATCAGATTGTTGGGTGGTTTATGCTTTGTTTGAGGTGAAGAGGGGCTTCATTGCTGGGAGGTTGATGCTGGGTCGGAACCACTGGTTGTAACTCCTCCTGGATCTTTTCTTATTTATCAATAAAAACTATTTGAGTTTTCCTCCATGCTTTTGTATCATTGATGCCTGTTACATTTCGTATGGTTAACTTAAATCTGATCCTAAGTTGTTTATGAATATAGATCTATGTCATTTTATAGTGCTCTTCTTCTGTGATCTTACAGGTACTTTGTGAAGCTGGGCAAGCAAGAGAGCAGGTAGCTGGAGACTATCAAAGAAGAGAAGGATTGGACCAAAGGATTAGCACAAGACACAGGTTGGTTCTTTCTATTCTTCTCTATCTATAATTCATAAAGGAAATACAAAAGTAGTTTTTCTCTGTTTGTTTCTAAGGCAACTGTCACACCTTAGTGGGATAGAGCAGTTCTAAATAGACACTTTTCCCGGTAACAAAATGGCGACTCCGCTGGGGAATGTCTAATTAGTTTGTTTGTGTATCATTCTTTGTTGTTTGTTTCATAAACTTATAAGTAGCTTTCAAACTGCATTTGCCATAACAAATGCAAAGTAGATAACTGCTGCTTCAATCCATTCACTGGATCTGTTTATGATTTAAACAACTGATTCACAAACTATCTTATTGCCCTTGTGATAGCTCTTAGACCCTCCTTAGATCTATCCCTGATTGTTGCATTACTGATTGCTTTTTACTCGGCCAAAAACCAAGGACTAAACTGCAAACTGTGACCCAAAACCCGGACAGAGTCTCGTTTCTGGCCCAACGCAAGTACTGTTAAGAGATTCTGAATTTCAGCCCACTTCCCAAAGGGGCAACCTGCGCTGCATTTCAGATTCTCTGTGTTACAGGTGTGCTGATCAGACTAGCTCTGTGCAGCTGTGGTTCTTGTGCTTCATTCTTTCCAGTTCTATCCCTGGATTTTGCTGCCTGTGATCAGTATATGTCTGTTTGAAACCTCTTTTCCTTGTTGTTATTCCGCCTCCTTTGTACAAAAGAACTGTAGATGTTTTTCTGTGTTTGTTGAGTCGTTTACAGTTTTCCATTGCAAAAGTAAAATAGTCGTACTGTCGTCCTTTGCTTTGGATCTGTCGCAAGTGTCGATTTCGATCATAGGAGAAAGTTTGATTGTTGTTGATGGTCGATTATACTGTTACTATTTCCTTTGGTCTGGATTTGTGATTTTCTAGTGTCAAGAACAAGTGTTCATTTCAAAATCGTAAGGTGTCGTAATCATCTCTGTTTTTTATTTCGGAAAAAGAGCTTGTTTATATTTGTCGCTTGAAAAGAAATTCAGATTTGTACATCAACTTTCTTTTTAGCATCAATACTAAGAAAGTCGAAAACAAATACATGCATGTGCATTTGCATATAGACAGTCTGTTTGGCTTGATTTAGGAAAGTGCATTTACAGTGTGCTCTTTGCTCTTTGTGAAAAGATTGTGTCTTTCTTTTCCCTTTGTAGCTAGGATTTTCATTACACAAAAGAGATAAAAGTTTGTTTATCATCTTTAGATTGCATTTTAGGAATTACATCTACGTCTTGTGGTGAACCCAAAAGGAAAACTTCATAATCAAGATCAACTTAAAATAAATTCAATGAATCTAACAACGCTTTGGAACTTAACGCACAACATTTAGAGGTCTAGGCTAGAGACGTATTCTGGCGTCGTAAAGCCTGGTAACTGTTGTCCTCACTGATGGTTGGGTGATTCCTCCACTTTGAGACGATAAGTGCCAGTACGGACTTGTGCTCCCACGTACCGTCAAGTATATTTTGGGAGACCCCTATAGGCTTAAATCCTTTATCCATAGGAAGCCGTGTATGCCGCCCTATCGATCGCAATGCACTGAACATAGCATTCGGGAAGATTGACTATCGTACCGTAAAAATTATTCTGTAGTTTTGCGATTGGTTTGGTACTCCCTCTACCTAGACTTCCAGAGTAGTCCCTTTCGTTCCTTTTCAGACTCCTTAACGGAAAAGGTCCATATGAGCACTTGTCACTTCAGGCTCATTAAAAATCGAAGGAGACTAGAGTCATCTTTTGTTTTTTCTCGACTCTTAAAAACTAAAAAAACAAGTTGTGTCAAAGCGTATAAAAATTTATTTTAAACGGAATATTCATTACCCCTTTCCTACATTGATCTTGGGTTGAGAAAATGGAGTCAACCAACCAAGGAATTCCCCTTGGAGGAAATCCTAGTCCCTTCTCCTCTTGGGGAGATGTTGGTGCACCACATATGGCCACATTGTCGCTTCCAGGACTGACAATTGGTTTTCCTATATGGCTCTTCTCAACCTCTGTCGTTCAGAACACCACTATTCCTGAACAATCAAATCAGCAATTAGACGAGTCCAGAGTTGCCCACCAGCCTTCTACTTACTCTAATTCTTCCTCTCCTCCTTCCTCTTCGCTTGATGGGGCTGGTAAAGCCAAAAGTCAAGTTCCTAAGGAGAAGAAGGAAAAGAAAAAGAAAGAGAAGAAGAAGAAGGAGCCAAAAGCGAATGGGGGCAAACGAGTGTCGTCTAGCGAAAATCCACACACTGCACCGACCAGGCCTAAATCACCATGTGTCATTTGCAAAGGAGACCACTTTCACAGAGATTGTCCTTGCATCTCTCAGATCTTAAGGGACTGGTCTCCTCGTTTGCACAACCCAGTGTCGTCAACCTCTGATGATCATATTGAAAACACACCGTCAACTAGTGAAAGTGAAGTCCTAGGACAAAAAGGGAAATGTAGATTTCCTTGTAAACTGTGCGAGGGCGATCATGCCGTCCACCGTTGTCCCTTCTTAGATGAAGCTAAAAGAGTTTTGGATGGTCGTCGGGTTTCACCGTTACGACTTCCTCCTGGATATAAAAAACTCTTGCCGAGTCTGTCACTAGTTGAAAATCTGGCTGACCCGCTCAGGTTGTCGGCCGAAGCATCTATCATTGAAGATGAACCATTTGAATCCACAACAGATGAAAGTCAAAAGGTTGAGGCGGCAGTTGACCCGGTCTTGCCTTTAGAGGTTCCATCTTCAGATGATACAATCACTGAAGAGAACAAGGATTACACCATCCAAATTCTTTTCATAAGCACAAACTCCAACGAACATGGGGACAATTTACCCGTTCCTTTACTGCAGGAAGGAAGTTCGTAAGATTCGTACCCGGCCGTCTATTCGGTCCCACCTCCAAGCAACCTAGTTGTCTCCTTCGGCTGGAATCAACTAGGCAGACCCCGTTTACCAGCTAGTGTACCATTCCGAATTATTGTTCAAATATATAGAATGGTTTGCCATCGCTTTTGCCTAAGATGAGAAATCTGACAGGCTTTGATAAAGGAACCAGTCGACCGTTAGGGATCCTTCTTGATGTGCCCATAACATTGAGAGGGAAAACAGTTCACATGAACGTAATGGTAGTTCAAGGACCCCTGGATTACAATCTACTCCTTGGACGAGACTATATTTATTGCATGGGAGCAATTGTCTCCTCACTCTTTAGAGTAATGTGTTTTCCGCACGAAGGAAGAGTGGTCAAGCTCGTGGACTAGCTTTCATTTCCCGGATCATACAGAGCAAATAGTCATATACCATCCCTGAATGGTCTTTTCACGCAAGAAATGTCTCAATTTCCAGTCTGTCCTCCCGATGAACGCGAGTGATTTGGAGGGATATGACTGAAACCTAGGGGGCATGCACCCTGGTCTGCTTCGGCAGGAAAACTTTGGGTATAGGATAGGTTTCCGCGAGAGAATATGACCTCTGTACACCCGTCCGTGATTGGAAGAGGGAGTTGGACTGGAACAATATTCTCTTGTCAAAGTTATGTGAGTTGGAAAGCACCGCAACTCACCTTTGTTTATCTCGGTAGACATCACCGAAGAAGTGTTTTATTTGCGCTGTGAATAGAACAATCTTTGGGTAACCTGTAAGAGGTGAGCCTCTCTCGGTAAAACAAATGTTTTAACGGACTAAAGAAGGGGTAACCTTGAAACTCTGTTTTATACCTGGGGGCATGCAAACCTTTTGGAATGCAAGCGAAGAGTGACTATTTATTTTTTTAAATTTTTAGGACCTCTAACCCTTTAAACCCGTAGGATTGGTCGTTTCCTAACTTGCATAAAGAAAGGATGTGGGGCGAAACTCTAAAATTTGCCATTTTTATATGAGACATTCTTATCATACGACTGGATTAATCGAGCAGTTTTAGCACATAGTTCAAGCTCGTTAAAAAATAAACATAAGACATGAGCAAATGTTTCCACCCGCATTTAAGCTAATTAAAAAATGTACTATTCCCCGGTAAATAACCATCATGAATGTAGTACTTCAACCATTAAAGCCTTGGTTGTGTTTGCACTATCAACTCCACTTTTCATTGGAGGAACAGCTGCGAAGAGTGATTTCACTAGCCATCGTTGTGACACTGCCGTGATTGGAAAATTCCAAACCTTACCTGGAATCAGCTGCTACCCATTTTATCACTCTTTCCTCAAAAGACAAGTCTCCTTTAAGCTCTTTTCAACTGACTCGTAAAATATGAAAAGATTGCCGAGTCCTTGGCCTTTCCAGCTCGTTAAAGGGACAGGAAGTGCTATCCCTCCTCTAGATTTTAATCTTTTTGGACCTGAGGGATTATTACACAAAAAGATCGAGCGCTTGTTTTGTTCGGCTCGTTAAAACTATCGAAAATTCATCTCTTCTGTATTGTTTTATACATTTTCAGACTTAAGGGATTAGATGACGAAAAAGGAATTTTGGAGTTACCTTTATGTCCCTTTTCATACTCTCTAAAAATGAAAAGGAACGAGTTATCATTTTCGTTAAAATCGTTAAAAATATTAATAGCGACAAACGTGTCTATAGACGAGAACGAGTTTCACTATCGCTAGGCTCGTTAAAACATAGCGATGGGTTTGTCGGAAGGGAAAATTATAGAACAAGCATATGTTATCCTCCTCAAGCTTGACAAAAATAAAGAGGCACTGGTCAGCAATGACTGGGGAAAAATTGGGAAGAAAACTCAAAGAAACTTTGTTGGTAGCAAGTCGCTCTTGAACATGACACTTCCACTCCGTGTCCGAGTCGGGTTGGGTTGTTTCATTCACCGGTCACATCTGCCTGGTCACGCCATACCATCAACATTTGGGGTTAATGCTACCAAGCCATCACATCAGTGTCGCCGATATGTTCAAGAGAAGTCATCCAGAGAAGTCGCTTGTGTCTCACCCACTACCATACATTATGCTCCATTCTTTCATGACCGCCGCCCTGAACCTTATATCACCAGATCGTTTTCACCTCCATCAAAATAATTTGCTCCGTTCCGTGTCATTGATGTGGGATTCATTAAGGCCCTATGGTGACAGATCACTTCTTCTCGACATCAGCTCATTATCCAAGAAGTTGATCTAGGAACACCCCATTCAGTACTTTGAAGCTTGCATGCCTCAATGGCAAGTTTCTCACTTTCGGCGACAGGTTTACATCAATGGCCTTCGACCGAAAGATTTTGTGTGGTGTTTGACGCCAAGTCCTTTATCCACACCACGTGAATTGTACTGCAGTACCTTGAGGATCATTATCATTATCAGTGATTCCTCTCGCATTTGTTAACAGTTTACATCATTGACTGGTAATCAAGCAATGTCTTTCCATGTTCGACTTCAGAACATTTCTCACATGGATCGACTTGTACTTCGAGTGAAGATCAGACGAGATTGAAGACCCCGGATCTAGTTTCATCCATCCGGGCTGCGATATATTCAGGGAAATACAGAAATTAAATGTACAGCATTGCAGCACAGATAATCATCCTACCACAAGGATGATGGCTCTATCAGAATCATCAGTCTACGCTTAGACTATTGTCTGTCCTATGTACATGGAAATGAATTTATAAAGCTGAGCATGGGAATGCCCGCCTCATCTAGATCATGAAAACAGTATGAAGATAATGTATTGTATTGTATCTTATTACAGGTCTCCTCCCAGCATTGAAAGAACTTCAGATCCTCATAATAAATCATTTCACCCGATGCCAAAAGGTTAACGGCCTCATACTTTAGGGGGCAACTATTACAGACATTTTTGTGCCCTACAACTCCAAGCATGAAATTTCCATAAACCAAGGGCTCCTAAGTCCCTAAAAGTTTTGTTCTAACCCCTAAAGGAACAAGGTCAACAGATTACAGCTTCTCCCAGAAGTTCTCCACCAGAAACTGCTCAGAATTGGTCAAAACAGGATCATTTCAGCTGCTCCACTGGCTAGGTGCATTTCATTGCACCTAAATACACTGTGAGGGTGCGTTGCATTTCAAAATTCCCTTCTGTGGGGTGTGATGGGCGAGAAATGACAAATGGCAGTGTCATTCCGCGAGGTGGAGAGACAATGGAAGCTTCCAGAATCTTCTCCTGTGACACTTGCCTCACTGAATTCGACCAAGGATGAGTAAGAGGCCTTCAGTCTCCAAGTGGAAGCAAGAACTGATAGAGAGAAGACACCAATCAAATCACAAGCTGACTCATCCTCCTTACAGATATCTATATATGGATCCCTCACCCCAGAGATCCAGAGGCTGGAATTTTGCATATTGTAAGGAATTGTTGTTGGTTTCTAGAGACAAACATCAGATTGTTGGGTGATTTATGCTTTGTTTGAGGTGAAGAGGGGCTTCTTTGCTGGGAGGTTGATGCTGGGTCGGAACCACTGGTTGTAACTCCTCCTGGATCTTTTCTTGTTTATCAATAAAAACTATTTGAGTTTTCCTCCATGCTTTTGTATCATTGATACCTGTTACATTTCGTATGGTTAACTTAAATCTGATCCTAAGTTGTTTATGAATATAGATCTATGTCTTTTTATAGTGCTCTTCTTCTGTGATCTTACAGGTACTTTGTGAAGCTGGGCAAGCAAGAGAGCAGGTAGCTGGAGACTATCAAAGAAGAGAAGGATTGGATCAAAGGATTAGCGCAAGACACAGGTTGGTTCTTTCTATTCTTCTCTATCTATAATTCATAAAGGAAATACAAAAGTAGTTTTTCTCTGTTTGTTTCTAAGGCAACTGTCACACCTTAGTGGGATAGAGCAGTTCTAAATAGACACTTTTCCCGGTAACACTAAGGGCTGGTTTCTATTGGCCTAATTTGTTTGCAGATGTTAAAAAACATGTGTCGTCCTGTCATAAATGCCAGATTTTTGAGGGAAAGAGAAAACTTTTACCCTTGCCTCTTAAACCAATTTCCACTTAGATGCCTTTTCAACAATGGGGTTTAGACTTTAGAGAAATACACCCAACCTCCTCAGCTCAACATGACCGGATTCTGACAGCCATAAACTATTTTACCAAATGGATAGAATCCATACCTTCTAGGCAAGCCACAGACACTGTCATAGTCACCTTCCTAGAGAGTAATATCTTGTCAAGATTTGGATGTTCCTAGAAGCTCATTACTGATAATGCAGTGGCCCTTAAATCCAAAAGAATGATAGATTTATGTAACAAATACCACATCACACTTGCCCATTCCACAACCTATTACCCTCAAGGTAATGGACTAGAAGAGTCATCCAACAAAAGGCTGGTCAATATTATTAAAAAATTATTGGAAGATGACAAGAAAACTGGGAATAAGAAGTTAGTAAATTCATTATGGGCGGATAGACTGACTACTAAGAAGTCCATTGGAGCATCACCCTATCAGCTGGTTTATGGGATGGATGCAGTTTTCCCATCATCCTTGGGAGTGCTAGTCATGAAGATCCTCCAGGAATTACAGGTGGAACCAAATGATATTCAGCGAAGAATAAATCAAACCATACACTTGCAGCAGATGAGAGAAGGTATATGTGAAATCACAGGTAATCCAGGAAAAGGTCAAGAAAGTCTTTGATAGAAAGACTAAAATAGATGATTTTCACATAGGAGGAAAAGTTCTTAAGTGGGATTCAAGGAGAGAAGACAAAGGCAAGCATGGAAAATTTGATTTTCTGTGGTAGCGGCCTTATGTCATTTATGGCTATAGAGGAAATAATGCCTTTTTCTTGAAAAACATAGATGGATCAGATCCACCAGGAGGACTTGTTAGTGGTAGGATGCTGAAGCATTATTTTTCCACTGACTCACAATAGTTCACTTTACATTACATCATTGTACACAACATTGCATAGTGTAGATTGGATTGGATGGTGATCCTTTGAAGTTGAAGCCCGGAGAGAAGGCCCTCAGCTTTGAAGGATTTACCGTCATAAGTATCAATAAAGCAGAAACCATAGAAGCACAGTTCACAAGGTAACTACAATCACAATTCAAAGTCTATTGATCTTCATAGTTCTTGACATTTCACCAAAACATGCCATCCCCATGTGGAGACACTGTTAGAGACCTATAGTGATAGGATTCATAATTTTGAATTGGTTGAGGTTAACTCTTGTAATATTGTACTTACCTTTCCTTTATGCAAATGTTTTCCATATTAAAATTAAAAAATGTAAACAGGGAATGTCCTAAAAGAAATATCAAAGGACAAGAAAAAATAAAAGAAAGATCAAAAAATACAAAAAAATAGATCATGAAAGTGTGCAAGTCCAAGTGCCACTACTTTTTACTTTACTTTCTTAAATAATGGTTGTCTATAGCTTGTCATAGATTCCACAACCCATGATAGTCAAACAACTTAATCTTGACTACTTCATGCTTCGAATTTTATGTTTATAGTTAGGGAATAAAATCTGACCAAGCAATTTAATCTTAGCAGATCAGCAGATAGGTAGACAAATAAAAATGAGCTCAATAGTTTAATATGAGCCATTGGAAGAAATAAGGTTAGATTTAGATAGTTTTATTCGAATGAAAAATAATGTAATAAAGGGTTTTCCAGCTCAAGTGCACCCATGGAAAGGAAGAAAAAATGTTAGGTTAAGAAAGGGTAAGTAGAAGAAAACTTGCAGAATGGACCAAGTGGTCAAAATACTAAGCACATTTTACATGCTCAAATGATAATGTGCAGGTACATTCATCAAAGTACAAATCTAAGTAAATATGAGTTTAACTAACTCCCCCTCCTTTCACAATCTTCTCCCTCTCATGCTTATTAATTTTCCCATCATCCCTTAAAATACCCCTTTTCGCCTACATTTTTACCCTTACTTCATTATCCCATATTTTCCCCTAGCAATTCCCTTTAAAATCCCTTCCCCCTTGCTAAAATCATCATTATGTTCCATAATTCCCTTTTCCTAGGGAAAAAACACTTTTCCCCATTTGTGAAAAGTTATTTTCCCCTTCTCTAATAAAAAAATTCATAAGTCAACTTATCCTAAGTTGAAAACCCTTTTGCCTTGCAAAAACCCGCTCGATGGATCATTTAAGTTAATATGTGGTTTAAAATGTTAATTAAATAGCCTTAACTATATTTGATTAGGCAGGCCCCTCCTTAATCATTCCCCCAATCCCCTCCACACATATTTCGAGCATGACCACCATCCAATCAACACCAATCTCATCTAATGGTTATTTCTCCATTTGACTCACATTCCACTTTCGAGCTTTAACGGCTCGATAGCACCTGAAATGGGCGGTTTTACGTAGACCTAATTTAGTGACGTGTCACCATCACATCATTTCGTATCCCCTCCTAATTTTACCACCCTGTCCCCAAAAGTGGTGCGAAGAAGGGAAAAACCACCCTCTCGATACCAGTCACTGTTCATGACCATTTTTCCTGCTTTTCTTAGTTCTCACCCAATAAAGCCCCGCAAACACCATTTTTACTATTTTCAACCATCTTCACATTGAAAACCTGAGCTTTCTTGCACACCTGAAATATACAATTGCCAATCGACTACCAGTCGCCATCTTGCCTCCAGCACTCGTCCAAAGACAACACATGTTGTCTACGACCTAAAACCTCGACCAAATTCACAACACCAACCTTCGGTTTTAGGTATTCTACAAAATACACCACATTTTGCCATTTTTGATATAAAATTTAAACTAATTCAAATATTTAATAAATTAAATTAAGCTTTCTACCCCTTAATTAATTGATTTGCAATGAGACCCTTAAAAAACCCTGTAAAACCCAGACCACTGGTTGAACCCTCCAAAGTCAATTTATGATTTTTAGCTCTGTTTCCACACAATGTCAGCCCACATTTTCTTGAATGTTAAGCCTGTTTCAACCCCCCACCTTGACCAAGATCACCTACCTTTGGCTGATAGGGGTTTTCAAATCAAATATACATCCTCTGCGTGTGAAAGAATGAAGCTCCACTTCTGGAGAAAAGATAGGCTTTTAAATCATGCTAATGACATTCACCTCTGGGAGTCAAATCTACCCCTCTACTCATTCCGAGAAGTCAACAGTCTCCCAAACATTATCCACTATTGTTAGACCTATTACATTCTGAGCCAAAGGATTGTAGTAGCCCCCAATCAACAATTTCTCTTCACTATCACTAAATAATCCATGAATCAGATGTTACAGGTCTGGCTTGACCCTAATTTAGCTCCTTTGTCCATTGGAGGACTTCTAGAATTGTACAATTCTATTGATGAGGACAAAGCTAAGAAAGTGTTCAAGAATTTCATAGTTGCAAAAGAGCATACACCAAGTTCTACTCCTCCATACATAGCCCCCATATTTTCACAAACTGCTAGGCATATTATCACCACGGTATCTTCCATCCTTGGATACAGGACATATGAACATGTAGATGAAGTCACCTTTTCATTCCTGTCCCCTTTTACCCTTGGTAAACCTCCTACCATCAAGTTTGATTATGCTAAGTTCATTGCAGACAAAATGCATGAACAACTCATAAGATTGCCCACTGAAAGAGCGTTTAAATTCTTCATAGTATTGTATTATTTTTTCTGGTACTACCAAACTGATAAATTCCCCATGAAGATCATAAAAAGTTAGAGTAAAGGAAAGGATAGGTTTTTGCTCTATTGGACAGCTATTGTCTAGAGATATTCCATTGTCTCTGATTATAAGGACTACATAAATTCCTTTGTCCACCCAGTGATGAAAATGCTGACTAGGACTGTGCAACCTAGGATTAGTCCTCACATCAAGAAAGCACTTCAGCTGGCTAAAAACAATAAGTTAGGAGACTGGTACTTGTACCGGAATCACACAGAAATCAGAGTCTATGGCTGCCACCTGGCTCCATGTAAATTTCCAAAGTATCTTCCCTTAAGAACTTTTGCCTTGGAATATTTAAGGCAAATCATCAACTTAGATGATGTCCACTTCGTGGCTGCAAAGAAGAAGACCCAATTCAGAGTCAAAAGTGGACTAGGCCCCTTTATTTGTAATAATAGACAAGTTGGACCAGAGGCAAATAGTATGTTACAGGAGTTGAAATTTACCAAGAGTTTTATGTGGCTGTATGAGCCTCATGGAGTAATAAGAAAAATGAGAACCAAGGTTAAACTACCTCCTTATGCACATTATTCAATACCTGAAATTGAAAGATATGTGAACCAAACTGAATGGTTAGAAAACACTTTGTAGATAAAGATAGCACAATTATTGATGTTGAAAATGCTCTGTATGATATTGAGCAATAGATTGACCTAAGTGAGTTCTTGCAGGTCCCAGATCAAGGTCAAAATATGGATTCTCCCTCTACATTGAAAACACCTCTGAATAAGGATAAAAACCTTAAAAAAAGAGAAGAGACTTCTAGTTCCCAGATGGAAATAGTGGATGAGCAAGCAGACCTAAGAAAAAGGAGAAAACTAAATCATGTTTCTAAACAGGAGGAACACAATGAAGCAAAAAGGGCAGAGCTAGAAATAAAGTCAGAACCAATGCCAAAGACAGTGCCAGACACAGTAGGTCAGAAAGGAAAAGAGGCAACCAATGAACCCACAATTCTAGCACTCAGTTGTTAGAGAGACAACAGTCAGCAGAAGTTTCTTCCTATGTCAAACTAGTTGACAAAGAGAGAACCATCAAAGATATATATATGGAGATAAAATTAAGAAATGAAAAATTGAAAGATGAGACATGTGCTCAGTATTTCAAGCATTCAGCTCCTAACTAGAGCATACTAATGTATTCATTTGATATTGAGGAAGGAAAGATGCAAATGTCATATATGCATCCAACAGTGCAATAACCCAAATCTGCAACATATTATAAGAAGGACACCTCTGAAGTGTTGGAAAAGGACATCCATCCCATGGACCAAATAGAGTTTCACAAAGAAGATGGAGAAATGATATACTCCACCTTGAATGGTAAGGATATGGATGCATACAGGTTACAAGAGTCCTTAAGTAATATAATTGCACAGATGAAGCTAGAAAAGGCCTCCTCCTAGGCCAAGGATAACATGATTAAATTCTTAGAAGACCTGGTCATAGAAATGGGCCATGATCCTACGGATATTAAGGGAGCAACATAATTGATCAAAAAGAAAAATGAAGATATAGCAGCTTTGAAGAAATAGTTAAAACTCCCTGATTCACACAGACCACCTAGGTGTTAGAATGCCAAAATGTCCATGAGGAAATGCTTGACTTGGTGTTACTATTGAACACCTAGCTGAAAGAAATGGAGAAAGAAATGGACAAGTTGACCAAGCAAGCCAGCCTCTAGGAAGCTACAGCCACTGTCATCCCAACAGTCACCACAGTAGTACCATCTACATTGGCTGAAACATTAGCTCCTATAGCTCCATTGTCCACTGCATTGCCTACAACAACACCATCTACTTCAGCAACAGGGTCAACTGCAACAGATTCTATAGGTGAAGAAGCTAATAAGTTGGCTAAGACAATGGAAGAGATGTCCCTCAAAGCTATTGAAATCAGGAAACTCGAAGAGAAAGTAAATAGTGTGGAGATAGATTGGAAGCTTGCTCAAATTATGAAAGAAGAGGAACAACAAAAGGTAGCAAGATTAATAGAGAGGATAAAGAAAGTAGAGAGAGAAATGAATCTAGGTGAGCCATTGGGACAAGCAAAAGAAAAGCTTTGGACCAATATCATTAACTCTATCAATGATATTTGGCCATCCATTCAAGTAATTTTTTAGCAGATTGACATGGTTAAAGAGGCCACAAAGGCCATTCAAAGAGTCAGAACAGAGCTGGAAGGGATGCCAGAAGAGGCAACTAGGATCATTTACTTTTTGAAATCAAAAAACAAATATGAACATGAAGAATTGAATATTAATGATAGATCAGGGACAATCCTAGATGTAAAGAGAGTCCTTACTAAAAGGAATTTCATGCACAACTTAGAAGACAAGTATCAGACCATGCAGCTTTCCATAGATAGAGTTAAGTTCAACTTTGATACTTTGATACAGAAAGGTTTACCAAGTCCTTTGGTAATTAATGATAAATTGATGACACAAAAGGACTACAACAGAAAACTCAAAGAAATGGCCAAAACTCAAGTCAACAATGAAACAATCCACAAGGGATGCCCTCTGGTAAAGTCCTTTACCAAGCTTTGGAGAAATTGTTTTACCTCCAACATGACGTAAAAAACCTATTTGTAAATGGGCAACTATCCCAGTCAAAGAGTATCAGAGTCAAAGAGTATCAGTGAAAGAAGATAAGTTGAAGAGTATCAAATGACAGCTAAAATATCAATCAGCTAAATGTCAAACGGAATCAGATATAATATTGCCATAAAGAAATCAATTAGAAAGGTGGCATTACCTTTTTAAAATTAGATATTTTTTCCCAAAAATAAATCCCAAGTCAGTTTGGGATATTTTGTAAATAATTTTGTATAAATACTTCATAATTTGAAGTATGTAGGGTAGATTTTACTAGACATTTCTATAGAATTTTTGTTGAGAAGACCGAGAGAGTTATTGTATCATTTGTTGAGCTAGCAATCTATATTGATAAATAAAGATCATATATTTCCAAGGATTCATGTTATGAGCGAACTTCAGAGAAGTATTCTCGTGTGTTATTGTTATTTTTCTCAAGTTATTCATAATATTTATAATGTTTTTGAATCTAAATGCTATAACTGGAATAATACTTCAGAACTTGTTTAATTACACTCCATCTTAACAGTTATACATTTCAATGTTTTCTTCTGATATCTAAGTTAAGTAATTCTTAATTGCTGCTTGGTTTAGATTGATTTCATGAATATCCAGGTTAAACGATTCTTAATTTCCCTTTGATCACGATTACCCCTTCATTCCTCATTCATTATCTGGGTCTGAGAACTCTTAATTTCTCTCTCACCCCGAGTGGAACCCTTTCACCACTTTGTCTCAAAGATCTGGAAAACACTCTGCTATCTTGCCCTTTGAACATTCCCTTTAGTTAGTTAATCCAATTTTGCTTCCTTATCATTTGATACTGTAGCCCAATGGTCTAAAAGACATCATTCTATCCATATGTTTAAGTAATCCCACCACCCAATCTCAAATACAAATCAAAAACCCCTAGAACAATCATAACTAGCCTAAAATCAAAACATACAAAGTTAAATCATACAGAGAGAGCCCTCTCTGAGCATCAGGAAGGCTAGGTCCTAATTTCCAAAAGTGGTTTGTGGTTACCTTTGGTTTTTATTTCTTTTTACTTCAAAAGAATTATCAGAGTGATAAAAGTGACCATGGCTGAAATCTTGGTCTCATCACCAGAATCCGATCAAAGATCATGTTGTGTGGTAGCGATCGTCTTTTGTTTCCCCTTATTGTTTGGCTTCTTAGGCTTTAGTTTGGGATGTAATTTCCAATAGTGGGTTTCATCATGCCTTGCTTTTGAACAATGTTTTCGTACAATTTTTTTCCCTTCTTTCGTTATAGTTGAATTCTTATTTCCTTTCCATTTTCCACCCTTATCTTTCTCCTTACCCTTGAATGGATTCTTTTTGCTACCCTCTTCCTGAATGTTCTTTCCTCTCGCTTCAAGGTGCATGGATTGTACACATACTTCATATAAATTGATCGGATTAAGCATAAGGATAGTGTGTTTTAAGTAGGAATGTAAACCCTTAATATATTTCAAGAGAGTATCTTGGGAATTCAAGCTTACTCCTAGCAACAAATCCCTTTTCCTAAACTCCTGGCTATAGTCTTGAACTGTTTGGCCCTTGAGTTGCCTAAATGTTTTCCAAATCATAATGGTTGTTTTCATGTAGGCTAAATTCTAAAACTGTCTTTTAATTGAAGAAACAAATTCAACTGAAGAAATGGATATATTACCATCAACTCACATTTCCTCTTGAGTCTTTTCTTCCCACCAAACTAGTGCTGCTCCTTCTAGCCTTAATGAAGCCAACTTGATCTCTATGTCATCTGGTTGAAGGTTCTGAATTCTGTAATTAAACTCCAATTGTTGAATCCAATTATCTAACTTCTCTGCATTTACTTCACCATTGTACATGGGAAGTTCAAACTTAATGTTCAATTTGAGTAAGGGAGTTTTTCCTTTTGGGGTTTTTGAATGACTATGAACAGTTTTTGTGGTGGAAGTGGAATATAATGCTATTTGTGATGATGAGGATGATGAAGATGATGAGGAAGATGATGAAGATGGAGGATATGGAGGAGTATTTCCTCCATTACGATTTGAATCCTTCATTTCATCCTTTTAATCTTTTGAGCTTCCCTCTCCAAGTGGGGACTTAGAACTCTCTCCATCCATTCTAGTATTCCTCTCTTCATAGATGGCTCTAACCATGTCACTTAGGTGATATAAATATTTCTTGAATGCTTCCTCTTTTGAAAGACCTTCAATCTCTTATGCTCCAAGCATGACGACTTTGGATTCAAGATCACCTTCTGGTACTGCTTGTACCTCCTCAATCTCAATTGAGGGTAAAACTTGAGGTGCTTTAAGTGTAGCTAGTGCTAGAAATAATACTGAGAGTGGGGTGAATCAGTATTATCAGATCTATAATTTTATTTCCCAAACAAATTTATATACGCTACTTCAGCTAAGTGAACTAGCGTGTAGACACGACTGTACTTAAAGAAACTAGTGTATATGTAGAGAACTTTTGATTTAGACAATTTATCATGTATTGAGATTTAACTAGTATATCAAAGATTTATTAGACAATGTAGTAAAAGTAGAATAAAGCATCACACATAAGAAACACACATGAATGCCAAGATATAAGGTGGAAACCCAATGTGGGTAAAAACCACCTGTTGTTGTCATCTTTGTCTTCTTTTAATAATAAGAAAATCTATTTACAATATTGTTCTTTTGTAGACTCATACCAGTATGTAGGCACCCACTTGCAGAAGGCTAAAACCTTCTCTCATTCTCCAGCTACTACTGGAAGGGAGCTACAACCCCCTAGTCTTTGTACTAGCCAATATGTTTACTAGTACATAGGTGCCAACCTACAGAAGGATACGACCTTCTTTCTTCCTCCAGGGACCACATTTCATAATTTTTCATACTCGATGCTCTTGGTACACAACAATACACATGAAGGCCTTGTTTCATCCAATTTTCATACTAGACCCATCAACAACATTTAAACTCAGAAAATCATAATTGAAATACAACCGTCAAATACATCTGCATCAACCAATCACTGAAACTAAATCATCACTTTCTGAATCAACCATAAATGAATAAATCAATCACTGACCACCGATCATCACTGAAGAAAATCACAATCAATCAATCTGATCATTTAGAACACTGTTATCAGAATACAGTCATCAGAACAGAACCCAAAAGTCTGCAACAGTAAACAAAGACTACCGAAACTTTAAACATCATGCTTCATAAGGTATACGCTACTTCCATGTGTCGAGCCAACGTGTATATGCACTTTTACCAAAAGGAACCAGCGTACAGATCTGCAAATTCAAATTTATGATGTATACGCTACTTTGATATTATGAACCAGCATGCATATGCTCTTTTACTAAAGCAAACCTACATACAGATCTGTAAATGCTAACTTAAGAACATCACAACTATTCCAGACTTCAGTCATACCCATATCATCACATTTACAGAATAAAACACGTCAGTATTTAGATCTATACTATTCATGATCGAACCACATAATGAGAATACTTTTAAGCCTTTATGTTCTCGGTCCATCGACCTTCATTAGCCATCTACGTGCCTCCTTAGATCAGATCAAGCAAACCATCAGAATCTCATTAACCTGCATATATGATCCAACACCTCATAAGATTTTCAAAGTACTTGCACACTTTGGCGTAATGATCTTCTCCTCCTTATATAGTTTTAGGCCTTTCTCAATACCATGGACCAAAACTACTTAGGACCAATAACTTGGACGAAATACATCGGACCATATACCTTGGGTCAAATACGTTGGACCAAGAAATACCTTGGACCAAAAACTTTGTTTTTCCAAGATATACGTGCTTTTCCTTCTGTTAAAGTGTGTGTGTACATATATGCTCGTTTTGTTTAGTAAACCTGTGTGTATACGCAGCTTGGAAAAATTGAACTTGCATGTACTTCTCTTTCTTCATTCTTTGTAGTCTAATCTATAATTCTTTGACTTGTTTCACTATGAGATTTCATCTGAGTGAGTTGCCATCAAGGACAACACCTGTATCATAATTCCAACAATCTCCCCCTTTGGACTTGATGGCAACAACAACACCAAGACACTCTCCCCCTTTGACATCAAGGTCAAAGGGCAATATTGGTGAATTCCATGATTGAGCTCCCCTTTTGTATGTGCTAAGATTCACTGAAACCATTTATGCTCCCCCCTGAGCACAAGTAGATTCTGCAAAAATATTTTCCAAAAGAATAACATGACTCTATAACTCAAGTATCTAAGTATAACCTTCCTAGCACTAATGACTCATACATACATCCATTCTCCCAACGAAGTGGGGATATACCAAACTTGACTCATCCACCCAACCAAGTGGGGATATACCAATTGTTTATACATGATAGAAACAATAAATAATACATGATCCATCTTATGCAAAGTGGGGATACAAATTACATCATTTGTCCAACGGGAATCATTCAAATGTATGAGAAGGTATATCACATCCTAGACCTTTACATGGCTTAAGCAGCAAAAGATATAAACATCGAAATCCATAGTCGGACTCAGCAACCATAATGCCAACAATGCCGGATGTGAGTGAAGGTTAATTCTCCCCTTGAACCTACACTACCTGTGCATTATTAACAAGTCAGTGATCAAGGCATCTTTGCCAGTTAGATAACAATTAATGAACAGAGCATATCAATAGACTGTGATCATCAACATCAGACATAGCACCCATGTCAGAGCCTGCCCCACTGTTTTTCTTATCAGAAAAAACATATACGCTCCTTGTCCCCTAGAAACCTACGTGTGTATGTGATTCATCTTCATGAAACACGTGTATAATGACATTTCGCTAAAAAAATTAGATTTAACAACAGGATGATGCAGCAACTACTCCCAACTTGTGTTTGAGATATTCAAATGTTTCTCTGGGCAGTGACTTAGTGAATATATCAGCAACTTGTTCTTTGGAGGGAACACACTCCAATTTGACCTTTTTTTCAAGCACTTGTTCACGTAGAAAATGGCATTTGATTGGTATGTGCTTGGTCTTGGAGTGCATGATGGGATTCTTTGAAATACTGACGACACTTGTATTATCACATAGAATGGAGATGGGTGGAGTATATGTGATCTGAATGTCTTGCAAGGTTTGCATCATCTAAAGTAGTTGTGTGTTGTAAGATGCAACAAACACATAGTCTACTTTAGTTGTAGATAAAGCAATTGAACTTTGTTTCTTACTGAACCAGGATGCTAACCTGGAACCTATATAGAATGCACCACCACTAGTGATTTTTCTATCATCAACACTTCCTGCCCAATCCACATCTATATATGCATGAAGAGTAAGGTCTGCATCTCTAGGATAACATAACCCAAAGTCCTGAGTTCCTTGAAGATATTTTAAAATTCTTTTAACTGCTTGAAGGTGAGATTTCTTTCGATTTGCTTGGAATCTTCCAACTATTCCTACTGCATGCATGGTGTTAGGTTAGGTACCTATTAGATAAAGTACACTGCCAATCGTGGATCTGTAAGTTGGTTGATGTACTTCTACTGATTCATCATTTGAGTTGAGACTACATCCTGTTACCGTTGGGGTACATAAATGTTTAGAATCTTCCATTCCATACCTTTTCAAGATCTTTTTGAGATATTTGTTTCGTGAAAGAAAAATACCATCTTTATTTTGTTGAACTTGTAGACCAAAAAAATAGGTAGTGTCATGCAGAAAGAGTCAATTTTGCGGACAAAACCGACCTCCCTAGAAGCTAAGGCTTTCTAGTGACAAACAAAACAATCAAGCACTATATTTCCCTAAATATGCATTTAAAATAAAAGCAACCAGGTGTTTAAGGCTTACCTTTAGTCCAACGCTTGTTTGTTGTAGTCCAGCCTCTCCGATCCAGATAAGCTCCTTCTCCTTGAAGCCTGCATTCACTAACAAGAAAACGATTACATAGCACCTGAATAACTCATATAATAAAACATATTCATCATAAAGACCAAGGAGTTTATGAAACAAATTATATATAACAACTTGTTGAGAAAAATGAACTTAATTGTATTAATTGGAAACAAAAGAAACCATTACAACCAGTGCCTTGGTGTTGCGCAGGTCCCTCCCAGGGTCCAGCAAGAGTTCTCCTTTACTTTCATCAGCTCACCCACTTCCAAATGAAGCTAAGAAAGGATTGGAATCTCTCCTCTCAAGCTCTAAAAGGGAGTCCTAATTTCAGCAGCATCTACCCTTAGGAATGTTCAGCTTTCAACCTCCCCTCCCTCTGGCCCAATGCCTGTATTTATAGTTCTTTGGAGGAAGTTAATCAGGTCCACCATGAATGGGATAAGCCCCTCTTTCAATGGGATAGCTCCCCTCTTCATGGGATAAGTTCCTCTTTCATTGGGATGCATGAACCATCTGGAGGCGCTCAATCCACGTCAAACCATCTTCTAGAAAGCTCTAGAATCGACCACAAGTAATGTTTTTGAAGTAAAACTTGTGCCTTTTGACCTTTACAGGAGTACGCACCCACCCCTTTACAGACAGAGCGTACAAGTACGTAGGTGTTATGAACTTGAGGTGCGTACACGCAGGTAAGGGTAAGAGAAACTGCGTAACCAGAGTTATAATGATTTTTAAAGACTTTCTCTCTTTCTTGGGGTTTGACATGAGGAGCAGAGGTATAAGACTTGCCAAGGAGGACAATATGACTATTGATGGAGCCATACCGACTGCAAATAGTCATGGTGACAAATTTTAGTGTAACAGATTTCCCCCTAAAGTGCGAAGCCTGTAGTAGATTAGGGTTTCATATCATCTAGGAAGGGTAAAGTACTTTATCATTTCAAGGATTATCTTGTGGAGAGCCCAGTTGGAACCTGCAAATATTCAACACAAAATACATATATGAGATCATATCATCGCTGAGGTAGGCATTCCCATACTCAAATCAAAAACTTTAACTAACAAACTAACTACTGCTCTGATACAGGAATGATTTCGCAGTACATCATAATCATAGACTCATGTAGACACAGTATGGACAAAACCATCTGTTTATAATTAGTCTACTATATAATGAATACAAAACTCCTCGCAGCCTGGATGGCGGAAACTAGATCCAGGGTCTTCATTTCTACTTCCCGAAATAGTATGATTCTATCCATGCGAATAAATGAGTTGATGTCGAACATGGTAGAAACCACTTGATTACCAGTCAATGATGTAAACTGTTAACAAGTGTGAGAGAGACCACCAGTGATGTCAATGGTTCTCAAAGTACCTAGTACAATCCATGAGATGTGAATGAATGTGTTGATGTCGAACATGTCACGGAATCCTTCGATCGAAAGTCAATGATGTAAACTGTCGTCAAAGGCGAGAAACCTGCCATTGATGCATGCAGATTTCAAGGTACTGATGATTTCTAGATCATCTTTCTAGATAATGTGCTGATGTCGATAGAAAGCGATCCGTCGTAGGCAAGCCCACAAAACGAAATCATAAATCAAGTTGAAGAAATGTAGCTGTAAGGACTGACTCAGGGATGGTCAAGATGGATGACAGGTATTTTGCAGATGAATGTTTTATTTGCAGTGACCTCTTGAACACATAACGACACGACAGATGGCTTGGTGACAATTGACCCAAAGTTAATACCCAGCTGAAGACTTTCAATGTGGTTTGATCAACTGTTAGCAAAGGATTTCCCAACCCAGGTGAATGAAAAGTGACGTGTTCAAGAGTGGTGATAAGGTTTCTCTAAGACAAAGGATAACAAATAGGCTCATTTTTCTCTCTTTTCCCCCACCATTTCTAGCAAGTACCTCTTTATTTTTTTAACAAGCTTGAGGAGGATAACATTTGCTTGATTATAAGCTCATCCTTCAGATGAGTCCAACTTAGTTTAGATTCGAACCCTAAGAAGGAGTGGTCTGTTCCTGTTTGTAATCAAACAGGTCCTTTACTGTGAAATTTTAACGAGTCCAGTATAGGAGAAACTCGGCGTTTTTCAATTTTAGAGAGTCTGAAAAACTTAAGAAGACTCCAGGGTTGACCTTTTTCGTAAGTTTGTGTCTCCCAAGCCAGAAAAAGTATAAAATAATACTTGAGAGAACCGCTTGATCTTTACGACCAAGGAGTACTTTCATGATTAGTGTCTTTGACCTGAAAAGTAAAAAGCGATCAAGGACATGTCGTTTTATTTCCAATATCGAATTTGAAACGACAAAAATCCGGCAATCTTTTCATGTTTTTACGGTTAGAAAAGGGCTATAAGAGGACCGTCTTTTAATTCTGTTTTAACGAGTGTAAAAGAAACGCTCAACAATCTTTTCATGTTTTAGGAGTCAGAAAAGGGCTTAAAGATGACTCTGATGCTTTTGTTTGTAAAATATGAGAATTTTCCCTGAAAATCCTTTATCCTGCACAAAAACCAACACATTACTCATACCTGTTGACGATAGATAAAAATACTTTGAAAAATACCTTTTCATGGTGAAAAATAAACAAATTTACCATTTATTTACCCAAAAAACCTATAAAAAGGGCTTTTACCAATTCATTTTTACCATTTTACTGTTGAGGAGAGAAAAAGGGCTTTTGGCAAGAAATTTCCCGTGGACATTGCGGAGAATCCGACCGTCGAAATCGAACGCCGTCTCTTTCAGGTATTCTACAACATCCTCCTCTTCATTTTCATCCGTTTAGAATTCATTTTTAGGCCCATAATTTCATTTTTTGGAGGCTTTGGGGTTTCAAGAACCGCCTCTCGGGGTACGCAGGTGCCACACTAGGGACCCGCGTACCCCGACATTTTCTCAGTTGGGAAAATGCCGGGTGTACGCACCTTGCCTTAAGGGAACTCACGTACCCACGTTCTGTTCCTAAAGGCGGGGTGCGTACCCCGCAAAACGAGTTTTCAAACCCCAATTTCTCCAAAATGGACCAAATTTTTTTGATTTCATGGATTCTAATAGATGTTTTCTGGTGTGTAGATTGCTCACCATGCTTGATTGGCGCGAGAGAGAGCACAAAGATGTTGATTTGGCCGCCATTAATCATCAACTGTCAATTGATGCTTTGAAGGCATGTGGCCTTTATAAATACTGGGCCATACCTGGCATGATGGCCCAAGTGAGATTTCTAGAGTGGCTGGTAGAAAGGTGGAACGTTCAGGACTAGTGTTTTTATGTTGGAGGGCACCAGCTCGAGATGGAGCCCGCAGATATCTACTTTCTCACTGGTTTGCCCAAGAGAGGCGAACACTTGACTCTGTCCGGGACTAGGCTGGGTGGCCAGTCCATCGCTAGTCTCTGACTAGAGTGGTGTAACACTCAGAACCAGGAGAAGGGGATAGAGATCAAAACTATATCCCGTTCTGAACTTATGGTGATTTCCTTTATAGTTACCAGACTTTGCGGGGCTACCACTTTACACATTGCCACTGGGTCCCAGATGCGGATGGCGATTGATTGCTATCGAGGTACCATTTTTAACTGGTGTGATGCTGTGTTGGCCAATGTAAAAGGCTAACTAACTAGAGCCAAAAACGGACAGTTGAAGACTTTTGGTTATGGGCCTTTAGTTGTGAGTTTTGGCTTAGAGAGGGTTCTGATGCTGATCCCACAGCAGCTCACTGTTGGTGTTGGGCTTCCTCGAGAGCCCAAATTGATGCGATGGGTTGCGGTTATGGCCCGTCATCCTGATGAGGGAACGGAGGTTGTTCGATTTACTGCGGAGTACTTTCAATGGTTAGAGGACCAGGTCTTTTCTATACAGGATTTTCCTTATGCCGGCGTTGATTTTCGTGGAGATCCGAACATGGTTCTTCCACCGGGAGAACAATGGGATGATACAGGTAATTCATTTTCCACAAGTTTTTAAACTATCTATTTTTTTGTTTGTTTTTATGTCGTCTCAAAACTGACAGTAACAATTTTCAAAATGCAGATGTAGGCCCACGTCGTCCAGCCAATCTCCGGCCTTTCGAGAGGAGACTACCAGTTGCAGCGGCACCAGCCCCACAGGACGAGGCCACAGAGACTTTAGCTGAGTTGGAGCATGACCTAGAGCGTCTTACAGCAGACATACCGGAGACTACCATAGATGATATTCCTATCAGGCTTCAGTGCTATGTAGTCGGGGTCCCGGGACCTTTCAGGAGGTTCTTGTGTAGGGTAGCCCGTGTAGTGGTGTCATATAGAGATCATCAACAGTGATTGGATGGTCGTTTTTGTAGACACATGTGACATTTTGGTTTTTTGTACTTATCATTTTTGCCGATCATAAGGTGTTTTTCAACCTATGATCGAAGACGATGTATTCTTTGACACACTCCTATCTATATATATATATCATTATTACCGGCTTATCTTGTAAATCATGTTATGGAATGATTTTAAATTTACATGTATGATTATTGCAAATGTCTGTTTAACATTCGAGAAGCAATTGCATCTGCTAATGTATTTAAGGACCTTGGAATATGTTGATATTCAATGTAATCAAATTCACGTTCCAGGAGACGCACTCTCAAAAATAACCTTAATAACACTAGATTTCTAATGGCATACACTCTATTAAGCTTTAATACAACGAGTTCAGAATCTAACCTCACTATCAAACTCTGAATCCCAAATGAAATAGATTCAGACAATAACTCAATCACTGCACTGTATTCTGCCATGTTGTTTGTTGTTTGACCGAGGCTCACCCCATGCATAGAAACTAACTCGTCAGAGGGTGAATAGATAACCCAAGCTGTGGAAGAGATATTCTGTGTACTACGACAAGCACCATCAGCGAAACCAATGTATGTTTGGAGAGGCATCGACATCTGCATCATCAAGAGTAAAACCAAGATAACCCAGAATAACGATGAAAACACACTTTCTAAGCTAAGCACACTGTCTAAACTAACAAACACACCAGCTAGAAAGAAAAACTAACCTAAAAATCTCCGTACCCATCTTTTAAGCATAATACCTCTTTAGGTAGTGTCCATTTCTGGGTTTACCCAAAGAGTCCCCATCAACGTCTACCAGCTCATAGGCCCCTTTCGCTAGCTTTCGCTTGACAATATAGGGCCCATGCCACATAGGAACGAATTTTCCAGAACCTAATTTATCATTAGCTTGATCATATAATAACACTACGTCTCCTTCCGAAAAATTTCGAGGGGTCACATTTCGATCATACTGAGCTTTCATTCGTTTTGCATGAGTCTCGATCGCCAATGCAACATCACGTCGATTCTCATCTAATTGAACTAAGTATAATAAATGCTTCTCCTCTTCGGAAGTAGCTAGAAGTAACTCGATGGCCATTTGCAGTGATGGGATTTCTCATTCAATGGGTAGCACAACTTCCAAACCATAAACTAGTTGGAAAGGAATGAACCCTGTTGATGTTTTCACTGAGGTTCGGTACGCCCAAAGCGCTGAAAATAACATGTTGTGCCAATTCGACGATGAATAGCAATGATTCGTCGGATCATGATAACTAAAACTTTGTTGATAGATTCAACTAGACCATTTGCTTGTGGATAATAAGGAGTTGAACTATCGTCACGCAAACCAAGTTGGCCTGTAAGTTCTGTCATCATAACGTTTTGAAAATGGCGCCCATGGTTAGTGATTATCGCTTGTGGGAAACCAAACCTAGCAATTATGTGATTGAATATGAAAATTGCAGCTGTCTTGCCGTCTGCCTCGAATGTAGGCATCGCCTTGGCCCACTTAGTAAAATAATCAACCGCAAGGATGATATATGCATGCCCCCCGGCCGAGTGAGGGTTACATGTAATAAAATCGATACCCCATTTGGCAAAAGGACCAACGGCAATTATAGGGTGGAGAGGAGCAGGTGGAGCGTGCATCTTTCGATCAAACACTTGACAGTTGTGGCATTTTCGGACCGCAGTAATACAATCTTTGAACAAGGAAGGCCAGAAGTAGCTAGCGCGCAATATCTTTTGGGTTGTGGCATACCCAGACATATGACCGCCACACGCTCCAGAGTGACAGTCATTTAGAACCCTTTCAGCCTCTTCGTGAGTTAAGCAATGTCGAAAAATAGAGTCCGCCCCACTTCGATAAAGAGTATCTCCAATAATTTTGTATTGATGGGACTGCAAACGAATTTTCCGACGTTCCGACTTTGAGGCTTCGGGCCGAAAGGATTGGGTCTAGAGATAGACGATGATATCCCCAAACCACGGATCTAAAGTGCTGATTAGAAACAAAGATTCGTTCGCAATGGGCTCCTCTGCCACAGTTTCCGTGTCAGCACGCGGGAAGTCACACATTAACTCTGCAAAAACTAAAGATTTCTCAGACTTAGATTTCTCAAACTCCAAGTCGAACTCCTGCAGGATAACAATCCATTTGGAGTACTTGCCCCCTAGCAATTGTTTAGTCAAAATGTAGATCATAGTGTTGCAATCCGAAATGACTATAGTTTTACGGAGTAAAATGTAGTGACGAAAACGTTGGACAACTTGAACGGCTGCCAATGCCAATTTCTCCACATGTGAGTATTTTAGCTCAGTGGGATTTAACGTCCTACTAAGGTAATATATCACATGTTCCGTTCCGAATTCATCTTCCTGAACTAAGACCATTCCAATAGTGGAATGGGAGGCGGCGAGGTACAAAAACTAATCATGGTTGTAGTTGGGAGGATGCAACAACGGTGCATGGGTCAACGCGTGTTTGAGTGCATCAAAAGATTTCTGAGCTATCTCATCCCAAGAGAATTGAGCATTCTGTTTCAACAACCTTGTAAAACCCTTTGTAACCTCGGCGTAGTTAGGAATGAATCGTCGTAAAAAGTTTTCTTTCCCCTGCAAACTTTGGAGTTGGCGAAGACTCGAAGGAGGAGGCAATTTGATGATAGCTTCTACCTTCGAGGGATCGACGTGAACGCCGGCTTTCGAAACTACAAATCCTAGCAATCGTCCCACTTCTATACAGAAGACACATTTGTGTGGGTTCAACCGAATACGATAATGCCTACACCTCATGAAGATTGTTCATAAATGGACAAGGTGGTCAGCTCGATGTAATGAATGAGCGGGCAAATCATCGAGATACAGTTGCACAATGTGTTTGATCTCATGAAATGCATAAGACATCGCCCTTTGAAAAGTTGCTCCGGCATTCTTAAGCCCAAAAGGTAATTTGCAGTAGGAAAATGTCCCCCATGGACAAATGAAAGCCGTTTTTGGTTGATCGGCAGGTAGAATATTGATTTGATTGTAACCGGAAAAACCGTCCATAAAGGAAAATATTTCACTGTTCGCACAATCATCAATGATTTGATCGATATAGGGCGTTGGGTAGTAGTCCTTTGGACAAGCTCGATTAATGTCCCTATAATCGATGCATTTTCTTATTGTTCCCTGTTTTTTGTTAACCGGAACAATATTCGATACCCAATCCGTTAACGGGATCGGATAAATGAAACCTGCTTTCAACAGTTTTTCAACTTCTGCTTTAATTACAGCAGCTTTTCGTGGGTGAATCCGGGTAAGTCTTGATCTCATGAACAACAATTGCGGGATCAATTCCTGGCATTTCCTCGTAGGACCAGGAAAACACGTCGCATAATTCTTGAAATAGGGCCTTGTATGTCTGAATTTCATCATCAGTACACGAGGCACCTATATGAATGTTTTCAACAATTCCAGGCTTAACTGAAATGTCAATGGGAATAGTTCGAGAGATATTGCCCAAATTCAGCTCTGAATCAGGATGTTTCATGGGATTCTGAGCTTCCTTGACATATTCAGCTGTAAAATTGATGAGAAATCATTTTCAAAACAATCATCCTCAGGTAAAAACAAAGATCTATGATGGAGATCCTCCCATGGTAAATCATCTATACACAGGATTTCACGAAGTTGTTCGTCAGATGACACAACTTTGGGAAACGCTATTAACTCCAAAGTTGATGTGAAAAGTGATTCCTCATGGACCACATTCATTTGGTCGACTTTGGTTGAACACGGGTCGGAAAAAGACTGCATGGCTTCATAGGCAATTTCATATGGACTCAGTGGCATAGAATTACCAAATGAGTCTATTTCAGATTCAGAAGGAACGATCCAAGGATCGTCGTAATAAATAGTGTCTGATGTAATCATATGAATGGTTGCAAATGAAGATGATGCATTGAGTGGAGGAAAAGGAAAAGTTCCCAGTAAACTGGCATCTTTAACTAATCCTACACCAACATCCTTATATGGGATAGTCGTTTTACCGACATGCTGGATACTCTCTGAAGAGGTTGGGTCGGATGAAAAGTAAGTCAGCTGGTCTATTGTTACGATCTTTCCATTATGTGGGAACTTTATTACTCGGAAGACCGATGAAACGACCGCTGTCATAGCGTAAGTCCAACTTCGACCCAAGAGAAGGTTGTAGTCTAGAGGGGCATCAACCACCTCCACATCTAGACTAACGGTTTCTCCTTCAACCCCTATAGGAAAATCCTGTAGAATGCCAAAAGGACGAAACCCACGGCCATCAAAGGCCTTAAGAATTGTCGGGGATTGATTTAGTGAAGGAGAACCAAGCGATCTCCAACACTGCATCGACATAATACACGTGGAAGCTACCTCATCAATTACAGTCCGATGAATAGGCCTGTTTTTAACTATCACTGGGATACTGGGATCTGGAAAGCCATTTGATGAGGCAAACGCGGTGTACTATTTTTGAGATCAAAGATTATTAGGTTCGGGTCCTGAACATCAACAGCTCCTATAGCCGACAAAAGTAATTTTCGTTGTGCTGGACATGATTGCAGCACTTCCAAAGCCGACATTGCTGAGGGTGAAATAGCTAAGTCCTCAACAATGTTATAATTCTGGGCCGCTCTCGCATGTGGATTGAAAGCAGACCTTCGAAGTACACCCTTGGCGGGCGGTTTGATTACTAAGTCTGGGTTAGGTTTCTCGATCTGTAGTGGATCGGAACCGGGAGCTGAGGTTGATGGATTAGAATGAGAAGATTCTGCTTCTTTGCCATCAACAGGACTTTTACTACCATAATCTTGCGATCGAGTCGCAATCCTTACATGAGACATCATCAAAATGGGTTCTTCAGTGGCACTCGAGGAAGAACCTATCATTTTTCTATCTTTCGGAAATGGATCTTTCAAGATAGCAGGAATTTGGGAACCCTTGATGATCTTCGCAACCTCTGCTCGATGAGGGCAGCCTCTTGTAAAGTGTTCTTATTCACAAATAAGACATGGATAACGAGGCTTGCGTTTTTCATCATTGGATTCCGCCTATTCAGTTTTCTCCTTTGGAGTTTTGTCTGCTTTATTCTTCTTCTTGCCTTTCTTCTTCCCATCGGATTTTGATTTAGCTGTAGATGACTCTACAGCATGAATATCGGTGGAGAGTTCAGCGGAAGAATCTCCCGTCGGGGAGTCTGGTAAGGTTATAATAGGAGAAGAATTATTTGAGGATTTCTTCTTACTCTTAGTGTTCATTGTACTAATCATGCCATCAGCAACATGAGACCCTGAAGGAGCAGCAGCGATTTGATTTGACTTAGGAAGATCTGGGATCTTTTCGTGTAACGTACCTGACTGAGTATAAACTAAGTCAAGGTACTGCGCTTGAGAAATCACTTGCTCCTCAGTAACTACTCCAGCCTTAGCTACATCCTCAGTAATCTTTGGTAACAATGATTTAACAAACCATTCAGCTAAGATCTGGTCCGGGATAAAAACTTTCACTAACCGCCTTCGACGTCTCCATTCATGAATATGATTGGAAATATAAGTGGACGTCGATTGTTTTAATGAAGTTAGTAACTCCGTGCCATTATCATATCTGACCGGCAACTGAAAATGAGTTAAAAACGAAGTAACTAACTGGCTAAAATTATAAAAAGAGGCCCTTGGTAACTCAATGTACCACTTGGCCGCGAGACCAATGAGAGTGCGCTGAAAAAGACGTAAGCGGATCGAATCATCCGAGATGGAATTTGAGGCACACCAGAGGTGGTAAGTCATCACATGATTCGATGGGTCCTCTCCAGACTTACCCTCGAACTTGGGAATGTCACTGGGCAACTTATTCGGCATTGGCGGCCAAAACGGAAGATAATTAATTGGATCGTTCGTTAGGCGCGACAAGTCTAGTAAATCCAAAGTTGCGATAAACGGTAGCTGCCGATTAGGATCCCTAAAACTCTGGGTCACTATACCAGCCCCAGGAGGAGGATATCCAGGATAACTAGGAATAGGAATCGCATTCGGGATATTGTATCCTCCTGGAAAACCAGGATTAACCGGACCGTACTGGGGTTGTTATGATTGTTGATAAGTGTACCCAGGATACGGTTGATACTGGTAAACAGGTTGCTGGACAACAGGACTGAATTGGTACTATCCCTGGTATGGTTGATAAATGAATTGTGGTTGACTTGTGACAACCGTACTTAAACCAGGTTGTCCTATAGGCATCTGAACCGTAGTTTGAATCGTGGATTCAGACGATGGTAGAGATGTCTGAGGAGTAGTTACAGGGACAGTAGAAACCGGAGTTGTCGATACTCCAAAAGTAAGTGTGGTAGATGGAACAGATGTTGCGGTAGTTGCATCAGTCATTTGAGATGGAGTACGAGGCGAAATAGGCCCAGAATGAGAAACTACCAAAGGTACAGAAGTTTGAATATTAGACTGGACTGGTTGCTGGGGTGAAACAGAAACTAAGCGTTGTCCAGTTTGAGATGACAACTGTACATTTGGCTGTAACACCTGTTGAACTTGCGATGGATCCTACACTATGTTTATTCCGGGGTACTGACCCATAACAGGTTGAGGATATTGAGATCCATAACCGGGTTGAGGGTAGGACTGATAAGCGAAAGGTACATTTCTTGTACCTTGAACATAAGATTGACCTTGAGGTGGTTGGAAACCTTAACTCGAGTACTAACCTTGGGGTAGATACCCTTGAGGCATGTACTGATACTGGGGTTGACCTTGAGGTATAAATTGATACTGGGGTTGACCTTGGGGTACATATTGAGTCTGGGGTTGACCTTGAGGAATGTAATGTACCATAGGTACGTACTGTCCTTGAGGTTGCCCCCCATATGCAAATTGTGTACCTTGAGGTTTCCCCCCAGGCGTTAGTTGAGGTTGCCCCCCAGGCGGTAACTGGCCACCTTGAGGTTGAGAAGCGGGAATAGAACCTGACATCATAAGAATGACTTCTACACTCAATGGCTTTGCACCATTGCTTCTAGTGAACATCCTTTGTTCAATGGGGTGAGGAGATGCTCCCGAAAAAGTACCAGACAAAGACTGATACCCAGCAGGAACAGAAGGACCGCCGTACAAGAAAGATTCAGGCGATTGAGTAAACATGGACGACTGACCTGACATATTTACGGGAGTATAAATACCCCTAGGTGGATAAGAAACATGAGGTGGTGAAAAACTTGACACTGAGTTGTCCAAATAATTAGTTAAAGAAAGATACCAAGTAGTACTTCTAGGTGGACTGTAAAAAATGGATTCACGCTCCCTTAGATCAATAGTAGGTTGATCTTCAGGGATAGGGATGCCTATTTCTTCTTCCGGAGCAAGCTCTTCAATAGCTATCAAACCAGAAGGAAGATTTTCGGTGATGACTCTTTCTACCCTAGGTGAATTAGGAGCACTAGAAGTTGGAGAGACTAACCCCGATGTTGGAGTAACAGGTTCAGATATCTCGGGTTCTTCACCTATATCACTAGTAGATGAAAAACTACCAGCAAGCTCGGAAACTGAAACAGCTTCAGGATTATAACCTGTTTCTAGAGTTTGGTAATCAGGATGAACAACCAACGAAGACTCTCCTTCTTCAGGTGACCCTACTTTACTGCCACTAGGAGTTACGAGGACTCTCAAACCTTCGTAATGGCCCAGGACGTCTTCAGGAGGTTGGCCCCGAAGTCTACGGGACTTCCTCAACAAATCAGCCACGGTTACAACCTCAGGAGACTGGCCCCGAAGTCTACGGGACTGTCTTGGTAATTCAGCCACAGCTAAAAATTTTTAACTACTGCACACGCAAACAAAGTAAAATCTCAAAGCAAACTGCCTAAAGTCTCTAAAGAACCAAACAAATTCGAATCACACGCCTAAAGAATCTAGGGCGTCAAACCACACACAAACAGTAACCTTCCGGACCGAAAACACTAGTCGGTGATGAAATCCAACATCGCCGAATTCAGTACAGAAGTGGCGGGTGGAACAGTTACCCCGGCAACCTGCTTAATGAATAGAATGGACCGAGTTCCTCCACTTTAACCGTCTCGAGTGAAGTGAACCCCCCAGAAAATCCAAGTGAGTCTAGCCGACGTCTGCTCCAGGTACAGTGGGATCTTCCCTCCACTTTCACCTTAGGAAGAATCCTAAAGATAATAGTCACTAAGGTCACCAACAGCAACAAATATACCTGGGGGAACAGTCTATGATCCGATAGCACGCAAGGGCAAAGTAACAAGCTCAATCCCCTTGCCGGCTCCTTGACAATAATCCAAGGTTTACCGACAAGTGACCCTAGTCTCCTTGACAATGGTTAATCCGAGGTTTACCGTTTTTAGTACGTGCGTATCTGGCGTCGTTCCCAATGAAGGAGGATTGATTCCCTCACTGGTTCGGACACGATCTCGTGCTTCTCCTTTAAGACGAGCTTTCCCAGAGTACAAATGAAACAGTTGGATTTATCCTACCACAAGATAAGCTACTTGTTTGGTTTTACTGTCTTGGAGAGTTAATTACTCTCCTACTCCAAGACACTAGCCTGATCTATATTGGTGTTTCAGAGCCCTAGTAAATAAAAAGCCACTAAGTTGATTTTACTTTAAGCGTTAATTTTTATGGCTTTTCTTTAGGACAAAAGGTAGCAGAGACGAAACTGATGGTGTGTAGACTCGACTCAAATCCACTAAAAAGATGCACCTAGGATGAAACAAAACAATCTTTCCTTTTCAATGAATTCCCTAGCTAAGAGAGTTGGAGAATGCAAAATTTATAAAGACAACTTTCTTCACAATGAAAATCAAAGAAACAATCTCTTTATCTTTTCCAAAGCACACAACACATGACCACTAATTATTTCACGAAAACTTTCTTTCTCTTCTCAAAAACTTCAAATGCTACTAAAACAAACTTTCCTCAAAAGAGATTTTGTATTTTTTCCTATTTTAACAAAGCATGTAAAACTACTTAACAAACATCAATCTTAAGATCTATAAAAATCAAATCAATTTTAAGATCTATAAAAATCAAATCAAGTTTAAGATCTATGAAAATCTAAGAGAAATTTACCTAAAAACAAATCTAATGAGGTAAAAGCCTACAAAATATAATTCCAGGTTGTGTTACTCAGTTACAATCCAACCAAGGACTAATTCATGCAGAATCATAAACTAGTCAAAAACAAAATAAAAAGTTTTTGTTCTTTTTCTTAAGAATGAAATTCACAGCTTAACGAACAAGCCTTCTCGAAATTCCGCAAAGAGACAACACAAAGGTAGGTTTCTCACAAAGGTGGATTTTACGAAAGGTCCGACTCCTAAGAAGACTGAAAAGACCATGGAGATCCAAGGCTTTTACAACTTCTAAAGCCAAAGTCACTACAAGACCAATGAAAAAATCAAACCTAGGGCTAGAACTTCTATGAACTTCACTAAAACCCTTGATGCTAATGAAACAAGCTTAGATGAAAACTTTTGACAGGTAAACAGTGGATCTGGGCAGCAAAAAACAAGCTATAAACAAAATCTAAAAGGTAAAAAGGAAAAAAATGAAATTTTCTAGAATTTTGACAGGATATGCAGGCAGCCTGTTTGCACAGGTGCGGCCACGCTGTGTACAAAGCAGAAGTGCGTACAAGTACGTACTGTGCTTAACGCAGAGGGTGCGTACTTCTCTCAAAATCAAGAAAAATAAAAACTAACTCAACCCTAAGCTATTCCACCCAAATTCACAGTCAATCAGTCAAAAACTAGAAAGAAATCAGATTTTCTCAAATCAAAGTATCAATCAAAAGAGAAATCAATCAAATCCATGGATTCCCCAATGGAGTCGCCATTTTGTCATGTGGAAAGAGTCAATTTTGTGGACAAAACCGACCTCCCTAGAAGCTAAGGCTTTCTAGTGACAAACAAAACAATCAAGCACTATCTTTCCCTAAATATGCATTTAAAATAAAAGCAACCAGGTGTTTAAGGCTTACCTTTAGTCCAACGCTTGTTTGTTGTAGTCCAGCCTCTCCGATCCAGATAAGCTCCTTCTCCTTGAAGTCTGCATTCACTAACAAGCAAACAATTACATAGCACCTGAATAACTCATATAATAAAACGTATTCATCATAAAGACCAAGGCGTTTATGAAACAAATTATATATAACAACTTGTTGAGAAAAATGAACTTAATTGTATTAATTGGAAACAAAAGAAACCATTACAACCAGTGCCTTGGTGTTGTGCAGGTCCCTCCCAGGGTCCATCAAGAGTTCTCCTTTACTTTGATCAGCTCACCCACTTCCAAATGAAGCTAAGAAAGGATTGGAATCTCTCCTCTCAAGCTCTAAAAGGGAGTCCTAATTTCAGCAGCATCTACCCTTAGGAATGTTCAGCTTTCAACCTCCCCTCCCTATGGCCCAATGCCTGTATTTATAGTGCTTTGGAGGAAGTTAATCAGGTCCACCATGAATGGGATAAGCCCCTCTTTCAATGGGATAGCTCCCCTCTTCATGGGATAAGTTCCTCTTTCATTGGGATGCATGAACCATCTGGAGGTGCTCAATCCACGTCAAACCATCTTCTAGAAAGCTCTAGAATCGACCACAAGTAACTTTTTTGAAGTAAAACTTGCGCCATTTGACCTTTACAGGAGTACTCACCCACCCCTTTACAGACAGAGCGTAGAAGTACGCAGGTGTTAAGAACTTGAGGTGCGTACACGTAGGTAATGGTAAGAGAAACTGCGTAACCAGAGTTATAATGATTTTTAAAGACTTTCTCTCTTTCTTGGGGTTTGACATGAGGAGCAGAGGTATAAGACTTTCCAAGGAGGACAATATGACTATTGATGGAGCCATACTGACTGCAAATAGTCATGGTGACAAATTTTAGTGTAACAGGTAGGTTCACCAAGCAAGGACATTTCAAATTCTTGCTGCATTACTAAAGAAAATTCTGACTCATGGATTCTTCATTTCTACCAAAAATGATATCATCAACATAAACAATAATAATTAGAAATTTATCAGTTTCAATATTTGTATATAGATTGCTATCTATTGAACCTTTTGTAAAACCTTGTTGGTGTAGATATTTATCAAGGCTGTAATACCAGGCCCTTGGGGCCTATTTCAGACCATAGAGGGCCTTTTTGATTCTGCATACAAGTTTTGCATCATTTCCAAGATTGAATCCTTTTGGTTGTTCAATATAAACTTCTTCTTCTAAATCTCCATTCAAGAAGGTTGATTTTACATCCATTTGGTATATTTGAATTTCTGAAACCTAGAAAGAGCAATAAACATCCTTATGGCTTCAAGTTCGGCAACAGGTGCAAAAGTTTCTTCAAAATATATACCTTCTTGTTGAGCAACCCTTTACAAACAAGTATAACCTTATTTCTAATGACTTCTCCATTTTCATTCATCTTGTTTTTGAGTATCCATTTAGTTCCTATAATATTTTTATCATGAGGTCTAGGAACTAATTCCCAAGTATCATTTTTTCAATTTGCTCAAGTTCTTCATCCATGGCCTGGACCCAACATTCATCTTTGCATGATTCTTTTACATTTTTAGTTTCAGTGGAGGATAGTAATGGTAGATAGCTTGAGGTCCCTGTAATAGTTCTTCTTTTTTGTACACCTGCCTCGTTTTCCCCTAAAATTTGAGTTTCTCGATGATTTTTCTGAACATACGTGGACCAAGTCTTCTCTTCTACCATTATCTCTTCTTCTGGTGCTTCATTGGTTTCTTCTTCAATATGATTTTGATTTGATGTGGGAAAATAATCCAAATCTTCTTCATTGTCATAATCTTCTGTTGATTCTATCTGTTTTGGATTTTTGCATGCTTCATCAACTAAAACATCAATGCTTTCAAAAAAAATTCCAAGTATTTTATTATAACATTTATATCCTTTACTTCTGGAAGAAAAACCAAAAGAATACCTTCATTTTCTCTGGGTTCAAACTTACCAAGTTTTTCATCAGTCCTTTTGATATAACATTTGCTTCCAAAAACTTTAAAGTATTTTATAGTAGGGGTCTTACCATACCAAAGTTCATGTTGATTTTCAGTGTTGTTTACCCAAACATTTTCTTGGTTGAGAATAGTTACGATAGTGAATGCAGATTCGCCCCAGAAGGTTGCAGGAGTTCCAGATTCATATAGCATAGCTTGAGCCATTTGTTGAACAATTATGTTAATTCTTTCTACTACTTCATTTTGCTGAGGAGCCCTTGCGGTGGAGATTTTCCTTTCCATTCCATGTTGTTCACAAAAGTCAAAGAATTCATCTGGGATAAATTCCCCTCCTCGATCAGATATGAGGAATTTGATTTTTTGATCTGATTCATTTTCAACCATTGCTTTGAAGGCTTGAAACTTTTCAAATGCTTCATCTTTATGCTTTAGAAGACCTATCCAACACATTCTTGAAAAATCATTAATGAATAAAATAAAATATTCTTCTCCATGAGATGACTTTTTCCTCGATGGTCCACATAAATCAGTATAGACAAGTTCAAGAGGCTTACTAGTTGATTCTTCCTTTTCCATGAAGTAAACTGTGGTTTGCTTACCGATTTGACATGGTTTTCATATTGTATTTTTTGGGATGTTGATATCTGGAAGATCACTAACAACCTTGAATCTACATGCTTTTCTTATTTGAGAAAAGCTTTTATGTCCCAATCTTCTATGCCACAACTAGTTTTCATCATTTTTTTTTAGATAGCACCGTTGTTGTCCTCCCTTCAGTATGTATAAGTTATTTGGAGTTCTTGTACCTTTGATCATGGTTTCTTCTATATCAAGCTCACGAACAACACATCCGTTTGATCGAAACACCACTTCATTTCCTTGATGACACATTTGACTGACACTCAATAGCTTAAGCTTTAAACTCTCTACATACATAACATTTCCAGATTTAACCTTTTCTTTTAGGAAAATAAAGCGTTTACCTTTTATGATAGTATGAGTGTCGTTTCCAAGTGAGAAATTCTTTTCCTTTTCTAAGGCATTATATGGGTGAAGCTTTTCTTTGTCACTTGTCATGTGTTTTGAGCATCCACTGTCAATGTACCACTGATATTCTTGTTCTTCTGCATACAAGGCTATACCACATCTTTATGTTTGAAATTTTTTCCTTTTCCATATCTTTGGATTTAATGGAGTTTTCTATTTTTGAGATGTTTGTCGAAATTTGCTCCTGCATTCAGATTCTTCATGACCAAAGTTGTTATAGATTGAGCATTCTATTTCATTTTCAAGAAGAGAAAAGTTGTTATAGGAACTTTTCTTTATCCCTGTTACATTACTTTGATTTCGTGCTTCTATAGTAATGATGGCTTTGTAAGAAACACATTGAGCAGCTTTGTGTCCAAAATTAGGTCATGAAGAACATTACCCATTAAAGAAGTTCCTACGACTATCGAATCTATTGACTTGGTGATTGTAGTTTCTATTGATATTCATCTTTGGAGCAAATTGAGTATGATTTACCAGAGGATGGTTGTTGCTTCTATTAATCCTTGGAGTTAATTGAGCCTAATTTACCTGGTGATCTGCCTTATGCCTTTACTGACGATTGTCATATTGTTCATTGGTCTTTGCTGCATCAAGATAGCTTTTGGTGGAGGTTGGTGGCTTTTGTGATTGAGATGCCTCTTCAGTATATCCAATACCTGTCTTTATCAGAGGAGAATGCTAAACTTTGATAATTTCATTTAAATTTTCTGATGCTTTAGAAAATCTAAGATTGAGAGATTTCGTTTTCTCAAGATCCTTTCTTAGACCCACAATTTCACATTCTAGTTTTTCATTGTGTTTTTTTTTTTTCAGCAAGTTGGTATGTTAAGGTATCTATAATCATATTCTTTTCTTCTAAACAAATTTTGAGTTTAGATATTTCTTCATGAAAGTCTTCCTCTTCTAAAACATCGAGAAAATTATCATCGTCATAAGCCATGAGAAGTCTATAATCTTGTCCAATTTCATCTTCATCACTATTAGATAGACCATCACTATCTTCATGAGTATAGTAACTCCTTTTATTCACAACTCATTTTATATTTCCTTTTGCATATTCCTTTCCTTTTTCAAGTTTATCTTTATTTCCTTTTTGCTCCTTTCCTTGCCACAAGAAAAGCATTTGAAGGGTAGCTTACCACTAAACCTTCCAGAACCCTGTTGAAGCTTTTCGACAAAGTTTACCACATCTTTTTCTTCCAAAATATGTCCTGATTCATTGTGTTATTCGTTTCCTTTTGCCGAAGCTTTGAATGCAGCTTCACTCATATTTTATGGTACTCCTTTTCTCATCTCAAAGGCTATTAAAATTCTGTGAAGCTACATCATAATGATATTCTGCAGATCATGTTTTTCTTCTATGGCAAACACTTTGTATTCAAATTTACCAGACAAGGATATCAATACTTTCTCAACTAAGGTAACTTCCTTAATTTCTTCACCCAAATTCTTCATACAATTGACAACCTCATCTATACATAAGAAGTAACTAGTTATGCTTTCATCACTATGCATCTTAAGAGTTTTATACTAACTTGTGAGAGTTTGAAGCTTAGCACATTTTACCTAAGAGTCTCCTTTGTAGCTAAGAATGATTTTGTCCCATATTTCTTTCGCTGATTTGAGCTGCATGAATTTAACCAACTTTGATTGTGATAGGCTTCCCAATAAAGTATTTACAGCTTTGGCATTGGTTTCATATTGCTTTTTACCTGTCGTATCTGTAAGAATTGCTGTTGGAAATGTATATCCTCCTTACAGAATTTCCCAGACATCTGTTCCAAGCGATTGTAGACAGGTTGTAGTTCTTATTTTCCAATAGACAAAGTTTCTCCCATCAAAGATTGCTGGTTTGATGGATCCCATGCTTTCTTGATTAGACATGTTGATGGATCTCGCCTCAAGCGATCAAGCTTCTTCTGAAGGACCTGCTCTAATACCAATTGTTGGAAATAATACTGAGAGGTAAGTGAATCAGTATTATCAAATCTATAATTTTATTTCCCAAATAGATTTATATACGCTACTTTAGCTATGTGAACTAGCATGTATATGCGACTGTACTTAAATAAACCAAGGTATATGCATAGAACTTTTGATTTAGACAATTTATCATGTATTGAGCTTTAACCAGTATATCAAATATTTATTAGACAGTGCAGTAAAAATAGAATAAAGCATCACACATAAGAAACACACATGAACACCAAGATATAAGGTGGAAACCCAATGTGGGTAAAAACCACCTATCGCTGTCATCTCTGTCTTCTTTTAATAATAAGAAAAATATGTTTACAATATTGCACTGGTAAAGACTCATACCAATCCGCAGGTGCCCACCTGTAGAAGACTATAACCTTGTCCCATTCCCCGGCTACTATTGGAAGGGAGCTACAACCCCCTAGCTTTTGTACTAGCCCATATGTTTACTAGTACGTAGGTGCTGACCTACAGAAGCCTATGACCTTCATTCTTCCTCCAGGGACCATGTTTTATAATTTTTTAGACTAGATGCTCCTGGTACACAACAATACACATGGAGGCCTTGTTTCATCCAATTTTCATACTAGACCCATCAACAACATTGAAACTCAAAAAATCATAACTGCAATATGACCATCAAATACATCTGCATCAACCAACCACTGAAACTCAATGGTCTTTTTTTGAATCAACCATAACTGAATCAACCATCACTAACAACCCATCATCACTGAAGAAGATCACAATCAATCAATCTAATCATTCAGAACACTGTTATCAGAATACAGTCATCAGAATGAACCCAGAACTCTGCAACAACAAACAGAGACTACTGAAACTTTAAAAATCATGCTTCATAAGGTATACGCTACTTCCTTGTGTTGGACCAGTGTGTATACACGCTTTTAGCGAAAGGAACCAACTTACAGATCTGCGAATTCCAATTTATGATGTATACGCTACTTTGATATGCTAAACCAGCGTGCATACACTCTTTTACTAAAGCAAACCTATGTATAGATCTGTAAATGCTAACTTAAAAACATGACAACTATTCCCGACTTCAGTCATACCCAGATCATCACATTTACAAAATAAATCACGTGTTAGTATTCAAATCTAGACTGTTCAAGATCAAACCACATAATGAGAATACTTTTAAGCCTTTATGATCCCGGTCCATCAACCTTCATCAGCCATATAGGTGCCTCCTTAGATCAGATCAAGAAAACCATCAGAAGCTCATTAACCTGCATATATGATCCAACGCCTCATAAGATATTCAAAGTACTTACACACTTTGGCCTAATGATCTTCTCCTACTTATATAGTTTTAGGCCTTTCTCAATACCATGGACGAAAACTACTTAGGACCAATACCTTGGACCAAATACCTCGGACCAATTACCTTGGGTCAAATACCTTGGACCAAGAAATACCTTGGACCAAAAATTTTGTTTTTCCAAGATATACACGATTTTCCTTCTATCAAACTGTGTGTGTTCGTATACGCTCCTTTTGTTTAGTAAATCTGTGTGTATACGTAGATTGGACTAGGTGAACCTGCGTATACCTCTATTTATTCATTCTTTGTAGTTTTATTTATAATTATTTGACTTGTTGCACTATGAGCTTTCATTTGAGTGAGTTGCCATCAAGGACAACACCTGTATCATAATGCCAAAAGCTAGGATTGAAACTTTTGGTGGAGATTGTGGCCTTGTGGATCTCCCTCTTTAGGGAATTACCTCAGGATTTGAAACCAATAGTGTCCCTTCTCCTCTTTGCAACTTTAATCTTGTAAGCATCACAAATTAAAAATGATTAAAAGCCTACTTGCCCAAAACTCAAGAAATCAAGCAAATAACCTTTACTCTGATAGCAACTTGATTTGTTGTTGAATGTTAGTTTCTCTAGATGTTAATTTCAACTTCATAATTAAAAACAATGGCTCGTCATTTTATTTATGTGTATAGGTTTCCTTTATGGTGTTTGTGAATGTAATAGGTAAATTTGTCATCTTTTACGTCAAATTCATGAGAAAGATAACATGTAAATAATGTGTTGAACAACAACAAACAAATATACAACAAACCATAAAAATGAACACTTAAGACAATGTTTTGATGAAGGAGTTCACCCGTCTTGGGCTACATCTCCTTGGTCTAGCTTCCATCACTTGGGCCTCTCTATTAGCTCAAAATGGAAAAAAATGTTTTGTTTACAATGCTCTATCGCTCCTGAAACCTACTTCAATGTGCTCAGACCATCAAAATCATCTAGGAAAGAATTTTTCTGAGCCCAAATTGGCCAAAATATGCAAAATTTATGGCCTCTTCAATTTCCCCTATGAAAACTCCACAAAAAGTAAGAACTCCACTTAATCCTCACAAATTTGGAGAAAATCCTGAATTTATCGAACCCACCAACTTATCTGTGTCATTCATTAAATGATAAACATGGGTTAATTAAGCATTAATCCCACTTAACACATTTAATGGTGTGGTTACTGCCTAAGCACCAGCCTCTAATTATGGCTTTGGTCACATGTGGAGAGGAGGTTGGCCCTCTCCTACCCCAACCACCATAGATAAACATAAAAATTATGTATTACAACCGTTGTATTGTAAGAACCAATGGCGTGGTATAACAGTAAGACTCTGGGCTTGTGGGGGAGGTCGCGGGTTCGACTCTGCCAACCTACCCATAACATTTTGCAGTGCACGCTGATGCTACCAAGCCTTTGGTGAGGGACACATGGTGGCCTCTGGGCTTTCCACATGTCTCCTTCTCATTGGTCCTCCCCTGTCCAATGAAATCACGCGAACTCACCAAATTGTCGACCAACCAAAATGCAGCACTTGGCATGACCTCACTGGTCATTGACAAAACCTTTGATCTGCACAGTCACTTGCCACATCAGCAGTTCAGACTACTAACTATGTAATGACTGTACTTTTTTTTTCAAAATTCCTCTATTTTGCAAAGCAGACAGAACACAATATCTTTCTCATACGAGCTTCGTTTTGATTGAAATGAGTTGCGTTGGGATCATATCATTGTTTCAGATGCAGTCGTTTAGGTTTTGAGTGATTCTAAGCACTTCAAATTTTTATCTAAATATTAATCACCTCATTACATGAAATAATCTAAAAATATGCATCATGGGGATTTTTCTACCTGAGATCATACTTGTGAATATCAATATGGGGCTACTACAGAAATTTTCACCGAGGATAGGCTAGTGAGGATGTTGTTTGAAAAATTGTGCTTGAATTTTTTAAGAATTCACTCGTAGAATCCATATATTGTTTGACTGGAACATTCGTGGGTTTAGTATCGTGTATTCTTAGCATGGAATGGAGTGTGGAGTCACTGCTATATGAATAGAACATGTATGACATGGAGTTTCTATGTGCAATCATGGATTAATAGTGGGATCCAACATTATTGATAGGGCTTTTTTCATCAAAGTGTAAAGAGGAAGATTCATCCATGGTTAGGGATTGAAGCTGCTACGTGAGATTTATGAGTCTTACCAATACACTCAAATCATATTTATAACCCTAAAATTTTATACATCCACATGACATAAAATGTTGTGCAACAATACTTATAGGTTGTAGGAAGATTATAGAGTAGCATTCACTTGCAAATATTATAACGATTATCGTGCTTAGTATTTTAGTATCTTATTTATTTGTTAGATAAAATATTTAATTATGGCTTGTACTCTACAATGTGAGAGAGGCCAGTAAAGTGGATTAATGGTCTCAAGCCATTTATAGAAGGAACCAAGTACAGGTAAAAGTTGAGTATGGATGGTTGTCGAGTTAGTTTGGTAGTTGTGGATATATGGAAGGATCCCTGATTTGGTTAAGATGTGAGAGTGGTCCCCTCATGAGGTTATGTGACAACTTGGGATGATGTTTAGTAATTAAATTTTGGAGATATATGATTTAGGAGTTCGGAAATGGAACTCGGGAATCCAACTTGTCGACTACACCTTTATGAGGTTTAAGATACAACTTGATGGTGCTAGTAGCCTAGAAGACTTCGAATTGATAATGATGGAGAGGTATGAAGTTATAATGGTTGAGAGAACCATGTATGTAAAGGACATCCTAGTAGAATGGAGGTTCCAGTAGTGGCACACCTATGGATTCCAGTGGTTGCTTGTTCATTTATGGTGAAATCAACATATTCCTCTTTATGTTTGTAAACACTAGGATCACAACTAGACTTTGTCGATTGAGATTGAGACAAGTAGTCATTAAAGTGAGGACTTGGAAAATATAATTCCTACTCATCTTAGTTGTGATGGTTTGTAAGTAAAGGAGTTTGTTCATATTGTTTAAGAGCTTTTAAGGTCTAGTTGATCTTACATATACGTATGGTTGAGATATTTCCTCAACTAGTTGATTGTATGGATAAGCTAAAATTTCTATTATAGACCAATACTTGTTGTATATATATGTGATGTTTAATAAAATAGATTGTGAATTTTTTATTTGTAGTATATTACTCAAATGGGAAGACGGGGAGGGGTAGTGTCTCATCCCTATCTCATAAGGTACACCACATAATAAGTGTCACTTTGTCGACATGCGCATGCTATATGGTATAAGTGGTAACACATCTCTTTTATTATAGAACGATGTGACTAAAGGTCAACGATTTTAGTGCTTTAGCCCCGTCATCTCCATCCCCAGTTCCATTCATTGATCCTATGACAACCACTTCAACCTAACTCTACGCATTTATGTTGGTTGTCAACTTGAATCAGGCGATTACATGATTTCAAGGGCTACTGAGTTGGCATCATGGCATCATAATATCTGATGGAATGATTGTGTATGAGAAATTTCCATTACTACTATATTTGATCAATTTTAAATTCAAATTATTTATGCAGAAATTGATATAGTTTCCCAACATTGTTTTAAAACATGTTCTATTCAACTTTATGCATATTGATGATAGAAGAAAAAACATAACCCCCAATTTTGCAACTCGAAGGATTGACCTAGCTTGGGATCACATTATTTTACATTGAAAAGAATGGAAAAACCAAACTTGCAACCTTTGAATTTTCTTTTAACCACCACCATGAAGAACCGATCCAATTAGTGATCTTTTGAATCGAAGGAAAATCACCACTAGAAAAACCCCTAATAAAACTCATAGAATAATGCTTTAAATGGTCAACGATTAATTCCAATGATATTAGAACTAATATCAATGAGTTGACACATTGTAAACACTTCCACGAGACACCCACTCCAAACCCTAAATTAGCATCTCTATCACTCTTTTTTTAATTCACTAACTTCAAACTCTCGGTATTGTTTTCAAACGTCATGAATGAAACGTAGGTGAGAAATAATAATAATATTATTTTAGTGTTTGGGTTATAGTAAAAAATACAATAGTGTAATACATGTATTTATTTTGGAGTATGGATTTTACAATTTTAATTTAATTACTAATAGTTATTAAGTGGATGATAGATATTTAATTTTTACTTAATATTCTAGAATATTCATAATAGTATACACAAATAAGATATTGAGATTTATCTTCCAACTAGTTATACTCTCTTTTCCTTTTTAATTAAATTGATTAGTTGAAAAAAGGTCATGTGAAAAGTATCATACAAACTAAGTTACAGTTTTTTGAATATGTGGTATTGATAAGTGATCGTATTGGCCCATGATATTGTAACGGAATCTATTGTACCCCTAAACTAGGAATAAGTTAGATATGATAACAAGTTAAACAATCTACATATTAGAATTATAGCAAGTGTTATTAAGTTTTTATGTGTTTAATATTTTAATGAATTTAAAAATTTCCATGGCAAAATCTCTATATACTAGAGTTATAACTTCGTGTAATTAAGTTCTTTGACCTTATAATAATTTTTTTAATTTAAGAATATACATGATCAAGTGCCCATAAATCTCCATGATTAAAATTCCATTATATTTTAATTGGTTGTATATTTAATTTATATATTAATTATTTTAATAATAATAATAATATAATGCATTTTAATGATTCTTTTAATTTTCATATCGTGATATGTATAGTGTTAGTACTGTTGATACCTTTTTATCAATTCATCTCTATCAATATTTAGAAATCATTTAACATTTATATATATTACATTTATTTAGATTTTACAATTTTACTTATATATTCAATTATTTAATTACATGGATAGTCGTACCTATTTCAACTCAAGGCTCGTGTGGACTCGCCGATTTTTAATTTCTTTCCAGAAAAAGATTTGATTTTAGTAAAATATTCTTAATCTAATAAACACTTCTGCAACGGTTATTTCATTTACTCTTTTCATCTTGACAATTACATTTGATTTAAAATTATTATTTTTATTTAATTGATGGATCACATGGGAGATCGATCATCAAAAACCATTGAGATAATTTCTTTTTCATTCTCCTACATTTCCATTCGATCCCTCTCTTTTCAACGTCCATCGATCCATTTCATTCAATAGTTCAATTCCTTAGTTTCTGGGTTTTAATGGAGGTCGTTGGCTTTTGAATCCATAATATGTTTCATAGGGTTGTTGGATTTATAATATGTATCATAGTTAATTTGTTTTGCATGGTTAATTGAACTTCTAATATACGATTCAGTTTGTAATTTATATAGACCCTAATGATTTATTTTCGATGATCACCAGGAACCAAAATTAAATTATGAATTATATTATAAGATAAAACTTACAAAATTAAATTATGAATTATATTATAAGATAAAACTCACAAAAGAATTGATCTCGGATTCTTTTTAGTTACTTTCAACATTTTTTACTTGCTTCTAGCATGTAACAACTGTTGGCTCATGAAGGCTTATCACATATCATAATAGGAATTCCATGGCAGATTTGGGATATCTGTCCATTGCACATTAAATATATGCAACATAGAAAATTCAACCATAACTATTTTCATAGAAAACGTAACCATAACCATTTTTTTAATATTTCAGAGGTGAAAGATTTTTTTGTCCCAAGGTGTTTTTTGAATAGACTAATCCCACGTTTCACTTCTAAGCTCATGGGAATTAGTTTTTATCATTGCAATATTTATTTTCTTCTTAGCATTAGTCAAGACAGAAAGGTAATTATGATTAGCAAGAGTGAAGTTATCACCTCATAGTACTTTACCTTCTTTTTTTCCTCTAACTCCTTATCACTCCTCAACTTATCCTTAAATTTGGATGTAACAGTGTTTTTAATATTATCCTTATTCTAGAAGATGATGTCCTCCTTTATCTCCCAATAGGCGAGCAAGAACTTGACATCCTTATACCAAAAAAATTTAAATCTATAAAATATAAATAAGTAAATATAGAAACACAGTATACTACAACATATCAAACCATCATACTAACAATTTACATTTTTAAACTCCTTTAAAATACATTTTTTCATTTTATTTAAAAAACAATTAATAAATAAAATATAAAATAAAAATACATATTTATATTTTGTATATTTATATTATATCGTTAATAAAAATAACATAAATTTATCATTCACACTAAATACTCTTAAAACGTCTATCATAGGCATTAAATTTTTATAAATAATATTAAAGCTATTTTCATCCTTTATATATAATAACAATAAAATCTCAGGCATTAGCTTATCGTTCACACTAAGCTGTTTAAGTTCCGGTAGAAGCGGTTTCTTGACAAATGATCTTCCAAATACGTAATAATAAAAAATATATAACTTGACTTTCTTATTCACACTACATACACCCAGGCTTTTTTGAAAACTGATTTCCTTTCTAACAAACCTCCAAAATCGATAACATACAATTATACCGAGCAAAATACTTTTACCATTATTAAAAACAATGCGTAGATATGGACAAAGAAAGACCAGCAAAATTAAAAATAGGTCGGCAGCTAAAACACTCCCCACAAAAAAATCAAAGCCAAAATCAACAAGCTTGGTTTTGGCTTGGGGATGTTCCGGAGAGCAATTCTCATTGTTGGACTCCCGTTAGAAGTGCCTAGAATTCAGTTTTCAAGCTGCCTATTAAAAAGGCTCAAACTTCTCAAAGAGATCCCATCCTCCGTATTGGATTTTGAATGAATCGAGGTGGAGGATTTTGCCTGATCACGGAGGGTGGGATATTGAAATTTGAAATAAGTTTTTGGACACCAAAAGACGAATAGCATTCGATATCAGTACATGGAATTCTCAATTCAGAGATCCAGTTCCTTGGAAATCTTGGAAGTGAGATTTGACTTTTAGAAAATCTGGACAATTTATTATCAGTAGTGTAATTGATGCTCACTCTGAAGGGAATATGTTAGGCTTTAAAAAAGGGGGAAACTTGGAAAGTATTAGGGAATCTGTTACGCTTTAAAAAAGGGGGAAACTTGGAAAGTATTTGTGGGGCGCATTATGAAAAACTCGAAGATGAATGAAGCTGCGCCCAAGGCAAGATCAGAATCTGCGATGGTGGCTGCCAGTGAAAGTTCCCATGTCATTTCCAAGTTTTATTGTGCTGCGAAAGAAGGAAGAAGATCAAGGAAATATTCGAAGCAAAAAATTGTCGCTACTCCCATGCTCCGTGTTCTGTATGTTTATGAACCCGAGACTATCATAACTCACCCTCAAAATTTTCGGTCTCTGGTTCAGAAACTCACAGGGAAGCCTCCCCATAAATCAAAAGAGAAGAAGAGGCAGACCAATCCCAGTGGCCCATCGAGTGAGGTAGCCTGTACAGAAGTTGGAACGGAAAATGTGCAAGATACTTTATATAGCAATGGCCAGATGCCTATCATAGAAAACGAAAGTACCAAATATTTTATTGAGGAAAGCTCTGGTTATTCTAAAGCATTCTATGACAGCGACATGATAATTCCCGGCCTGATGAGTGATGGATTATTGCATAAGAATGCCCCCGTCTGCGATAATGTCCAAGATCATTTTTATAGCAATAACCAGATGCCTATCATGGAAAAGACAAGTACAGTTTTTTCCATTGAGGATTACCCTGGTTGCTCCGAGGCATTCAATGACAGAGACATAATTTTCTCTTGCCTGGTGAATCAGGAATTATTGCAGGAGAGTCCTCTGGTTTCGGAGAATTCTCCATTTTGTAATATCTACAATGAGACGGGTTTGCAATGGACTTGAGGATTGGTAAATTCAATGTCAAAATTTTCATTGTTGTAACTTAGTGCAACTCTTGTTGGAAATGTGTGATAATTCCATAACAGACAATAAAAAAAAATGCTCTGTTTTAACACTCTGTTTCAGACTGAAAATCGTTTGCTGGAAGCGGTGTTTCAGAAACACAGTTTGGTGTTGCAGCGACGTTGAATAACACTCTGTTTTTAACACAGAACAATACTCTGTTTTTTTTAACACAGCGGAATACGGTGTTACAGCATTGGTGAAACTGGTGTAACAGCAACGGTGACGGTGTAACAGCAACGTGCAATTGGTGTAACAGCAACAGAAAAAATAACTTGTGTTTATTAAAAATAAACTAACTGTTACAGATTCGTCTTCCTCACATAGAGGGAATTTCACAACTTCTATTACAAAACATCTTCCTCTTGATAGAGGGATTCACCAAAGAACGCTTCTGTTCCACACAAATAACATCTACCCTCTCTCACAGCAAACAACCATAAAACAAATTACATTCAAAATATCTGCACTGCTGTGCATTTTTCCCTTTCTGCTCTCTGCTACGCTGTTGCGTCTACTCCTGCTATGCACTGCTGTGTGTTTCACTATTTTGGAAGTATTTTTCTTCACGCTACTGCGTGCTCTCCTCTGCTCTCTATCATTCTTTTGCTAACATCGAAACAGAACTGTTGTGTGATACATTTATATGTTAAAACATATCTGATTTAAACAATAAAATAGTACAAAATATCTTCTAATGTTTATCTGTGAATTGAATGCAGCAAGGCGGTGATGCCTTCATCAAGCGATCAAGTCGGCGGTTGCAAGGAAATTCAATTTTGAAAATTTAATGCACATTTAATGTGCAAAATATCAAGCGCTACATTGATGCATCGAACATCCTGAAATATCTACGGAAATTAGATTTCTGTCCAGCTGTTCATTATTGCAGTTGGAATTAAATTCCAACACTCCTCCTTAATTTCAACTACTACATACCCAAACATTTCCTGAAATGATCAAAACCTTTCTTTGCTAATGGTTTTGTCAAGATGTCAGTTAGCTGATCTTTTGTTCTGCAGTGCTGCAAAACAATCTCACCATTGTTAACCAATTCACGTATGAAGTGAAATTTGGTGTCTATGTGCTTTGTTCTTTTATGGAAAACAAAGTTTTTAGACAATGCTATTGCTGACTTATTGTCACAGTAAATGGTTGTGCCCTTTTCTTGTTCATGACACAAATCTCTGAGAACTCTTCTCAGCCACACTACTTGGCATGTTGCTGCTGTTGCTGCCACATACTTTGCCTCTGCTGTTGACAAAGACACAACTGGCTGCTTCTTGGAAGCCCATGAGATGGCTCCCGATCCCATATGAAACACATATCCCGATGTGCTTTTCCTATCATCAACACTTCCAGCCCAATCACTGTCAGTGTAACCTGTCAACATGAAACTTTCAGAAGAGGAGTATAAAATACCAAACCCCTTCTTTCCATTCACATACCTTAGAATCCTCTTGGCTGCCTGCCAATGAGTCTCTTTCGGTCTTTCCATAAATCTGGAGATTAAACTCACAGCATGCATAATGTCCGGCCTAGTTGCAGTTAAGTACATAAGGCTGCCAACTATGCTTTTGTACAATTTTGGATCAAAATATTTGCTGATGTCTTCTTTGGTCAATTTCAACCCCATTACAGTTGGAGTCACAGCTGCCTCGCTGTTCTACATATTGAATCTCTTCAACACTGCTTCTACATATTTATCTTGAGAAATGAAAACACCATTTTCACTTTGGTCTATTTCAATTCCAAGAAAATATCTTAAGAAGCCCAAGTCAGTCATTTCAAATTCACTTTTCATGACTGCTTTAAAATCAGCAATAAGAGAAGCATCATTGCTAGTAAAAATCAAATCATCTACATATAAAACAACAATAATAATCTTACTGTCATTCTGTTTTATGTAGAGTGTGGGTTCACCATCACACTTATCAAACCCATTTTCAATTAGATAAGCATCTATTCTGTTATACCATGCTCTTGGAGCTTGCTTCAGCCCATAAAGAGCCTTCTTTAGTTTAAAAACTTTATGCTCTTGGCCTTCAACTTCATAGCCCGGAGGTTGGTCAACATAAACCTCTTCTTTTAATACTCCATTCAAGAATGCAGATTTAACATCCATCTGATAAATCTTCCATTTGTGTTGTGCTGCAATAGACAACACTGTTCTGACTGTTTCCATCCTTGCTACTGGTGCAAAGGTTTCATCATAGTCTTTGCCTTGTTGCTACTTGTAGCCTTTCACAACAAGTCTTGCTTTGTGCCTGTCAATCTTACCTTCAGCATTGCTTTTGGTCTTATAGACCCACTTAACTCCAATGGCATCTTTGCCTTCAGGGAGGTCCACTAACTCCCATGTTTTACTCTTCTCAATTGCACCAATTTCTTCATTCATTGCTTCAATCCATTTATCTTCATTTACAGCATCTTCAGAATGAATTGGGTCATCAACATGACAATACAAAGCAAATAATGAATTCAGATCGGTATTGTTACTTACCTCTCCTTGTTCATAAATCTCATTCAGATTTCTGAATCTTGGTCTTCTTGGTGTGCTTGGAGTTCCATCCGAACTTGAGGGTATTTCTGATCCCTATGGTGTGCTTGGAGAAGCACTTCCTTGACTTCTTAAGGCTGTTCGAATTCCAGTTTGTGGTGTGGTTTGTTGTACTTGCTGTGGTGGAGGAGGAGCCACCAAGGAAGGATTATTTGCTGTTGTCCCTTCCTCTTCTTCTTCATGAGACACAATTGTCTTCACATTCACTGTTTTTTCTAAGCTTCCATCCCAAGCTTCATCTTCAATGAACTGCACATCTCTACTTACTATTAACTTCTTGGTGGATGGATTATAAAGTTTGTATGCTTTTGACTCATCACAATAGCTAATAAAGACACACTTCTCCCCTTTACTATCAAGCTTTTGCCTTCGCTGATCCGGTACATGTGCATATGCTACACAACCAAATACTCTCATGTGAGTGAGTTTGTTTTTGACCACTCCATGCCTCTTTTGGTATTCTGTTCATGACAGCTTTAGTTGGGCATCTATTCAAGATGTAAACTGCACAAGTAACAGCTTCTGCCCAATACTCATGCCGCAAGTGTTTTGCCTTCAGCATACTTCTGACCATGTCAAGAATGGTCCTATTCTTTCTTTCAGCAACACCGTTTTGTTGAGGTTTATACCTTGCGGTGAACTACTTTTGTGTGCCATTCTCTCTGCAAAAATGCAGAAAATCTTGGGAGATGTACTCTCCTCCTCTATCTATTCTGAGCACTTTGATATAATGCCCACACTTCTTTTCAACAAGAGTTTTGAAGTGGCGGAATTTCTCAAACACTTCACTCTTCTGTTTCAGCATATACACCCATGTCCTTCTGGTGTAATCATCAATAAAAGTTAAAACATATTTATTTCTGACAAATGATGGTATTTGCATCGGTCCACACACATCAGAGTGAACAATTTCCAAGGGTGCTTTTGCCCTTATACTCTTTCCTGCTGGAAAGCTTTCGTTGTGTTGCTTGCCCAAGATGTAGCCTTCACAAAGGCTATCCGGTTTCTCGATCAACGGCAATCCCTTTACCATTCCCTTTCCGTGCAACAGATTCAGGCCTCCGAAATTGAGATATCCAAATCTCAAATGCCACAACCAATTCACATCTTTCACCTGTTCCTAAAAGACTTCTTGTGTTACAGCCGCAATAGTTCTTCCTTCCTTCAAATCTACCCTGAGTTTGAGAGGAAACATTCTATTGCTGGTCATTTGCACCTGTGCAATGATCTTCTTACTTGGAGGTATGTCTCTGATTGTATACGTACCATCTTTGATGAACACGTTGTAACCTTTGTCAATGAGCTGTCCAATGCTCAAAAGATTACATTTCAGACCAGGTACATAGTATACCTCTGGCACAATCATCTGTTCTCCATTCAGATACTAACTCTGCCCTTACCCTTGACAGATATCTTATTATCAGTCCCTGTTGTTACCTTAGATTTCACATTTTCATCCAGATTGGCAAACATTGCAATATTTCCAGTCATGTGATTACTACAACCTGAGTCTAAGAACCAAAAATCTTCTTATTTGTCTTGTGCTATGTTACATGTTAACAGCATGTTCTTTGGGTTCTTATCTTCTTCATTTGCAAAATTAGCATTATGCCTATTATTTATGTCACTTTGTTTTTTCCTACATTCATTGGCATAGTGCCCATATTTCTTACAATAATGACACTAGACTTGGGATTTGTCATACCTTTGTCCATGAGCTTGCTGTTTACTTGAACCTTCATGTTGGTTCTGATTGCAGCTCCTTCCGCTTGTGCTAGAAGGATAATTTCTGCCTCTGTTTTGGCTTCTTCCACGACCTCTGTTATTTGCTCTGCCTTGACCTCTTCTTTGGCCAAAAGACATCTGAGTTTTGAATGCTTGCTCAAAAGAGGAATCTGTTCCTCTACTCAGTCTGTGTTCATGAGACAAAAGAGAAGCACTCAGCTCATCTACCGTGAACTGTGAGAGATTTTTTGTTTCTTCTATTGCTACCACAATAGATTCAAACTTTGAGGGTAAACATCTCAAGAATGAGTGAAGAATGAATCTATTATATCAGATTCCTTCATGATGAGATTTTCAAAGTCTCTCCTCAACATCTGCAACCTTGCAGTCTTCACCTTCTCCATGCCTTGATAGGCAGTTTTGAGAGTATCCCATGCCTCCTTAGATTTTGTTGCTGCTACAATCCGCGGAAAAACACTTTCATGTACTGATTGGAAGAGGAAAATGAGGGCTTTGGCATCCTTCTTCCTGCCACTCTTCAACTGGTCTCTTTTTGCTACTGTCAAAGCAGCCAGTGCTATTGCATCTACAGGTTGAGCATAGCCAGTTTCAACCAGCTCCCATATTCCTTGAGAAGCAAACAATGTTTTCATTGTTATGGACCAATAACTGTGATTTTTCTCATTAAACTGTGGCAGTTGGGAATTTGTCCAACCTATTCCAGCATCGGCCATCTTAACCTGTATTGGTAAAGATGCGATTCTGAATGTATAATTAAAAACAAGAAAAACCTTTCTCTGCTGCAGAAAATTTGCTCAATAAGCTTCTTACAGCTCCTACAATGAAAAACAAACTCTATTTTTGACTCACTGATTGCCTAGACTGGCTCTGATACCATGTTGGAAATGTGTGATAATTCCATAACAGACAGTAAAAAAAAAATTGCTCTGTTTTAACACTCTGTTTCAGCACACAAAACTGAAAATCGTTCGCTGGAAGCGGTGTTTCAGCAACACAGTTTGGTGTTGCAGCAACGCTGAATATCACTCTGTTTTTAACACAAAACAATACTCTATTTTTTTTTAACACAGCGGAATACGGTGTTACAGCATCGATGAAACTGGTGTAACAACAACGATGATGGTGTAGTAGCAACGTGCAATTGGTGTAACAGCAACAGAAAAAATAACTTGTGTTTATTAAAAATAAACTAACTGTTACAGATTCGTCTTTCTCACATAGAGGGAATTTCACAACTTCTATTACAACACATCTTCCTCTTGATAGAGGGATTCACCAAAGAACACCTCTGTTCCACACAAATAACATCTACCCTCTTTTAGAGCAAACAATCATAAAACAAATTACATTCAAAATATCTACACTGCTGTGCATTTTTTCCTTTCTTCTCTCTGCTATGCTGTTGCGTCTACTCCTGCTGTGCACTGCTGTGCGTTTCACTATTCTGGAAGTATTTTTCTTCACGCTGCTGCGTGCTCTCCTCTGCTCTCTATCATTCTTCTGCTAACATCAAAACAGAACTGCTGTGTGATACATTTATATGTTAAAACATATCTGATTTAAACAATAAAATAGTACAAAATATCTTCTAATGTTTATCTGTGAATTGAATGCAGCAAGGCGGTGATGCCTTCATCAAGTGATCAAGTCGGCGGTTGCAGGGGAATTCAATTTTGAGAATTTAATGCACATTTAATGTGCAAAATATCAAGCGCTACTTTGATGCATCGAACAGCCTGGAATATCTACGGAAATTAGATTTCTGTCCAGCTGTTCATTGTTGCTGTTGGAATTAAATTCCGACAACTCTCCTATCATATCAGAAAGCCACTAGAGCACTATCATGACATAATTTAAAGAGTGCAGGAAGGGTCTCCTCATGACTCATTAAGAATTATAAATTAGTCACCCCTATGAACTTTTCGGAAAAGGGATAATATTCAAAGACGCTTTCGGCTTATAAGCCCTGCCATTGGCAGGTAATGTTGTATATGATTTCCAGTTCACCTTCATTGGTTAAAGTTTGACTAAAGAGTTTTTCTATTTTCGTTAAGTTTGTCATATGCGACAACTTTTTATGTTTTTAATATTTAAAAGTATTTTTACATATTATTGGAGAGGATAAATTCTTACTTTTTATAGTTTTAAAATTTAAATTAAATTTCCAATCAACTAAACGTTTAAAATCCTCCATCGATTTATTTATTGCGAATTTAATTTGTTTAATGCCATATGGGTTTGTCTCTGTTTAAATTGTTTTATTCCATATGGCTTTGTCTCACTTTGAACTTGAACATATGGAATATAATGAAAATTAAAATTCTGTGCCCTACATAAATGGAACTTCATGGTTGTCAGCTTTAAAAAGACCATTTACATTTATGGATTTCCATTCAGAAGCAAACAACACAATATATGGTATAAGCGGCAACACACCTCTTTTATTAGGGGCTGAGTAATGGATGGATTGGTTATTTTTAGTTGGAATTTGGGTAAAAAAAAATTTGCAGCAGTGTTTAAATCATGTTTTTGAAATTGGCAATGAATTGCCCACCATCAAAAACCCTGGAACACCCAAAATGTTGAAATTTAACAAATTTAACCTAGATTTACAAAAAGCCCTACAGGAACCTATCAAAATATTGTTGAAATTTTCTTAACTTTTAGGGAAAAAACGCAGTATGGTAAGATGAACGACATAGATTAAAGCCCAACCATAGTTCTAGTCACTTAACTTTGAAGAGGTTTTGTAAGCGGACTTATCGGGGTTGTTGGGAGTGTCCATTATTAACCTCCACACCAGAAGTTCGAAAAGCGGATGACAAAGAAAAAATTGTAGTCTGATGACACAACTATGATGCATCATGATGTGATGGATGTTGATATATTTGAGCTTCCTCACAGGGGTCCACCCCTTTTACTTTATCTTTGAAGATGTGATGAATGTTGATATATTTGAGCTTCCTCACAAGGGTCCACCCCTTTTACTTTATCTTTGAAGAGGTTTCTTGTTAGACAAAAATTCTCAGGTTCTTTAATTCAAGTTTTGATATTGAACCTAGGTCTAAACTCTGATACCCTGAAGAGATTTACAATTACACAAAAACTCACAAATTTTGCTAAACTTTGCAGAAAATCCCTAGATTGAAAATTACAAATATCATAAAAGTGCAATGATTCCTCAACAATCCTATTGCAGGATTTTCAACTCAAATCTGCCAGTTTTCGTTGGCCGTTAGGTTGAGTCCATCGTTTGCATGATTTCTAGGGTTACTGAGTTGGTAGGATGGCATCATCATATCCGAGGGAACGGCTGTATACGTGACATTTTCTGTGCCGCACTATTTGATCGATTTCAACTTCAAACGCTTTAGGAACATTGATATAGCTTCCCATGACATTGTTCTAAAACTGGTTCTGTTCAAATTGATGCATAATGCTGAGAGAAGAAAAAGCACAACCCCAAGTTCTGCAATTCCAAGCATCCGCTCGGCCTAGGATCAGATTATTCTATATTGAAAAGAATGAAAAGACCAAACTTGCAACCTTAAAATTTGCCTTTAACCATCACCATGAAGAACCAATCCAATTAGTCATCTTCTGGAACATAGGAAAATCATCATTAAAAGAACCCCTAATAGAACGTAGAGAATAACGCTTTAAATTGTCAAGTCCATAGAATTAATCTACATCAATTGGTGCATTGTAAACACTTTCACAAGACACCTACTCCAAACCCTAAATTGTCACTGCTATCACAGTTTCCACAATTCTCTAACTTCAAACTCTCGATATTAATTTCAAAGCTGTGTTGAGATTTTCTGTTTCATTAAAATAGGCAAAAATCTCAGTGTGTGACAACAATAGGAATTTGTTGCTATAAAATAGGATTTATGAGGCAGTTACATTCTCTTAGCTATAAAATAGGTATCCATACGGATTGTTTGAGAGTTGTGAGTTTGTGAGGAAAATATTATTTTGTAATCTCCTGTTTGATAATAAAGAACTGCCGATGCCTATGTTTGGTGGACGTAGCCCAGATTGGTTGGGTGAACCACGTTAATTTGCTGTCTCCTGTGCATGATTTAATTGTTGTGTATGTATGTTTATTTTGACTGTTGTGCATCTTGGCTCTAACAATTGGTATCAGAGCTTGTTGGAGGGGTGCACAGCAGAGGAGTGGCGTAATCTGGAAATGGCAGATGCCAATCTACCTGCGCGCTGAGGATTAAAGCTGCGTGGAGATCGTTTCTACAACCTGCGTAGAGGTCGTGTTTCCAACCTACGTTGTTGGACGCATGTAATGCGTGTTTTCTTTTTGTGCTGAGTTTTATGCGTGGTATTCACATGGGCTTCTGCTCGGCATTGGCTGTTGCTGGTGCGTTGCGTACCTGCTGGTGCGTTGCTGGAGAGCTGCGTGGACCTGCGCGTATATATTTATAAACCCGCGACAACCATTAATGCGTGGAGGCGTTGCTGGAGCGCTGGTGCGTGGAGGTGTTGTCTGGTGTTGCGTGGAGGTGGTCTACTCCCTTACCTGCTGGTGGATCGTGTGTTGAAGCTGGGTGCTTTCAGAATGATATAACAGCCTCAACTGTGCGTATTACAAACCTGCGTTGCGTGGAGGTGGATCAGGCAGTCGTGTGGTGGTTTTACAGTGCGGTGGTGCCGTGGACCAACTGTTGGTGTGTGGAATAGCTCACCGGTAACGTTAGTCCGAATTTGAAAGGTAATGTGTTCCGTAATCGATATTAAGTTACCGGATGGGTATTTGCTTAAACAATTTCATGCAAAGGGTAATTACTTCACTGTCATGTTTATGACCGAGTAATCGAGCTAACCTCCCACAGAGGAGTGTGAAATAAATGCACAATTGCGCTATCAATGTATGTTGAGAAGGAGTTGACTCCCACGTTTTTTAACGTTTTTAAATTTAGAGTTGGTTGGGTAAGATTTAAATCCCATCGTGAAGGTGCAGTAACTTCAATAAATTAATAGAATCGGCCTTTGTTTTTTGAAAAGTGGTTTTCTGCCTTGTGCAACCAGAAAGAAGTTTTCTTTGCGAAAATGAATGATGATTTTCCTTGCTCAAGCATGAGCTGTCACTCAAATCATTTGTTCAGAGTAAAACATAGGCAGTTTTTTATATATTAATTGCTAGTCTTTAATAGTTGGCTTTGGAGATTATTGTGTTTTGGTTGATACAAGATGGCGAAAACTGAGAGTGCCCGGTTTGAAATTGAGAAGTTTAATGGAAAAAATAATTTCGAGATCTGGAAGGTGAAGATGTATGATTTTCTTGTCCAAAATAGTGTGGAAAAGGCGTTGTTGGGCAAATCTAAACAGCCTTACAACATCACAGATAATTAGTGGGCCAAGATGGATGAAAGAGCAATAAGTGTTATTCGACTGTGCCTGGATGATGATGTCCTATTTAATATCGTGTCAGAGACAACAGCTGCTGGTTTGTGGACGAAACTGGAGAAACTGTACATGACCAAATCCTTAACCAATAGGATTCTCCTGAAGCGACGATTGTACAGTTTGCGAATGAAAGAAGGTACATCAATTGCTGATCATTTGAATGCTTTTAATACTCTTTTGGTGCAATTACAAAGTATAGAAGTAAAAATTCAATCCGAGGATAAAGCTATTACTTTATTGTGCTCGTTGCCCGAGTCATGGGATCATTTTGTTACTTCTATAAGTCTTTGTTCGTTAGAAACTATTGAGTTTGATGATGTAGTTGCATCCTTATTATCGGAAGAAACAAGGAGAAGGTCACATTCCGAAACCTCTACATCAGAAGCTATGATGGTTAGAGGTCGTTCGAAAGAAATACGCTCCAGGAGGCCGAGCAACTCACGTTCAAAGTCGAAAGGGAAGAAGAGTAAGCTAAAGTGTTGGTTTTGTGGCAAATCAGGGCATTTAAAGAAGGAATGTTGGAAGCGACAGCAACAAACTTCTAAAGCAGATTCTTCAACAGAGAAGGAGGCAAATACGACAGATATAGGTTCGACATCTGGTTCAGGTATGAGTGATGAAGTATTATCAGTTAATGTGTCAAATCATGATCAACATTGGTTGTTAGATTCTGGTGCATCAAACCACATGTGTATCCATAAAGAATGGTTTAAGACATATAAATCAATTAATGATGGAGTTGTGTACATGGGTAATGATGTAACATGTAATATTGTGGGGATTGGGAGCATACAACTACAAATGTTTGATGGGACAACTAAAATGTTAACTGATGTGAGGCATGTACCAGATTTAAGAAAAAATTTGATTTCCTTAGGAGAACTTGATTCAAATGGATATAAAATTGTAATTCAAGGTGGAGTAATGAAAATTTACAAAGGTATTTTACTAGTTATGAAAGCTAAGAAGGTAGGAAATCTATTTCAGTTAGAAGGAAGTACAAAGTCAGATTAGGTGTCTACGGTGTCTGAACATGACAGTAGTTCCATTCACTTATGGCATCAAAGATTGCGGCATATGAGTGAAAGAGGGTTAAAAATTTTGGCTGATCGCAAGTTACTTCCAAATCTAAAGTCTGGAAAGTTAGATTTCTGTAAGCATTGTCTATTTGGAAAACAAAGTAAGTAAAAATTTAAAACAGACAAACATACTAGTAAAGGCATACTTGATTATATCCATTCAGATGTTTGGGGGCCAGCCCCTACAACCTGATATGGTGATTCGTCTTATTTTGTATCATTTATTGATGACTTTTCTAGGAAAGTGTGGGTCTATATGTTGAAAAGGAAGTCTGATGTTTTTTTTCAGTTTTCAAGTAGTTTAGAGCATTGGTAGAAAACAATACTGGTAGAACAATAAAATGCTTAAGAACTGACAATGGTGGTGAGTTTACTTCAAAGGTGTTTGACAGCTATTGCAAGGATGCAGGGATCGAGAGACATAAGACCACGGTTTATACTCCTCAGCAAAATGGACTTGCTGAACGCATGAATAGGACTCTTCTAGAGAGAGCAAGGAGTATGCTGAGTAACGCTAGGTTGCAAAAGGAGTTGTGGACGGAAGTGGTGGCAACAACTTGTTATGTGATAAACCGATCTCCATCGACAGCGATAGGCTGCAATATTCCTCAAGAGGTATGGAAAGGTCACCCTTGTGACTATTCTAAACTCAGAGTGTTTGGTTGTGATGCATATGCTCTAGTGCCTAAACATCAGCGAACTAAATTAGATCTAAAGTCTAAAAGGTATATCTTTGTTGGGTATGGTGTTGGAACAAAGGGATATAGATTGTGGGATCCTACTACCCGCAAAATCATCATCAACAGAGATGTAAAGTTTAATGAATCCTCTCTTGTACAGTTAGATGTAGATAGTAGATTGAAACGGGATGATGTATCTGACTTTCATCACATTCAGTTTGATATCATTTCTAATGATAGTCATGATGACCATAGTTCAGATACTAGTCATGAATAGGTTTCAGAATCAGAACATGAACAGGGTTCAGGTATAGATCATGAACAGGTCTCAGATACTGATCGTCAAGAAGTTCCTACAGATGGTAGTCAACCAATCGAGGAAGCGCCAGAAACATCCTTAAGGAGGTCTACAAGAATCAAACGGCCACCGAGAAGGTATGATGATTATGTTACTTCAGTTGCATTTACTGCTAATGACGATGAACCTCTGTGCTATCAGGAAGCAATAGAAGGTTCGAAAAGTGACAAGTGGAAAGAAGCCATGAAGGACGAAATGATGGCCTTAGGTAAGAATGGCACATGGGATCTAGTTGAGCTTCCGAAAGACAGGGAAACTATAGGGTGTAAATGGGTTTTCAAGCTGAAACGGGGTGTGAATGATACGGAAGATAGGTACAAAGCGAGGTTGGTTGCAAAAGGGTTTTCTCAGAAAGCTGACATTGACTTTCATGAGATTTTTTCACCAGTGGTTAAAATTGTTTCAATTAGAATTGTGTTAGCATTAGTGGCTTTGCTTGATTTAGAGTTGCAGCAGTTAGATGTTAAGACTGCATTTCTACATGGAGACTTAGATGAGGAAATTTATAAGGAACAACCGGAAGGGTTTGTTCAGCATCGCAATGAGAAATTTGTCTACAGGCTCAAGAAGTCATTATATGGCCTGAAGTAGTCGCCTCGACAGTGGTATAAGAAGTTTGATTCTTTCATGTTGAGTCAGAAATATGTTAGAAGTGAATATGATCATTGTGTTTATTTTAAACAGTTAAATAATGGCATATTCATTATCTTGGTATTGTATGTTGACGATATTCTTTTAGCAAGAAAAAGCTTAGAAGAAATCAACAGGTTGAAGGCTCAGATGGCAAGGACATTTGATATGAAAGATCTAGGAGCAGCAAGACAGATTTTGGGCATGGAGATTTTCAGAGACAGGAGCAATGGTAAGCTATGGCTATCACAACAAAAGTATATTGAGAAAATACTTTTGAGGTTTGGTATGAATAACGTGAAGCCTGTGTCAGTCCCTTTCGCTTCCCATTTCAAGCTTTCTTCGAGTTTATGTCCTAATTCAGATGAAGAAAAGGAATTTATGTCTCGAATTCCATATGCTAATGTAGTAGGGTGTTTAATGTATGCGATGGTGTGTACGCGACCAGATATTTCACATGCCGTTGGGGTTGTCAGCATGTATATGGCAAATCTGGGTAAAGAACATTGGTCAGCAGTGAAATGGGTGCTTCAGTATTTGAGAGGCACAAGTAGTTATTGTATCACTTACAATAGGAGTTGTGAATTTGTTTGCGGATATGTTGATTCCGATTTTGCAGGTGATTTGGATAAGAGAAGGTCAACATCAGGGTATGTCTTTACTCTTGCAGGTGGAGCTATCAGCTGGATGTCAAAGCTACAGAACATTGTTGCTTTATCCACTACTGAAGCAAAATACATTGCTGCTTCTCATGCTTGCAAAGAAGTGATTTGGTTGAAAGGTTTGTTTGGTGAGTTTGGTATGCTACAAGACAACATCAAGTTATTTTGTGACAGTCAAAGTGCAATACATTTGGCTAAGAATCCGGCCTATCATAGTAAATCAAAGCATATACCGATCAAGTACCATTTTGTAAGATAGGTTATCATTGAAAGGGGAGCCTCTCTTGAAAAGGTGCATACAAAGGAGAATTGTGCAGACATGTTCACGAAACCAGTTTTGTTAGAGAAGCTACGTTGGTGTTTGGCTTCTCTTGGCTTGCAGAAAAGATAAAATAATAAACAAACAGGGCATCAGGCTAATTGTTGTCAAGGTGGAGATTGTTGAGATTTTCTCTTTAATTAAAATAGGAAAAAATTTCAGTGTGTGACAACAATAGGAATTTGTTGCTAGATTAGCTCCAGGTTGTTGGGAGGGAGTTAATGCATCCTATATTTGATGTGAGAGGATTTATGAGGTAGTTAGATTGTCTTAGCTATAAAACAGGTATCCATACGGATTGTTTGAGAGTTGTGAGAGTTTGTGAGGAAAATATTATTTTGTAATCTCCTGTTTGATAATAAAGAATTGCGGATGCCTATGTTTGGTGGACGTAGCCCAGATTGGTTGGGTGAACCACATTAATTTTCTGTCTCCTGTGCATGATTTAATTGCTGTGTATGTATGTTTATTTTGACTGTTGTGCATCTTGGCTCTAACAACCTGCTAAATGAGAGGTAGTTGATGATCGATCAAAATATATTGTTGTTTTCGGTTGTTTAGAGTGAAAAATGAAATGATAATATAGGTTAGGGTTAAAAGTGGAATGATATAATTAAGTATATAAGTGAGTATATTTTGATTTTCACAATTTAATTTAATTAATAATAATTATTAAATGGATAGCGGAATTTTAACTTTCATTAAATATTTTAGAATACTTTTAATAGTATATATAAATTTTAAGAGTTTTATTTTTTAAATAGTCATTTTATTTTTTCTCTTTTAATTAAATTGATTAATTAAAAAAATCATAATTTTTTGACATGTGATATTGATAAGTTACGATATTGTAACAAAATATATTTATAGATTAAGAATCTCCATAATAAAGCGTATGTAAATCTTTACAGTTAAAAATTGTGTTCCATACTTTTTTAATTAAATATATGATTTTGAAGCAGAAGAGAAACTTATATTTAACTTAGATATTAATATTTTTAATAGTAATAATAATTTTTGTATGTTTAACCTATATAATAATAATAATAAAATTTTAAAATAAATATCAATAGAGCGGGTTTTTATGATTTTTTAAAATATATATATATATATATATATATATATATATATATATATATATATATATATATATATATATATATATTACACTTTTGTTTATATACCCAATTTACTAATAAATTTTATTTCAAAATAATTTATAATTAAAAGAAAAAAAAAAATTAAAATGATAAATTAAAAAAAATCTTAAAATTTGATATTTTGAATTTATCTACAAATAATTCTACATAAAATTGTTATAGACATTTTTGTGCCTTGCAACCCCAAGCATGAAATGTCCATAAACCAAAGGCTCCTAAGTCCCTAAAAGTGTTGTTCTAACCCCTAAAGGAACAAGGTCAACATATTACAGCTTCTCCCAGAAGTTCTCCATGAAAAACTACTCAAAATTGGTCAAAACAGGATCATTGCAGTTGCTCCACTGGCTAGGTGCGTTCCATCTCACCCAAATGCACTATGAGGGTGCGTTGCATTTCAAAAGTCCCTTCTGTGGGGTGCGATGGGCAAGAAATGACAAATGGCAGTGTCATTCCACGAGGTGGAGAGGCAATGGAAGCTTCCAGAATCTTCTCCTTTGACACTTGCCTCAGTGAATTCGACCAAGGATGAGTAAGAGGCCCTCAGTCTCCAAGTGGAAGCAAGAACTGTCAGAGAGAAGACACTAATCAAATCACAAGCTGACTCATCTCCCTTACAGATATCTATATATGGATCCCTCATCCCAGAGATCCAGAGGTTGGAATTTTGCATATTGTAAGGAATTGTTGTTGGTTTCTAGAGATAAAACATCAGATTGTTGGGTGATCTAAGCTTTGTTTGAGGTGAAGAGGGGCTTCTTTGCTGGGAGGTTGATGCTGGGTCGGAACAACTGGTTGTAACTCCTCCTGGATCTTTTCTTGTTTATCAATAAAAGCTATCTGAGTTTTCCTCCATGCTTTTGTATCATTGATGCTTGTTACATTTGAATGGTCAATCTACATCTGATCCTAGATTGTTTATGAATATAGATCCATGTCTTTGTATAGTGCTATGCTTCTGTGATCTTACAGGTACTTTGTGAAGCTGGGCGTGCAAGGGAGCAGGTAGCTAGGGACTATCAAAGAAGAGAGGGATCAAATCAAAGGATTAGCGCAAGACAGAGGTTGGTCTTTCTATTCCTCTCTATCTATAGTTCGTAAAGGAAATACAAAAGTAGTTTTTCTCTGTTTGTTTCTAAGGTAGCTGTCACACCTTAGTGGGATAGAGCAGTTCTAAATAGACACTTTTCCCTGTAACAAAATGGTGACTCCGCTGGGGAGATAATTAGTTTGTTTCTTTATCATTCTTTGTTGTTTGTTTCATAAACTTATAAGTAGCATTCGAACTGCATTTTCCATAACAAATGCAAAGTAGATAACTGCTGCTTCAATCCATCCACTGGATCTATTTATGATTTAAACAACTGATTCACAAACTATCTGATTGCCCTTGTGATAGCTCTTAGATCCTCCTTAGATCTACCCCTGATTGTTGCATTACTGATTGCTTTTTACTCGGCCAAAAACCAAGAACTGAACTGCAAACTATGACCCGGAGACCGAACAGAGTCTCGTTTCTGGCCCAGCGTAGGTACTGTTCAGAGATTCTGAATTTCAACGCACTTCCCGAGTGGGCAACCTGCGCTGCATTTCAGATTCTTTGTGTTACAGGTGCGCTGATCAGACTAGCTCTGTGCAGTTGTGGTTTCTGTGGATCATTCTTTCCAGTTCTATTCCTGAATTTTGCTGCCTGTGATCAGTATATGTCTGTTTGAAACCCCTTTTCCTTACTGTTATTCCGCCTCCTTTGTACAAAAAAATTGTAGATGTTTTTTTGTGTTTGTTGAGTCATTTACAGTTTTCCTTTGCAAAAGTAGCATAGTCGTATTGTCGTCCTTTGATTTGAATTTGTCGCAAGTGTCGATTTCGATCGTAGGAGAAAGTTTGATTGTTGTTGATGGTCGATTATCCTGTTACTATTGCTGTTGGTCTGAATTTGTAATTTTCTACTGTCAAAAACAAGTATTCATTTCAAAATCGTAAGGTGTCGTAATCGTCTCTATTTTTTATTTTGAAAAGAAGCTTGTTTATATTTGTCGCTTGAAAAGAAATTCAGATTTGTACATCAACTTCCTTTTTAGCATCCATATACTAAGAAAGTCGAAAACAAATACATGCATGTGCATTTGCATATGGACAGTCTGTTTGGCTTGATTTAGGAAAGTGCATTTACAGTGTGCTCTTTGCTCTTTGTCAAAATATTTTGTCTTTCTTTTCCTTAGTAGCTAGGATTTTCATTGCACAAAAGAGATAAAAAGTTTGTTTATCATCTTTAGATTGCATTTTAGGAATTACATCTACATCTCGTGGTGAACCCGAAAGGCAAACTTCATAAGCAAAATCAACTTAAAATAAATTCAATGAATCTAACAACGCTTTGGAACTTAACGCACAACAGTTAGAGGTCTAGGCTAGAGACGTATTCCGGTGTCGTAAAGCCTGGTAACTGTTGTTCTCGCTGATGGTTGGGTGATTCCTCCACTTTGAGACGATAAGTGCCAGTACGGACTTGTGCTCCCACATACCATCGAGTATATTTTGGGAGACCCCTATAGGCTTAAATCCTTTACCCATAGGAAGCCGTGTCTGCCGCCCTATCGATCGCAATGCACTGAACACAACATTCAGGAAGATTGATTGCCGTACCGTAAAAAGTATTCTGCAGTTTTGCGATTGGTTTGGTACTCCCTCTACCTAGACTTCCAGAGTAGTCCCTTTCGTTCCTTTTCAGACTCCTTAACGGAAAAGGTCCATCTGAGCACTTGTCACTTCAGGCTCATTAAAAATTGAAGGCGACTAGAGTCATCTTTTGTTTTTTCTCGACTCTTAAAAACTGAAAAAACAAGTTGTGTCAAAGCGTCTAAAATTTATTTTAAACGGAATATTCATTACCCTTTTCCTACGTTGATCTTGGGTTGAGAAAATGGAATCCACCAACCAAGGAATTCCCCTTGGAGGAAATCCTAGTCCCTTCTCCTCTTGGGGAGATGTTGGTGCACCCCATATAGCCACATTATCGCTTCCAGGACTGACAATTGGTTTGCCTGTATGGCTCTTCTCAACCTCTGTCGTTCAGAACACCACAATTCCTGAACAATCAAATAAGCAATTAGACGAGTCCAGAATTACCCACCAACCTTCTACCTCCTCTAATTCTTCCTCTCCTCCTTCCTCTTCGCTGGATGGGGCTGGTAAAGCCAAAAGTCAAGTACCTAAGGAGAAGAAGGAAAAGAAGAAGAAAGAGAAGAAGAAGAAGGAGCCAAAAGCAAATGGGCGCAAATGAGTGTCGTCTAACGAAAATCCACACACTGCATCGACCAGGCCTAAATCGCCATGTGTCATTTGCAAAGGAGACCACTATGACAGAGATTGTCCTTGCATCCCTTGGATCTTAAGGGACTGGTCTCCTCGTTTGCACAACCCGGTGTCGTCAACCTCTGATAATCATGTTGAAAACACACCGTCAACTAGTGAAAGTGAAGCCCCTGGACAAAAAGGAAAATATAGATTTCCTTGTAAACTATGCAAAGTCGATCATGCCATCCACCGTTGTCCCTTGTTAGACGAAGCTAAAAGAGTTTTGGATGATCGTCCGGTTTCACCGTTACGACTTCCTCCTGGATATAAAAAAATCTTGCCGAGTCCGTCACTAGTTGAAAATCCGACCGGCCCGCTCAGGTGGTCGGCCGAAGCACCTATCACTGAAGATAAACCATCTGAATCCATACCAGCTGAAAGTCAAAAGGTTGAGGCAGCAGTTGACCCAGTCTTGCCTTCAGAGGTTCCATATTCAGATGATACATTCACTGAAGAGAACAAGGATGACACCGTCCAAATTCTTTTTATAAGCACAGACTCCAACGAACATGGGGGCAATTTACCCATTCCTTTACCGCAGGAAGGAAGTTCATCAGAGTCGTACCCGGCCGTCTATTCGATCCCACCTCCAAGCAACCTAGTTGTCTCCTTCGACTGGAATCAACTAGGAAGACCTCGTTTACCAGCCAGTGTACCATTCCGGATTATTGTTCAAATATATAGAATGGTTATGGTTGGTACCATCATAGATGAAGGGGCTTCTGTGAGTATCCTTTCTTCAACTGCTTGGAAAGTGCTTGGTTCGCCATCGCTTTTACCTGAGATGAGAAATCTAACAGGTTTTGATAAAGGAACCAGTCGACCATTAGGGATACTTCCCAATGTGCCCATAACATTGAGAGGGAAAACCATTCACATGAATGTAATGGTAGTTCAAGGACCCCTGGATTACAATCTACTCCTTGGACGAGACTATATTTATTGCATGAGAGCCATTGTCTCATCACTCTTTAGAGTAATGTGTTTTCGGCACGAAGGAAGAGTGGTCAAGCTCGTGGACCAGCTTTCATTTCCCGGATCATACAGAGAAAATAGTCATATACCATCCCTGAATGGTCTTTTCACGCAAGAAATGTCTCAATCTCCAGTTCGTCCTCCCGATGAGCGCGAGTGATTCGGGGGGACATGACTGAAACCCAGGGTGCATGCGTCCTGGTCTGCTTCGGCAGGAAAACTTCGAGTATAGGGTAGGTTTCCACGAGAGAATATGACCTCCGTACTCCCGTGCGTGATTGGAAGGGGGAGTTGGACTGGAACAAGATTCTCTTGTCAAAGTTATGTGAGCTGGCGAGCACGGCCGCTCACCTTTGTTTATTTCGGTAGACATCGCTAGAGAAGTGTTTTTTTACGCTGTAAATAGAACTATCTTTGGTAACCTGTAAGAGGTAGGCCTCTCTCAGTAAAACAAATGTTTTAACAGAATAAAGAAGGGATAACCTTGAAACTCTGTTTTATACCTGGGGGCATGCAAACCTTTTGGAGTGCAAGCAAAGAGCGATCATTTATCTGTTTTTTGGATTGTTCGTTTCCTAACTTGCATAAAGAAAGGATGTGGGGCAAAACTCTAAAAGTTGGTGTTTTATATGAGACATTCTTATCACACGACTGGATTAATCAAGCAGTTTTAGCACATAGTTCAAGCTCGTTAAAAAATAAACATAAGACAAGAGCAAATGTTTCCACCTGCATTTAAGCTCATTTAAAAATGAACTATTCCCCGGTAAATAACCATCGTGAATGTAGTACTTCAGCCGTTAAATCCTTGGTCGTGTTTGCACCATCACCTCCACTTTTGCATTGGCCGATCATTCACCTCCATTTGATTGTTTACCCATTTTGAGGAACAGCTGCAAAGAGTGATTTCACTAGCCATCCTTGTGACACTGCTGTGATTGGAAAATTCCAAACCTTACCTAGAATCAACTGCTACCCATTTTATCACTCGTTCCTCAGAAGACGAGTCTCCTTTAAGCTCTTTTCAACTGACTCGTAAAATATGAAAAGATTGCCGAGCCATTGGCCTCTCTAGCTCGTTAAAGGGACAGGAAGTGTTATCCCTCCTCTAGATTTTAATCTTTTTGGACCTGAGGGATTATTACACAAAAAGATCGAGCACTTGTTTTGTTCGGCTCATTAAAAGTATCGAAAATCCATCCCTTCTGTATTGTTTTATACTTTTTCAGACTTAAGGGATTAGATGACGAAAAAGGAATTTTGGAGTTACCTTTACGTTCCTTTTCAGACTCTCTAAAATTGAAAAGGACCGAGTTATCTTTGTCGTTAGACTCGTTAGAAAGATTAATAGCGACAAACTTGTCTTTAGACGAGAACGAGTTTCACTATTGCTAGGCTCGTTAAAACATAGCGATGGGTTTGCCCGAAGGGCAAATTATAGAACAAGCATATGTTATCCTCCTCAAGCTTGACAAAAATAAAGAGGTACTGGTCAGCAATGACTGGGGAAAAATTGGGAAGAAAACTCAAAGAAACTTTGTTGGTAGCAAGTCGCTCTTGAACATGACACTTCCACTCCGTGTCCGAGTCAGGTTGGGTTGTTTCATTCACCGGTCACATCACCATGGTCACGCCATACCATCCACATTTGGGGTTAATGCTACCAATCCATTACATCAATGTCACCGATATGTTCAAGAGAAGTCATCCAGAGAATTCACCTGTGTCTCACCCACTACCATACATTATACTCCATTCTTTCATGACCGCCACCCTGAACCTTATATCACCAGATCGTTTTCACTTCCATTAAAATCATTTTCTCCGTTCCGTGTCATTGATGTGGGATTCATTAAGGCCCTCCTGTGACGGATCACTTCTCGTTGACATCAGCTCATTATCCAATAAGTTGATCTAGGAACACCCCATTAAGTACTTTGAAGCTTGCATGCCTCAATGGCAAGTTTCTCACTTCCGGTGACAGGTTTACATCAATGGCCTTCGACCGAAAGATTTTGCGTGGTGTTCGACGCCAAGTCCTTTATTCACACCACGTGAATTGTACTGCAGTACCTTGAGGGTCATTATCATTATTGGTGATTCCTCTTGCGCTTGTTAACAATTTACATCATTGACTGGTAATGAAGCGATGTCTTTCCATGTTCGACTTCAGAACATTTCTCACATCGATCGACTTGTACTTCGAGTGAAGATCGGATGAGATTGAAGACCCCGGATCTAGTTTCATCCATTCGGGCTACGATATATATTCAGGGAAATAAAGACATTAAATGTACAACATTGTAGCACAGATAATCATCCTATCAAAAGGATGATGGCTCTATCAGAATCATCAGTCTACACTCAGACGGTTGTTTGTCCTATGTACATGAAAATGAATTTATAAAGCTGAGCATGGGAATGCCCGCCTAAGCTAGATCATGAAAATATTATGAAGATAATGTATTGTGTTGTATCTTATTACAGGTCTCCTCCCAGCATTGAAAGAACTTCGGATCCTCATAATAAAGCATTTCACCCGACACCAAAAGGTTAACGGCCTCATACTTTAGGGGGCAACTGTTATAGACATTTTTTAGCCTTGCAACCCCAAGCATGAAATGTCCATAAACCAAGGGCTCCTAAGTCCCTAAAAGTGTTGTTCTAACTCCTAAAGGAACAAGGTCAACAGATTACAGCTTCTCCCAGAAGTTCTCCATGAAAAACTACTCAAAATTGGTCAAAACAGGATCATTGCAGCTGCTCCACTGGCTAGGTGCGTTCATCTCACTCAAATGCACTGTGAGGGTGCATTGCATTTCAAAAGTCCCTTTTGTGGGGTGCGATGGGTGAGAAATGACAAATGGCAGTGTCATTCCACGAGGTGGAGAGGCAATGGAAGCTTCCAGAATCTTCTCCTGTGACACTTGCCTCACTGAATTCGACCAAGGATGAGTAAGAGGCCCTCAGTCTCCAAGTGGAAGCAAGAACTGTCAGAGAGAAGACACTAATCAAATCACAAGCTGACTCATCCCCCTTACAGATGTCTATATATGGATCCCTTATCCCAGAGATCCAGAGGCTGGAATTTTGCATATTGTAAGGAATTGTTGTTGGTTTCTAGAGATAAAACATCAGATTGTTGGGTGATCTAAGCTTTGTTTGAGGTGAAGAGGGGCTTCTTTGCTGGGAGGTTGATGTTGGGTCGGAACAACTGGTTGTAACTCCTCCTAGATCTTTTCTTGTTTATCAATAAAGCTATTTGAGTTTTCCTCCATGCTTTTGTATCATTGATGCTTGTTACATTTGCATGGTCAATCTACATCTGATCCTAGATTGTTTATGAATATAGATCCATGTCTTTGTATAGTGCTATGCTTCTGTGATTTTATAGGTACTTTGCGAAGCTGGGCGTGCAAGGGAGCAGGTAGCTGGGGACTATCAAAGAAGAGAGGGATCAAATCAAAGGATTAGCGCAAGACAGAGATTGGTCTTTCTATTCCTCTCTATCTATAGTTCGTAAAGGAAATACAAAAGTAGTTTTTCTCTGTTTGTTTCTAAGGCAGTTGTCACACCTTAGTGGGATAGAGCAGTTCTAAATAGACACTTTTCCCTGTATTTACCTATATTAACAATATTACGACATAATCTAGTCTAAAGATATCAATAACAAATGCATTAAATGAGTGGTTCAAATATCTAATATAGACTTATAATTTGCATAGAAAAGGTCACTTTACCATTTGCAAACAAGAAATTAACCTACCTATATAATTAATAAAGAGCTTGAATGAACATAGTATAAATATAATTAAAAAAGATGAATATAATTAATAAAGAGCTCAAGTGAACACATTAGTAACATAAATAGAATGAATTAAAATTATTGTTAATAAAAACATCATGTTGAGATGTTTTTGTTAAACAATGACAAAACTCTATACATGAATGAAGAAAAAAAAATACTTTGACTTAATTAGGCATTTCTCCTTCTGAAGACATTTTGTTGTATTAACTAGAATAACATACAATGTGATAGTATTATATGTGAGCATAAAGTAATCAAAGACCAAGAAAATAAGATAGAGGATGTCATTATCTCTAAAAAGAAGATACTAAATGAAATGAATCTTTAGATTGAAGGAAAACAATCAAATGTGAAACCATATCTACACCATCATTACGAAGGAAGAATGTTAGGTATATAAGAACATCAATATCAACATTATCAAAGAAGAAGATGGAATATTCTTCAATATTCATGAAATACAGCATCACAAAACTATTATTCAATAGGGTATTATAAAAGGCCAACAACAACATATCTACAACCTCATTACGAAGAAAGAATGTGAGGTATATAAGAAGATCAATATCAACATTATTGAAGAAGAAGATGGAATATTCTTCGATATTCATGAAATAGAGCATCACAAAACTATTATTCAATAGTGTATTATCAAAGACCAACAACTACTACAAATTAGAGAAGTCATAACGACTATAAATGAAATAAATAAATAAATAATAAAATTATGCATCAACTAGAAATCAAAGATTAACACCAAAAATTCTTGAGTTAGGATGGATGGATCACTCTCAATGTCAAGAAAAAAGTAGGAATATAAGGACATTATTTTATTTGGCTTCTTTTAACAACCTTAATTACAAAGCTTTGAGGACAAAGCATTTTGAAGAATCATACTATGTTTTGACACCAAAGGGAGCATATGTGTGTTTAAATATATGTGGTATGACTTCAAGGGAAACATATGTGAGGCTATATTTACATGTAATGTGTAAATATATATGTAATAAGATCAACATACAAGAAACAGGCCACATGTGCAATGTGTATATAGATATGCAAAGAGATGATATAGTTACTATTGTGGACATTTGATTTACATATATGAATGTATTGAAGTATGTGAAAGAAATTTTATTGTATAGCTTTTTTTATCTATATTAAAATTATGCTCCATACTAGTTGATCTAGTTGAACAACCAGATGAATTGTCATTTAGTCTGCAAAGAATCCAATTGGGGCTAGCACTGAATAACCAAGATAGACAATAGTAGAAACGTCATGTCTGCTTATGTTTAGGCAATGTGTTTTTGTATTCTCCTTTTTAGTATTGTAAATGGTTTTTGTATCGGTTTTTTCATTGGTTTTTAAGAGGACAAATAACGGATAAAAATTGTATATTCATGGCGTGTATTTGCTGTAAACTTCGACTTAAACTATTTTCTATTAATATAAATAAAATATATATTTTCACGGCCAGTAACCACTTTGTGGAACCTCTGCTGTAAAATTTGACTTCAACGTTTTTTATTAGAATAAATAAGTGTATGAGATGTAGCGAGTAAATTCAGGGGAAAAAGTCTATGAAGTGTATAAGTTTCGTTCACTTGAATGTTGCACATGTGTTATATGTACTTTTGTTATCATAAAATAAGCCGAACCTACATGTGTTATCTGTAATTTTGTTATCATAAAATAAGCCAAACCTACAGGAAAAGACAAGATTCTTCTACGCTGATTCCAAATATGCTTGGCTACCTTCTAGCCTAAATCTACCACTGGCACTCGGTAGCAAAGATAAAGTGTAGTCAACGAGACGAGTACGTCTTTCAAAACCAAGAAACGTCAAACCCTCGTGCGAATTTCATAAACGGTTACCTGCTTCACAATATTTCCAGCTTCTGGGAAAGGAGGGAAGACTATCTTCTTCCGTATTTCCTTTTAATATTATTCCCCAACTTTTATTAGTTCAAAATAGAACATTCATTCCAAGTAAACTTGAAGCTCGTTTTCTGTATTTCTTTATTGCGGTCAACCCATTTCCGTAATATAGTATGATATAATGCAATATTACGAGCATAACTTTTTTTTGGTCAAAGGTCGTCGATCAATCAATGATTTAATTAGATATGATTTAAAATAAGCTTTAATGAATTAAGAGCCCCAAGGGTTAGCTCAATCGGTCAAGACGGGGTCTCACCAGATGGCAAGTCATAGGATCAATCCTTCAAAGCTCTTGGGGTCAGGGCTTGTAGTAGGCCGCGGGTCATCAACCTAGATTTTTCCATTGGACGTAACGCCACCTGTTGACCGAAGGTGAAGGTGTTGGTGAACCCATGCACGCAAAAAAAAAAAGGTTCTAATGAATTAAATTTTATTTTCAATCTCCAAACGAAAGAATGACAAAAATGTTTTCATATTTACAACTAAATGTTTTTTAATATGTTCATGATTAAATTATCAAAATTTAATAAATCATTATTTATTAAAATATAAATTTATGTTAAATTAATTTTTTTAAATGAGGAATGGAGAGTGTTCGCAAGTTGACATTTTTAAATACTAAGGGCTATATACTAGATCACGACTTTGACCTATTAGATTTGGATGATTTTCAGCTAATCTGGATCCCTGATTGGCCTAATGAGTGGCCCCTCGGGGAGGGGTGAAATACTCTCCTACTCAAACATTGTTGTTGGACCTTCCAAGAAGAGAAATGAACTCAGAGCTCCTTTCGAATGAATGATGCAAAAGTCAAAAACCTAGTATCAGAAGTTCAATAGCAAGGTTGCCTGAAAGGTAAATGCCTCCTTAAAGCAACAATGAATCTAAAATTTGTCATTTGAAATAACTGGTTGGAGAAATCCAGACAATTCATGAAAGATCACACATTGATCTAAACATTCATGGGCATTTGGCCCAAACAATAGGATATCGTGAAGTGGATCCAATTAAAATGGAATCCAAAAGAGTTGAGTGGAGCTATGGTTGAGGGCTAAGAGTTTTTTTACTATTACCTTCTCAAATGTAAGACATAGAAAGAGGGTTTTTGAGAACAACCTTTATGACATGAATAATGGTGGAATTTTTATGACATTTTGAGAGGAATGCTACAATCCGAAGAAGGACCAATTTCTATAAGCTCTAGTGTGGGTGCGAGTATTTTCTCTTCTAGATAATTTGTTGGAACCAAATATTCTAGAAGGAATCAACAATGTTATCGAGGATTTTGTCAACATATTAGAGGTCACGAAGAGAAGTCGACATGCCTCATATGCTAGAATTTGTGTGTATATGGATATCTCAAAACCCTTACCAGAATTAATAGATCTTGAATATGATGAGGAGATATGGACCCAACCATAGATTAATAACATGTTCCTTTCAAATGATGGTGATGTGATGAGTATGCGAACTTGTTGAGGGATTGTCGATTAACAATTGTTGAAAATCAGACAAGTGAAATGCAAGAGGCAACAAATGGTTTCCAAGAAGTTAATCATAATCGAGGAAAATCGAATCGCCCCTAAACAAAAAAATCCCCAGATGTGAAAGGGCACACAAAGCACCAGGTGGATCCTCAAGTGAACTCGTTCATAGCCCTTAGCAAAGAGGGTAGACCTGGACAAGTTGAGGAAGAAGAGGAGGGTAAATAAGAAGAATACCCGATGGTGGTGGAGGAGAAATTCAATAAAAAGGATGATAAATCATCGAAGCGTAAACCTACAATGAAACCATTGGAAAATACAGATCTCAAGGAACTACTTGCTGACACTAATTCTATCTGAAGGGCGAAGGGTCAAAAAGATAATTTAAATGCTAAGGAGAGGAAAATGCTTGAGTTCCTCCCTATGTTAGCAAGACAAGAGGCACAAGAAATCATAATGGAACAACTAATACATTTCCTCCACTTATATTTTCTCTAGCATCACTGTAATTCTTAGCCAGACGTGGATAAAATAACCTCGAACATTGGTTGCATCGATACAAGGAACAAACAACAAATGATCGGAGAAGGAAAAGTCGCAAAATCACAACTGAGGTACTCAAAGAAGCAGGAGAGCTTTTATCAAATTTCGGACAAATAAAAATGTTTAGTGAGTATTTTCTCCAAAAAACCATGGTTGACCCATGAAGATAATCTCTTGGAATATTTGAGGTTCAAATATCCCTCGTAAACAAAGGTATTTGAATCCAAAATTGATAAGGAAAGGCTAGATATAGTCTTATTACAAGAAACAAAAGTCTCTAGCTCGAAGCTAGAAGAAATCGTTAATAGATATTGGAAAGCAAGTGATTTAATGACTATTGATTCAAGAGGTAGCGCAGGAGGCACTTTGGTAATATGGGATCCATGTTGGGTAATATTCTAGGACTAGTTAGATAACCCTAACATCTTGATGGGTGATTTCGTGTTTTAGGACCTCGCAAGAGGGTGTGGCTATCTATGATCTATTGTCCATCAATTCTAGGTGAAAAGAAGGCTTTATGAATGAGGTAGGGGATATGTGAGATTTTCCTGGGGGGAGCAATAGAGCCTAGTCGGAGATTTTAATATTATTGGAAGACTTGAAGATAAGAAAGGTAGGATTAGGAGAAGAGAATAGACGATGTCGCTATTCCAGAATAAGATATGGGAGCTAAAACTAGCATATGTCGACATGGTAAATGGTTTGTATACATGTAGCAATTGTCGTTGAGGTCAGTGCGAGGTGGCTAGCCACCTCGATCATTTTTCCTCTTAGAATATCTACTCGATAGGGATCTACTTGTGGAAGCCATAATTTTTCCAAGCCTAGGATGATCATAGGCATATTAGATTAGAGATTGACTTGAATATGTCTCCCTGGAATAGGCCTTTCAGGTTTGATAGCTTCTAGCTCCAAAATTACAAACTCTATCTCAAGATGGATGAATGGTGGCATAAGATATCATCCCAGTGGGGAAGCTATATGCAAACCTTTTAAATTAAGTTGAAAGAGTTAAAATCAAGGATGAAACATTGGAATAGGTTGGACTTTGGTAAAACCTTCTAAGAAAAGTAGAAACTTGAAGAGCTCATGGAAGAAATCTAGTCAAGATTTATTAAGGAAGGAAAACTACACACCTGATTGAGGAAGAGGGAAAGTTGATTCATGATCTAGAATCACAAAGAAAATAGGATGAAATTCTATCGCATCAAAAGTATAGGATTAAATGGTATTAGGAGGGGAAAAATAACACTATGTTCTTCCATAAAGCAATGGTTAAACACAAGAATCATAATCCTATCTTCTACTTCACCACTATGGAAGGATCAAGATTAAGTGAACATGAGGACATCGAGGAAGAGTGGGTTTTCTATTATAGAGAAATCCTTCATAGGAGGGGCTAGATAGGGCGAAAACCATTACAAGGATCACCAACAATATCCGAAAATTGACCAGCCTAGAGCAGAAATCAACATTAATGGGGGAAATTTCCTTGAATGAGGTGGAGGAAGTATTGAAAGAGATGCACATCAGCAAAGCACCTGGGAAGATTTCTTTACTACTAATCTTTTCAATGCCTGTTGGCCATTTCTTAGCAAAGAAGTACATCCCCTGGTTGAGGAGTCGTGAAGCCTCCAATAAGTATGGTATGACTTAAGTGCAACCTTTATTACTTTGATTCCTAAGGAAGACAATTCTAGTATCACCACTAGATTTTGGCCTAACTCCCTTTACAATGTGGTCTATAATATTACATCCTCAGTCATTATTAAGAAGGTTAAACCGCAACTAAAAAATATCATAGAACCAGAAGTAGGATTTTTAAGGGAAGATAAATTTTGGATGGAATTATCATGGCCCATGAGATAGTGCACTCGTTCAGAAAGAGAAAGAATCTAGGGATGGTTATCAAACTAGACGGATCGAAGGAATATGACAAACTAAATTGGAAATCTCTACTTAGAATCTTGGAAACTTTTTTATTCTCCTCCAATTGGATACAATGGATCCATTCCTTAATTTGCACGCTTTTTTCCCTATTCTTCTCAATGGATCACGCTGAACTATCAAGGCTTCTAGGGTCCTTCGCTAAGGAGACTCACTCTCTCCTTTCCTTTTCATCAATATAGTTGAAGGGATTAGGAGATACATCAAGGAAGCAGTGGATCGAGGTCTTATTAAAGGGTTAGAACTATGGGGACATTATTTTCCTATCACTCATCAAGAATTCATTAATTATATAATGTTACTTAGAGAGACAAAAATTCAGGCGATATAAATGCTAGATATGATTCTCTTAGAATTTAAGAAGCCTTATGGTATTATGATCAATCAAGAGAAATCCGATATGTATTTCTTTAATACCAATATGCTGGTGCAAAGGAATTTTTTTAGAAACATTGGTTTTGAGATAGGTACTTTTCCTTGAAGATACCTTCGAATTCCCCCTGTCAAACTCATTCCGGTCTTCATGTTGGTCGTAGATAAAGGATAAGGTATCTAAGTGGCTGGACATCTAGACCTTTCGAGTTTTGAATATTCTAAGTCATATCATTCTATTAAAGGTTGTTTTGCAAGCGATTCCGCTCTATCAATTGTCTTTTTACTCACACCAAAGGAATTATATAAGTCATTTTCTCTACATTTAAAAAGTTTTTGTCTCAAGGGACTCAACAAGTTAGAAAATAAACTCTTGTGTCTTGGGAGAATGTTTTCTTGCCGAAATGGGGAGGAAGCCTTGGTCTTAGAGATCCTAAAACAATCAATAAATTCATGGGAGCTAAGTTATGGTGGTGATGGCTTGAAGGTGGGAAATAATTATGAAAACAAATTTGGAATAGAAAATACAAACAAATCATCATGTAAGGTGAGAAAGTGAGATTGCCAGATATTCCAATGGGGTGACCAATCTGGAATCTAGCATGAGAACAAAATTTGTTTATTCAAGACCACTTATTTTAGGAAATACGAAATGACCATGCGACCAAATTTTGGGAGAATACTTGGCAAAAACTACCATGATTGGAGAGCAAGGAGGAGCTAAGGAAGATTAAAGAGTTTACTATGGGATTAGGTTCGACAATGGTTTCTTACTTCTAGAAATATCCATCTCCTCAATATCATTAGTGAGATTGTAAAACTAAGGAGCATTGGGACATGGGTTGGCTTTCACAGGAATGGAAGACCCTCAATCCACAATGAAAATATAGGAAGATCCAAGTAGTGTGAGGTGGTGATAAGATGAGATGGTGATACTAAACACATGGTTCATTGACCATTAAAGAAGCTTATGGCATCATGCAAAATCAGAAGGAAATCCTAGGAGAACCTCTCTGGAAGAAGGTATGCATGGGAAATTTTTGGCCTAAGGTAGTGATTCTTTTGTGGTTAATGAGCTGACATAGTCTCCTAACATGGGAGATTTTGAGGTAAAAGGGTTATTCAAGACCATCCTATTGACCCATATGTAATCAATAGGAGGAAAGCCTCAAAAAATTTCTCACCAACTTTGTGAGCATGTATATTTTATGGTGTAGCCCTAAAAACCTTTTTGGTTATTTAGTTCTCTCCTATAATAATCCATGTAAAATAATTGAATCACGGTGACCCACTCTCTTCAAAATATCAATCATGAACAAGGAAAGGGCTCTAGTTCTAGGTTTCCTTTTGTCGAACATATAGAAAGAATGTAAAAAATTATATTCAAAGACAAAACTGGAGTAGGGCACGACATATGGAAAAGCACGAAGAATAATATGAAGGAAACAATATTATCAGAGAAGTGGTCAAAAGATGATTGGAAGGCTGATGGAGATCAATCTCAAATTTTACGAGACATGGAAATCTCCCAGGCCCTTATGGAAATAGATGGATATTGAAAACTTAGCAGTCTTACATCTTCACCTTCATAATTCGCCCTCCCCACAGAAGGATTTAGAAATCTTAATTTTAATGGAGAATCCACAGAAAATCTAGTTCTAGTCGAGTATAGGGCATTATTTCGTGATGACGGCGACAACACTCTTACATTCTATGCAAGATAGTATGGGAGTACTAGTAACAATGTGGTGGATTTTAAGGCTCTTAAAATAGGCCTAATAATCGCTCATGAAGTAGGGTACACTGGGCTACAGATAGATGGAGATTCATAGTTGGTTGTGAATGTGGTCTATAAGCTTATCAATGGATCTCTTGTACGAAAGTATTCAAAAGATGGTTCCTTGACTTACTGGTCAACATGATCCAAAATATATTACATTCCTTCCCTTTTGTAATAATATTGCACTCCAAAATATTGGGCAATAAAGGAGCAAATTTTTTGGTGAATTGGGGAAGCCCAGATTCGAATTCGGGTGTCTCCCTAAATTGGCAACCCGAAAATCTCAATAGTTGGCCCTAGCAAGTGAGTAATATCCTAGAGAGTGAAAAAGCGTCCTTGATCATGGTGTAGGAATAAGGTTATACTAAGTATGAGTGGGAGGGGGAGGGCCTCGTCCCTCTCTCGAAGGTGCACCGCATTAAAAGTATCACTTTTGAAGCATGCACATGATATATGGTATAAGTGGTAATGCACATCCTTTATTATAGAACAATGTGACTAAAGGTCAATGATTTTGCCACTTTACCGCCATCATCTCCATCACCAATTCTGGTCACTCATCCTTAGACAACCTCTTCCACCTAACTTTTCCCATTTCCATTGGTCGTTAGCTTGACCAAGGTGATTGCATGATTTCAAGGGTCACTGAGCTGGCATCCTGACATCATAATATCTGAGGGAATGGTTATATATTCTACATTTCCATTGCTGCTCTATTTTATAAATTTTAACTTCAAACACTTTGGGTAGAAACTGATACAGTTTCCCCGACCTTGTTTTAAAAGAGGTTCTATTCAAATTGAAGCATAATGATGACGAAAGAAAAATAATGACCAGAAGGTTTGCAACTCAAAGGATCGTCCTGGCCTGGGATCACATTATTCTCTATTGAAACAAATGGAAAAACCAAACTTGCAAGCTTTGAATTCACCTTTAACCACCACTATGAAGAACCAATCCAATTAGAGATGTTTCGAATCAAAGGAAAATAAACACTAGAAAAACCCTAGTAGAACTCATAGAATAGTGATTTAAATTGTCAATGATTAAGACGATCGATATTAGAATTAGTGTCTACGAGTTGACGCATTTTAAACACTTCCACGTGACACCGACTCCAAACCCTAAATTGTCACCTTTATCTCTCTTTCTTGAATTTGCTAACTTCAAACTCTCAGTGTTATTTTCCAACCTCATGAATGAAAGGTAGGTGTCATAACTCCCCACTTACAACCACATAATTTTTGTTTGTTTGTTATACACATCATATTTTAATCTACCTCATTCAGTAATAGTGTTTAATTCGAAGGGTTCTCATGACATGCTTTCACTTACTCAATCTCCGCCTTTTAAAATATCCACGTGTTAGTTTTATGTATGCTTTGGAACATACTTGGAATATTTATGTATGCCTTGGAAAGTACTTGGATTATAATTAAATGGTTGCTTGTATTCAAATTAGCATGTCCTAATTTTTTGGTTCAAAATAAATTCATAAATTCGAGGTACTAAGTTATTTAATATGTGATGGACATAATCAAATTATCATAGGTGATGAACATAACCACATTATATAATGCTAAGTTTATTTAAGGTATCGCATGGACTTAGTCTTATTTGATATTTGCATGGTTTATTATGGTACTCTACTCTTATCGTTCGTTTTGAGTGTGTTGTATGCCCCACTCTCACTCTACCACCTCACAATCTTCACGTGATGGTTTTGGGAGCACTTGTGGTGCATCCAACCCTACCTTGTGATTCATTCAACAGCTACGATGACCTGATTGAGGATCAACAGTGGAAACATCCATGTTAACACTAAAGCTTCATACCCTAATTTACATTTAGCATTCATATTGTTTCTATCATCGTGTTTTAGCTTGAGGGATTTCATAGCTCCTAGGCTTGGTTTGTAAGGAAGCCAAGCCCTTACACCCTTTTTCTCACCTAGGACTACCTTAAGGCATTGCCACGACCCCATCTTACATGTTTGTTTCACACAAAATCCTCCCTACCTATCCATTGGTTTGCTTTACTCTTGTCTCGACAGGTTCTAAGGTTGATTTTGAATCCTATTCTTTTCCTTTTACAAATTTCCTTATTACAAATGGATACCTAGCGTGCAGGGGATATTTTCTGCAAGGGCTTTCTTCCGGAGTGAGGTTAAGTTAGAGATTATGAGCGTTTACAGGTATTGGATTATCCTTGCTTTGAATTGTTGTATCATAACTATTTTATAGGCAGTCCCTATTATTACTTACTATTTTGTTTCTCTATTTGGAGAGATGCAGTTCTGGTGATTTCCATGATTTCCAGTGGTTTTGGCTCATGACATCACGTTGCGTGGTCTCTGCTCCATATTTTCCTATGGAGGCATAATGTCGGCATCTGATGCCCTCAGGGAATAGTCATGTGTCCCTCAATTTTCTCTGTTTGTTAAGGAAGTCATTTTTGTTGTGTCTAGTTCATGGCTTTGTTGTTGACCTCCTTTTTTATTTGTTGTATATATGTCGGTCCCTGGTTCTAGGCATTAATTCAGATTTCTACTTAATGATTTAAAGGTATGGTATTTTCCCCTAAAAAAATATTCATTGATTGTTCTCCCTGTGGGTATTATATTTTTCACTTCCTGTTTTATGTTCTTGCCTCATGTTTTTCTGTTGTTTGTATTTACCACTCCAGGTTTGAGAAATTTTTCGTTATCACAGGATTTTAGCTTGTTGTTGTCAGACTTCGTTTCTCCTTTAACACATCACTGCAATGTGCCATTTCTCAGGTCAATTGGCTGCTCACTTTGATGGACTCTGGGTGTAGATGGTTGCTATGAAATTCATTTTTTTTATTAGCTATATGTGGTTGGGTTCAACTCTAACATGGAAACCCTTATGTCTAGGCACAACCTGCAAAAATCATGATAATTTAAGTTGTCTTTGTCCCGTATGTTTTTTGTTTTGCTTGATTGACTACATGGTGGTTCATAACCACCACCTCTGTAGTAATTGGGCGCTGTATATCCCATATTTTTATGGGTTTCTCTGTATTTTAATGGAAGTTGCTAAATTATCAGTTTCGCAAGGCAACCACACTATTGGTTTTTGGCTCAGTTTTTTTATTTATGAGTACCATGTATAAGTTTATGTGTTTCATATGTGGCCGTCACATTTAGTTTATGATTATAGTAATATTTATATTATTTTTTTCATGCTTCGTCTCAGATGTCAGTGTACTATGCGATACATGGCTTATCCCCTTTGCTTCTCGGTTATAATTTGAATTATTTACTTGTCCAAATGTTCTGAGCTTCCAACATTTCTATTACATTCTATGCACAATTTCTTTGTTTTGTTTTCTGGGCTATTAAGAGCGATGATAAAGCACTCCTTCTATCATTCCCAGTCCAACAAGGTATAAGGCGTTTCTAAATATCTATAGGTTATGTGTTTACCATTTTTATCTATTGTTACAGCTAAATATCACTATTCCTTTCGTAATTATTTTTAGTTGTAAGATGGTCGTAATCTATTGACTACCTACATTTTTGTCTTGGATTGTCTTGTGATTCGTTGGAGTATCTATTCTAACAAAATCACTTCATTGAGTTACCTAGGCTCAATTATTCTGATTCCAAAACATTTATCAATACCATTATTAATTTTTTCTTCTTTGGAAGTTTTAAACCTACAATTTTAACAAATTATACTTCCTAAACTCCAATTTTGTCAAATTCAGTAAACCTGTAGTTGTGTGAGCAAGATGCTATCCATATCTCTTCCCACTCCCTCGCTTCTACAACATTTGTTTCCTTTTCCATGAGATCAAGCTTTCTAAACACTCCAAAATTTCCTATCACCTGTAAGATCAACTTCTCAGGCCAGCTTTATAGCATCATATGTTGCAATATCTTGGTTTGTAGGAGAAATTGCCAATATAAGACAATTGGGCTTATCAACATAGTTGTGAACCATATTTTCAATGTCACCAACAATAATTTATGGCTATACCTCTACGGTACCCTTCTTCAAACCAGGTAGATCAACAACATTAGGGGAATATATGTTAAGATGAATTGTTTCCATCCTAAAGAAGGAAAATATGATCTACAAGTGGAATTAATCAATGAAACAAGATTTTTGTGGCCGTTAAGATGAGTGCTAAAGATGTTTGGAGTGCCCACATGTCTTCTTATACCTCAGAAAGGAGGAGATAAATATCTAGACTAATCGACTCCAAGGAAATAAATTTTACCATATCTCATATACACACAATGGATAATGTTTTGACTCTACATCCATCATTTAGTGATTGTTACAGGGAAAAGTGTCTATATAGAACTGCTCTATCCCACGAAGGTGTGACAGCTGCCTTAGAAACAAACAGAGAAAAGTTACTTATGTTTTTCCTTTATGAATTATAGATAGAGAGGAACAGAAAGACCAACCTCTGTCTTGCGCTAATCCCTTGATTCGACCCCTCTCTTCTTTGACAGTCTCAGCTACCTGCTCCCTTGCACGCCTAGCTTCACAAAGTACCTGTAAGGTCACAGAAGCATAGCACTATACAAAGACATGGATCTATAATCATAAAAAATCTAGGATCAGATGTAAATTGACCATACAAATGTAACAAGCATCAATGATACAAAAGCATGGAGGAAATCCCAAATAGCCTTTATTGATAAACAAGAAAAGATCCAAGAGGAGTTACAACTGGTTGTTCTGACCCAGCATCAATATCCCAGCAAAGAAGCCCCTCTTCACCTCAAACAAAGCTTAGATTACCCAACAATCTGATGTTTGTCTCAGAAAACCAACAGAAATTCCTTACAATATGCAAAATTCCAGCCTCCGTATCTCTGGGATGAGGGATCCATATATAGATATCTGTAAGGGGGATAAGTCAGCTTGTGATTTGATTAGTGTCTTCTCTCTAATAGTTCTTGCTTCCACTTGGAGACTGATGGCCTCTTACTCATCCTTCGTCGAATTCAGTGAGGCAAGTGTCACAGGAGAAGATTCTGGAAGCTTCCATTGCCTCTCCACCTCGTGGAATGACACTGCCATTTGTCATTTCTCGCCCATCACACCCCACAGAAGGGAATTTTGAAATGCAACGCACCCTCACAGTGTATTTGGGTTAGATGCAACGCACCTAGCCAGTGGAGCAGCTGCAATGATCCCGTTTTGACCAATTCTGAGCAGTTTCTCATGGAGAACTTCTGGGAGAAGCTGTAATCTGTTGACCTTGTTCCTTTAGGGGTTAGAACAACACTTTTAGGGACTTAGGAGCCCTTGGTTTATGGACATTTCATGCTTGGGGTTGTAGGGCCAAAAAATGTCTATAACAGTTGCCCCCTAAAGTAGAGGCCGTTAATCTTTTGGTGTTGGGTGAAATGCTTTATTATGAGGATCCGAAGTTCTTTCAATGTTGGGAGGAGACCTGTGATAAGATACAATACAATACATTATCTTCATACTATTTTCATGATCTAGCTGAGGCGAGCATTCCCATGCTCAACTTTATAAATTCATTTTCATGTACATAGGACAGACAATCGTCTGTGTGTAGACTGATGATTCTGATAGAGCCATCATCCTTTTGAGTGGATGATTATCTGTGCAGCAATGATGTACATTTAATGTCTTTATTTCCCTGAATATATAACGTAGCCCGGATGGATGAAACTAGATCTGGGGTCTTCAATCTTGTCCAATCTTCACTCAAAGTACAAGTCGATCCATGTGAGAAATGTTCTCAAGTCGAACATGGAAAGACATCGCTTGATTACCAGTCAATGATGTAAACTATTAACAAGCACGAGAGGAATCACCGATAATGATGATGACCCTCAAGGTACTGCAGTACAATTCACGTGGTGTGAATAAAGGACTTAGCATCGAACACCACGCAAAATCTTTCGGTCGAAGGCCAGTGATGTAAATCTGTTGCCAGAAGTGAGAAACTTTCCATTGAGGCATGCAAGCTTCAAAGTACTGAATGGGGTGTTCCTAGATCAACTTCTTGGATAATGAGCTGATGTCGACAAGAAGTGATCTGTCATAGGAGGGCCTTAATGAATCCCACGTCAATGAAACGGAACAAAGAAAATGATTTTAATGGAGGTGAAAACGATCTGGTGATATAAGGTTCAGGGTGGCGGTCATGAAAGGATGGAGTATAATGTATGGTAGTGGGTGAGACACAGGTGGACTCTCTGAATGACTTCTCTTGAACATATCGGCGACACTGATGTGATGGATTGGTAGCATTAACCCCAAATGTGGATGGTATGGCGTGACCATGGTGATGTGACCGGTGAATGAAACAACCCAACCCGACTCAGACACGGAGTGGAAGTGTCATGTTCAAGAGCGACTTGCTACCAACGAAGTTTCTTTGAGTTTTCTTCCCAATTTTCCCCAGTCATTGCTGACCAGTACCTCTTTATTTTTGTCAAGCTTGAGGAGGATAACATATGCTTGTTCTATAATTTTCCCTTCGGGCAAACCCATCGCTATGTTTTAACGAGCCTAGCGATAGTGAAACTCATTCTCGTCTATAGACAAGTTTGTCGTTATTAATCTTTTTAACGAGTTTAACGACAAAGATAACTCGGTCCTTTTCAATTTTAGAGAGTCTGAAAAGGGACATAAAGATAACTCCAAAATTCCTTTTTCTTCATCTAATCCCTTAAGTCTGAAAAAGTATAAAACAATACAGAAGGGATGAATTTTCGATACTTTTAACGAGCCGAACAAAACAAGCGTCGATCTTTTTGTGTAATAATCCCTCAGGTCCAAAAAGATTAAAATCTAGAGGAGGGATAGAACTTCCTGTCTCTTTAACGAGATGGAGAGGCCAATGGCTCAACAATCTTTTCATATTTTACGAGTCAGTTGAAAAGAGCTTAAAGGAGACTCGTCTTTTGAGGAACGAGTGATAAAATGGGTAGCAGCTGATTCCAGGTAAGGTTTGGAATTTTCCAATCATGGCAGTGTCACAAGGATGGCTAGTGGAATCACTCTTCGCAGCTGTTCCTCAAAATGGGTAAACAATCAAATGGAGGTGAATGATCGGCCAATGAAAAAGTGGAGGTGACGGTGCAAACACGACCAAGGATTTAACGGCTGAAGTACTACATTCACGATGGTTATTTACCGGGAATAGTTCATTTTTTAACGAGCTTAAACGCGGGGGGAAACATTTGCTCGTGTCTTATGTTTATTTTTTAACGAGCTTGAACTATGTGCTAAAACTGCTCGATTGAATGGCCCCTTTTTGATTTTACCATAAATAGCTTTGTTCTTTCAAAGATTGTACTGTATTTTCAAATGCTTCATCAAACTAATCAGAAATGAACAATATATGCTTGAAAACGAGTTAGAACAGTAATATTTTACTTTGAACTATGTAAAATGTAATGAAAACGTGTTTTTACCTCTCATTTTACCATTTCATTTGAACTTTGGTTTGTTGGAGCTTTGGAGGTGCTTTCCCCCTTTGATTTTCACCAGCTGATTTCGGGAGATTCTCTGGACGATTCGCGGCGCTGTCTGGACCAGGTAGGAGCTAAACATGAGCTCTTTCATTTCATGGTTTCCATTTTACATTCTGAGCTTGATTCCTAGTTTTTCTGAGCCCCTGGGGTTTGAAAAACTCGTTCTGCTTTCAGTGCACCCTCTGTGTATCGAAAGGTGCGTTGAATGTTGGCCTGTCTGAAGGCTATCTGACATTCAACGCACCCAGAACACTGTTGTAGGTCCGTTGGGCACAGAAAAGGAATTTAATGCACAAGTTTTGATGGAAATTTTGCCTGTTTCTTACCAAAATCAGGGTATAACTCTTCTCTTGTTTGTTTTTCAAAGGTCTTTGGAGTAATATGACCATTACGTGGCGAGAACGTGAGCATGAAAAAGAGGACATGCTTGCCCTACATGATCTGGTTACAGTAAACGCACTGCGGAACTGTGGCTTGCTGAGGTTCTTCCACATTTCTAGCATGAGACAGCAGATCAACTTACTGCAGTATTTGCTCGATTCTTCGGATCCTACCAACTAGGTTTTCCAGATCAGGGGCAAATCTATCCCCTTGACTGTAGTAGACATCTATTTCTTGACTGGCTTGTCGAGGCTGGGTGCCCCCATCTCTTTATCAGGTTTGGCCCGAGGAGGCGATTCTGTGAGAGATTATGTTCGCTGGTACTGCAGAGAAGGATCTCAGCCGAGTAAAGACGGCAAGATCATCATCCGTGATGTCACTGACAGGTCCCTCAGGACTGTTCTGTTTACTTTTGGTAGGATGGCCGGTGGTGCGGCTCTTCATGTAGCCAACCGATCTTATATGCAGTATGCCTTGGAATGCCTCCAACCGAAGGTGTTCAACTAGTGTGACGCTTCTTGTGATGAAAGAATAGTTGACCAAGATAAAGAGCGGGAGGTTGAATAACTTTGGGTATGGTTCTATTTTGACTGCCTTTGCCTTGGAGAAGATACCGCTGATGCAACCACAGTATATTGCACTCGATTTACCTTCACCTACTGAACCACGTATGCATAGATGGGTTGACCATATGTCTAGGCATGTTGGTCACTCTTAGATTTTATTTTATGATAACTTCTTCAGGTGGTTTGATTGTCAGGAGATGGTTTATTCTGAGTATCCATATGCGGGTATGGACTTCCGAGGTGATCCAGATTTAGTACTGCCGGATGGCAAACAGTGGGGTGCCATTGGTAAAATCCTTGACCATGTTCTTGTTTATCATTTTTCATTTATAATGTCCTTGTGCTTTATTCTATCAAGACTTTAATCAAACTCATGTGTACATGCAGATGTTGGTCCTGTTCGTCCAGTAGTTCGCCTGAGAGTACCAGCTGCTGCCCCAGCAGGAGAGGCCGTCGGAAGGGCTATTCTTCATGACCTCGATGTGGCTGAGACTCTCACAGCATTACAGGAGCAGGTTGAGGGCCTCACTCTTGGTATTCCAGATGTGAGGACTGACGAGCTACCTTTGAGGTTACAACGACATACTATTAGTGTGCCAAGACGATGGACTCGTCTCTCACGCATGATCGCAGAGGCCGTGACTTGCTATCACGAGCATTATTAGACTAGGGTGCCCCCTAGCATTTTGAGTTTTTTGGTCATTTGACCGATTTTGTCTTGGTTACAGAACATTATGTGTAAACCATAAACAGTTATATATATTTTTGATTTTCGGAGTTTTATTTTGGTTAAGTTACATGATCCACATGCAAACATTGATGGTATGTTTTCTTTTATAAATGTTGCAAATGTCTATCTAACACATAATTTGCTAATGAGTCAGTTAATGTGTTTAAGTTTCTGGAAATGTGTTGATATTGAATAAAATCAAATCGTCTTTCCGAAATCTTAACCCTTAGGAACATGGGATAAATAGCTGGGTTTCAGACGGAATAAATACCCGTGAGTTGTACTATTACGAGTTGTGAGTCTAGCCTAATAATTAGTCGGCGTATACCATGTGCGATGGCATCAGAGAGAAGTTCTATCAACGCGCTATATTCAGCGATGTTATTTTTTGGTCGACCAATACAAACCCGTCCGAAACTTACTAACTCGTCGCTTGGATCAAAAACAGCCCAGGCTGCAGAAGATAGGTTCCGTGAACTACGACTCGCTCCGTCGGCATATCCAACACATGACTCCAATAGGTTTGACATCTGCAACAAATGTAAAAAGTGGATTACTTGACCAAAATAAACACTTTAGCGAAAACAAAAACATAACAAAAGCATACAGGTTACCATTACGCATAGTAACGCTTGAGGTACAACCCATTACGAGGTTGCGCCAGTGGAATTCTTTCATAATCCATTAACTCGTAGGCTCCTTTTGCTAACACTCGTTTAACAATATAGGGGCCCATCCATAAAGACTTAAATTTACCTGCTCCCAATTTATCGGATTCTTGGTCGTAAAGTAATACCAAGTCACCTTCTGAGAAGACACGGGGTCTGACATTTTTGTCGAACTGCACCTTGACTCGTTTCTTATGGGCTTCATTAGCCAAAGAGGCATCACGACAGGTTTCATCCAGTTGGATTAATTCCAAGAAACGAGCTTCTTCTTATGAAGTTCCGGGGAGGAGATCAATTGCGAATTTGAGAGACGAGATTTCACACTAGATTGGTAAGATTGCTTCCACGCCATATACCAGTTGGAAAGGTGTAAACCCAGTTGCATTCCTTACCGATGTTCGGTAAGCCCAGAAAGCTGAGTACAGGATTAGGTGCCATCTTCTTTTGTGAACTCCAATCATCCTTTGCAGCATGCGCTTTAGGACCTTGTTGATTGCTTCAACTTGTCCGTTGGCTTGCGGATAATATGGAGTAGAGCTGTCGTGAGACAACCCTAGTTTGGCAGCCAATTCGACCATCATGTGATTGCGAAAATGTGATCCATGATCTGTGACTATAGCCTGTGGTATGCCAAATATGGCAACTACATTATTGAAAAAGAAGAGGGCAGTTGTTTCACCGGTATTATCTAATGTAGGCATTGCCTCGACCCATTTGGTAAAATAGTCAACTGCGACTATGATATACCCATGCCCCCCGGTCGAGGTGGGGTTACATGTCATGAAATCGATGCCCCATTTGGCGAATGGCCCAACAGCCACTATTGGCTGCAGAGGTGCGGGTGGTCTTCTGGTTTTACTATCGAAAATTTGACAAGCATGGCAACTTCTGACTGCGGTTATGCAATCTTTGAACATTGTTGGCCAGAAGTATCCTGCTCGTAAGATTTTTTGCGCTGTAGTGTATCCAGATTGATGCCTCCCACACGCGCCTGAATGACAATCATTCAGGACTTTTTCGGCCTCCTCATGGGTGAGGCACCTTCTCAGAACTGTATTGATACCACGACGGTAAAGTGTATCACCGACGATCATGTAGTCTTTTGCTTGGTATCAAATACGTTTTTGTTCAGAGTGGGAGGTGTTTGGCCTGTATTTTTGGGTTTGGAGATAAATTATTATATCCCCATACCATTCATTGCTTGAAGATATCAGAAACAAATTTTCGTCCACGATTGTTTCTTCGGATGTTTCATCGTTGGATGACGATGGGAGATCGCACAATAATTCTGCGAAAACTAGAGCTTTCTTCGACTTGGATTTTACAAATTCCAGATCAAACTCTTGTAGGATTGCTATCCACTTTGAATATTTTCCCCCCAGCAACTGTCGCGACAATATATAAGTCATGGGGTTGCAATATGACAGAATGGTAGTTTTCTGAAAGAGGACATAGTGTCGAAATCTCTGTATTGCTTGAACAGCTGCGAGTGCTAGCTTTTCAACGTAAGAATATTTTCTTTCTGTATCATTTAAGTTTTTACTTAAATAATATATAGGATGTTCAATTCCATCGACTTCTTGAACTAAAACCATTGCGATGGTCGTATCCGCTGCAGCCAGATACATGTTAAAATCTTTTTGATAATCAGGAGCGTACATTAATGATGCTTTCATTAGTGATTCTTTTAAAGCATCAAAGGAAGCTTGCACAACCTGATCCTAGACAAAGGGCACTTCCTTTTTAAAAAGACGTGTATAACCTTTAGCAAGTTCGGCGTAATTTGGAATGAACCTCCTCAGAAAGTTCGCTTTCCCTTGGAGTTTCTGAATCTGAAGCCAATTCGAAGGTGTAGGCAAATTTATGATTGCCTGGACCTTACATGAGTCGAGACGAATCCCGTCCTTCGAGACTACAAATCCAAGCAAAGGACTAGAACTGATGCAAAATACACATTTGTGTGGATTGAGTCGTATCTTGTAGTGTCGGCAACGTAGAAATATCGCTCTTAAATGCTGCGGTTGATCAGTCCGCTTTCGCGAATGAGCCAGAAGGTCGTCGAGATATGGTTGAACGATGTTTTTGATGTCATGGAAGGCATAATTCATTGCCCTCTGAAACGTCGCCCTTGCGTTCTTCAAACCAAAGGGTAATTTTCGATATGCGAACGTGCCCCACGAACAAATAAATGCAATCTTTGACTGGTCCTGTGGGCGGATATTTATTTGATTATACCTGGAGAATCCATCCATGAATGAAAAGATTTCACATCCAGCGCATTCATCAATTATCTAGTCGATGAAGGGTGTAGGGTAGTTTTCTTTTGGACAAGCTTGATTTACATCCCTATAATCGACGCACACTCTAATTGTTCCTTGTTTTTTCATAACAGGGACAATATTCGATACCCAATTGGTTAGAGGAACCGGGTAGATGAAACCAGCACGGAGAAGTTTTTCAACTTCTGCCTTAATGGTAGCAGCTTTCTTGGGGTGCACCTGCCTTAGCCGTTGTTGTACTGGTTTGACATCTGGATACATCTTAATTTCGTGTTCAACGATACTCGAGTCAATGCCTGGCATTTCACTGTATGACCAAGCAAAGACATCTCTGAATTTGCGAAAAAGAGCATTATATATCTCCAGTTCTGAAGGAGAACAACATTTGCGAACATAAATATTCTCTACGACATCTGTTTTGGTCGAGATATTTATGGTGATAGTCTCTTCAATATTGGACAAGTTTCACTCGAAATCCACCGTGTTTATAGTACTTGATAGGAAATCAAAAACTGAAGGATGATAAAGGTCATCTTGAGTACATTCTCCACTATCCAGAAGAAGGGAACAATGGTGGGAATCATTCCATGGTGCCCCTTCAATTACCATTGATTGGACAATTCCTACGTCGGTGGCATGCACTTGTGACCAAGGATCTGAAGGGGTATCATATTCTTTAGACCTATCTATCCAAACGCTTGATGAGCGTTGATTTGGGTTTGCCTCCCATGCTAGGAACATTGATTGCTACAATATTTCCGTTGGGATTGGGGGCAAAACCATTGCATGATCCATGTCGATATCGTTTTCTGAGATCCTTTTAGAAGATATCATATTGTAGGTTCCTATCGACGCTACTTCCGTCAGGTTGATTGGAGATGGAAGGGCGAAAGTCCCATTAGTATAGGATCTTTTAGTAGGCCCACTTCGATATTTTGAAGCGAATGGGGGCTTCCATGGATCATGGGAATGCTTCCTGTAACTTGAGAACCATTAGGGAGGAAGTTTTGTTGATCGACGATTGTAATCCCTCCTTGAAAGGGAAATGCAATCTTCCTAAAATAGGTCGACACAACAGCCGCCATAGCATATATCCATGGTCTTCCTAGCAGGATGTTGTAATCAAGATTTCCATTGATGACTTCAACATCTATTTCTATTGTTTTCCCTCCTAGTTCAACTTTCAAGTTACTTAGGATACCATATGGGGTATATGTCCTTCCGTCGAATGCTTTTAATGTCGTCGAAGATTGCAACAAGGTTGGAGATCCTAAATTTTTCTAGCAACTCATCGACATAATGCATCTAGATGCTCCCTCATCAATAATTGTTCGATGAACAGTTTTGTAGAGGGCTTTCACTTGAACAAGGAAAGCTAGTTGAGCTGATAATTGAGGATCGTATCCTTTATGGTCGAAGGATACAAGATTGGAATCCTTTGGGTCTATCCCACCAATGGCTGATAATAAAGCCTGCCTTTGGGATGGGCAATTCTGTAGTACTTCAAGAGTCGACATAGCGGATGGCGATTGGGCCAAATCTTCCACTATATTATAATGTTGTGCCGCTCTAGCGCGGGGATTAAATGTCGACTTGTGTACTACTCCCTTTGGCGGTTTTATCGTCAATTCAGGAATGGTGGGTGGCGCAACTTCTGTCGAAGTTGTTGTCGAACTACTTGGTTGATCTTTATCCTTGTTGTTCGACAGCTGTGGATTCCCATAATCTTTGTTCCTTGTCGATATCAAAGCATCATTTTTCTGTTTTGAAACTGACAACATTAGCACTTGAGACGAGGAAGCATTTTCACTTTCAACCAGATTTGTTCCTGGATTTGGAAACGGATCAGTTAACACTGCGGAGGTTTTCGAATTCTTGAAGAATTTCTTAAGCTTAGCCCTATGTGGACAATTTGTGGTCCAATGATCCTCATCGCATATAAAGCATGGATTTTTTGGTTTCCTATCTCCAGAAGGGTTTGAAGAAGATTTCTCAGGTGAAGATTCCTCCTGTTTCTTCTTCTTCCCTTTGCCTTTCTTCTTGCTCCCTGGTTGTTTGGTTTCTTTGCCTTTATCTGTTGATACGACATTTACTTCCGAAGCAAGAAGTTCATCTTTTGCATTTTGACTTCAAATATTACGGGCCTTTTTGGATGTAGCCTTTGTCGATTTCATGTCTGTTGTGCCAATCACGCCATCGTCGGCATGATAGTCATTGTTTGATTTAGGAGGAGGAGGAATTGAGAATTCCAGTCTAGTGGCGTCATGTATTTTATCATAGAGCGTGCCGGACTGAGTGTAAATCAAGTCCAAGTATTGCGCACGAGCGATAACTTGCTCTTCTGTTACGACTCCCCCCTTTGCCACATCTTCCGTGATGGAAGGTAGTAATGACTTGATAAACCATTCAGCTAAGAGCTGATCGGGGACATATGTTTTTACCATTCTACGACGACGTCGCCACTCATGTATATGATCAGATATGTGAGTGGCTGTTGTCTGTTTGAAATTGGTAAGAAGTTTTGTTCCCGTTTCGTACCTTATTGGTAACTGAAAATGGGTTAAAAAGGTCGTGGCTAAGGTGCTGAAGTTTTCGAACGAAGCTCTAGGCAATTCAATGTACCATTTTTCCACTGGATCTGTTAACGTCCTCTGAAAGAGGCGAAGTCTTATCGAATCATCATTTAGGGTGTTTGATGAACACCATAGATGAAAGGTCATCACGTGATTCGATGGATCTTCACCTGGATTTCCATTAAATTTAGGAATATCTGATGGAAGTTTATGGGGAATCGCTGGCCACCAAGGGGCATAAGCGATTGGATCGTTTGTTAACCGATTTAAATCAGGTAACTCTAAAGTTGCCACAAAGGGTAACTGCTGATTCAGGTTAGGTGAAGCATACCCAGGATAAGATGGGATTGCCTGAGTAGTTGGTCTTTGCATACCGGCATAATGCATTTGATGCTGGTATGTTTGGTAAGGTTGGTGGGCATGACCATTGTAAAATGGTTGATTTTGACCGTTTTTAATGTACGGTTGTCCACTATTAGCAAAGATTTGTTGCTCAGAACCTTGGTATACTTGTTGGAATTTCGATTGTTGGTATTGCACCAGCCATGGTTGTGAAGCCATGTGCTGTTGCCCGATACTAATGGTTTGACCAAGATGAGGGGTAATTGTACCCGTCTGAACCTGTGTCGTTCTACTGGTCGGCAATTGTGGTTGAGTCGCAGGGTCAAGGGGCTGTTGCATTACAACCTGAGAAACCTGAGGTTGGCATACAACAGGCAGCGCATGAACTTGTGAGACTGTCACAATAGCTGGCGTAGTTGGGATATTTGACATAGGTAAGCATTGTTGCATCGAATATACAACTCTTGGTTGTTGAGGTAGTATTGGTACCCAACCGCTTGAGGTAATTCCAGTATAACCTGAATGTTGTTGTGAACTCCTGTATGGATATCCTCCCAGAGGGGATAATGAAAGGGTATACTGCCCCCCATACGGTGGTAATCCAGAACTCAATGGAATTGTTTGCCCTTGGGGACCAGACTACCCAAATTGACCTCCAAATGGATCAATTTGTTGAGACTCAACATAAGAGTTTCCGGATATTATTCCGAATGAACAAATAGGAACAGAACATACTGTCGAAATAGCCCCTAAGTGGGCTCCTTCTAACAGTTGAGAGCTAGTCGGGACAGATGGTATACCGGCGAACATTGTCGGAGTGATAGCAGGGAGTTCTGCCGTCGTTGTGTCAGTTGACACAGTCCTAGATGTTGGCGGTTGTTCAGACATTTGTAGTCTATCCAAAAGATTACCTAGCGATTCTACAGGAGCTTCCGCTGGTGGTAGACTAACTTTTGATGAAGAAGGATATAGAGTAATCCCGTCTCCAAATTGTGATGGAGTACTTGTTGGAGGATCTTCTACAATTTCTTCTATGGCAATCGTACCAGGTGGAAGGGGAAGACCGTTAGGTCCGTAGAATATTTTTGGTTCCAAACAAGGTATGGAATCGGTAGCGACAGATGTTTGAAGAGCAAGACTCTCCGAACCGGTTGTAGATGGAACTGGTTCGGTAACACAAGTGTTTACTCTCAGACTAGGATCAGTATCAATGTCCTTCTATGGCTGTTGAACTGCTTCTGTAGAGGCAGGGATTCCATAAATGTTTGGAGTAACTGGAGTCTCTGATGTCGTTGGAACACTTGTTCTAACTTTAATAGGAGATTTGGAACCAGTTAAATGAGTTCGCTTTGCGCGTACTAGTTTCGATTCTGGAGACAAAGATGATTGACTCGTAAGCCTCCACGAATGACGGGGTTTCAATTGAATTTCTTCCATGATTGCGGATTACTTGATCAACTAAAATAAAGGGGAAGTATGTTTCAGAATTAAATGAATTTTAGACGCTTTGACACAACTTGTTTTTTCCGTTTTTAAGAGTCGAGAAAAAACAAAAGATGACTCTAGTCTCCTTCGATTTTTAATGAGCCTAAAGTGACAAGTGCTCAGATGGGCCTTTTCTGTTATGGAGTCTGAAAAGGAAAGAAAGGGACTGCTCTAGAAATCTAGGTAGAGGGAGTACCAAACCAATCGTAAAACTGCAGAATACTTTTTATGGTACGACAGTCAATCTTCCCGAATGCTGCGTTCAGTGCATTGCGATCAATAGGGCGGCAGACACGGCTTCCTATGGATAAAGGATTAAGCCTATTGGGGTCTCCCAAAATATACTCAACGGTACGTGGGAGCACAAGTCCGTACTGAAACTTATCGTCTCAAAGTGGAGGAATCACCCAACCATCAGTGAGAACAACAGTTACCAGGCTTTACGACGCCGGAATACGTCTCTAGCCTAGACTTCTAAATGTTGTGTGTTAAGTTCCAAAGCGTTGTTAGATTCATTGAATTTATTTTAAGTTGATCTTGTTTATGAAGTTTGCCTTTTGGGTTCACCACGAGATGTAGATGTAATTCCTAAAATGCAATCTAATATGATAAACAAACTTTTTATCTTCTTTATGCAAAGAAATTCCTAGCTACTAGGGAAAAGAAAGACAGAATCTTTTCACAAAGAGCAAAGAGCACACTCTAAATGCACTTTCCTAAATCAAGCCAATCAGACTGCCTATATGCAAATTCACATGCATGTATTTGTTTTTGACTTTCTTAATATATGAATGCTAAAAAGAAAGTTGATGCACAAATCTGAATTTCCTTTCAATCGACAAATATAAACAAGTTCCTTTTCGAAATCAAAAAATGGAGACGATTACAACACTTTATGATTTTGAAATGAATACTTGTTTTTGACACTAGAAAATTACAAATTCAGACCAAAAGCAATAGTAACAGGATAATCGACCATCAACAACAATCAAACTCTTTCCTAGGATTGAATTCGACACATGCGACAGATTCAAATCAAAGGACGATAGTACAATTATGCTACTTTTGCAAAGGAGAACTGTAAATGACTCAACAAACACACAAAAACATCTACAGTTCTTTTTTACAAAGGAGGCAGAATAATAGTAATGAAAAGGGGTTTCAAAAAGAGATATACTGATCACAAGCAACAAAATTCAGGAATAGAACTGGAAAGAATGAATCACAGAAGCCATAGCTGCATAGAGCTAGTCTGATCAGCGCACCTGTAACACAGAGAATCTAAAATGCAGCGCAGGTTGTCCACTCGGGAAGTGCACTGAAATTCAGAATCTCTGAACAGTACCTGCTCTGGGCCAGAAATGAGACTCTGTTCGGGTTCCGGGTCACAGTTTGCAGTTCAGTTCTTGGGTTTTGGCCGAGTAAAAAGCAATCAGTAATGCAACAATCAGGGGTAGATCTAAGGAGGATTTAAGAGCTATCACAAGGGCAATCAGATAGTTTGTGAATTAGTTGTTTAAATCATAAACAAATCCAGTAGATGGATTGAAGTAGCAGTTGTCTACTTTGCATTTGTTATGGCAAATGCAGTTCGAATGCTGCTCGTAAGTTTATGAAACAAACAACAAAGAATGATAAACAAACAAAATAATTAATTCCCCAATGGAGTCGCCATTTTTTTACAGGGAAAAGTGTCTATATAGAACTGCTTTATCCCACTAAGGTATGACAATTGCCTTAGAAACAAACATAGAAAAGCTACTTATGTTTTTCCTTTATGAATTATAGATAGAGAGGAACATAAAGACCAACCTCTGTCTTGCGCTAATCCCTTGATTCGATCCCTCTCTTCTTTAACAGTCCTCAGCTACTTGCTCCCTTGCATTCCCAGCTTCACAAAGTACCTGTAAGGTCACAGAAGCATAGCACTATACAAAGACATGGATCTATAATCATAAATAATCGAGGATCAGATGTAAATTGACCATACAAATGTAACAAGCATCAATGATACAAAAGCATGGAGGAAAACTCAAATAGATTTTATTGATAAACAATAAAAGAGCCAAGAGGAGTTACAACCGATTGTTCTGACCCAACATCAACCTACCAGCAAAGAAGCCCCTCTTCACCTCAAACAAAGCTTATATCACCCAACAATCTGATGTTTGTCTCAGAAAAGCAATAGCAATTCCTTACAATATGCAAAATTCCAGCCTCCAGATCTCTGGGATGAGGGATCCATATATAGATATCTGTAAGGGGGATGAGTCAGCTTGTGATTTGATTAGTGTCTTCTCTCTGATAGTTCTTGCTTCCACTTGGAGACTGATGGCCTCTTACTCATCCTTGGTCTAATTCAGTGAGGCAAGTGTCACAAGAGAAGATTCTGGAAGCTTCCATTGCCTCTCCACCTCGCAGAATGACACTGCCATTTGTCATTTCTCGCCCATCGCACCCCACAGAAGGGACTTTTGAAATGCAACACACCCTCACAGTGTATTTGGGTGAGATGAAACACACCTAGCTAGTGGAGCAGCTGCAATCATCCTGTTTTGACCAATTCTGAGCAGTTTCTCATGGAGAACTTCTGGGAGAAGTTGTAATCTATTGACCTTGTTCCTTTAGGGGTTAGAACAACACTTTTAGGGACTTAGGAGCCCTTGGTTTATCTACATTTCATGCTTGGGGTTGTAGGGCCCAAAAATGTCTATAACAGTGATGACGTTGAATATTGACTAACGTGTCAGTGTCACTATAAGGCTGCAGGGAACAAACCAATTTGGGGAACCAACGAATTGTTCTTTACAACTCTAATCGACTCTCCTCAGCACTACACAGGTATATACATTGGAAGCAAAGATCTCACACAACAAACTCAATAAACAATCACACAAAAAAAGCACTCTCACACATTATCACAGAATAGAATTTCAAATCTCTTATATCTTTATGGGTTCTCCCTTGAGGGAGTCAAGCCCATATAGGCTTCAATTCCACGTTAAAAAATAGAAAAGAAGTCATGCTAGATAGATTACACACAAATATAGTATATTATGATGAGCACCAGTACTGCAGCAAGAATGCTGCAACACCCGGTGCTACCAACTTTACATTATCAACCCAGGGTTCATATAAACTTGGAGGTGGCAGTGTTGTATACACAAGTAAAAGTGATGGTTTTTCCCTTTGTCGGTATTCAGCTGGTGAGAGACCTCTAGGGTTTTTCAAGATAGACTTCTATGGATGCATAAGAAGCTTGATTACTAATGTGGGGAAGAGAAATCTACTTTCAGAGAAACGTTGTCTACTGCAGTAAGGAAAAAGACTGAAATCCAATGCTTAAACACACCATTTACTACCTAACTACTAAGAGACTATGTTTAAGAAAGAATGCTAGATTAACATGTATGAAATTCTACTGCCTTAAGTATCTAAATTCAGAAAATCAACATTCTACTATTGTGCATGTAAACGGCTAAAATAAATTTGTTTTTTCTTTTTGTCCTTATTCCCTTTTTATGGAGAAGTGCGAAAGATAATCTCTCTTGGGGATGTGGCAAGTGGATTAGGGATGCTGGTGGATGGCTAGAAGGTTTGGGCGAACCTTGGGTGACCTTGGCTGGCTTCCTAGAGGTTTTCCCTGAAGTCGGCCTCAAAACAGGCCACTACAGGAAAACCTACAAGATGTCCTAAAAACCTACAAGATTCCCTGTATTTCTATAGGATACATCCGAGAGAAAAATGATGGGTGCTGAAGGTGATGGAAGGATTAGGGAAGGTGGTTGGTGGATGGAATTATGTTGGAAAATGCCTAAGGTCACTAAGAACTCAAAACCAAGTTTGGTAGATGATTGGATTTGCTCAACATGGTTGGAGAAGTTTCCTTGTAAAATGATGAAATTACTGAGGGTCTTAGTGAAAGAAAGTAATGATCATGGATGGGTGAAGTTTAAAGGAGGTTGTTGGCTATGAGATTTCTCTTTACTTCAAAAACACCTGCACTACATCAAACATTGATATTTCCCCAAAAATCATGAAAACAAGGAGAATTTCAAAAAGCTAGGAAAACAAAGTTTAATGAGCTAGCTATCTACTTCATGCATGAGGAGAAATTGTAGAATAAGATGGAATCATTGATGAGATCTACTGTAAGGCTGAATATGGGATAAGTGATGTCTAGGTACTACTCTTGTGAATTGATCAAATGTTGGCTTAAGTACAACTAAATTCTATGAGAAAGTAGAATTATGTCTTTCAAGGGCTGCATATGGATCCTTTCCTAAAATCATGATCCTTGAAGGGAGAAGTGAGGCCAAAACACCTATTGACAACATTTTGATGGTCATTTATCCCTTCTAAACTACTATTGAATTAAAGCACAAATGGAAGCAAACTAATAAATAACTAATCAAATCTATACTAGAAATGAAATACGTCTAAGGACAATCTGACCATGAATCTATAAAATTAATCTAAGCATACAAATACAAGAAGAGGAGCCTTTGCTGTTAGGGTTGGGCCCTAACCCAAGAGCTTCAGCCCTCTATGTTAACACAATACTGGATCAAGAATAAGCTCATTCTCATTATCAAAATAGAAAATTACATAGCAATGCCTCCTACAAGTCTAGAGCTCAAAAAATAACTAGTGTTTTTACAACAAAAATTCAAAACCTAATGAAGATCTAGGCCACATTATTTATACAACTGAAGTCTGCAAAGACCTCTTTAAATCTAGGGAGGATCATCTCCCAAACTTGAGATAAACTAACTCTTTGAGTGTCACTTGCTTGACTGCCTTTTGATCTTCATGACTTGGTTGCTTGTACTCCAAGCTAGTGTGATTGATGGAGGAAGATTCGAATGCGGGAGGAGTAAATGAGGAGGATTTATCTCCTACAATATCCCTTTCTTGTCCCATTCAAGTTTCAGCTTTAATCTTTCCAACATTCCCTGATGTTCTCTCACAAACCTGCATTCAATGTGCATTAGTCCACTAGGCATGATATCTCACCTTGACTCATCTCATGAAACAAAATATAATCAAAACATGTAATAAATTGTGAGAAGAGTTGATTTGACTAAGCTAGGAGGTGAATTAAGTTCCATATAGTTACCCAATTATGAGGCTAATCATCACCCCCCTTACTGAAATTGTTCCTCATCCTCTGAGCAACTCAATCAATATCCATATCTTTCATAGTCCCTATGGCCTCCCTGATATCACATTCTTATGTTGTTCTCTCCTCTTCTTCTGCATACAATGTTGTCTTACATTCTATCTCCTCCCACTGCTTTCTTTCTACCTCTTCCTTCCTTCTTTAAACATCCCCAAGAGGAGTGGTGGACTAAGTCTCAAGCTAATCCAATTGACTTTGAGCCTTTGCATGGTTTGCTTGTACATGGGTGTCCTGTCTACTGCTTGTCTCATTCTTTGAGGAGAATGATATTCTCTGATTTTCAAACTATATTGTAAAGTATTCCATCTCATTTGGAAAGCTTGCATGTTGTCATCCCCTCACAGCCTGAACATATCCTCAAAATGTGTCCTCGGCAGCAAGATACCTAGGTACAAGTTGAGGATCATTTGCAATTAAGTTATCTGTGCTGATGACAACCATTAGATTTGACTGCTAAGCTCTTATCATGAGAGGCTTTGTTTGTACCCTTGTCAAAATCTTCTTCATTTCTACAACCCTTGTTTCTTCATGGTTCATCCATGATGCCAAAGACATTAACTGTAAATCCCCTAGTTTTTCATTAAGGTCCCATACATTCAAATCTCTCAAGGCCATGTTATGGAAGTAGAACTCAGACATCTTAGCCCTATCCTGCAATGTGCTTTGATCACAAAGATCAATGAACTATCTATATCTTGGAATGGCAAGTGCCTCTCTATGCTAGGGCCTTGATTTTGAACTGTGGCCACTGTTACTTAAGGTATAATGCATAGGACTTAGCTGGCATCCTACATTGGATTGCCTCTAAAGATAGACTGGCCATGGTTTCTAATTGATTCTCTTTTTCTTGGAGCTATCCCTTCAACCATGCATTTTCTGCCTCTAACTGAGCTTTCATTATGGCCTCTTTGTCACTCAGGTTGCTTAGTTCTCTACCCATCTCCTTGATATTTTCCCCCATGTGAACTATTTCATCCACTCCCTTGGACTTGGCAATCTACATCCATCTATGTGTTCTTGCTCTTTCATTCTCAAGCTCAAAGAATAATGGGATGGAATTTTTTTTTGGAATGACCCTACCCCCTTTAGTAAATTTGTAGTAGGAGTCAAGGTTAGGTTGAGGACTAAGTTCCCTTAGCTCTGGGTCCTCCTTCTTTGTTTCTTGCTTCATACTACCTTCCTTATCCTGTTTTTGAGTTTCCTATAGGTTTATCCTATATGATTGCCTTTGCTTCCTATAGGTCTTATTGTGTATCCTGTAGGATTTCGTTTCCTTTGGATGAGACAAATCTAGTCACATGCCTTCTCACATAAGTGATAGGATACTTAGGGGAGGTTTGTCCTGAGGATCCCTCTCCTTGAGTTTATAGAAGAGGAGCCATCTTCTCCTGTTGTTTAGGCAAGTCTTCAATAACAATTGGAACCTTGGTGGGAGTTTGAGGTTTTCCCTCCCTTATTGTTGTACCTTTTCTTGTTCTAAAGTATAATGGATTTTTTCTTTGTCATTTTCCTTTTAGTTTGATAGGGGTGCTAAGGGCAGTGAGGGTAGTTGCTGCCTCTCTCTCAATGTGTCTCGGAAACACCCTGAGTGACTCCTCCTTGTCCTTTTCCTCCTATTTTCCATTCCCATTTTCATTTTTGTCTCTCTCTTCTTCTTCTCCCTCTAGATATCACCTTGTTCATCAGTTTCCTGCTTGGCATCTTCCTTTGTTTCTTCACCACTTTCCTTCTCTTTCTCTTCCTATTCTTCCTCATCCATCCTCTTCATCCCTGTGTGCTTCTTCTTCATCTATTTCAGCCTCTTCTTCATCCCCTTCACCAGCAGTAGGGCTCTTGTCATATTCGAGGGCTTTTATATCCTCCTTTGTATCCATGTCTCTGAAAATTGCTCATGTGATAGGAATTCTAAGGTTGTCGAGGGCATCTTCTATGATGAGTCTAATTAACCCGTGATGGGCCAGCAGTTGGTAGTTTCCTTCCTTCAGTTTTATGCTCATATCTATTAGGGATTGTAGAAGGAAGTAGGGTATGCTGAGTTTGTGGTGAGGAGGTGTATCTGCTCCAAACCTCAATTCTTCAAGAAGACTAAAGTGGTATCCATATATCAAACTATACCTAACTTCACATGATATGTATTTTATAAGCTGGTAGCTTATTTCATTCTAGGGGTATGGGAGGGTTTCTCTTCTCACTCCATTCTTGTCTTTCGTGGCCTCCTCTCCTTCCAAAAAGAATTTCTTCTTTGGAGTTTGGATATTTTGGTTATCTTCCTTTCTCCAAGACACTCCTAAGGGAAGTGTGGTAATTCTGCTTATGATTTCAGGGGTGAGCTCTATGGATGGGCCTCTCACCACAACAGTGGCACGTGTCTTGGTGAGTGGAATGAGGGAGAGAGTAAAATCTCCGGCTACTTCATCATCATACGCCCTCAATTTCACAAAGTACCCCATCCAGTTATGTCTTGTGAATATTTCTAGCACGTGAGGGCGTTGGTGAATCCTCATGGTGTTGATGGGATCCCTCCTATTAAACCTCCCTGGCATTTTGTCTGATGAATGGAGGAGCAGAGATTTCTGGTACAAAATTTTAATGGTGGAAATGGAACTGAAATTTTTGTGGATATAATTCCCTTATACTGCAATCAATTTTAAAAAACTAGAAGATCTTTTTCTTCCTTTCACTTGGAAAAATAGGAGGAAATGTAGAGCCTACCTTACAATGCTTGATGTAGCCAACCCCTATTTTTCTTCCTCTGAAATTGCTAATTGCCAATCCTGTAGACTGTCCGACTGTAACTTGTATGATTTCTATGGTATCCTATAGGTTTTCCTGTAGGAGGTCTTGCACAGGAAAAAAGTGAAATTTTCCTCTCTTGTAGGCTACTTGGGGGCCGAGAGTGACTTTTCTAGTGTGAGCCTTGAGAATGTGAAGACTAACTATTTTTTCCTCATTCACTGAACAAAGGTGGCCAAGTTAACTAGCAAAATTTCTGTTATAAACCAACTCGTTCACAATTTTTACATATTTTGATCACATCATCATAATGAGAGAGTTGAAGCGAGATACATACCTGTGGCAATGATACCTTGCTATAGTTTATTGAAGAAATGAGGTTTTTGTTGTGTGTTGGTTGCATGTGATTTCTCCCTCTCTTTTTTTATTGTCCTTTGATGATTTTCTTGATTTGAAGGTAGCTAGTGTTGATGATCATGATGCTGCTACTATGGAGAAGCTTCTTCTACCTTTGGATCTCCCTGCTTGAAACTTGTTGCAACCTATGATTTTTGTCTTGTGGGATAGGCTGCTATAGGATTTCCTATAAGATGTCCTGTAGTTGCTTCTCCCTCAAACTTTTTAATCATATTTTACTGGTGGACCTGAGGATGATGAGCATGGATAGAGAGGAGGTCTAGGGGTTTGTGAATGATGAAAAATAACCTTTAGGTGTTGTCCCCTTGTTCTCTGTCTCATCCTTTTTCTCTGTGCTTTTTTTTGAAAACTGTAAATTTTTTGAAAATTGATTTTTTTGATGATGAATGCAGGGGTGATCAAGGTGGAGAGAGGTATGGTAATGAGATGGTGACGTAGGAATTTTATTTTTTTGACATGGGAATGTCCTTTCCTTGCTCTAGGGTTAGTTCCTTTAGGATTCCCAGGCCATTGTAATTCCTACAGGATCATCATGTAAGTTTTCAGGGGATCCTATAGGTTTACAGGGAAAATTCTATAGAAAACACAGAAACCTTGCAAACTGAGGCAAATGAGTGAAAAAATGAAAGGAACGGTGGGATGATGAAGGATAATGAATGGATAAATAAAAATATGAGCTGAATAGGTCTTATTTGATCCTCCATTTTTGCTCTGGTCGTCCTCTTGCTGACCTGGAAACAATATTTTCGTAATTTATTTATATTTATATTTTATTTGTTTATTTTTTGAAAAACAACTAGTCTACCTCCAAGAGGTTTTCATCCTAGCTACTTGCCCTCGGCACATCAAGAGAGGTTGTCACCCAAGGATATTTTTGTTTCTCTCTCCTTATTTTTCGATACCATTAGGCTAACCCAAGAGGTTTTGAACCCAATAGTGGGACTTAGGCACCTCATGTTGGATTTCACTTCAGTCTCCTTACTTTTTCTTCTTCTCAGGGATTGATGAGGTAGGGGAAGAGAGTTGATCCACCACCGTCACTATTTTGTTGATACCATCAATGAACTCTTGCTTTGACAATGACCCTTTGTAAATTTTCAATCCGTGCCCATTAAAAAGTAAACGAATGGCCTCTGCATCTATGGTTCTGATCTGCACTGAACCATTATCATGACATTTCTCTATGAGATAAGGCCCTAACCATCTAGTCCTTATCTTTCCCTTGAAGTCTTTATATCTAGAATCATATAACAAAGCCCAATCACCTTCTTGAAATTTTTTTGTCCTTGATGTTCTTGTCATGCCAGATCTTCCTCTGAATTTGAGTTACCTCTATATGTATGAAGGCATGAATTCTAAACTCATCTAATACATTCAACTGGAATAGTCTCTCTTTTTGTCCAATGCTGAGATATAAATCTAGTTGAGCTGTCATTCTCAATGTATTGTACTCAAATACAATGGAAAACAGGGCCTTTTTCCCGTAGACCAACTCATAGGGTTTGAATCCAGTGGTGGTATTCTAGGTGGTATTGTAGGCCCAAGTGACCTCAACTAGTCTATCTACCCAATCTTTTCTACTGGTGCTAACCACTTTGGTCAGGATGCCCTCCAATTCTCTATTGGTCATATCCACTTTCAAATTAGCTTGTGGGTTATAGGGAGTGGAGGTTCCATGCTTGATCTTGTGTTGGCTTAACAGGTCTTCAATCATGTTAGATGTAAACTAACTGCCTTGATCAGTGACTAGTTATCTAGGGTACCCAAACTTGTAAAAGGCATTTTCCCTTCAAAAATCAACCACCTTCTCCTTTGTTGCTGCCTTGGTTGCCTTAGTTTTAGCCCACTTAGTCAGATAGTCAGTGCACACAATGATGTACTTCTTTTGCTTGGAAGGAGGGTCAGTATGTCCATTGAAATCCATGCCCCACTTGTCAAATGGCTCAAAAGTCACTTGAGGTTGTAGAGGCATTTCATCCTTTGGAGTAGGATTTCCCATCTATTGGCACCTATCACACTGACTAGTATATATTTTCACATCTTGACGAAGAATGGGCCAATAATAACTAGCTTGTAACACCTTGAATGTTGTCCTCTTTGCTGCAAACTGACTTCCCCCTACCTGACACATCTTCTGACAATTTGATCCAAGCCTAGTTTGAAGAGGTTTCCCCCAATCCAAGTGAATGGGACACTCTTCCTCACAATCTTGCTTTTCTCTTTGGAGGACAAATTATATGTGATCTTTGTAGATACCAAATAGTTTTCTATGTCAACAAACCATGAAGAGAAAGCTGAAATGGCGAATAAGTGTTCATCCGGTAACTAATAATCAACCATTCCTTCCTCACCTGCAAGAAAGGTTAATTTAGACAAAAAATCTGCAACAACATTTTCCTTGCCATACTTATCAAGAATAGTTAGATCAAACTTCTATAACAAAAGTAACCATCTAATAATCTAGGCATTCACATCAGGTTTATTCATTAAATATTTGATTGCAGCATGGTCATTATGTACAAATGTTTGATAACCTATAATCTAATGCCTAAATTTATTTGATGAATGCAGAATAGCCAAGAGCTCCTTTTCAATCACTATGTAGTTTAGTTCAGCCTTTGACAAATTCTTATTGATAAAGTAAATAGCATAAGACGATTTTTCATCTATCTGGCCTAGAGCTACTCCTATGGCTTTGTGTGAGGCATCAACATTTATATGAAAAGGAAGGGCCCAATTTGTGCCTCGAAGAATCGGTGTAGTGGTTAACTTGTCCTTCAAGTTGTCCAGAGTGTCTTGACAACATTTTAAGCATGCAAACTCAGAGTCTTTGGCCAACAACCAAAATAAAGGAGAAGCTAACTTGTTGAAGTATTTTATAAACCTTCGATAGTATCTAGATAACCCTAGGAAACTTTTGACATCCTTCTGCTTTTGCAGAGGTGGGACCCTTTGGATGATAGCTATTTTGTTTGGTTCCACCTACAGTCCTTGTTGGGATATTGAATGACCTATCACAGTCCCTTAAGTCATCAAGAACTCACATTTTTCAGGACTAAGAGACAAGTTCATTTCAATGCATTTGTTTAGCACCTTACCTAAGTTAGACAGCGCCTCCTAGAAATCACGTCCATAAGGTGTAAAATCATCCATATAAATCTCTACTACATCATGGACTAAATCGGTAAAGATACTCATGAATTTTCTATGGAAAGTGGCAGGAGCATTGCATAGGCCAAAAGGAGGGACCCTATAGGCAAAGGTACCCCAAAGACAAGTGAAGGTGGTCTTATCCTGGTCTTCCAAGATGATCTAGATTTTATTATACAAGTCAAATCCATCTAGGAAAGAGAAAAACATTTTCCCTACCAGTCCATCTAACACTTGGTCGATGAAAGCTAGAGGGAAATGGTCCTTTATTTGTGGCTTTGTTTAACTCTTTGTAATCGCCACAAATCCTCCAGTTACCATTTTTCTTTGGAACCAACACTAAAGGAGAGACCCAATCACTATCAGAGATAGGGTAAACGAATCCTGCATCTAGCAGCTTTTGCAGTTCTTCTTTGACTATATCTTTGAGATTTGGATCCATCCTCCATTGGGGTTTCTAGACTGGTTTGCAACCTTCTTTGATATAAATGTGGTGAGTACACACTGAGGGGTGCACTCCCTACATTTATTTGTAACTCCAAGAAAAGGCATCTAGGTGTTCCTTTAGCATGTTGCACAAGTTTTCTTCTTGGTGAACAAAAAGATATGGGTTGATTTTGAAAGTTCTCTCAGGCCCAAATTCTATGGTTTTGTCATGGATAGGGTTGGAATTTGCTAATCATAGATCAATCTAATGGTTGTTCTGGTTTTCCTTTACTACTTCCTCTAATGACAATGTGCTGGGAGTTGGACGTTGGAGTATGTGTTCAATCAAATCATCCTCGTCTGGTTGTCCCCCTCCCATGATTGTTTCTAAGGTGTAGAGTTAGGAAAAATAAACTTCAGCCTCTTCCTCCTTTTCCATCCATAAAGGTAAGTCATGTTCTAGAGAAGGCTTGGAAGGAGGATATAGGACTAACTACTTAGACATATGCCCATTCTTGATAGTCATATTTCCAACCCTGCAGCTAATGTAGGCAACAGTAGTGGATAACTAGGCCTCCTAAGGATGACAGGGTAACAAGTAATATTAGCCTTAGGCTGAAGAACTAGGAAATCTACAGGGCATTCCCGAGAGTTAATGGAGACTGTCACATCCTCCACAATCCCCTCAGGGGTCACTATGGAATAGTTTGCAAGTTGTAGGACTGTTGTCGTCTTTCTTAATAAACCCTGGAGGTTCAGCTTGAGCATGGTGTCCTTGGTCATCACACTAATGACAACCCCAAGATCAATCAAAGTGTGTGGGACAATGGTGCCATTGATGTGCCCATCTACTACAGTGCTTTTAATGTCCAAATACATTGGATAGATTACCTTCCCTAGCATTAAGTCAGAAAACTATCCAATTATATTAATGGTAGGGGCATCTCTTCTTCGCCTCCCTAGATGCTTGAAGCACTTCTCCTTGATCACCTTGTTGTAAATATTCACATCTTTTATAGCTTGGAGAAGTGGGATTTTGACACATAGTTTTTTCAATTTTTCTAGAAGTTCAGTCTCTTATGGGATAGGCTTGAGTGGTTGGGTTAATCTCTCAGGAAAGGGTGGTAGATTTACTTTAGGCATGTCTTCCTCTCTTTCATCCTCAACCTCCCTAGGTGGAGGTAGAGGTTGGATTTTCGAGAGTACTCACTTAGATCTCAAGTTCATTTCCTGAATTTCCATAGCATAAGCTGGATAGGATGTCTCTCCACTGTATACTAGTTGTACCTATCTGTTGTTTGGGTTCAGACTTGGCTGGGAAAGCATATGGGGTTGTTTAGGTGGAGTAGAGTGTAAAAGTTGTGGTTGAGCAGGTGGTGAAGGTAATAAAGATGGAGCATTGTTGTATGGGGGCCTCCACCACTGGGGTGGTGTATTCCAATTAGGTTGTGGTGGAGCATATGGTTGAAATGACTGGCTGGTTGGCTAGGAATGATACTGAGGTGCAAAGGACGAAGGAGGAGTTGTAGACGAGGAAGGATGAGTAATGGGTCCCCAAGAGGGAATGGATGTGGATTGGTTGGGGTTGTAATATGCATGGGATGACCCTTGCATGCCTTGCTAGTATGGCCTAGGCCCATGGGGTCTGCTTTGGTTTATGTAGCAGAGCTGTTCAGTTTCCCCTTCAGCTCCTTGATATAAAACTTTTAGTTCAGGTAGGGAAGGGAACTTGTCTGTGGAGTGGTTTTCTTCATAGACTGAGCATATTTCAATTGAGCTCAATGGACATTCATTCCTAGGATGCCTCCTGGTGCATCTAGGGAAGAAAATGGCTAAGGCTTTCTCAGCTTCCTCCTGTTTTTTATTAATGTGCATAATGTCCATCTATAGGGAGAGGGTTTGTAGCATCTCACTCTTGAAATTCACCAGCATGTTTCCAATTTCACCCTTGATGGATGAATTGGAAGAGGATAGACTGACCATAGGTTGACTACCCCTACCCTTTTTCGTAGCTACCCTAGAATGGTTTCTAAAGGAAGTCTTGATATCCTCATAGGGTAACTGGTAGATGTTCCCTCCTAATAACAAGTTTAGGGTATGCATAAGATCTTCCCTTACTCCTCTAAGCAAGACTAGCTTTAGCGACTCAAGGTCAAGTTTGCACCTAACTGTTTTGTAGCTAAGCTTTAATCTTTGTTCATAATCTTCCAGGGATTCATCATGCCGTAAGGTCATCCTCAAAAGTTCCTCTTTAGTGTCTTTGGACCTACAGTAGTCTCGATACTTGTTACTGAAAGCTTGCTGCATCTGAGCCCAACTGGTCATGCTATCCCTAGGTAAACCCATGAACTAGTGCAATGCTGCATCCTTGAAAGTGGATGGGAATAGTTACAACTTTTGCTCATTATTGGTGTAGTCATAGGTTCGACATATGACAACAAATTCAAATAAGAAAGTGTCTGGATCTTCTATGGTCAGGACATGGAAGTGAAGAAGGGAAGAGGGGCTTATATTCTTCATCTTAGTATCTCCATTGGTTTCCATGATGGGGAAGGTACCATCAACTCTTTCTCTATTTCCTTTGTCATTTATGTTTTCATCCATTGGATCAGTAGGAATGGGTTCTTCTTTTTCTTCTTCACTTGTAGCTTCTTCAAATATTTCAGGTTTCTCACCTAAGGGCTCCTCTAATTCACAGCTACCGAAGAAGAGGGAAGGTTGATTGTTTGAAGCAGTGGGGATATTTGGGAAAATTTCCCTAAGTTATTCCTATTCCTACGAGGCATGAAAAAAATGTTTTCATTTTGTTTTGATTTTTTTTCAAACTTTGAAAGTGATTGCAGAATTGAAATTGTAGGCAGAATGAAAACTAATTAACTGAATGAAAACTAACTTCATGAATGAAATATTACTTGTAGAATGGAAAGGAAAGCAAAGAATTTAGAATGGAAAATAATGCAACTAAATTACTCTTGTAGAAATGAAACTAGTAGAACAATATCAGAAATAAGAAATGGAAGAAAAAAAGTCGTATTCATATATTACTCAGACACCTCCCCAACAACGGTGCCAAAAAGTGATGAGCACTAGTATTGCAGCAAGAATGTTGCAACTCCTGGGGCTACCAAATTTATTTTATCAACCAAGGGTTCGTACAAACTTGGAGGTGACAGTGTTGTATACATAAGTAAAAGTGATGGTTCTTACTTTTTTCATTGTTCAGTTGGTGAGAGACCACTAGGGTTTTTGAAGACAGACTTCTATGGATTCAAAAGAAGCTTAATTACTGATGAGGGGAAGAGAAATCTACTCTAAGAGAAAGCTTGTCTACTGCAGTAAGGAAAAACAACAAAATCCAATGCTAAAAAACACCATTTCCTACCTAACTGCTCAGAGTCTATGTTTTATAAAGAATGCTAGATTAAGATGTATGAAATTCTACTATCTTAAGCATGTAAATTGAAAACATCAACATTCTACTACTGTGCATGTAAATGGCTAGAGTAAATATGTTTTTTTTTTTTTGTCTTTTTTCCCTTTCTATGGAGAAGTGTGAAAGATAATTTCTCTTGGTGATGTGGTAGGTAGCTTAAGGATGCTGGTGGATGGTTGGAAGGTTTGGAGGACCCTTAGGTGACCTTTCCTGACTTCCTAAAGGTTTTCCCTCAATTCGGCCTCAAAACAGGCCACTGCAGGAAAACCTACAGGATGTCCTAAAAACCTACAGGATTCCCTATATTTCTACAGGATACAACCGAGAGAAAAATGATGGGTGCTAATGGTGATGGAAGGCTTAGGGAAGGTGGTTGGTCGATGGAATGAAGTGAGAAAATGCCTAGGATCACTCAAAACTGAAAACCAAGGTTGGGAGATGGTTGGAGAAGTTTCCTTGTAGAATGGTGAAATTAGTGAGGGTCTCAGTGAAAGCAAGGAATGACCATGGATGGATGAATTTTGAAGGAGGTTCCTAGCTATGAGATCTCTCTTTACTTAAGAAACACCTACACTGCATGAGACATTGATATTTGCCCAAAAATCATGAAAACAAAGAGAATTTCAATATGCTAGGAAAACAGAGTTTAATGAGCTAGTTGTCTACTTCATGCATGAGGAAAACTTGTAGAATAATATGGAATCATTGATGAGATCTACTGTAAGGCTGAAGATGGAAGAAATGATGACTAGGTCCTACTCTTGCAACTTGATCAAATGCTGGCTTAAGTACATAAAACTCTAAATTCTATGAGAAAGTAGAATTATGTCTTTTTGGGGTTGCATAGGAGTCCTTTCTTGAAATCACGATCCATGAAGGGAGAAGTGAGAACAATACACCTATTGAAAACTTTTTAATGGTCCTTTATCCCTTCTAAACTACTGCTGAAGTAAAGCACCAATGGAAGCCAACTAATAAACAACTAATCAAATCTATACTACTTGCAATGAAATACTTCTAAGGACAATCTAAACATGAATCTATGAAATTAATCTAAGCATACATATACAAGAAGAGGAGCCTTTGCTACTAGGGTTGAGCCCTAACCCAAGAGCTTAAACCCTCTAACTCAGTACTAGATCAATAAGAAGCTCATTCTCATTATCAAAAAAACAAATTACATAACAATGTCTTCTGCAACCCTGGAGCTCAAAAATAACTTGTGTTTTTACAACAAAAATTTGAATCCTAATGATTCTCTAGGCTTCTTTATTTATATAACTAAAGTCCCCAACGACTCCCTTAAATATAAGGAGGCTCAACTCCCGAACTCGAGATAAGCCAACTCTTTCACTGTAACTTGCTCGACTGTCTTTTGATCTTCATGACTTCACTGCTTGTACTCTTGGCTAGTGTGATTGGTGGAGGAATATTCGAATGAGGGAGGTGTTAATGAGGAGGATTTACCTCCTACAATCTCTCTTCCTTGTACAATTCGAGTTTCATCTTTTAATCTTGCCAAAATTCCCTGGTTTTCTCTGACAAACCTGCATTCAATACACATTAGTTTACTAGGTATGATATCTCATTTTAACTCATTTCATTAAACAAAATATAATCAAAACATGTAATAAATTGTGTGAAGAGTTGATTTGACTTAGCTAGGAGGTGAATTAAGGTCCATATAGTTACCCAATGATAAAGCTCATCATATTATACAATTCAAATCACAAGAATACATCACATATTTGTGGTTCTTGTGAGATTCAACCAACTCCAAATATAAATAAAGAGGTTGAGATATTATCTCAACATCCACCTACAAATCCGCAACTAATTCTAGATTATACATGAAAAAATTATCTTCCAACAAAATATATATATATATAAAACTAACATTTATTTAAATTTTATAATTTTACTTATATACTCAATTATCAATTATTTATTTACGTGGATAGACATACCTATTTCAACTCAACTCGCTGTTGATGCGGGCTTGCCGATTTTCATTTTCTCTTTTCATCTCAACTATTATATTTGATTTAATATTTCTTTTACTTAATTGATGGATCACATCGGAGATCGATCATCAAAACCCATTGAGGTAATTTCCTTTTCGTTCTCCTATCTTGTCATTCAATCCCTCTATTTTCAAGGTCCATCGATCTATTTCATTGAGTAGTTTCATTCCTTATTTGTTTGGCTTTTAATGGAGTTCGTTGGCTTTTGAATCCATAATATTTTTCATAGGCTTTTTGAATTTATAATATCTATCCACAGTGAATTTTTTGCATGGTTAATTGAACCTCTAATATACAATTTTATTTTTATGTATCATGTAGACATATGTGATGATCTATATAAACCCTGACTACTTATCTTCGATGATCACCACGAACCAAAATTATGAATTATATTATAAGATAAAACTTACAAAAGAATTGAATTATCTTGGATTCTTTTTAACTACTTTCAACATTTCTTACTTGTTTCTAGCCTGTAACAACTGTAGGCACAAGAAGGCATACGAAAATTCCATGGCAGATGTGAGATATTTGTCCATCGCAGGTTACATATATGCACATACAAAACTCGACTATAACCATTGTTTTAGTAGTGTATAGGAGGAAGATTCTTTCGTCCTATGGTGTTTTTAGAATAGACTAACCCCATATTTCACTTCTAAGCTCATGGGAATTAGTTCTTATCTTTGCAATGTTGATTTTCTTCTTAACACTCAAGATGGAAAGGTGATTATGGTTAGCAAGACTAAGGTTAATCACCTCAAAATACTTTAGCTTCTTTTTCCCCTCTAACTCCTTATCACTCCACAACTTATCTTTCAATTTGTAAGTAGTAGTATTTTTACTATTATCTTTATTCTCAAAGATAATGTCCTCCTTTATTTCCCAATGAACTTGACATCCTAATACTGACAAAAATTTAAATATATATCATATAAATAAATAAATAAACACAATATACTACAACATATCACACTATCATACTAACCATTTACATTTTTAAACTCCTTTAAAATATGTTTTTTCATTTTATTTTAAAAATAAATATATTAATATAAAATAAAAATACAGATTTATAATTTGTATATTTATATTACATCGTTAATAAAAATAACATAAATTTATCATTCACACTAAATACTCTGAAAATGTCTATCATAGGCATTGAATATTTATAAATTATATTAAAGCTATTTTCCTCCTTCATATATAATAATAATAAAATCTCGGGCATTAGCTTATTGTTCACACTAAGCTTTTTTAAGTTCCGGTAGAAGTGGTTTCTTGACAAATGATCTTCCAAATACATAATAACAAAAAATATACAAAAATAGATAACTTGACTTTCTTATTCACGCTACATACATTTAGACTTTTTTTTAGGAACTGATTTCCTTTCCAACAAGCTCCCGAAATCTATAACATACAATTATACCAACCAAAACACTTTTACAATTAGTAAAAACAGTGCGTAGATATCGATAAAGAGAAACTACCAAAATTAAAAATAGGTCCGCACGTGAAACACTCCCCAGAAATAAATCAAAGCCAAAGTCAACAAGCTTGGTTTTGGCATGGGGATGTTCCGGAGAACAATTCTCATTGTTGGACTCCGTTAGAAGTGCCTAGAATTCAGTATTCAAGCTGCCTTTTAAAAAGGCTCAAACTTCTCAAAGAGATCCCATCCTCCGTATTGGATTTTGAATGGATCGAGGTGGAGAGGATTTTGCCTGATCACGGACGGTGGGATATTGAAATTTGAAATAAGTTTTTGGACACCAAAAGACGAATAGCATTCGATGTCAGTACATGGAATTCTCAATTCAGAGATCCAGTTCCTTGGAAAACTTGGAAGTGAGATTTGACTTTTGGAAAATCTGGACAATTTATTATCAGTAGTGTAATTGATCCTCACTCTGAAGGGAATCTGTTAGGCTTTAATAAAGGGGGAAACTTGGAAAGTATCTGTGGGAGGCATTATGAAAAAGTCCAAGATGAATGAAGTTGCGCCCAAGGCAGGATCAGAATCTGCGATGGTCGCTGCCAGTAAAAGTTCCCATGTCATTTCCAAGTCTTATTGTGCTGCGAAGGAAGAAGGAAGAAGATCAAGCAAATATTCGAAGCAAAAAATTTTCAATACTCCCATGCTCCGTATTGTGTATGTTTATGAACCCGAGACTATCATAACTGACGCTCAAAATTTTCGGCCTCTGGTTCAGAAACTCACAGGGAAGCCTCCCCATAATTCAAAAGAGAAGAAGAGGCAGAACAATACCAGTGGCCCATCGTGTGAGGTAGCCTGTACAGAAGTTGGAACGGAAAATGTCCAAGATACTTTATATAGCAATGGCCAGATGCCTATCATGGAAAACGAAAGTACCAAATTTTTGATTGAGGAAAGCTCTGGTTATTCTAAAGCATTCCATGACAGGGACATGATAATTCCCGGCCTGATGAGTCATAGATTATTGCATAAGAATGCCACGGTTTGCCATTATGTCCAAGATCATTTTTATAGCAATAACCAGATGCCTATCATGGAAAAGACGAGTACAGTTTTTTCCATTGCGGATTACTCTGGTTGCTTCGAGGCATTCAATGACACAGACATAATTTCCTCTTGCCTGGTGAATCAGGAATTATTGGAGGAGAATCCTCTGGTTTGGAACAATTCTCCATTTTGTAATATCTACAATGAGACTGGGGTTTGCAATGGACTTGAGGACAGGTAAATTCAATGTCAAAATTCTCATTGTTGTAGCTTAGTGCAACTCTCCTATCATATCAGAAAGCCACTAGAGCACTTTCATGACATAATTTAAAGAGTGTAGTGAGGGTCTCCTAATGACTCATTAAGAATTATAAATTAGTCACCCCTATGAACTTTTTGGAAAAGGGATAACATTCGAAGGCACTTTCGGCTTATTAGCCCTGCCATTGGCAGGTAATGTTGTATACGATTTCCAGTTCACCTTCATTAGTTAAAGTTTGACTGAACAGTTTTTCTATTTTCCTTAAGTTTGTCATATGGGGCAACTTTTTATGTTTTTAATATTTAAAAGTATTTTTACGTATTATTGAAGAGGATAGAAAAGGACCAATTAAATTCTTACTTTTTATGGTTTTAAAATTTAAATTAAATTTCCAATCAACTAAATGTTTAAACTCCTCCGTCGATTTATTTATTGCGAATTTAATTTGTTTTATGCCATATGGATTTGTCTCTATTAAAATTGTTTTATTCCATATGGCTTTGTCTCGCTTTGAACTTGAACATATGGAATTAATGTAAATTAAAATCCCGTGTCGTACATAAATGGAACTTCACGGTTGTCAGCTTTAAAAATGCCATTTACATTTATGGATTTCCATTCAGAAGCAAACAACACAATATATGGTATAAGCGGCAACACACCTCTTTTATTAGTACAAGTCTACGGAGGCTGAGTAATTGATCTACTGGTTATTTTTAAGTTGGAATTTGGGTAAATAAATTTCAACAAATAGGTTGTTTAATTAATTTAATAGCTATTTTTAGTTGGAATTTGGGTAAAAAAATTTCAACAAATCTTGCAGCAGCAGTGTTTAAATCATGTTTCTGAAAGTGGCAATGGATTCCGCAACATCAAAAACCTTGGGACACCCAAAATGTTGAAATCTAACAAATTTAACCTAGATTTGCAAAAATCCCTGCAGGAATTTATCAAAATATTGCTGAAAATTTTCACAACTTTTAGGGCAAAAAAGCAGTATGGTTAGACAAACTGCATAGACTAAGGGCAACCATAGTTCTAGTCACTTATCTTTGAAGAGGTTTCCTGTTACACAAAAATTCTCAAGTTTTTTTTGTAAACTTTCTAAATTAGTAATTACTATTTATAAGGTGGAAATTACAGATTCTATAGAAGTGGGGAGATTCCTCCAACACACCGAGAATTGAACCTATATCCAAACTCTGATATTGAACCTAGATCCAAGCTCTGATACCATAAATATATTTACAATTGCACCAAAACTCAAAAAAATTGTTAAGCTTTCAGAAGCTAAAACTTTCCCCACCTAACTAAGACCCCTAGAATGAAAATTACAGAGGCTTTTCAACTCATATCTGCCCGTTTCCGTTGGCCGTTAGCTTGAGTCCGTCGTTTGCATGATTTCTAGGGTTACTGAGTTGGCAGGTTGGCATCATCATCAAATCCGAGGGAACGGCCGTATACGCGACATTTTATGTGCCGCTCTATTTGATCAATTTCAACTTCAAACGCCCTAGGCACATTGATATAGTTTCCCACGACCTTGTTCTAAAACCGGTTATTTTCAAATTGATGCATAATGCTGAGAGAAGAAAAAGCACGACCCCAAGTTCTTTAATTCCACGGATCGGCCCGGCCGAAGGTCGGATTATTCTATATTCAAAAGAATGAAAAGACCAAACTTGCAACCTCCACCATGAACAACCAATCCAATTAGTCATCTTCTGAAACAAAGGAAAATCAGCATTAAAAGAACCCCTAATAGGACGTAGGGAATAACGCTTTAAATGGTCAAGGATAAAGTCCATAGAATTAATCTCGATCAGTTGATGCATTGTAAACACTTTCACAGTTTCCTCAATTCTCTAACTTCAGACTCTCCATATTATTTTCAAACCTGCTGAATGAGAGGTAGTTGATGAGCTATCAGAATATGTTTTCGTTTTCGGTGGTTTATAGTGAAAAATGGAATAATAATAAAGGTTATGGTTAAAAATGGAATGCCATAATTAACTATATAAGTGTGTATATTTTGGTTTTCACAATTTAATTTAATTAATAGTAATTATTATAATTATTAAATAGATAGAAGAATTTTAATTTTTATTAAATATTTTAGAATATTTTTTAGAGTATATATAAATTTGAAGAGATTTATTGTTGAAATAGTAATTCTATTTTTTTCTTTTTAATTAAATTGATTAATTAAAAAAATCATATTTTGGACATGGATATCCATAAGCTCCAATATTGTAACAAAACATATTTATAGATTAAGAATTTTCATGATAAATTATATGTAAATCTCCATAGTTAAAAATTGTGTTCCATACTTTTCTAATTAAATATATGATTTTTGAGCATAACAGGAACTTATATTTAACTTATATATTAATATTTTTAATAATAATAATAATAATAGCCCCAAGGGTTAGATGAACTGGTCAAGTCGTGCCTCGCCAAAACCGGAGGTCACAGGGTCGATTCTACCCGAAGCCCTTGGGGTTAGGTCTATGATGGCCGAGGGGTTTGATCCTAGAGATCAGCCTTAGAATTTACGTGGACGTAGCCTGCACCCCCTGTCGATTCTACCCGAAGCCCTTGGGGCCAGGTCTGTGATGGCTGAGGGGTTTGATCCTAGAGATCAGCCTTAGAATTTACATGGACGTAGCCTGCACCCCCTGTCGATTCTACCCGAAGCCCTTGGGGCCAGGTCTGTGATGGCCGAGGGGTTTGATCCTAGAGATCAGCCTTAGAATTTACGTGGACGTAGCCTGCACCCTTGATCCTAGAGACCAGCCTTAGAATTTACGTGGACGTAGCCTGCACCCCCTGTCATCCTAGAGATCACCTGTCAATTCTACTCGAAGCTCGATCACCTGTCGATTCTACCCGAAGCCCTTGGGGTCAGGTCTGTGATGGCCGAGGGGTTTGATCCTAGAGATCAGCTTTAGAATTTACGTGGATGTAGCCTGCACCCCTAGAGATCAGCCTTAGAATTTACGTGGACTTAGCCTGCACCCCCTGTCATCCTAGAGATCACCTGTCGATTCTACCCGAAGCCCTTGGGGTCAGGTCTGTGATGGCCAAGGGGTTTGCTCCTAGAGATCAACCTTAGAATTTACGTGGACGTAGCCTACACCCCCTGACCACGGATGTTCGTGAACCACCGAAAAAAAAAATAAAAATAAAAATAATAATAATAATAATAATAATAATAATATCAACAAAGCTATATAACAAAATATATATTCTAGTTAGTATATATATATATATATATATATATATATATAAATTACACTTTTATTTATATATCCAATTTTTTAATAAATTTTATTTCAAAATTATAATTAAAAGAAAAAAGAAAATAAATTCCAAAATGATAAATTAAAAAAATCTTAAAATTTGATATGTTGAATTTATCTAGAAGTAATTTTACCTAAAATTAATCAAGATATTTACCTACCTTAACAATATTACGACGTAATTTAGTCTAGAAATATCAATAACAAATTTATTAAATGAGTGGTTCAAATGTCCGATATAAACTTATAATTTGCATAGAAAAGCTCACTTTACCATTTGCAAACAAAAATGAATATAATTAATAAAGAGCTTCAGTGAACACAGTAGGAACATAAATACAATGAATATAATTAATAAAGAGCTTGAGTGAACACAGTAGGAACATAAATACAAATAATTAAAATTATTGTTAAATGTTTTTAAGATATTTTTTCTAAACAATGACAAAACTCTATACATGAATGAAGGAAAAAAATGCATTGACTTAATTAGGCATTTCTCCTTGTGAAGATATTTTGTTGTATTAACTATAATAACATACAATGTGATATTTTGTTGTATTAACTAGAATAACATACAATGTGATAGTATTATATGTGAGCATAAAGTAATCAAAGACCAAGCAAAGAAGATAGAGGATGTCATTATCTTTTAAAAGAAGATACTAAATGAAAAGGATCTTTAGAGTGAAGGAAAACAATCAAATGTGAAACCATATCTACACCGTCATTACCAAGGAATAATGTTAGGTATATAAGAACATCAATATCAACATTATCAAAGAAGAAGATGGAATATTCTTCAATATTCATGAAATAGAGCATCATAAAACTATTATTCATTAGTGTATTATAAAAGGCCAACAACAACATATCTACAACCTCATTACCAAGAAAGAACATCAGGTATATAAGAAAATCAATATCAACATTATCAAAGTAGAAGATGGAATATTCTTCAATATTCATGAAATAGAGCATCACAAAACTATTATTCAATAATGTATTATCAAATGCCAACAACTACTACAAATTAGAGAAGTCATAACGAATATACATGCATTAAAAACAAAAAATTATGCATCAACTAATCATCAACGATTGAAACCAAAAATTCTTGAGTTAGGATGGATGGATCACCCTCAATGTCAAGAAAAAAGTAAGAATATAAGGAAATTATTTTATTTGGCTTATTTTAACACACTTAATTACAAAGGTTTGAGGACAAAGCATTATGAAGAACCATGTTATGTTATGACACCAAAGGGAGCATATGTGGGTTTAAATGTATGTGGTATGACTTCATGGGAGACATATTTGAGGTTATATTTGTGTAAATATTTATGTAATAAGATCAACATAACAATAAACGGACCACATGTGCAATGTGTAAATAAATATGCAAAGAGATGATGTAGTTATTATTATGGACATTTGATTTACATATATGAATGTATTGAAATATTTGAAAGAACTTTTATTGTATAACTTCTCCCTTATCTATATTAGAATTATACTCCATACTCACTTTAGTATACATGATGTATACTTCTGTCTTCCTATAATATTTTAAATGTTTAAATCCAAACAAAACAAGAATATAGTTACTGCCTTCAATTCCCAATTCCAATATCTCCTTGTCACCTTGAGGAACCACGAGAATAACACCGATCCCAAATTTTAATGAGTATGCAGCTCTAATCGAAAAGTTAGCTAGACACTTTCGAATCAATGCTTTGGGAGTTCAGCCACTTGAAAGGAGTTGATCTAGTAGAACAACAAGATGAATTGTCATTTAGTCCGCAAAGAATCCAATTGGGGCTAGCACTGAATAACCAAGATAGACAATAGTAGAAACGTCATGTCTGCTTATGTTAAGGCAATGTGTTTTTGTATTCTCCTTTCTAGTATTGTAAATGGTTTTTGTATCGGTTTTTTTATTGGTTCTTTAAGAGGACAAACAACGGATAAAAAATGTATATTCATGGCGTGTAACCTTTGCTGTAAACTTCGACTTAAACTATTTTTTATTAATATAAATAAAATATATATTTTCATGGCCAGTAACCATTTTGTGGAACCTCTGCTGTAAAATTTGACTTCAACGTTTTTTATTAAAATTTGACTTCAACGTTTTTTTATTAGAATAAATAAGTGTATGAGATGTAGCGAGTAAATTCAGGGGGAAAAAGTCTATGAAGTGTATAAGTTTCGTTGACTTGAATGTTGCACATGTGTTATATGTAATTCTGTTATCATAAAATAAGCCAAACCTACAGGGTAAGACAAGATTCTTCTACGCTGTTTCCAAATATGCTTGGCTACCTTAACCTAAATCTACCACTGGTACTCGGCAGCAAAGATAAAGTGTAGTCAACAAAACGAGTACGTCTTTCAAAACCAAGAAACGTCAAACCCTCGTGCGAATTTCACAAACGGTTACCTGCTTCATAATATTTCCAGCTTCTGGGAAAGGAGGGAAGACTATCTTTTCCCGTATTCCCTTTTAATATTATCCCCCAACTTTTATTAGTTCAAAATAGAACATTCATTTCAAGTAAATTTCGAAGCTCGTTTTCTGTATTTCTTTATTGCGGTCAACCCATTTCCGTAATATAGTATGATATAATGCAATATTACGAGCATAATTATTTTTAGGTCAAAGGTCGTCGATCAATAATTTAATTAGATATGATTTAAAATAAGTTTTAATGAATTAAATTTCATTTTCAATCTCCATACGAAAGAATCACAAAAATGTTTTCATATTTACAACTAAATGGTTTTTAATATGTTCATCATTAAATTATTAAAATTTAATAAATCATTATTTATTAAAATTTAATAAATTTATGTTAATGTTTTTTTTTAAATGAGGAATGGAGAGTGTTCCCAAGTTGTCATTTTTAAATACTAAGGGTTATATAGCGGATCACGACTTTGACCTGTTAGATTTGGATGATTTTCAACTAATTTGGATTTTTGATTGGCCTAATGAGTGGCCCCTCGGGGAGGGGTGAAATCCTCTCCTACTCAAACATTGTTGTTGGATCTTCCAAGAAGAGAAATGAAACTCAGAGCTCCTTTCGACTAAATGATGCAAAAGTCAAAAACCTAGTATTGGAAGTTCAATAGCAAGCTTGCCTGAAAGGTAAATGCCTCCCGAAAGCAACCATGAATCTAAAATTTGTCATTTGAAATCACTGGTTGGAGAAATCCAGACAATTCATGAAAGATCACACATTAATCTGAACATTCATGGGCATTTGGCCCAAAGAATAGGATATCGTGAAGTGGATCCAATTAAAATGGAAGCCAAAAGAGATGAGTGGAGCTACGGTTGAGGGCTAAGAGTTTTTTTACTGTTATCTTGTCAGATGTAGAACATAGAAAGAGGGTTTTCAATAACAACCCTTCATGAATAATGGGGGACTTTTCATGACACTTAGAGAGGAATGCTGCAATCCGAAGAAGGACCAATTCCTATAAGCTCTAGTGTGGGTGCGAGTATTTTCTCTTCTAGATAATTTGTGGGAACCAAATATTCTAGAAGGAATCAACAATGTTATCGAGGATTTTGTCAACATATTAGAGGTCACGAAGAGAAGTCGACATGCCTCATATGCTAGAATTTGTGTGTATATGAAGATCTCAAAACCCTTACCAGAATTAATAGATCTTGAATATGATGAGAAGATATGGACCAAACCTTAGATTAATAGCATGCTCCTATCAAATGATGGTGATGCGATGAGCATGTGAAATTGTTGAGGGATTGTTGATTAACAATTGCTGGAAATCAGGCAAGTGAAATGCAAGAGGAAACAAATGGATTCCAAGAAGCTAATCATAAGCGAGGAAAATCAAATTGCCCCTAAACAAAAAAAATCCCCAGATGTGAAAGGGGACGCAAAGCACCAGGTGGATCCTCAAGTGAACTCGTTCATAGCCCTTAGCCAAGAGGGTAGAGCTGGAGAAGTCGAGGAAGAAGAGGAGGGTAAATAAGAAGAATACCCGATGGTGGTGGAGGAGAAATTCAATAAAAAGGATGATAAATCCTTGATGCATAAACCTACGATGAAACCATTGGAAAATACAGATCTCAAGGAATTGCTCGCTCACACTACTTCTATCTGAAGGGCGAAGGATCAAAAAGATAATTTAAATGCTAAGGAGAGGAAAATGCTCAAGTTCCTCCCTACTTTGGCAAGACAAGAGGCATAAGAAATCCCAATGGAACAACCAATACATTTCCTCCACTTATATTTTCTCTAGTGTCACTGTAATTCTTAGCTAGACATGGATAAAATAACCTCAAATGTTGGTTGCATCAAAACAAGGAACAAACAACAAATGATTGGAGAAGGAAAAGTCACAAAATGACAACTGAGGTACTCAAAGAAGCAGGAGAGGTTTTATCAAAATAGGGACAAATCAAATAGTTTAGTGAGTATTTTCTCCAAAAAACCATCGTTGTCCCATGAAGATAATCTCTTGGAATATTTGAGGTTTAAATATCCATCATAAACAAAGGTATTTGAATCCAAAATTGACAAGGAGAGGCTAGATATAGTCTTATTACAAGAAACAAAAGTCTCTAGCTCCAAGCTAGAAGAAATCATTAATAGATATTGGAAAGCAAGTGATTTAATGACTATTGATTCAAGAGGTAGTGTAGGAGGCACTTTGGTAATATGGGATCCATGTTGGGTAATATTCTAGGACTAGTTAGATAACCCTAACATCTTGATGGGGTGATTTTGTGTTTTAGGATCTGGCGAGAGGTTGTGGCTATGTATGATCTATTGTCCATCAATTCTAGGTTAAAAGAAGGCTTTATGAATGAGCTAGGGGATATGCAAGAAAATTTCTTGGGGGGAGCACTAGATCCTAGTCAGAGATTTTAATATGATCAGAAGACTTGAAGAGAAAAATGGTGGGATTAGGAGAATAGAATAGATGATGATGTTGTTCCAGAATAAGATATGGGAGCTAAAACTAGTATATTTCAACATGGTAAATGGTTTGTATACATGAAAAAATTGTCGTTGAGGTTAGCACTAGGTGGCTAGCCTCCTTGATCATTTTTCCTCTTAGAATATCTACTCGATAGGGATCTACTTGTGGAAGCCATAATTTTTCCAAGCCTAGGATGATCATAGGCCTATTAGACTATACATTGACTTGAAGATGTCTCCCTGGAATAGGCCTTTTAGGTTCGATAACTTCTAGCTCCAAAATTAGAAACTCTTGCTCAAGATGGACGAATGGTGGCATGAGATATCATCCCAGTGGGGAAGCTAGATGAAAACCTTTTAAATTAGGTTGAAAGAGTTAAAATCAAGGATGAAACATTGGAATAGGTTAGAATTTGGTAAAACCTTCCAGGAAAGGTAGAAACTTGAAGAGCACATGGAAGAAATCTAGTCAAGAATTATTAAGGAAGGAAAAACTACACACCTGATTTAGGAAGAGGGAAAGTTGATTCATGATCTAGAATCACAAAGAAAATAGGATGAAATTCTATCGCATCAAAAGTATAGGATTGAATTGTTCTGGGAGGGGAAAAATAACAGTATGTTCTTCCATAAAGAAATGGTTAAGCAAAAGAATCATAATCTATCTTCTCCTTGACCTCTATGGAAGGATCAACATTAAGTGAACATGAGGACATCGAGGAAGAGTGAGTTTCCTATTATAGAGAAATCGTTCACAGGAGGGGCCACATAGGGCGGAAACCATTACTAGGATCACCAATAATATCAAAAAATTGACTAGCCTAGAGCAGAATGCAACATTAATGATGGAAATTTCCTTGAATGAGGTGGAGGAAGTAGTGAAAGAGATGCACATCAACAAATCACCTGGGAATATTGCTTTAATACTAACTTATTCAAGGCATGTTGGCCATTTATTAGCAGAGAAGCACATCCCCTAGTTGAGGAGTCATGAAGCCTCCAATAAGTATGGTATGACTAAAGTGAAACCTTTATTACTTTGATTATTAAGGAAGACAATTCTAGTATCACCACTACATTTATGCCTATCTCCCTTTGCAATGTGGTCTATAATATTATATCCTCAGTCATTGTTAAGAAGGTTAAACCACAACTAAAAAATATCATAGAACCAGAAGAAATTGGATTTTTTAAGGGAAGACAAATTTTGGATGGAATTATCATGGCCCATGAGATAGTGCACTCATTCAAAAAGAGAAAGAATCTAGGGATGGTTATCAAGCTAGATGGATCCAAGGAATATGACAAACTAAATTAGAAATCTCTACTTAGAATCTTGGAATCTTTTGTATTCTCTTTTAGTTGGATACAGTGGATCCATTCCTTAATTTGCACACCTTTTTTCTTTATTCTACTGAATGGATCACCCTCTTGAACTATCAAGGCTTCTAGGGGCCTTCACCAAGGGGATTCACTCTCTCCTTTCCTTTTCATCAATACAGTTGAAGGGATTGGGAGATACATCAAGGAAGCAGTGGATCGAGGTATTATTAAAGGGTTCGAACTATGGGGACATTATTTTCCTATCACTCATCAAGAATTCATGAATGATATAATGTTATTTAGAGAGCTAAAAATTCAGGAGATACAGATGCTAGATATGATTCTCTTAGAATTAAAAAGGCTTATGCTATTATGACCAATCAAGAGAAATCTGATATGTATTTCTTTAATACCAATATGTTGGTGCAAAGGAATTTTCTTAGAAACATTGGTTTTGAGATAGATTCTTTTCCTTGAAAATACCTTGGAATCCCCCTTGTCAAACTCATTCTGGACATCATGTTGTTCGTAGATAAAGGATAAGATATCTATGTAGCTGGACAACTAGACCTTTCGAGTGTTGAATATTCCAAGTCATATCATTCTATTAAAGGTCGTTTTGCAAGCGATTCTGATCTATCAATTGTCTTTGTTACTCACACCAAAGGAATTATATAAGTCATTGTATCTAGATTTAAAACATTTTTGTCTCAAGGGACTCAACAAGTTAGAAAATAAACTCTTGTGTCTTGGGAGAAAGTTTTCTTGCTGAAATGGGGAGGAAGCCTTGGTCTTAGAGACCCTAAAACACTCAATAAATTCATGGGAAATAAGTTATGGTGTGATGGCTTGAAGGTGAGAAATAATTATGAAAACAAATTTGGAATAGAAAATACAACGAAATCATCATGTAAGAGGAGAAAGTGAGATTGCCAGATATTCCAATGGGGTGACCAATCTGGAATCTAGCATGAGAACAAAATTCATTTATTCAAGACCACTTATTTTATGAAATACGAAATGGCCATACGACCAAATTTTGGGAGAATTCTTGGCAACAACTACCATGGTCAGAGAGCAAGGAGGAGCTAAGGAAGATTAAAGAGTTTACTATGGGATTAGGTGTGACAATGGTAGCTTACTTTTAGAAATATCCATCTCTTCAATCTCATTAGTGAGATTGTAAAACTAAGGAGCATTGGGACATGGGTTGGCTTTCACACGAATGGAAGACCCTCAATTCATAATGAAAATACATGAAGATCCAATTAGTGTGAGGTGGTGATAAGATGAGATGGTGATACTAAACACATGGTTCATTGACTATTAAAAAAGCTTATGGCGTCATGGAAAATCACAAGGAAATCCTAGGAGAACCTATCTGGAGGAAGGTGTGGATGGGAAATTTTTGGCCTGAGGTAGTGATTCTTTTGTGGTTAATGAGCTGATGTAGTCTCCTAACATGGGAGCTTTTGAGGTAAAAGGGTTATGTAGGACCATCCTATTGACCCATATGTAATCAACAGGAGGAAAGCCTCAAAAAAATTCTCACCGACTTTGTGAGCATGTATATTTTATGGTGCAGCCCTAAAAAGCTTTTTGGTTATTTAGATCTCTCCCCAAATAGTCCATGTAAAATATTTAATCACGGTGACCCACTCTCTTCAAAATATCAATCATGAACCAGGAAAGGGCTCTAGTTCTAGGTTTGTTCTTGTCGAACATATAGAAAGAATATAAAAAATTTATATTCAAAGACAAAATTGGAGTAGGGCATGACATATGGAAAAGAATGAAGAATAATATGAAGGAAAAAATATTATCAGAGAAGTGGTCAGAAGATGACTCGAAGGTCAATGGAGATGAATCTCAAATTTTACGAGACATGGAAATTTCCAAATCCCTTATGGAAATAGATGGATATTGAAAACTTAGCAGTCTTAAATCTTCCCCTGCATAATTCACCTTCCACATACAAGGATTTATAAATCTTAATTTTAATGGAGAATCCACAGGAAATCCAGGTCTAGTCGACTATAGGGCATTATTTCATGACGACCGTGACAATGCTCTTAGGTTTTATGCAAGATAGTATGGGAATACTAGTAACAATGTGGTGGATTTTAAGGCTCTTAAAATAGGCCTATTAATCACTCACGAAGTAGGGTACACTGGCCTACAGATAGAGGGAGATTCATAGTTGGTTGTGAACATGGTCCATAAGCTTATCAATGGATCTCCGGTATGAAAGTATTCAAAAGATGGTGCCTTGACTTACTAGTCAACATGATCCTAAACATATTGCATTCCTTCCCTTTTGTAATAATATTGCACTCTAAAAGATCAGGCAATAAAGGAGCAAATTTTTCGCTGAATTAGGGAAGCCAAGATTCGAATTCAGGTCTCTCCCTGAATTGGCAACCCAAAAATCCTAGAGAGTGAAAACACGTCCCTGATCATGGTGCAGGAATAAGGTTATACTAAGTATGAGTGGGAGGGGGAGGGCCTCGTCCCTCTCTCGAAGGTGCATCACATCAAAAGTTTCACTTTCAAAGCATGCACATGATATATGGTATAAGTGGTAATGCACCTCCTTTATTATAGAACAATGTGACTAAAGGTCAACGGTTTTGGCACTTTACCCCCATCATCTCTATCGCCAATTCTAGTCATTGATCCTTTGACAACCTCTTCCACTTGACTTTGCCTATTTCCATTGGTTGTTAGCTTGACTCAGGTGATTGAATGATTTCAAGGGTTACTGAGTTGGCATCCTGACATCACAATATCTGAGGGAATGAATATATATGCTACATTTCCATTGCCGCTCTATTTGATAAATTTTAACTTTAAACACTTTAGGTAGAAACTGATACAATTTCCCCCAAAATTGTTTTAAAAGAGGTTCTATTCAAATTGAAGCATAATGATGACAAATGAAAAATAATGACCCCAAGGTTTGCAACTTAAAGGATTGTCCTGGCCTGGGATGACATTATTCTCTATTGAAACAAATGGAACAACCAAACTTGCAAGCTTTGAATTTGCCTTTAACCACCACTATGAAGAACCAATCTGATTAGTAGTCTTTCGAATCAAAGGAAAATCAACACTAGAAAAACCCTAGTAGAACTCATAGAATAGAGCTTTAAATTATCAACGATTAAGATGATCGATATTAGAATTAGTGTCTACAATTTGACGCATTTTAAACACTTTCACGAGACACTGACTCCAAACACTAAATTTTCACCTCTATCACTCTTTCTTCAGTTTTCTAACTTCAAACTCTCATTGTTATTTTCCAACCTCATGAATGGAAGGTAGTTGTCATAACTCCCCACTTACAACCACATATTTTTTGTTTGTTTGTTATAAACATCAGAGTTTAATCTACCTCATTCAGTAATAGAATTTAATTCAAAAGGTTCTCATGTCATGCTTTCACTTACTCACTCTCGGCCTTTTAAAATATCCACGTGTTAGTTTTATGTATGCTTTGGAATGTACTTGGAATGTTCATGTATGCCTTGGAAAGTACTTGCATTATAATTAAATGGTTGCTTCTATTTAGATTAGCATGTCCTATTTTTTTGGTTAGTGTTCCCCCACATATTACTCAACACCCCCTTTTTATACCTAAAGGACTAGACTTTAAATGGATACCCTTGAAATCACTTCTGGTTCAAAATAAATTCATAAAGTCGAGGTAGTAAGTTATTTAATATGTGATGGACATAACCAAATTATCATAGGTGATAAACATAACCACATTATCATAATGCTAAATTTATTTAAGGTATGGCATGGACTTAGTTTTATTTGATATTTGCATGGTTTATTATGGTACTCTACTCTTATCGTTTGTTTTTAGTGTGTTGTATGCCCCACTCTCACTCTACCACCTCACAATCTTCACATGATGGGTTTGGGAGCACTTGTGGTGAATCCAACCCTACCTCGTGATGCATTCGATGGTTACAATGACCTGATCGAGGATCAATAGTGGAAACAACCATGTTAACACTAAAGCTTCATACCCTAATTTCCATTTAGCATTCAGATTTTTTCTATCGTCGTGTTCTAGTTTGAGGATTTCACAGCTCCTAGGCTTGGTTTGTAAGGAAGTTGAGCCATTACACCATTTTTCTCACCCAGGAATACTTCAAGGCGTTGCCACGACCCCATTTTACATGTTTGTTTCACACAAAATCCTCCCTACGTTTCCACTGGTCTACTTTACGCTTGTCTCGACATGTTTTAAGGTTGATTTTGAATCCCATTCCTTGCCTTTTACAAAATTTCCTTCTTCCAAACGGATACCTAGTGTGCAAGGGATATTTTTTGGAAGGGTTTTCTTCCAGAGTGATGTTAAGTTATAGACTACAAGCATTTACAAGTATTGGATTATCCTTGCTTTGAATTGTTGTATCATAACTATTTTATAGGCGTTCCCTATTATTACTTAATATTTTGTTTCTCTATTTGCAGAGATGTAGTCCCAGTAATTTCCATGATTTCCAATGGTTTTGTCTCACGACATCTCCTTGTAAGGTCTCTGCTCCATATTTTCCTATGGAGGCATATTGTCAGTGTCTGATGCCCTCAGGTAATAGTCATGTGTCCCTCAATTTTCTCAGTTTCTTAAGCAAGTCATTTTTTCTCTGTCTAGTTGATGGCTTTGGTGTTGACCAATTTTTTTTCTTTGTTGTATATATGTCGGTCCTTGGTTCTAGGTATTAATTGAGATTTTTCCTTAATGATTTAAAGGTATGGTAGTTTACCCTAAAAAAATATTCATTGATTGTTCGCCCTATGGGTATTCTCTTTTTCACTTCCTAGTTTATATTCTTGCCTCATGTTTTTTTGTTGTTTGTATATACCACTCCAGGTACCACAATTTTTTTGTTATCACAGGATTTTAGCTTGTTGTTGCCAGACTTCGTTTCTCCTTTCACGCATCACTACAATGCACCATTTTTCAGTTCAGTTGGCTTCTCTCTTTGATGGAATTTGGATGAGGATGGTTGCTATGAAGTTCATTTTTTTTATTAGCTATATGTGGCTAGGTTCCACTCTAACGTGGAAATCCTTCTGGCCGGGCACAACCTGCAACAATCATGATAATTTAAGTTGTCTTTGTTCCATATGTTTTTTTTTTCTTGATTGACTACACGGTGGTTCATAACCACCCCTTCTGTAGTAACTGGGCACTGTATATCCCATATTTTTATGGGCTGCTATGTATTTTAATGGAAGTTGTTGAATTATTGGTTTCATGAGGCAACCACATTGTTGGTTTTTGGCTCAGTATTTTCTTTATGAGTACCATGTATAAGTTTATGTGTTGCATATGTGGCCATCACATTTAGATGATGATTATAGTAATAAAATATTATTCTTTTCATGCCCCACCTCAGATTTTAGTGTACTATGCGATACTTGGCTTATCCCCTTTGCTTCTTGGTTATCATTTGAATTATTTACTTGTCTAAATTTTCTGAGCATCCAACATTTCTATGACATTCTATGAAAAAATTCTTTTTTTTGTTTTCTGGGCTATTAAGAGTGATGAAAAAGCACTCCTTCTATCATTCCCAGTCCAACAAGGTATAAGGGGTTTCTAAATACTCATAGGTTATGTGTTTACCAATTTTATCTATTGTTACAGTTAAATATCACTATTCCTTTCGTAATTATTTTTAGTTATAGGCTAGTCGTAATCTATTGACTACCTATAGTTTTATGTGCAATGTAAAATCTGGTCACTTAGAATCAAATACAGTAATTTAATTTTCCCTCTAAGGTGGCTTACGTTTAGTAGCTAAGGGGATGAAGGAATACCTCAACTTCTCCCTATAATGCCTCATGGCCCTATTTTAATTTTTCTTCTTGAGATGTATCTCTCTCCTACAGATAATTCCCCTAATAAATTGCAATAACTACAGCTCACAACCTACTATGCTTCCACTAGATTTTCTTTGATTGCATTCACTTACTGTGCCAATGTTCTTCCTTCCTTAAAAAAAAATTATATCCATAATTGTTTCTTTTTTATACAGAGTAATAATGATGGGTATGAATTTGATATTAGTCTAAGTTGTGATTCTTTGTTGTCCATGTCTACTATAACCCAATCTAATATACTATATATATCTAGTTTATAGATTGACACAAGTCTGTAATATATATGTATGGTTATTACTCTTTCCATTAACATAATACAAAATACATACTCTAGATTTTAGTTTACTAACATATGGAAAAGAGGATGTCTATACAAATTTCGTGTTATTCTATTTTAGTTTTTCAGAGCTCTCTTAACATTAAAAGCATGTTATCAATGAATTTACGGTGATGCATATTTCTTTATTTTATTTTCTTTAGAAATTTAGAGTAACAAACATCCTTGTTCCAAATCCAATAAGAATAGAATACATATTCCCATAATTACACTTTAGATCTTGCATGCTATTCTAGAATTTAGATAATAGGATATAAAACAGCCTATACTAACCTTCAACATTAAAGAAAAATAAATCACAACCTAACTAGTAAAATGCAGATAGTATACACTAAAAAATGGAACACTATTTTTCTCCTAATCGTAGAAATGATTCTTCACAATTCACCCCTGAGCAAAGATTCATTCTTCCAAGAGATCAAAAACCTCATTGGTTATTGCAATAGGAATTTTATGCCTTCCTTCCATGTGGGATGTTTCCTCAAGTGGCATCCTGCTTTGTGGATTTTTATTTTTTTTCCCGAAAGTTCTCTTTTAACCTCAACGGTGTTTTATGTGAATCAAAATTTAGCATCTATCTCCAGCTAAGTACTTAATGGATCTTTGTCTCTGATCCATTAAGTTTATCAAGGATTCTTTCTAGAATTCCCATCATGGAAAGGTGATCTTATATAGAATCTTGTCTGTGAGTGTTCAATTTTCAAATGTTTCCAATTTATTTCTTGTTTATCAATAAAACATATATATACATAATTATGTCATTATATTCTAGTTTTATCAACTAAGAAAAGTACTAAAATTTCTAGAGGAGGAGAGTCATTACATTCTCCCTCCCTTTTCTTTACATCATCCTCGGTGTTTAAATTTCAATTTCTCTTTGTCGAAAAAGTGTTGGATAGTTCCCTTGCATTTCTTATTCTAGTTCCTATGTGGCCTCCTCAAGAGTAAAATGCCTCCACTACACCTTAACCTGAGCGATGACTCGATTCCAGAGCCAAATATCTTTCCTGTCTAGAATACAAAGTGGTTCTGGTAGGAAATCACCTTTGGGTTCCACATGTAGCATTTTCAAATCAATAATATTAGTACTATCATGTACATAATTTTTTAGTAAATATACATGCAAGGCATTATGAAATTTAATGTGACTATGAAAAGCTAATTTGTAGGCTATAGATCTGACAGGGTCCATAATTTCAAATGGTCCACAAAACTGTGGGGATAATTTTGGACAAGTCCCTGTATGCACAGTGCTTTTTAGATGTTTCACCCTCAGATAAACATGATCCCAGAATTTAAATTCCTTATGTTTTCTTTTCTTATCTGCATAATTCTTTTTTCAGTCTTGCATTGCTTTAACATTCTGTTTAATTTTTCGCACTGTCTGTTCCATTTCCGGCAATAATTATGGCCCCAAAATCAATCTGTCCTTTTGTTGACTCCAAGTGAGGGGTGTATGGCATTTCCTACCATACAAAGCCTCGAAGGGGCTCATTTTTATGGAGGTTTGATAGCTATTATTATACAAAAATTTAGTTAAATGTAAAAATTATTCCCACTTGGTAGGCCTATCCATCACATACATTCTAAGAATATCCTCCAGAATTTTGTTTACCCTTTCAGTCTATCCATCTGTTTGAGGATGGTATGTTATGCGGAAATTTAACTTAGTACCCATGTTTCCAAATAATTCTCTCCCAAAAGTTGAGGTGAATTTTCCATATGAGTCTGATACTACCATTTTAGGCACTCCATGCAGTCGGGAAATTCCCTTCATAAATCTATTAGCAATTTGGTTTGTGCCATAGGTGGATTGTACAAGTATAAAATGGGTGGCCTTACTTAGTGTATCTAGTACTACCATAGTGGAATCATGTAGTTTTTTTGTTCGTGGTAATCCTGTGACAAAATTTCAGGATAATATCTCCCATTTCTGTTTTGGAATAGGTAGTGGATTCAACAACCCAGTAGGGTGCTAATGTTTGACCTTAACCTATTGACACTATACATTTCGATAAATGCTTCGCCACTTCCTTTTTCATACCTCTCAAAAAGAGAGTTTTATTCAATTTTGTGATCATATTCTAGTATCTCGGATGTCATGTAAATGTCTTCTTATGATACTCATCAAGCATCATCTCTTTCAACCCCGATATATTGGGTACATACAACTTCCCTCTGTAAGTCAACAATTTCTCCACATTTTCTGCATATCTCGATACATGAACTTGCTGCACTTTTTGTTTTATTTCCAAATACTTTGGATCTTTACGCATAAACTCTTTAATTTTTTCTAAGAAGACTATTTTAATGCTACTAATAGTTATCGCCATTAAATTATAATCGTGTCGACTTAGACCATCAACTATTTTGTTTTCTTTCCCTTTCCTGTGCTTAATGTTGAATTCAAATTTTTTGAGAAATTCCATCCATCTAGCCTATCTTACATTAACATCTGGATGAAAAAATAAATACTTTAAGATGAAATGATCTGTTAATAAACTGAATTTATTGCCTAACAGGTAGTGCATCAACATTTTCAAAGTGTGTATAACATTAGCCAATTCCATATCGTATACAACATAAACTATTTCATGATTCTTCAATCTCATTGATTCATATGCTATTACATAATTATCTTGCAACAAAAATCCCCCTAGCCGCTCCATACATGCATACGTACATGCTATAAATTCCTTGTTTGGATATGCCAGTTTTAGGATAGGATCTGTGGTAAGTAATTTCTTTAATTTATCAAAACTCATCTTGCAATTGATTGTCCACTCAAATTTTACCCCTTTTTCTGTAGAGAGGTAATTTATATTCTATTTTGGAAAAGCCTTCAACAAACTGTGGTAGTTCCCCGCAAGTCCCATAAATGACTAGACAACATCTACATCATTGGGTATAGGCCAGTTAACCATGACCTTCACCTTATCTAGATCAATTTATAACCCCTCCTTTGACATGACATTCCCCAAATATTGTATTCTACTTTTATATAATTCACACTTACTCAATTGAACATACAATTTATTTTCTCTTAAGGTTTGCAGCACCAACCTTAATTGTTCCTTATGCTCTTCTTCTTTCCTAGAATATACCATAATATCAATAATAAATAGTAGTGCAAATTGATTCAAATATTGGTGAGTACGTTGTTCATTAGGTACATGAAAGTTGTTGGAGCATTTGTAAGGCCAAATGGTAACACTACAAAATCTTAGTGTCCCTATCGGGTCCTAAATGTTATTTTATAAATATCCTCATTCTTAATTCTTAGTTGATGATATCTTGTCCTTATATTGATTTTGGAAAATATGGTGTCTCGCCTTACTTGATCAAATAAATCATCAATGCGAGGAAGGGGATATTTATTTTTCACAGTTAGCTTGTTGAGCTAATGATAAGAAATGCACATTCTAAATTTTCCATCTTTCGTTTTAACGAAGAGTACATGTGCTCGCCATCATGATACACTAGGCCTAATATATCCCTTGTCTAGCAGCTCCTGTAGTTGGATCTTCAACTCCATTAACTTTGATGGACTCATCCTGTAAGGTGCTCTAGACATTGGATTTGCACCAAGTACCAAGTCTATGGAGAATTCTATATCTCTATGGGGTGTAAACTAGGAATCTCCTCTAGGAAAACATTTAGGAATTCATTTATAACTAGGACAATATTCACTTTTATGTCTTTGCTTTGATGTTCATTTTCTTCTACCATGACCATGTATATTTGGCTTCCTTTCTAGGCACTCTTATTCATTTGCGGGGCTCTAATTTTCTTAACTGATATTGGTTTTCACTCACGCTGAATAGTGTGAGTTTGTCCTTATGGGTTTACACAGGTCATAGTTTTTTCTAGGCATTTTATAAGTGTTTCCTGCCACTCGACTGAATTCATTCTAATTAGTATGTCATGAGACCCAAGGGGAAGTACATTTAAATCTACTATGGTCAAGTAACCATTTAAATTTAGTTGACACTCTTTCACTTAGCTAGTGACTCTTCTCTTGGTAACTGTTGTTAATTGTACCAGCCAAGCTGTTTTATATTTTTCAATTTTTAGTTTACAACTTTCCACTATTTGTGGTACACTAACTCCAGGGTCAAATAAAACATAAAAAAAATGATCGGCGAGAATACCTTCTAGCTCTATCATTGTATACTGATGTTACACTTATCTATCCTCCAAAGTTGCATTTATTCTAAAATTCTCCTTGCCAGGTTGCTTAGTATGGTTTCCTCATGGAAAACTTGTATATTCTGGATGGACTTGGGGTTCTGTGGGAAATACTGTAATAAACAAGGTTCGCCACACCCCCATGATTTCAGTGATCCTTTTTCCTTGTCACCATTACTTCTTATAGTATTCAAGTCTATGATTTTTTACCCTTCTTGGGAATTTTTTTGTTGATTTACATTCACCTTGTCAAACCTTTTCCGCCGATGATCCTAGCCAAAATTCTTAAGATATCCTGGTTTTGGTCATATACCTCCCATTCTGGGCTTGGTTCTATCATCATTTTTCCAAATCTTGGACCCTTCCCCCTTATTTTTAAACTTCTGGTAACATAACCTTGCCTTCCTCAAAACCTTATCCATTGTTTTTGGGTTATCAAACTCAATTCGTTCCTTGTAAACTATAGGAAATCAGTTTACAAACTACTACACCATAGATTTTTCCTTCTTATGATATGGGCCATATCTGAGTAATTTTGTAAATTTAGATACAAACTCATCCATTGTGAGTTCTCCCAGTATTAACTCATGAAAATCTTTGGTGCATTCATCATAATATCACTCACTTAAGTAGTGATTTTTAAAGTTTTACAGAAGTCATCCCCTAATAGTATTTTTCCTCTAACAATTGTACACTCTTTCCCTCTTCCCACCATAAAGAATATTTTCCTTGCAGATGATAAATAGCTAACGTGGCTTTCATATTGCTTTCATAATCATATAGTTGAAAATACTTGGTCATATTCAATAACCATGCTTCCACATCCTCCTCCTTCTCCCCATCAAAAGTAGGGACCTTAATCTTTCATAATACTCCTCAGAGTTCCACCTACCTCTTCTGCTTAGATTTTTGGGAATACGTTATGTCTCACTCCCCTTCACTCTGATATTTTCCAGGTTCTGTCCCTTCTTCCTTCAATACCTCCAGTTCCACCATTTTTTGGTTTGATTTCTCTTTCAAACTTATGATCATCCTTTCTTATTCCTCACCGACACATATCAAATGCTCATTACTATCCCTTATATGTGCCAACTCCCGTTGTAGATTTCTTATAACTTCCATGAATGGATTAGTGATTGGGGTAGCTCCTTCCCCTAGTTCCACATATAGACCATCCCCTGCCAGCAAGGTTGGAATTTGATGGGAAAAATGCCAGTCACAAGGCATCTTGACTGTATTCTACGTTTAAAAAAATTTTAAACACCATTTTTTTTTATGGGTTTTCAAAGTTATAAAACATATTTTTGACTTTTCTATTTTTTACAAAAACATCATTACTACCCTCTCAAATAGCAGTATTGGAATATGATCGCACATACTTACTCGTAATATATTTTATTGACCGGTCAATAATGAAGTGCGGTAATATTTGGAATTGGTCCTATAATATTTATTTTTATTGACATAAATGTTGATATTGATGTTCTTATATACCTCAAATTCTTTCTTGGTAATGACGGTGTAGATATGGTTTCACATATGATAGTTTTCCTTCACTCTAAAGATCCATTTCCTTTAGTATATCATTTTTAGAGATAATGACATCCTACATCTTCTTTGCTTGGTCTTTGATTACTTTACACTCAAATATAATACTATCACATTGTATGTTATTCTAGTTGATACAATAAAATATCTTCACAAGGAGAAATGCCTAATTAAGTCAAAGTATTTTTTTTTCTTCATTCATGTATAGACTTTTGTCATTGTTTAAAAAAAAATCTTAAAAAAAAGATGTTTTTATTAACAATAATTTGAGTTCATTGTATTTATGTTCATATTGTGTTCACTCAAGCTCTTTATTAATTATATAGGCAAGTTAATTTTTTGTTTGCAAATGGTAAAGTGACCTCTTCTATGCAAATTATAAATCTATATCAGATATTTGAATCACTCATTCAATGTATTTGTTATTCATATCTCTGGACTAAATTATGTCGTAATACTCTTAATGTAGATAAATGTCCTGATTAATTTTACATAGAATTATTTCTACAAAAATTCAACATATCAAATTTTAAGATTTTTTTTAATTTATATTTTGGAATTTATCTTTCTTTTTCTTTTAATTATAATTTTGAAATAAATTTATTAAAAAATTGAGTATATAAATAAAAAAGTAATATATATATATATATATATATATATATATATATATATATATATATATATATATATATATATATATATATATATATATATATATATATATATATATAAACATTTACTACAATATACATTGTGTTATATAAAGTTTATAAAAAACTACTCTATTGATATTTATTTTAAAAATTTATATTATTATTATTATTAAAAATATTAGTATATAAGGTAAATATAAGTTTTTCTTATGCTTAAAAATCATATATTCAATTAGAAAAGTATTGAATACAATTATTAGCCATATAGATTTACATATACTTTATCATGGAAATTCTTAGCTCATATATGTTTTGTTACAATATCATAGCTTATCTATATCACATGTCCAAAAACCATACTTTTTTAGTATGATTTTCTAATTACTCAATTTAATTAAGAGGGAAAAAATAGAATGACTATTTTAAATATAAATCTCTTCAAATTTATATATACTATTATGAATATTCTAAAATATTTAATGAAAATTAAAATTCTACTATCCATTTAATAACTCTTAATAATTAAATTAAATTGTGAAAACCAAAATATACACACTTATATGCTTAATTATATCATTCCACTTTTAATCTAACCTACATTATTATTCCATTTTTCACTATAAACCCCTGAAAACGAAGATATATTCTCATAGCTAATCAACTACCTCCCATTTAGCAGGTTTGAAAATAACACCGAGAGTTTGAAGTCATAGAATTAAGGAAACTATGATAGTGGTGACAATTTAGGGTTTGGAGTAGGTGTCTCGTGATAGTGTTCACAATGCATCAACTCATCGAGATTAATCCTATGGAATTTATCCTTGACACTTCAAAGCATTATTCTATAAGTTTTATTAGGGGTTCTTTTAATGTTGGTTGTCCTTTGATTCAAAAGACGACTAATTGGATTGGTTGTTCATGGTGGTGGTTAAAGGCAAATTCTAAGGTTGCAAGTTTTGTCTTTTCATTCTTTTCAATATACAATAATGCGATCTTAGGTCAGGCTGATCCTTGGAGTTGCAGAACTTAGGGTCGTGCTTTTCCTTCTCTCATCATTGTGCATCAATTTGAACAACACCTGTTTTAGAACAAGGTTGTGGGAAACTATATCAATTTCTGATTGAAGGAAAAAATTTTAAACATAATGTTCCCTGGCATCTAACATAAAACCCAAAAACGTAAAAAAAAAAAGACGGGCGATGAAGAATCCAGATTCCAGCCCTACCTAATGGAACGACAATTGTGTCTTCAGCCATCTTGCTGAGAATATATTTATCTTAATCAATGTGCTGTTAAGTTAAAAAAATAAATCACTTGTTAAGTTAATGCACTTTTCCTATTTTTTTCTTTTATGGTGGTTCATTAAGGCTTAGTAGAAAACATGGGCTCTCATACCATTTTTCATAACTCCCCTCTTACAACCACATAATTTTTTTGTTATACACATAAGAGTTCAATCTACCTCACTCAGTCATAACATTTAATTGAAAAGGTTCTCATGACATGCGTTCACTTAATATCCTCCTTTTAAAATCTCCATATGTTACTTTTATCTATGCTTTGGAAGGTACTTGGAATATTTATGTATTCCTCGAAAAGTACTTGGATTATAATTAAATGGTTGCTTGGATTTAGATTAACATGCCCCATTTTTTTGTTTGTGTTACTGCACATAATTAACACCCCCTTCTTATATGTAAATGACTAGACTTTAAATTGATATCCTTGCAATCACTTATGGTTCAAAATAGATTCATAAAGTTGAGTTACTAAGTCATTTCATATGTGATGGACATAACCACATTATCATAGGTGATGAACATAACCACATTATCATAGCGCTAAAGTTATTTAAGTTATGGCATATACTTAGTCATATTTCATATGTTCATCGTTTATTATGGTTACTCTTACTGTTTGTTTTGAATTTGTTGTATGCCCCATTCCCACTCTTCCACATCACAATCTTCACGTGATGGTTATGGGAGCACCTGTGGTGTGTCCAAACCTGCATCTTGATTCGTTCAACAACTACGATTACCTAACTGAGGATCAATGGTGGAAACAAACATGTTAACCCTAAAGCGTCATACACTAATTTCCATTTTTCGTTCAAATTTTTGCTCCCACCTTGTTTTGGTTTGAGGGTTTTCAAAGCTTCTGCACTTGATTCTTAGGGAAGCTGATCCCTTACGCCTTTCTTCTTGCCCACAACTGTAACATCCCTGCTGAAAATTCCATGTAATAAATGTTAAAAATAATAACCATGGATGACTTGGACACATATTCCAAGCTGAATGTTGGGCAAGACATCCTAGGGGGTGTTCATTTGATTATTTATGGCTAAGGAAATTGGCAAAGGCAATGGTTAAGGCAATAAAAGACATTTTGGCACAATTATTTATTAAAATAATAGAAATTAGGAGAAAAGGAAGGTAAAAGGTCACAGGTTGCATGTGAGGGGTAAAATGAAGAAAAATAATGGAAAGTGAAGAAAATAGAGGCCTCATTCATAAAAAGGATTCTAAGAATAAGTTGGTAACCTTTTTTTCAGTTTAGCTTTGGAGCTCTCTCATTATTCTCTCTCTCTCCCATACTCTTGGACACTTGGAGTTTTCTTGGAGCACTTTGGCATTGGAGCAAGAAAGGCAAAGAAAGCAAGAGGAATCAAAGACCAAGAAGGGAAAGGTAGGATCAAGCAACTACAACAAGCTTCATTGTAGGTATCAACTTGCATGTGTATTTTCCTTGCTAGATTTGGCATGCATTGGATTGCATGTGTTTCTTTTCTACCATGGAATGGGTTTTGCTAGGTGTATTTTCATCCTCGGCTTTCCATTTCCTGATAGCTTTGACGAGATGGGTTCTCTCATGCATTTTGTGGGGGATGGCCGGATTGGATTCGAAGCTGAGTGGGGTGGATCTCTGAATTGAAAAACACATGGTGGTAGTGGTCCTTGAACCAGACTATGGATGTACAAAGCCACTGGCCTAGTAACCCTTGAACCAAACTGTGGGTTGCGGTAAAGCCAGATTGCGTGCATTGGTGGGCCTAGGAATCCTTGCCAGTGAATGACGAGATATATGGTAAAGCTAAGAGTTGGATTTTCTCTCCATTGGGCCTAGTGATTCCGGGATGGAATGCATGATAAAGCCTCAAGAGTATGTCTCAATGTAGGGCCTAGTGATCCTTGGATCAGACTGCGGATGCACGGTAAAGCCTGAGAGACTAGGAGGCACTCAAATTCCTCACGGTGTAGGTAGAGAACTCCGGTGACATCCACATTGATTGGTGTTTTTGATGTGTTCTATGAGTCCCACATTCATGCTTTGAATATGGCATGAGGTGATTGGCTGAAGAGAAACATGGCTCAACCACTCTATGACCGGGTGGAACATGGTAGTCCTATCACCGGTTGGTTCATTGCATTTATTAATGAGAAATTCATTCCCTTGATTTTCATGTGCAAATGTATTGATATGTATATGGATTTTGATGGCTGATATGTCCATTGTATTTCTGTTCATATTATGTCGGTTATATGTACATTTTATGGTAGCAACTATGTTTGGCTGTCAGCATGTTTTTACTTGTGTTTGACTGGATATTGTATTTATGACCCAATAAGTGATAAGGTAGCAAAATACATGAGGAAGAAATGGTTCATGGCGATTCTTAGATAAGTATGAGATCCCTATATCTAATTCTGTTGTTTACACCTAAAGGTTACATGTTGATGATATGCTTGACGAAATGCCTATCATGGCTATTAGTGGTCTGATTATCATTTTGTTCATATTATTTCTTTTGTATCCTTGTTACCTTGTATCCTTACTGATTCTAAATGATCATTCCATTTTGGGTAGTGTATCGGACTCTGTGTCTAGAAAGGTGGCTAAAATCCCAGAATGCTAGCATTAGTACTGAGACTAACTTGCTTGGGCAATGTCCGGGAAGCATTATAAAGCACCTGGGTAGTGACTGGGAAGTGTTATAAAGCACTTGGGTAGTGTCTAGGGAACATTAGTCCTGAAACTAACTCCCTTGGGCAGTGTCTGGGAAGTGTTATAAAGCACTTGGACAGTGTCTAGGGAGCATTTAGTCCTGAAAGTAACCCGCCTGGGCAGTGCCTAGGGAGTGTTATCCCACCCTTAAGTCTCTCAAATAGATGTAGGACCCAAGGACAGATAGTCTGAGTGGCTGACTTGTCTTCTGAAGGTTTTGTGGATGATGTTGGATGACTGTTTGTGATTTTCAATAGATTCCATTTCCTTAAAGTCACCAAGGAGATTGAATCTTATCATAGTGGCCTCTCGTCACATGTTTACCATGGCTAGCCAGTTGCATGGGTAGATGTGTGAGGAGAGTGTTAGAAAATGGTATCAAAGCATGGTTCAACTCTCGAACTGAATGGGTTTAATGTGTGTTGGTCACGCATGCATGTCAGTTGCATGTGTGTCTCTTACACTTATATACTTCTTGCATTTGTTTGATGATGGATTAGTGTTGTAGTATGGTTATCATGGAGAATTTAATATTGATTTCATGAATTTTAATTGAAATAAATATGTGATTGATTGTGTACGGATTATATGTCACGTACATGTTGATTTCATGATACCTACTTACATCCTTATATGTTAGGTTACATTTTTTATGAATATTTTGATTACATTCCTTAGTCTTGTAGGTCGATTATAAGAAATGATTGGTTATGTTCGACTACATGCATTTATTTGTAGGTGTAGTTGATTTGACATTGCTTATGTATGTGGCAATGTGTATAATGGAGTAATGGTTGTTGTCATGCATGAGTTCACAACTTACATTGTTGATATGGCCTTGCATTGATGACTAGACCGTAACTAGAGTGATGTTTGTATCTTGATACATTTAATTGCAAATGTCTATATGTTGTTATGATTATGTTATACATGAATCACACTGACTTGGTGATCTTGCAAACAAGTTATCCTCCCTGAGCTATACTAAGGTATGCTGGATTATTGTGATTTGATGTATCTGACATATTATGCCTTGCAGGAAGAAATATCAAATGGATAGTAGGGTGGTTGACTATAGAGACTCTCCCTACGAATCCGAAGACCAGTATGGTGTTGGGAACCCCTCTGACTTGGTAGTTACATTAAGAAGTTTAAAGGATGAGATAAGAATTTGTAAGGCAAATAATGACAGAATCATACAGACAGAGGAAAAGTTATCAAAGGTGAATGCAACAATACTGTAGAGCCTTTTGGGTTTGCAGCGACAAGGACCACTATGAATCAACCATGAGCAAGAAGATAAATATAATGGGGCATATGGTAGAAAATCACATGGTGGTAACTGATTAGATAGAGAGGACACAATTTGGGATGGCAGATTGTTGAAACTCTGGAGAAGAGAAGGGATAGACCCAAGTATGATTCTAGTTTTGGTTTAGATAGGCACTATGATCGTAATCGATATCATCATTATAGAAGGAATGATAGGGGGTTCAAGAAATAAAACCACGTACTTTTGATGGATATGTGAAGAAGCCAGAGGATGCACAGGCTTGGATGCTTGGCATGAACAAATTCTTTGAGCTGCATGAGTACATAGATAACATGAAGGCTTGGATAGTTGTATTTAGCTTGAAAGGTAAAGTAGACATCTGGTGGGAAGATGTTAGAGACATCAGGACAGATGACTTGAGTTGGCAGGAATTCAAGAGGGTTTTCAGAAAGAAGTACTTGTCACAAAGGTACTACGATAGCAAGGCAAAAGAGTTCTATGAGTTAAGGATGGGGTCAATGACAGACAGAGAGTATACAACCAATTTTCTTGACTTATTGAGGTATGTACCGTATATTACTGATGAGTAAGCTAAGGTTTAGAGATTTGTCAGTGGTTTTCCATTAGCATTTAGAGATCTAATTGAGTACAATGAGCCGCGGTCACTGGAGGAATTCATTGGCAAGTTGAAGCATTTCTATGAGCAATCAAAGCATAAGAATGAATCTCAGTAGGGATGGAAAGGAAAAGATAAGGTAGATGTAAATGGCAGCTTAAGAGGACAAGGCCTCAACATGCAGATGGGAAGGAAAATGTGGCACTGCAAAAGAGATATAATGCATCTAGATAGGGATATGGGTCACAAGAGCAATAGAAGCAGCATAGAGGTGAGGGCACTCGTCATTTGAAGTGTTGGACATGTGGTGGAGAACACCTTAGGAGAGATTTTCTGTAACATCAGGGTGGAAGGCCTAAGATATAGAGTGCACAGAAGGCATAGACTGTTGGGGATGTTGGCCAAAGTATTCCACGTATCCATGCAGCATTCGAAAATGGGTAAGCAGAACACCAGACATCTATCATTGAGATGGACAGTAAGCTTCGCAATCAAGCTATTTCTATTTTGATTGACCCTGGATCTAATTATAGCTATGTTAGTCGTAACTTGGTGGATAAGTGTGGTTTGAATAAGGAGTCACATGCAGAGTCTTGGTTACTGCAGTTGGCTTCAGGTATGAAGAAGCGAGTTCACCATTGGGTAAGGGCTTGTGCATTTGATTTGAATGGTATGCCTACAACAACACATTCTAATGTATTACCATTGGGTTCATACAATATGTTATTTGCCATGGATTGGTTGTATATTCATAGAACCAAGGTCAATTGTTATGACAAAGCTATTGAGTGTGTTGATGACAATCGGGAACCAAGAATCTTGCAAGGTAAGAAGAAAGCCACATCAGTTAGGATGGTGACAGCTATGCAAGCAAAGTGAAGCTAGAGGAAAGGGTGTAAGTCGTTTGTCGTACACATTTCTAGTGAAGAGGGTAAGGAGGCTAAGGATGCAAATGTATTGAACAGGTACCCAATATTGTAGCAATTCAAGGATGTATTTCCTAAGTACATTATAGAGTTGCCACCTCATAGGGAGGTAGAATTTTCGATTGAGTTAGTGCCAGGGGAAGCTCCAACATCGAAAGCATCTTACAGGATGAGCACACTTGAGTTATTTGAGTTAAAGTTGTAGCTGAAGGAGATGTTGGAAAAGAAATACATTAGGCCAAGTGTATCACCTTGGGGTGCACTGGTATTGTTTGTGAGAAATAAATATGGTACCCTTAGATTATGAATTTATTATAGGTAGTTGAACAAAGTGAATACCAAGAATAGATACCCTTTGCTGAGGATTGATGACTTGTTTGATCAACTGAAGGGAAAAACAATGTTCTTGAAGATTGACTTGAGATCTGGATATCACCAGGTACACATCAAAGAGGAGGACATATACAATATTGCGTTTAGGACTAGGTATGGGAATTATGAGTTTGTTGTTGTTCCATTTGGATTAACTAATGCTCCAGCCATATTCATGTGTTTCATGAATAGTGTTGCATCCATACTTGGATAAGCTTGTTATTATGTTCATTGATGATATAATGGTATATTCTAAAAATGAGGAAGACCATGTAGAGCACTCAGCAACAGTATTGAGGTTGTTGAGAGAGCGTTAGTTGTATGCTAATATCAGCAAACATATCTTCTTTTAGACTAAGGTACACTACTTGGGACATGTTGTCTCCAAGGAGGGCATTGTGTTAGATCGAGAGAAGGTAACGACCATCATGGAGTGGGTAGCTCCTAAGAATGTGGATGAGATGAGATCTTTCATGGGTCTGGTAGGCTATTATAGGAGGTTCATCAAGAACTTATCATAGATTTCTTATCCTATTACATCATTGCAGAGGAAAGGTAAGATGTTTGAATGGACCACAGAGTGCGAGACTAGCTTTGAGCACCTTAACGAGTTGCGGACACATGAACCAGTGCTACAGATTGCATATCTAGACAAAGAGTTCATAGTGTGTACAGATGCTTGCAAGAGATGGCTTGGTGGTGTCCTTATGTAGGATGGGCAGGTGATATGTTATGAGTCCCTGAAACTCAAAAAGCATGAGCAGAACTATCCCACACATGATCTCAAGTTGGCAATGATTATACAAGCACTGAAGATGTGGAGACATTATCTTCTTGGCAGGTGGTTTGTGCTTATGAGTGATCACATTGGGCTAAGCTATTTGTTTAACTAGCTAAATCTAAATACCAGGCAGGCTAGATGGTTGACCACGATCAATGAGTTTGACTTCGAGCTCAGCTACATCAAGGGTAAAGAGAATATGATGGCAGATGCCCTCAGCAGAAGGGTACAAGCACATCACTTAGCAACTTTGAGCTCCTATGGGACAAACTTACATGAAAGGTTCTTGTAGGCATGATAATAAGATGTCGGGTATATGGAGATTGTGCATAGGTTGCAGCAGAATACAGGTAAAGGTGATAGTATAGGTACAAATATATGTGATAGTATAGGTACAAGTGATAGTATAGGTATAGGTACAAGTGATCGTACAGGTACAGGTACATGTATTGGTATAGGTACAAGTGCAGGTGCATAGAACTTGGATCATTACCTGACAGAAGATGGGTTGGTCAGGTTTTGAGACAGGATATATGTACCAAATAACAGTGAACTCAAGACGGAGATCTTGAGGGAATTTCATGTGAAACCTTATTCAGGTCACCAAGGTTATCAGAAGACACTCACAACGGTGAAGAGATTTTAGTATTGGCCGAATCTGAAGAGGGATGTAGCAGAGTTTGTAGCAAAATGTTTTGAATGTCAGCGAGTGAAAGTAGAGTAAAAAGATCCAGGTGGATTGCTATAATCAATCACTATTCCTGAGCGGAAATGGGAGCTCATTTCCATGGATTTCATCACAGGGTTGCTGAGGACAGTGAAGTAGAATGATTCCAACATGGTCATTATGGATAGGTTAACAAAGGTTGCACACTTTGTTCCAGTGAAGTCTACATTCGCAATTAGTGATGTGGCATAGGTATTCATCTTAGATGTGGTTAGACTACATGGTGTTCCAAAGAAGATCATGTCAGATAGGGATGCAAAGTTCACTTCCAAGTTTTGGAAGGAGTTGTTTGCAGGATTGGGCACCGAGTTCGCCTTTAGCACATCTTATCATCCACAAATACATGGAAAGATAGAGAGGGTCAACAGGATATTGGAGGACACGTTTAGGATTAATGTGATGCATCAGCAGAGGAAGTGGGAAGAGTATCTACCTTTGGTCAATTTTGCATATAACAATGGCTATCAAGAGTCACTGAGGGTGAGTCCCTTTGAGGCATTATATGGGTGGATTTGTAACACTCCCATTAGTTGGAGTGATCTGGTTAGAAGAGTATTGATTGGACCAGATATGTTGGCAGACATTGAATAGGAGATGTAGGTGATCAAGAAAAATCTTAAGGCAGCACAAGATAGGCAGAAGAGTTATGCAGACAAGAATAGGTTGATGAAGAAGTTCCAAGCTGGGGAACAGGTGTACTTGTGCATCAAACCAAAGAAGAGCTCCTCACAGATTGGCTTACGTGCCAAGATGGCGCGATAGTTTTGTGGACCCTTCAGTATCATTGAGCGGATTGGGCCAGTAGCCTATTGACTCACAGATCCTCTGACATTGAATGTCCATGATGTTTTCCACATATCTTTGCTTAAGAAATATGTTAAGGATGCTAATCATGTGATTGACTAGTCTACATTACAGGTGGAACCAGATGAAGAATTCCAGCTGGAGCCTCATTGTATGTTGAAGAAAAAGGTTCTCATGCTCCTGAACCGAGAAATAGAGCAGGTTAAAGTGCAATGGAAGCTCTTTGGTCCCAATGAAGCTACATGGGAGATGGCGAATCAGATGCAGGCCATATATCCTTCCTTGTTTTCCAGTTGAGGAAAAGCAACCTGATATGGTGGTTTGGTGGTTGCTTATGGTTGTTTGGTAGTTGCTTCATGGTGGTTTAGTACTTTCTTATGATGCTATGTCTTGAACAGATCTTTCATTGTAAATACTCTGTCGATCTAGATTATAAAGCTCCATGAGGAGTATATCTTCTTTCAGCAGGTTGTTGGGGTATATGTGTGATTGAACAATGAGGACGGTGTCCCCCAATGGGGAGGGTTCTGTAACAACCCTCGTGAAAATTCCATGTCATAAATGTTAAAAATAATAACCACGGATGACTCGGACACGTATTCCAAGCTGAATGTTGGGAAAGACATCCTAGGGGGTGTTCATTTGATTGTTTATGGCTAAGGAAATTGACAAAGGTAATGACTAAGGCATTCAAAGAAATTTTGGCACAATTATTTATTAAAATAATGGAAATTAGGAGAAAAGGAAGATAAAAGGTTAGAAGTTGCATGTGAGGGAGAAAATGAAGGAAAATAATGGAAAATGAAGAAAATAGAGGCCTCATTCATAAAAAGGCTTCTAAGAATCAGTTGGTAACCTTTTCTTCTGTTTAGCTTTGGCACTCTCTCATTATTCTCTCTCTCTCTCTCATACTCTTGGACCCTTAGAGTTTTCTTTGAGCACTTTGGCATTGGAGCAAGAAAGGCAAAGAAGGCAAGAGGAAGCAAAGATCAAGTAGGGAAAGGCAGGATCAAGCAACTACAATAGGCTTCATTACAGGTATCAACTTGCATGTGTATTTTCCTTGCTAGATTTGGCATGCATGGGATTGCATGTGTTTCTTTTCTACCATGGCATGGGTTTTACCAGGTGTGACAATATTTTTAGCCTAGCCTTTCCTTTTCATGATAGCTTTGATGAGATGGGTTCTCTCATGTGTTCTGTGGGGGATGGATGGATTAGATTTGAAGCTAAGTGGGGTGGATCTCTGAATTGAAAAAAACATGGTGGTAGTAGTCCCTGAACCAGACTGAGGATGCACGAAGCCACTGGCCTAGTAACCCCTGAACCAGACTCATGGTTGCGGTAAAGCCAGATTGTGTGCCTCAGTGGGCCCAGGAATCCTTGTCGGTGAATGGCGAGATATACAATAAATCTAAGAGGTGGATTTTCTCTCTATTGGGCCTAGTGATTATGAGATGGAATGCATGGTAAATCCTTGAGAGTATGTCTCGACGTAGGGCCTAGTGATCCCTAGATTAGATTGCAGATGCACTGTAAAGCCTAAGAGACTAGGAGGCACTCAAATTCCTCACGGTGTAGGCGAAGAAGTCCGGTGACATCCACATTGATTGGTGTTTTTCATGTATTCTATGAGTCCCACATTCATGCTTGGAATACTTAACGAGGGTGATTGGCTGAAGAGAAACTTGGCTTAACCATTGTATGGTTAGGTGGAACGTTCCCATCACTCGTTGGTTCATTGCATTTATTAATGAGAAATTCATTCCCTTGATTTTCATGTGAAAATGTACAAATATATATATATATATATATATATGGATTTTGATGGCTGATATGTCCATCATATTTATGTTCCTATTATGTCGGTTATATGTACATTTTATGACAGCAACTATGTTTGTCTCTCAGCATGTTTTCGTTTTTGTTTGACTGGATATTGTATTTATGACCCAATAAGTGATAAGGAAGCAAAAGACATGAAGAAGCAATGGTTCGTGGTGATTCTGAGATAAGTATGAGATCCCTACATCTAATTCTGTTATTTACACCTGTAGGTTATGTGGATGATGTTGGATGACTTGTCTTCTAAAGGTTATGTGGATGATGTTCGATGACTGTTTGTGATGTTTCGTAGATTCCATTTCCTTAAAGTCACCAAGGAGATTGAATCTTATCATAGTGGCCTCTTGTCGCAGGTTTACCCCGACTGGCCAGTTGTTATAGAAATATTTGGGCACTGAAACCCCAATCTTATATGTCGATAAACCAAGGGCTCTTTAACCCCTAAAAGTGTTGTTTCATACCCTAAAGGATCATGGTCAACTGATTACATCATTCCCCAAAAGTTCCACCCGAAAAACCACTCAGAACTGGCCAAAACTGGACCATACTGACTGCTCCACTGTCAAGGTGTGATGCATACTAGATCCTACTCTAGCCAGGTGCGATGCATACTGAAGAGGCCTTATATGGGGTGTGATGAGCGAGAATGGACAAATGGCTGAGACAGTTTGCTAAGTGGATGCTCATGGAATCTTCTAGAAACTTGTCCTATGACACTTGCCTCTTTGAATTTGCCCAGGGATGAGTAAGAGATCCAAGAAATCTCCAAGTGGAACCAAGAACTATGATTGGAATGACACTAATCAAAAACCTAGAGATGTCTCACACCCTTGGAAACATCTATAAATGGATGCCTCATCTGAGAGATCTAGGGGCTGGAATTTTGTAATTTGTAAGGAAGTGTTGATAGTTTGTCTTTGAGAAGGAGAATTATATTGTTGGGTGATCTTGCTTTTCATGAGGCGAAGAGGGCTTTGATGCTGGGAGGATTATGCCAGATCAGAAAGTTGGGTTGTAATTCTCCCTTCTATTTTAATAAAGTTCTTTGAGTTTTCCTCCATAAAATCATGTACTTGTGAATCTTGTTATTTGTGAATGAAATTTTATGTTCAATTTATTTCTGATTCTACATTGTTTATGATATTATAGATTGAGATGCTTTGATGGTGTTGTGTTACTTTGTCTCTACAGGTATTCTCTAAGCGAGATAAGTAGGAGAGGAGTTGCAAGCTCTATCAAGGGGGAGAGAAATCAAGTAAGGAGTCAAGTGGAAGATCTAGGTTGGTCCCTTTACTTCTCTCTTATCTATCATACATAGAAGAAATCACAAATTTCTTTGATTGTTTGTTTCTAAGATAGCTGCAAATCTTAGTGGGACTAGCAGATCAAAAAGACACTACTTTTCCCAGAAACAAAATGGCGACTCCACTGGGGAGTGAATAGTTTGTTTGTTTGTTGTTAATTGTTTGCTTTATAAACTATAGACAGAGCCTGAAGTTAGCCAGATAGCCTTCAAATTGCTCTTTCTTTGCAATTGCAAAGTAGATGAATGCTGCTTCAGTCAATCTCCAGTCTAGTTTATGATTTGAACATCTAACTTACAGGCACTCTAGATGCCATGTTGGTATCTCAATAACCTCCTAAGATCATACGCCTATACTTTGTTCTTTACTGCCCATAATAGCTCAGCTTAACTCACTGAAATTAGCTACAAATTTGAGCCAAAACCTACCTCAGTTGTGCTCCCTGACCCATCGCACTGTCTGTAACTGGAAGCCAGTATGCATCGCACCTCTTGAGTGTAGCAAGTGAGGTGCATCCCTGTTTCTATGAAGCACAAGTGCGATGACTGAGTAATCCTATTTCCCCACTAGAAATTTGGGTTTTTTGTCTTTGTTTTCAGCTCTATTCAGTTGTTTTGCTGCTTATGATCAGTATCTCATTGCTGAAGCCTCCTTCCTTTACATTGTTTAGCCTCCATTTATTAGGATTAGTAAATGTTTTTATGTATTTCTCTATCATTTACGATCCTTAGTCAAAAAATTGCTTAAATCCAACTGTCGTTTTGTGTCAAAAAAGAGAAGTGTCGTAAAGTCTTCCTTCTCTAGATAGTCGATTAAACTTTTTGTCATGTATTTGATTCGAATTATTAATATTTGAAGTTTCAAAAGCATTTTTCTATTCGAAATTGAAAAGTGTCGTTTAGTCTTCCTTTCATTTTGAAAAGAAATTGTCGAAATGTCGCTTTGAAGAAAATAGTTCAGATCTATGCTTAGTTTTCCTTTTTGGCATTCTTCACATTAAGGGAATGAAAAACAAATACATGCATTTGCATTTGAATTTAGACTGTGTGCGAAAAATGATTTAGGAAAAGTGCATTTAGTGTGTGCTCTTTGCTCTTTGTTTGAAAGAATCATAATATTCTTTCCTTAGTATCTAGGATTTTCATTGCTAGAAATAAACAACGATTGTTTATCATTTTAGATTGCATATTTAGGAATTTTACATCTACATCACGTGGTGAACCTTGAAAGAGAAACTTCTAAACAAGATCAACTCTAAAATAAATCTCAATGAACTTAAAAATGCTTTGGAACCTAACGCAACACATCTAGAGGTCTAGGCTAGAGACTTGTTCTGACGTCGTAAAATCTAGTAACTATCATTTTCATCGAAGGTTGAGTGATTCCTCCTCTTTGATACGACAAGTGCTAGCATGGACTTGTGCTCCCCGTACCGTCGAGTATATATTGGGAGACCATGATAGGCTTATATCCTTTATCCATAGGAAGTCGTGTCTGCCACCCTATCAATCACAATGCACTGAACATAACATTCGGGAAGATTGACTGTCGTACATAAGTCCTTGGTAATTTCTCTTTAATTTACCACCTAGGTGTATATTGCAATTTTGCAATTGGTTGGGTAATCCCTCTGTCTAGATTTCTAGAGTAGTCACTTTCGTTCCCTTTCGACTCCTTAAAAGAAAAGGTCCATCTGAGCACTTGTCACTTCAGGCTCATTAAAAATCAAAGGGGACTAGAGTCATCTTTAGCTTTTCCTCGACTCTTAAAAATTGAAAAAGCAAAGTTGCATCAAAGCGTCATTAAAATTTATTCAATTCGAAATAACATCATTTTCCCCTTAATTTTGAGTTGATCAAGTAATCTGCAATCATGGAAGAAATTCAATCAAAACCCCATCGTTCGTGGAGACTAGTGAGTCAATCGTCTTTGACTCTAGAAATGAAACAATTTCGGGAAAAACAGTCTTGTTTAACTGAGTCCAATTCACCTGATTTATTTGAAACTTGTGTTTCAACATCATCAGAGACTATAGTTACTCTGATCATTGCTGGTACATCTACCTTTAGAGAAGAGGCTCTGTGGTTACAAGAGGACATTAGAACTGATCCTAGTGTAACGGTAGAGACTTCTATTCCTGAGACGGCTGCATCTAGAGTTGAACCAGAGACAGAAGTTTACTTACCTGAACATATGGAAGTTGAGTTCTAGAATTCAGAAGGTGTTACCCCTCCAGTGTCTGTTACTGTAGAAGCTATACCTTCTTCAGCTCCAGAAATATTTTACGGTCCTGATGGTCTACCTCTTCCACCTGGGTTGATTGCGATATAGGAGATAGTAGAGGATCTTCCATCCAATACCCAATTGCATTTTGGAACTGGGATCCACTTATGTCCTTCTACTCCTGAAGTTAGTTCTTTTAATCATCCTTCATTGCAAGTTCCTGTCGAATCGCTAGGAAATATTTTGGATAGACTAAATATGTTTGAGCAACCATCAACATATAGGACTATGTCATCTGATATAGCCATAGTGGAACTTCCTACTGCCACTCCTACGATGTTTGTTGGTATACCATCTGTCCCAACAAGTTATCAATCACTAGATGGAGTCCACTTAGGGACTGTTTCAATGACATGGTCTGTTCCTATTTGTTCATCCAGAATCCTATCTGGCATTTCTTATGTTGAAACTCAACAAATTGATACTGCATGCCAGTTTCAATTTGGCAAGCCTAGTCTTCAAAGATCAATATATCCTTTGAAAATTGGATTGCCGCCATATGGAGGGAAGTATGCTTTTTCATTGTTCCCTCCTTAAGAACAACCATATTAGAGTTCACAACAAAATTCGGGTCAAACTGGAATTACATCCAATGGTTGGGCACCAATACTGCCTCAACAACCAAGGGTTGTATATTCAATGCAACCAGTCGAACCTGTGTCGAATATTCCCACTACACCTACTATTGTGACTATATCATAAGTACAAGCACTGCCTATTTTGTGTCAACCTCAAGTCTCTCAGGTTGTAATACAACAACCTCTTGTCTTTGCGGCTCAATCACAACCTCAGGTTAGTGCTTGCTTACCTGGAATGGCTCAGGCTCAAATGGGTACTATCACTCTGCATCTTGGTCAATCATCTAGTATTGGGCAATAGCAAATGGTCCAACAACCATGGCTGGTACAATATCAACAACCGAAATTCCAGCAATCTTACCGAGGACCTGAGCAACAAGGCTTTGTAGGTAATGGACAATTGCGTTTTCAAAATGGTTATCAACAGCCATACTATAATTGTTATGTCCATCAACCTTATCAAAGTTACCAACATCAGATACATTATGCTGGTATGCAAAGACCTACTGCTTAGACGATCCTATCTTATCCTGGGTATGCTTCGCCAAACTTGAATCAATAGTTGCCTTTTGTAGCAACTCTAGAATTACTGGATTTGAACCAGCTGATGAACGATCCAATTGCATATATCGCTTGGTGGCTAGCAATTCCTCATAAACTTCCCTCCAATATTCCTAAATTCAATGGAAATCTAGGTGAAGATCCATCGAATCACGTAATGACTTTTCATTTGTGGTCCTCATTTGACACCCTAAATGATGATTTGATTAGGCTTTGCCCTTTTCAACGAACGCTAACTGGTCTGGTAGCAAAAGGGTACATTGAATTGCCTAAATCTTCGTTTGACAACTTCAACACCCTTGCCACAACTTTTCTAACCCACTTTCACTTACCCATAAGGTACGAAATATGGATAGAACTCCTTACCAACTTTAAACAGACAATAGACACTCACATATCTGATGATATTCATGAGTGGTGACGTTGTCATCCAACGGTAAAGACACATGTTCCTGATTAGCTTCTAGCTAAGTGGTTTATTAAGTCATTATTACCTTCTATTACTGAGGATGTGGCAAAGGGAGGAGTTGTCACTGAAGAGCAAGTCATTTCTCATGCTCAATATTTAGACTTGATCTATACTTAGTCTGGCATGCTCTACGACAAAATTCCTGATGCTCCTACACCGGAATTTCCCATTCCTCCCCCTCCTAAATCAAATAGGGACTCTCATGCTGGTGATGGCGTGATCGGTACCTCAAATACGCAAACCGCAAAGGCCCCATCTGGTAAAGCCCTTGCAATTTATAGTGAAAAAGAAAATGGCAAACCTCTTTCCTCAGAGGTTAATGCCATTTTATCTGACAAGGGAAAAGATCCAAAGCAACCAGGTGGCAAGAAGAAAGGGAAAAATAATAAGAAGAAATAGGAAAATTCAACTCCTGAAAAATCTTCTGAAAACCCTACTAGGCGAAAGAAACCTAGTCAACCGTGTTTCATATGTAATGAGGACCATTACACGAAGAATTGTCCACATCAAGCTGAGGTCATGAAAATTTTTAAAGACTTCAAGTACCTCAATGGTCTTGACTGATCCGTTTCTGAACCCAAAAACTAATCTGGTTGCTATCGATCATGCTTCCCCATCCCAAGTGCTTATGCTATCCATCTCAAAATAGCAAAATGATTCTTTGATATCGATAAGGAATAAATATTATGGGAATCCACAATCATCGAACAACAATGCTACAGATCAACCCAGTAGTTCGACAACAACTTCGCCAGAAATTGTTCCACCCACCATTCCTGAATTCACTATAAAGTTGCTAAAGGGAGTAGTACATAAATTGACATTTAATCCTCATGTCCAAGCAGCACAGAATTATAATATAGTGGAGGATCTAGCTCAATCGCCATCAGCTATGTCGACACTTGAAGTACTGCAGAATTGCCCCTCCCAAAAATAGGCTTTGTTATCAGCAATAGGTGGGATTGATCCAGTGGATTCCAATTTTATGGCCTTTAACCATAAGGATAAAAACCTCAATTACTGGCCCAACTCGCTTTCCTTATACAGGTAAAAACCCTCAATAAAACTGTTCATCGAACAATCATTGATGAGGGGGCATCTGCCTGTATTATGTCAATGAGTTGCTAGAAAACTTTAGGCTCACCAACCTTGTCATGATCATCAACGACATTAAAAGTGTTTGATGGAAGAACACACATGCCATATGGGATTTTATGTAACTTGCAAGTTGAGCTAGGGGGCATGACAGTAGAAATTGAAGTCGAGGTTATTGATGGAAACCTTGACTACAATATCTTACTGGGAAGGCCCTGGATTTATGCTATGGTTGCTGTCGTGTCAACATATTTTAGAAAGATTTCATTTCCCTTCCAAGGCAGAATTACAATCGTTGAACAACTAACATTTTTCCCCAACAATTCACAAGCTACTGGAAGCATTCCACTGGTCCATGGAAGCTCTCAATTTCTTCAAAATGTTGGAGTAGGTCGCTTAAAAGACCCTGCCTTAATGGGTACTTTTGCCCTCCCGCCTCCAAGTAATCTGGTGGAAGTGGCCACAGTAGAAACCTATCATATGATATCTTCTACGTCATGAAAGATTAAGAAGAACTCTAACCATTTTGATAGTGTGGATCATCGCGAGGTGTTGCCTCCAAGCCCCATAGAATCTTTGTAGCAGTCAATTTTCTAGGCCTGGGCGGCAAACCCAAATCAACACTCAGTGAGTGTTTGGATAGATAGGTCTCTAGAGTATGGTACCTCTTTTGATCCTGTCTCATATACATTCTACAGACGAAGGAATCATTCAGTCGATGATGATAGGAGAGATGTCGTGGGAATATTACCACCATCATTCCCACCTTCAAGATAACAATGAAGATTATTCAAACGACCTTGATCATGCTTCAGTTTTTGATTTTCTATCAAGTACTGTAAATACGGTGGATTCTGAGCGAAATCTATCCAAATTTGAGGAAACTGTCACCATTAATATCTCGACCAAACCTGATGTTGTAGAGAATATTCATGTTGGTAAATCTTGTTCTCCTTCAGAACTAGAAATATACTGCGTTGTCTTTCGCGAATTCAGAGATGTCTTTACATGGTCATATGAAGAAATGCCAGGCATTGACTTGAGCATCGTTGAACATGAAATCAAGATGTATCCAGATGCCAAACCAGTACAACAATGGCTTCAACCGATCCACCCAAAGAAATCCATTGCCATTAAGGCAGAGGTTGAAAAACTGTTGCATGCTGGTTTCATTTACCCTGTTCCTCTCACTGATTGGGTATCGAATATTGTCCTGTGATGAAAAAGAAAGGAATGATTAGAGTGTGCATCGATTATAGGGATGTGAATCAAGCATTTCCAAACGACAACTACCCTACACCCTTCAACGACCAGATAATTGATGAATGTGCCAGATGCGAAATATTTTCATTCATCAATGGATTTTTCGGGTACAACCAAATAAATATCTGCCCACAAGACTAGTTGATGACTACATTTATGTGTCCATGGGGCACATTTGCGTACCATAAAATACCTTTTGGTTTGAAGAACACAGGGGAAACCTTTAAGAGGGCAATGAACTATGCCTTCCATGACATCAAACACATCGTTCAACCATATTTCAATGATCTACTGGCTCATTCGCGAAAGCGGACTGATCATCGCAACATTTGAGAGCTATATTTCTACGTTGCCAACACTACAAGATACGAATCAATCTGCGCGTGTGTGTTTTGTGTTGGCTCTCATCGATTACCTGGTTTTGTAGTTTCAAAGGAAGGAATTCAACTCGACCCATGTAAGGTTCAGGAAATCCTTGACATGCCTCCACCTTCAAACTTGCTTTAGATTCAGAAACTCCAAGGGAAATCCAACATTCTAAGGAGGTTCATTCCAAATTACGCCGAACTTGCTAAAGGTTATACGCATCTTTTGAGAAAAGAAGTACCCTTCCACTGGGATCAGGTTTCACAAGCTTCCTTTGATGCTTTAAAAGGTTCCCTAGTAAAAACATCATTAATGTATGATCCTAACTACCAAAAAGACTTTAACTTGTATCTCGCCACCACAGATACAACCATAGCCATGGTTTTGGCACAAGAAAATAATGGAATAGAACATCCCATGTATTATTTAAGCTGCAACTTAAATGATATAGAAAGCAAGTACTCCTATGTTGAAAAGCTGGCTTTAGCAGCTGTTCAAATAGTACAGAGATTTCGACACTATATTCTCTTTCGCAAAACTACCATTTTATCAGATTGCAACCCAATGACCTACATTCTGTCGCGTCAATTAATAGGGGGAAAATATTCCAAATGGATAGCCATTTTGCAAGAGTTTGATCTGGAATTCACCAAATCCAAATCAAAGAAATCTCTAGTCTTCGTGAAGTTACTTTGTGACCTTCCATCACCATCCAACGATTTAACATCTAAAGCATCAATCGTTGATGAGACTCTATTTCTGATATCGTCAAGCGATCTGTGGTACGGAGATATACTAGTCTATCTCCAAACCCAAACTTTTAGGTCAAACACCTCTCGCTCTGAACAACAATGTATTTGATACCAAGCCAAAGACTACATGATCATTGGTGATACACTTTACCGATGTGGTGTCGATACAGTTCTGCGAAGGTGCCTCACGCATGAGGAGGCCAGAAAAGTCCTGAATGATTGTCATTCAGGTCCATGTGGGGGGCATCTATCTAGTTATGCAACTGCACAAAAGATCTCATGAGCTGATTACTTCTGGCCCACTATATTTAGAGATTGCATAATTGCAGTTAGAAGTTGCCACACTTTTCAGATTTTTGATCGCAAAACCAGATTACCACTTGCACCGCTGCATCCAGTAGTTGTTGTTGGGCCATTCGCTAAATGGGGCATAGATTTCATGACATGTAACCCCACCTCGGCCAGGGGGCATGGGTATATTATAGTCGCTGTCGACTATTTTACAAAATGGGTCGAGGCGATGACTACATTAAACAACAGTGGAAAAACAGCTGCTCTTTTCTTTTTTAATCATGTAGTCTCGCATTTTCGCAATCACATGATGGTTGAATTAACTGCCAAATTAGGACTGTCCCATGATAGCTCTACTCCATATTATCCCCACGCTAACAGACAGGTTGAGGCAATCAACAATGTCCTAAAGCGCATGTTGCAAGGAATGATTGGAGTCCACAAATGGAATTGGCATTTAATCCTATACTCAGCTCTGTGGGAATATATGACATCAGTGAGAAATGCGACCGGGTTTATGTCCTTTTAGTTGTTGTATGGTCTGGAAGCTGTCTTACCGATTCAGTGCGAAATTTGATCGGTCAAGATCGCAATTGATCTGCTTCCCAAAACTTCAAAGGAAGAGGCTCATTTCTTGGAACTAATCCACTAGGATGAAACTCGTCGTGTTGCCGTGCTGGATAACGAAGCCCATCAGAAACGTGTCAAGGGACAATTTGACAAAAATGTCAAGCCTCGTGTCATCTCAGAAGGTGACCTAGTCTTGCTTTATGATCAGGACTCTGACAAATTGGTAGCAGGAAAGTTCGAACCATTATGGATGGGCCCCTACATTGTTAAATGGGTATTGACAAAAGGAGCATACGAGCTGGTTGATTATGACAGAATTCCACTATCACAACCCTCAAATGTGTTGTATCTTAAATGTTACTATGCTTGATTAAGTGTAGTATGCTCTTTGTATATATACTTTTGTTACATTTTTTCTTCTTTTAGAGTTTTCATTTTGGTTAGGTAATCCACTTTGCATTTGTTGCAGATGCCAGACCTTTTGGAATCATTTTTTGGGTACGCTGATGGAGCTAGTCGTAGTATGTGGAACCTATCTTCTGTAGCCTGGGCCATATTTGCTCCAAGCGGAGAGTTAGTGAGGTTCAGGGGGATATGTATTGGATGATCAAAGAAAAACATCGCTGAGTATAATGCATTGATTGAACTTCTCTCTTATGCCATTTCGCATGGCATATGCTGACTTGTTATCAGGATAGGTTTGTAACTTCTCATTCTATAGCTTACTGGCATTTATTCCATTTGGAACCCAGTTATTTATCGTATGTTCGTAAGAGTCAGGATTTTGGAAAGACAGTTTCATTCCATTCAATATCAACACATTTCCAGAAACTTAGAGACATTAACTGATTCATTAGCAAACTATGTGTTAGATAGACATTTGTAGCATCTGTAAAGAAAGCATTTTACGTTAACATTTGCATCTAGATCGCATAACTTAACCAAAATAAAACTCTGAAAATAAAAAATAAATAGCTGTTTATAGTTTTTACAAAATGTTTTGTGTCCAAGACAAAATCGGTCACACGACCAAGAAACTCAAAAATGAATGCAGAAAAAGCATCCTAGACTAATGATCTTGGTGATAACATGTCACCCCCTGTGTAATCATGTGCAAGAGTAAGGTCCATCAACTCAGTACACCAGTAGTGTGGCAATGTATCCTCAAAGGTAACTCGTTGGTCCTCACATTCTGAATACGGAGTGTGAGAACCTCGACCTGATCCTGCAACACTGCCAGGGTCATTGCTATGTACAGATCGCAAAGGACAGCCCTCTCTATAGCCTATCTTGCTAGAGCATCAGCTGCCGGTCGTGGGCATGCCGCTCGTCGCACTGGCCCAATATCTGCACACACATATGAGTTCGATTAGTCTTGATAACAGTTAAAAACATAACAACATTATAAAACTAATAAACGAAAATGTGATCGAGTCATTTTACCTATGGGACTCCACTGTCCGCCAGCCAGTAACACTAAATCTGGGTCACCTCGGAAATCCATCCCGACGTATGGATATTCCGCAAAGACCATCTCTTGATGGTCAAAGCACTCAAAGAAGGCATCAGAGAAAGAAATCTGTGACTGACGAGCATGTCTGGCCATGAGATCAACCCACCTCTGCATCCGTGGTTCCCTCGGTCCGGGCAATCCTAGTGAAATGTACTGTGGCTGCATCAGTGGAATCCTCTCCAAGGCAAAAGTAGTCAAGATGGAACAATAGCTAAAATTCTTGGATCTTCCATTCTTTACCTTGGAGTGCTATTCTTTTATAACAGGAAGTACCGCCTCACACCAGTTGAACACCTTTGATTCCAGGCATTCCAGGGCGTACTGCATGTAAGATCTGTTGGCCAAATGAAGAGCCGCACTGCCAACCAATCTAGCGAAGGTAAATAAAATGGTCCTCAAGGGCTGATTAGTGACATCTCGGATATTGATCTTGCCATCCTTACTGGGCTGAGATCCATCTCTACAAAATTGGCAAATATAATATCTCACAGATTCAATCCCATGAGTAGATCCTGACAGGGAGAGAGGGGCACCATGCCTCGATAACCCCGTCAGAAAGTAGATATCCTCGACTATGAATGGAATGGATTTGCCTCTAATCTAGAATACCTGGTTGATTCGATCCCAAGCATTTAAAAAATACTGCAACAAACTGATTTGTTGTCGCATGCTAGATATGCGAAAGAATTTGAGCAAACCACAGTTTCGTAATGCAGTAATTGTACCGTGGTCATGTAAGGCAATCATGTCCTTTTCTTCATGTTCGCGTTCACACCATGTGACAACCATCTTGATCCAAAAAATATCTGAAGCATAAACAAAAGATAAGTAGGATCCAAATTTGAGCAAGAAAAGGAAAAATTTTCATGAAAAATCACTGTGTAAAGTTTCCCTTCTGCGCCCGCACCCTACCTTTGAGAAAAGGTGAGATGCATACTGACTGGCTAGTGTCCAGCTTAGTATGCATCACACTATTGGATGCAGGCTAGGTGTGATGGATGGAGAACGAGTTCTTCAAACCCCAAGTGTCCAGAAGCAAGGAAAGACTTGCTCAAAATCAAGAAAGGATGGAACAGAAATGAAGAGCTCAGGGTTAGCTCCTACCTGGTCCTGATGATGCAGAGGATAGTCCACCGTATCTCCTGAAATCAACTAATGAAATTTGAGGGGGAAAACAACTCCAAAGCTTCAAAATCCTAAATTTGAAATGAAATTGTAAAATGGAGAGGTAAAACTACATTTTATGTTACTATTCACATACTTCAAGTAAAATGTTAGTTTTTAATTCATTTTTCGAGCATATATATATGTATTTCTAATCAATTTGATGGAGCAATTGAGCAGGTTGACGACCAACGAAAGAATCTAACGTGTTAAAAGGTGAATCAAACATCTTTGACTACATTAATGAGCAATGTTTCTGTAAGATTCAAGTTCATTAAAAAAAAAACCTGCCACTGAGCATATGTTCCCCCAGAGTTCAAGCTCGTTAAAAAATGAACTCACTTTCAGTAAATAACCTTCATGATTTCCATTCTATCTAACTTTTGAACCTTGGTTGTCTTCCTACCATCACCTCCATTCTTTTGGCTGATCATATGCTTCCACTTGATTATTTACCATTCTGAAGAACAACTACGATGAGTGGTTCTGTTAGCCACCCTCTTCACATCACCATGTTTTGAGAAGTTCCGAGCTTACTCGGAACGAGTTGCTACCCTAAAACGCCACTCATTCCTCAAAAACGAGCCTCCTTTAAACTATTTTTAGACTCACTAAATATGAAAATATTGTTGAGCTATTGGCCTTTCCAGCTCGTTAAAGTAAGGGGAAGCACCATCCCTCTTGTACATTTTAATATTTTTTGGACTTGAGGGATTATCCCACAAAAAGATCGAGCGCTTGTCTTTTTCGGCTCGCTAAAGCGATCGAAAAGTCATCCCTTGCATATTGTTTTAATCTCTTTCAGACTCAAGGGATTATGCTACAAAAAAGAATTGATGGAGTTTCCTTTTCATCCCTTTTCAATCTCTCTAAACATGAAAAGGACCAAGTTATCCATGTAATTAAACTTGTTAAAACAATAATGAAAAACTTTTCCACCCAGACAAGAACGAGTTTCACTGTCGCTAGGCTCGCTAAAACATAGCGATAGGTTTGCCCAAAGGGAAAATTATAGAACAAGCATATGTTATCCTCCTCAAGCTTGGCAAAAACAAAGAGGTACTGGTCAGCAATGACTAGGGAAAAAGGGAAGATAACTTGAAGAATTTTATTGGTAGTAGGTCACTCTTGAACATGACACTTTCTCTCCATCAGCATGATTGAGTCGGGTTGCGTTATTCTGTTCACTGGTCATATCACCATTGGTCCTCTGTACCATCCATATTTTGGGGTTAACGTTGCTAATCCGTCTCAGTGTTGCCGATATGTTCAAGAGAAGTCATTCAGAGAATTCTCCATCCAGTTAACGCTTCATCCACTGCAATACCTTCACCCTCCATTTTTCATGACCGTCATTCCTGAACCTTGTATCGTCAGATCATTTTCATCTCCACAAAATCGTTTGCTTTGTTTCGTGTCATAGATGTGGGATACATTAAGGCCCTCCTAGGACGGGTCACTTCTTGTCAACATCAGCTCATTATCCAAGAAGTTGACTTAGAAACACCCCTTTGAGTACTTCGAAGATTGCATGCCTCAATGGAAAGTTTCTCACTTCCGGTGACAGGTTTACATCAATGGCCTTCGATCGAAAGATTTTGCATGGTGTTCGACATCGGATCATATATTCACACCACATGAATTGTACTGTAGTACCTTGAGAGTCATTATCATTATCGGTTATTCCTCTCACGTCTATTAACAACTTACATTATTGGCTAGTAATCAGGTGATGTCTTTCCATGTTCGACCTTAGGACATCTTTTCACATGGATCGACTTGTACATCGAGCGAAGATTGAACGAGCTTTAAGACCATGAATCTAGTTTCATCCATCTAGGCTATGATATATTTAGGAATATAAAGAAATAAAATTTACAAAGAAGCTACACAGATGATCATCCAAGCTAAGGGGTGATGACTCTACATATAAAGAATCACTAGTTTGCAACAATAGACGATTATCTGTCCTATGTACATGAAAATGAATTTATAAAGTTTAGCATGGGAATGCCCACCTCAGCTAGATAATGAAAATAATATGATGATGATGTATTGTTTTGTATCTTATACAGGTTACCTTCCAGTTCGAATACCTTGGATCCTCATGATAAAGCATTTCACCCGACATCAAAAGATTTATGACTTCATGTTTTAGGGGGAAACTATTATAGACATATTTGGGCACTGCAACCCCAATCTTATATGTCGATAAACCAAGGGCTCTTTAACCCCTAAAAGTGTTGTTTCATACTGTAAAGGATCATGGTCAACTGATTACATCATTCGTAAGAAGTTCCACCTGAAAAACCACTCAGAATTGTCCAAAACTGGACCATACTGACTGCTCCACTGTCATGGTGCGATACATACTGGATCCTACACTAGCCAGATGCGATGCATACTGGAGAGGACTTCTGTGGGGTGCGATGAGCGAGAATGGACAAATGACTGAGATAGTTTGCTAAGTGGATGCTCATGCAATCTTCTAGAAACTTGTCCTATGACACTTGCCTCTCTGAATTCGCCCAGGGATGAGTAAGAAATCTAAGAAATCTCCAAGTGGAACCAAGAACTATGAGTGGAATGACACTAATAAAAAACCCAGAGATGATTCACACCCTTGCAGACATCTATAAATGGGTCCCTCATCTGAGAGATCTGGGGGCTAGAATTTTGTAATTTGTAAGGAAGTGCTGATAGTTTGCCTTTGAGAAGGAGCATTGTATTATTGGATGATCTTGCTTTTCATGAGGTGAAGAGGGCTTTGATGCTGGGAGGATGACGCTAGATCAAATAGCTGGGTTGTAATTCTGCCTTCTATTTTAATAAAGTTCTTTGAGTTTCCCTCCATACAATCATGCACTTCTGAATCTTGTTATTGTGAATGCAATTGTATGTTAAATGTATTTCTGATTCTGCATTGTTTATGATATTATAGATTGAGATGCTTTGATGGTGTTGTGTTACTTTGTCTCTATAGGTATTCTCTAAGTGGGGTAAGTAGGAGAGGAGTTGCAAGCTCTATCAAGGGGGAGATAAATCAAGCAAGGAGTCAAGCGAAAGATCTAGGTTGGTCCCTTTGCTTCTCTCTTATTTATCATACATAGAAGAAATCACAAATTGCTTTGATTGTTTGTTTCTAAGATAGCTGCCAATCTTAGTGGGACTAGCAGATCGAAAAGACACTAGTTTTCTGCGAAACACTGGATGCTTAGGTAGATGTGGGAGGAGGGTGTTACAATGACTACCTTAAGGCTTCACTACAACCCCATCTTGCATGTTCATTTCACACATAACCCTCCCTACCTATCCATTGGTCTCCTTTAGGCTTGTTTGCACAAGTTCTAAGGTTGATTTTGAATCCCATGCTTTGTCTTTTTCTAAATTTCCTTCTTTCAAATAGATACCAAGTGTGCAGGCAACATTTTTTGGAAGGTTTAAGTTATACACATCAAGTGTTTGTAGATAGTGGATTATCCTTTCTTTGAATTGTTGTCTCATAACTGTTCTACAAGAAGTCCCTAATATTACTTAATCTTTCATTTTCTTCATTTGCAGAGATGTAGTTCCAGCGATTTCCATGATTTCCAGTTGTTTTGTTTCATGACATCTCTTTGCATGTTATATGCTTGAAATTTTCCTATGGAGCGATAATGTTGGTGTCTGACACCCTCAGGTAATAGTAATGCAACTTTCAATTTTCTGGGTTTCTTAAGGAATTCATTTTTGTTGTGTCTGGTTCATGGGTTTGGTGTTGAGACTTTTTTTTCTTTGTTCTATATATGTCGGTCACTAGTTTTAGGTATAAATTCATACTTTTCGTTAATGATTTACATGTATGTAGTTTCCCCTAAAAATATTCCATTGATTGTTCACACTATGGGTGTTATCTTTTCCACTTCCTCGTCTCATCCCTTACCTCGCATTTTTCTGTTGTTTTTATTTTCCACTCCAGGTACCACGAATTTTTCGTTATTGTATGATTCAATCTTCTTGTTCTCATGCTTCGTTTCTCCTTTAATGCATCACCGTAATGTGTCGTTTCTCAGGTCGGTTGGCTCCACACTTCAATGGGCTCTGTATCCGAGTGGTTCCTGTGAAATGTGTTTTTGGTGTTAGTTATCTGTCGTTGGGTTCCACCATAATGTGGCAACCCTTATGGATAGGCGCGACCTATGGCAATCAGTTATCTTTATCTTGTATGTTGTTTTTTTCTTCGTTGACTACATGGTGGTTCATAACTGCCCCTTTTGTAGTAACTAGGCACTACATATCCCATATTTGTATGGGTTACTCTATATTTTAATGGGACTTGTTGAATTATTGGTTTCATGAGGTAAGCACAGTGTTGGGTTTTGGCTCGATATTTTCTTTACGAGCACCATGTATAAGTTTTTGTGTTGCATATGTGCCTGTCGAATTTAGATGATGATTCTAGTAATATATATATATATATATATATTTCCATGCTCCATCCGAGATTTCAGTGCGATGTGTTATACTTGGCTTGTCCCTTTTTATTCTTGGTTATCATCTAAATTATTAACTTGTCTCAATGTTATGAGCTTCTAGCATTTCTATTACATTCTATGCACAATATATTATTGTTATTATTAAATTATTTTTTTTGGTTTGTTAAGAGTGATGGGAAACCACTCTTTCTATCATTCCCAAGTTAGCAAGATCACAGGGGTTGTTGAATATTCATAGGTTATGAGTTTACCATTTTGATCTATTGTGGTAGTCAAATCTCACTATTCCTATATTTTAAGTTATAGGCTGGTTGCAATTTATTGATTGCCTACATTTTTATGTGCAATTTAAAATTTGGTCACCCGGAATCAAATATAGTAATTTAATTTGCCATCTAAGGTGGCCTAAGTCAAGTAGCTAAGGGGATGGAGGAATACCTCAAGTTCTCATTGTAGCATCTTGTAGCCCTTTTTTATTTTTTCTTCTTGAGATGTATCTCTCACCTACAGATAATCCCCCTAATATGTTGCAATAGCTACAACTGACAACCTACTACTCTTCAACTATATTTTCTTTGATTGCATGTGCTTAGTGTAATGATGCTTTGCTTTCCTTAAAATAAAAATTGTATCCATAATTTTTCTTTTTTATACAGAGTAGTATTGATGGGTATGATGTTGATCTTATTTTTACTTGTGATTCTTTGTTGTTGAGGTCTACTATAACCGAATCTAATATAATATACACTTCTAGTTTTTAGCCTGACACAAGTCTGTAATATATATCTATGGTCATTACTCTTTCCATTAACATAATACAAAATCCTTACTCTAAGATTTTAGTTTAGTAACACATGGAAAAAAAATGTCTTTACAAATTCAATGTTGTTCTATTTTAGTGTTTTAGAGCTCTCTTAGCACTAACACCATGCTATCAATGAATTCACAAATGTGTATATTTCTTTATTTTCTTTTCTTTAGAAAGTCAGAGTAATAATAATCCTTGTTCCCAATCCAATAAGAATAGAATATAGATTCCCATTACACTTTAGCTCTTTCATGATATTCTACAGTTTAAATAATGGAGAAAAAAACAACCTATGCTCACCTTCAACATTAAAGAAAAAAAATCACAACCTAACCAGTAAAATGCATATAGGATACACTTGAAAATGAAGCACTATTTTGCTCCCAACTGTAGAACTGATTCTTCTCAGTTCACCTCCTAGAAGAGATTCATCTTCCCAAGAGATCAACAACCTCATTCGTTCTTACAATAGGCAATTTATGCCTTCTTTCCATGTGGGATATTTCCTAAAGTGGCATCCCGCTTTGGTTTTTTTTTTTTTTTGCCAAAAGATTGCTTTTAACCTCAGCAGTGTTTTATGCAAATCCTAACTTAGCATTTATCTCCATCTATTAAGTTTATATAGAATTCTTATCATGGAAAGGTTATTTATATAGAATCTCATCTGCGAGTGTTCATTTTTCAAATGTTTCGAGTTCATTTCTTATTTATGAATAAAACATTTATACACATAATTATGTCATCATAGTCTATTTTTAGCAACTAAAGAATGTACTAACATTTCCAGAGGAGAGGTATTACAGTAGGCGGTCAATTATAATAATATTATCTTTTGGCTTATAATTAAAAGTGGAATAATGTAATTATGTGGATAGATGAGTTTATTTTGGAATAGAGCTTTTACAATTTTAATTTAATTATTAATAGTTATTAAGTGGATTGTAGAGATTTAACTTCCACTAAATATTCTAGAATATTTATAATAGTATACAAAAATCAAATGTCGAGATTTATCTTCCAAGTAGTTATACTCTTTTTTCCATTTTATTTAAATTGATTAATTAAAAAAAAAAGGTCATATGAAAGGTGTCATATAAACCGAGTTATGTTTTTTTGAAACCATGGTAGTGGTAAGTCATGGTATTGGCCCATAATATTGTAACAAAACCTCCCATCCTCCTAAACTAGGAATAAGTTAGATCTCACAAGAAGATAAAATCTCGACATATTAGAGTACATATTAGAGTTATAGTAGAGTGTAATAAAGTTTTTTATATTGTGTATTTTTTTTATGAATTTAAGAAGGTAAAAACTCTATATAATAGAGGTATAGCGAAGTGTAATTAAGTTTTTTGAAGATTGTAATATTTTTTTAAATTGAAGAATATACACTAAAGTGGATGTAAATTTCCATAATTATTAATCTTGTTCTATGTTATTTTAATTAGATGTATGCTTAACTCATATATGAATTCTTTTAATAATAATAATCCTAATAAAGTGAATTTTGTTATAATTCTTTTAATTTTCATAACTTGATAGGTATAATGTTCTTATGTGTGGTAATACTTTTCTATGGATTCATATCTACCAATACTTAGCCACTATTTAATTTATACGGGTATCCTAAATATATATTTATATCTTAATTACATTTATTTATTTAGATTTTACAATTTTACTTATACACTGAATTATTTAATTACGCTGATAGTACCTATTTCAACTCACGGCTGATGAGGGCTTGCAAATTTTTAATTTTTTTCATAAGTAACAGAGAGAATTTGATTTCAGTGGAATATTATTAATCTGATAAACCCTTGTGCAACACTGATTTCATTTACCCTTTTCATCTTGAAAGTTACATTTGATTTAATAATAAGTTTTTTTATTTAATTGATGGATCACATGGGAAATGGATAGTCAAAATCCATTGATGTAATTTCGTTTTCATTCTGCTATACTGTCATTCAATCCGTCTTATTTCAACGTTCATCGATCCATTTCATTCAACGTCCATCGATCCATTTGTATCATAATGTTTTTGAATTTATAATATGTATCATAGTGATATGGATAATTGAACCTATATTAGGTTTGTATCTATATCGTGTAGACAGACCATGATGATTTATCTTCGATGATAGCCAGAAAGGAAAATTTTGAAGCATATTTAATGTAATATTATAATATAAAACTTATAAGAGAATTAAATTATGTCGCATTCTTTTTACCTACTTTTAATTTTTTTACTTTCTTATTTTTTTCAGAGAGAAAAACCAAAATAGTTATATTAAAAAAATATAAGGTTCAATATACATGATCGAAACTAACAATTGTAGGCACAAGAAGGCTTCTCATCTATCATACGAGAATTCCTGATCAAATAGTTTACATTGTCGGATTAACCTCTTCAAATCCTTGAGCTTAAGGCCATGACAAATTTTAATATCTGTCCATTGAGCATTACATACATGCATCATAGAAGACTCAACCATAACCATTCAATATTTCAATTATCACAATCAAAGTACGAATGGTAGTTTTTACATTAAAGAATAAGCTTGTACAAAGTTAGAAGTGAAGCTTAATCAAAAAATTTGTAGAAGCTAGGTTGGAACTATAATTTTGAGGTAAACAATTTAGAGCTCGATTTAAATTGATAAAAAATAATATTATGAAATTTTTTTGTCCGTATATTAGACCTTACAGTAGAAAAAATAGGAATTTGGTTTTTTTTTTGGCCTTATGGAATTTAAGATTTTTTTTAATTGAAACATTCATGCTCGAAAAATGTATCTCTATTTTTTTTTTTTTTCCCATCTATCAGGATCATATTCATTCCATTGAAATTTTGTAAAATAAACATTTTTTAGTTTTTCCCTTGGATATGTATTAGTGTAAGTTATTTAGGAAATGGTAAAGTTGTGAGTTTTAAATTGAATTTTAGTCCATTTCAAATATATTGTACTAGATTTTAAACCATTAGATTTTGGTTGATTAGGTATAGGTTTTAGATTTGACATTTAGATTTTGGTTGAGTAGTTATAGGTTTTAGATATGAGGGTCAGAGGTTTAGATTTAATATTATATTTTTAATAATAATACATTTCCATTTTAAAGTATATCGTTTTTCTTTGTGCATGTAATTAGGATCATATTCATTGCAATTTCGTTTGGGGAAATATTTATTTATTTATTTTTATTTTTTTCCTAGGAATATATATAGTATAAGATACAAAATGGTAAAGTTATATGTTTTAATATTGAATTATCCTCCATGTAATATTGGTTTTTCTTTCAATAAATTTTGTTTTAATTATTCTAATTAAAATTAAAAATAATTGTTATAACAATAAATGTTAATGAAGTTTAAAAGAATTGTTGTAATGATAATTATTATTTAAATTAATTGAAAAGAATTAATGATTTTGGATGTTGAAGTTCCAAAAATGATGAGAGTATGACAATGACTTGATTAGTTTATTAAAATTTATTCTAGAAAAATAATTACTAAACTAGACTACTCCATCAACCACATTTTATTAATGTGGTTGTACTTGTAAATATTATTGCAAAACTGCACTTAAAATGATTATTTAGTGAATTTTGTTTCTGAAAAGAAAATTCAAAATAATAAATAAAAAAATATTTAAAATAAAAATAGAATCCAGTATCTTCATCTAAAACATTCGAAAGAATTTGTTCACATTAACCATATTTTCATTCCATAATTACAGTGAATGAGTGGTTTAAATATCTGGTATATGTATAAAAGACGTAATTTGTGTGGACCAGGTCAGCTTACTACTTACAAACAAAAAATTAACTTATGTATATAATTGTGTCATAAAAGTCGAGTTACGTACGGTCACAATATTTACAAGAATACAAAGAATTAAAATTGTTAATAAATACATCAAAGTCTTTTCATGATGTTGGTTTTCTGTTTCAACAATGAAAATAGGGTGAAATAATGGAATTGGGTTACACTTTTTGGTGAAAGATTACAATTTTGGGTGGAAAAAGAAATGGCTCGATTAGTTAATTAAGTGCTCAATCAAGCCATTTTTAAGGGCATGATCAAGCTTCTAGGACACTAAAAAAGTAACTTGATTGATGGTTAAAAGCTAAACCTTGATTGAGCTATAGCACTCTATCAAATGCTTTTTTTAATATATACCACTTGAGTGGTCTAGTGCATTTGGACAGACCAAGGGAGATCGACCGATAGTATGAAAGTAGCTTTATTGAAAGTGTTAAACCCAATTCAACAATATAACGTTCAAATCAATCTTGCCAACAACCCGACCGATATCACAAAGGCTCAAATGAAAGTAGGTATTCTATCATTTGTATTTCTTATCTAATTTTTTTGCATAGTAAAACTAATTAATAAAGAAAAAAACATCCATGTACAAAAACCATGAAAACCAATTAATTTAAAAAAAACAACCATACAAAAAACACGAAAACCACAAAAAAGCCTTCAAAAAAACATAGGAAATCACAAAACTAACCAAGAAAACACCCTTCAAAACAAATTAGAAAACCAAAAAACCAACCTATAAAGTCATGTAGAAAACACTTTGAAACCACCCAAAAAAAACTATAATTTAGGTTTTTAATTTGTTTCTTGCTTGCAATGTTTTGTTTATTAAATGCATACTTTTTTTATTTTGAATGGTAAAAACATCTTCTTCTAATTATTTTAGGTTTTGATGTTTTTCTTTATGAATTTTGTGAAATAAATTTTGAATTTTTTTTGGTTATTTAAAATGCATTTTAAATTTGTAGAGAATTTCACTGAAAATATACCCTAAAAACTCCAAAATAGAAAACAACGAAACTATAACCAATAAATAAGTAAATTAGGAGCTTGAGATCGACATCATGAATATAGTTACCATAGTGAACCTCTCTATTTATACAGTAGGTAATTTATTTTATTTTATTATTTTACATTTAAATTAATTTATATTTAAAGTATTTTTTTAATAATAAATATAGTACTATTCTAATTTTAAAAATAAAATATTAATATTTAAAGTTAAAAATCTAAAAAAATAATGGTATATATATTTAACATATAACTAACTAACTAACTATATATATATATATATATATATATCTAAGTTCATATTTTAATAATGCATCATTGATAGATACATTAAATCTATCATGAAAAGTGCATTTGGTCTAGTGAATAAAAGGATTTAGACTCTTTTCTAATTTGTATCAGATTGTTTCATTATATAGTGTGTTGTACAAGAAACATTGTCTTCATGTGCTTACACCTAGTACAAGTCATTGTCAATGTCAAACATTAAGAACTTAAAGTTCACTGTAGTATTTGGTTGGGATGAGATTATATTGTTTTTGTAAATATGTTTATCCAAATTTTTTACATATATATTTACACATTTATGTGCTATGAATAAAGTGCATTATTTAGAAATGAGAAAATGTGTGAGGGTAGATTTGATAACTTATTTTAACTTTTTTTATATGGAGGTCAATGTACTTTGGTTGATAAATTATTAAAAAATGGAGTATAAAGTTTAAGGCTTCACGCTAGATTAGTCTACCTGAGTTTAGAAATGGTTTTTTTGATTAGTTTATATTTATTATATATATTGTATGTAATACGTGGAGGCATCCAATATACATGCCACAACTATAGGCCATCACAATACAAGAGGTTCTGTTATACGTCGTCTGGTTCGTGATGGATAACATAGCCCACGAAGAGTTCATATTCCCCTCGTAGATCCTCCCTCCGATGCGAGTTGGAGTGTTAGAGGTAGTGCTTCTATCTCTGTTTGATGATCATGCTACATGCAGTGGACCTTCATTGCCCATTTTAGGTACACCTCCTCCATTTTTAAATCCTCTTTCATTACTATGTTTTTATGTCTTGAAATTGTCCTTAATTTTTAAATTTCCTTCAACTGATGTGTTTGAAATTAATGTATATCTTATTATGCTTCTAATTTGTTAATTATATATATGTTGAATTATCTTTTTCATTTACAGGGCCTTAATATGCCAAAGATGAGGATCAGAGTGCATCATTGATCCCTCCATGGGATGATGCTACAACTCATATCACATTAGAGGATGTTATGACTTGTCATACATGGATCACAACAAAGAGAGAATATTCCTTCTAATTTAGTGAATCGGCTTGCATTATATTTGATAAGGGATAACATCACAAGGTTGATGGAGATATACTGGATGTTGGGCCCACATAGCTGAATATTAAAGTTTATACAGAGGATCGTGAGGGATGAGGTTAGAGGCCTAAATTATTGGGAGGTGGTGAAAGAATCCACCAAGGACATTGATGTTCGTGAGGAGTTGTTCGACATCACTCCAGATCAAGTTCCTAGACATAAATGTCTAATTCCATTGAAATATTTTACTAATGCTCATGCAACCCTTTTTATGTATGATCAATCCATTGGAGCTTGGGGCCAATTCCCCCACCAAGACCAGGTCACCATTTATCTTTCCAAGAATTTATATGTAGAGTTTGTGTTACATATGAGGTCAGATTACGCTCATACTAGATCTCATTAATATGGACCTAGCTTGGGACATACCTTTGAGCACGAGGGGGCTCGAAGGCACTCTGGGAATGTGCCACCACCTTCGTAATTCTTGCCAATACCGTCTCAGAGGTTGGGATCACCGGAAAAGCTAGAGGACTTGTTTCAAATTAGTGGTGAGACATAGGAGACTATTGCAAACAATATTCACGTGTCATTGGCCAATGAATGTGTGTAATGGGTGGATAAATTAAGTGATCACCACCATTGCCTCCTGACCCACCAATGCACTTATATAATGATGTATTTCTAACGAGCTTAACCTTTCACTAGCTTTTGACATATGCATGTATGTATCATGATTCCATTTGTGAGACTTGGAAGGTGCACAACGTGTGTGACACATATGAGGTACATATATATATATATATATATATATGAAAATTTTGACTCTTATTGTCAAATTATGCATAATTATTTATATTAAATTTATGGTTTGTATTAGATTACATATTTGTATTAATAATTTCATGATAATGTGTAGAAAAATCCTAGCTACATGGATGAGCTTATGAGGTCATCCGAGGGGCACATGATCATCTGGGCCATCCTTTTCTAGAGAATGTTTCCATGGATTTTCCTCCACTCCAACCTCCACGTTATATGTTCAATAATGTGGAGGAGAGTCACTATGTACAACCACATGGACCACCAATTGAGGTAAAAAAAATTATTCCAAACCTTTCAACATTTTATTTTTTTAAGTTACACATATATGCTGGGTAATTTTCTAGACTAATTATAATGTGTCATTGCCATCGTATACAGAGGCCCATATGCAGAGTGTTGTTGATACCACTATTATGTGGATACATGAGTGGGATGCTAATTTTAGAGGCACTAAAGATTTGGGTCCATCGATGCAGGACACAATCATCGAGCCACAAGAAGGGAAGCACCAAACCCAGATTCGTGATGAAACCCCCACCTTATCTAGCTTGCAATTGGACTCGACTATGGTTAGTAGATTCATGTATATGAAATTAAAAATGTGGTTCAATATCATTTATTTTCATATTTTTTATTTTGTACAAATAATCAAATCTAATTAGTTTGAATTTGAGTGTGTTATATTATAGTACCAACTTATGGAAACATAGTTTGCAAGGCTGAACTCACATAGTAGTTATGGTGGTACTTAGAGTGTCAAAGTTTTTATACTCTCAGGCTCATTTGATAGGGAATATTAACATGTGTGACACAAAATTTGTATATTCTCATACATGGATAATTTATGGATGTCCATCATGGATATTATTTTAGTTTATGGTTTCTTATTATTTCAGTTTATCGATGTTCATGTAATATTTGTAGTTTGTATATATTTTGATATGGATAATTCATAAATAATATATTCACTATTTCAGTTTATGGATTTTTATTAATCGTGTTTATGGACGCTCATTAATTATTGAAGTTTATGGATTTGTTAAATTATTTCGCTAATTTAGTAATTTTTCTATATGTGATAACTTTTTTTAGTAAAATATATGCTCAATTTCGATTTCCAGTTTCATAGACTAAGAAAATATGTACAATCTTAAGTTATGATGCAAGTCACTTTGATTCTTAAAATGACCTAAAATATACCATATATTAATTTAATATTGAAAATGGAAAGAATTTGAATCATGCTTCATATTGACTAGTAGAAAGTGTATTTTAGGACAATCAACATGTATGTTATTACAATTCTATTTTTAAAATAAATTATTTGAATTATAAAGTCATCCACACACACACACACACATATATATATGAATTTTTTTGTGACCCACCAATATACCTTTACAAGGACAATTTCCTTAAGTGTTATTCAATTTTAATATTAAAATATGTCATGTAAACAACAAATATATTTTATTTAGCATCATTTATTTTTAGATGATTTACAAGAGCATTGCCATAAAATGATATAAGTCAATTGTATTGAAATTTAATATATATGTCAAACAATAATATGGGGCAACATTTCTATAATTTTATATAATGTTATCAACTTTCATAAATTTACAAGTAGTTTCCAAGTTTTTCAAATTGAAATAAGTTTTATTCAAATTTTAAAAACTCAAATATGATTGAAATAAGTTATATATTCAATTTTAAAATATTTGGATATGTAAAGGTTACAAACACGAGTTTTATTTGATTTGACTTTGTTTGAGGTTAGCTACAAAAGCTTAGTCATAATGCATGCCATCAATAATTTTTTGTGCTTAGACTGAAATCAATGCTCAATGTTAAACTAATTACCTTGAAATGATTGTATGCCAAATATCTAGTTACATCATTTATCTGAAATCAACATCTTCACTGAAATCAATGCATCTAATGCAAGTAATCAAATAGGATGAGAAATCAACATCTACAATAGAATCAATGCATCTAATAAAAAAAAAAAAATAGGATTACGAATCAACATTCACACTAAAATCAATGCATCTAATACTGAAAGCAATCAAATAGGATTAGAAATCAACATCTACACTGAAATCAATGCACATCTAGTGCTAGAAATAAAATACGATTAGGAATCGACATCTCCACTGAAATTAATGCATGTAATGCAAGCTCAATCAAACAAGATTATAAATTAACATTTTTAATGAAATGAATGAATTTAATGTAAGAAATGAAATAGAATTAGAAATCAACATCTAAACAAAAATAAATGCATCTAATTTTCAAGAAATCAAATAAGATTATAAATCAACATGCTTACCCTAAAATCAATGCATCTGTTGGATTGTGTTATATTCTTTCCACGACTAGCCCACGTATTTAACCGGGGGGTTAGAGGGCAGAGCCCCCCCTTCATTGTGTCAATTACGTAGCGGGGGGAGTCTTAGGGGGTTTGAGGGGGTGTTTTTGGACCCTATATTAGGTTGGGCAGACCCACCTATGGTTTTGTGCATTATTTTTCACACATCATTTAGGACGTGATGGGTTTTGGTCCATGGTTTTGGATGCTTTGGCATGTATAAATATGTGTTGTAACATTGAAAGGAACATAATGAAAAATCAAGTTGGTAGTCTTATTTTTGGGATCCAAGGGAAAACATTTGTGTTTGTGTGTTTTATGTGTTATGCTCTCGCATTGTTTATTTTCTATGTTTTAGAATTCATATGAAGGTAATTTTTGTATGGGGTTAAAATCTACATTTGGTGTCAGAGCTGTTTTCGCTTCAAGGGGATGCCTTGCTGCTGAGGGGTTTTGCTCAGCCCTTTGGTATACCATGTTCAGTGGGAGATCTGGGAGATTGATTCTAGTGCTGAAAGAAGATGGTGAGAAGTGGAAAGATAGAGATCGAGAAATTTAATGGTCAGGGTTTTGAGTTGTGGAAACTCAAGATGGAGTATCTGTTGGTGGATAAATATTCATGGATCATGGTAGATTTGGCTACTAAACCAACGGGAGTGTCTGATGAAGAATGGAAGAAGTTGGATCAGAAGGCAAAGAGCACAATATCATTATGTGTCTCAGATTCAATATTGTTGAATGTATCATGGGAAGCTACTTGTGGGACAAGTTAGGTACTTTGTACCAATCTAAGTCTCTAGTGAATAAACTTATCCTACAGAAAAATCTATATAACTTGAGGATGAAAGATGGAGACTTGATGACAGAGAATCTGAACACATTTAATATTGTGGCAAGTCAGTTATTATCTATTGATATTAAAATTCTAGATGAAGATAGGTGCATTAGTTTGTTGTGTTCTCTACCAGAGTTGTGGCATAGTTTGGTTATTACAATAGGTAGAAATACAACTGCCTTGCAGTTTGATGAAATAGTCTCATCCTTGCTAATGGTGGAGATGAGATAGGAAAATATGGAGAGAGAGAATAGTGATGCCTTGTCTGTATGAGGACGGTCCCAATACAGAAACAAAAATAAGTCATCGAGTGGGAGAACAAAATCTTCAGGAAAACCTGTAAAGGTGGTGTGCTGGAAATGCGGGAAGAGAGGGCACTACGAAAGGGACTTTAAATCTAAAGCTCCTAATAAAGGAAAGGGATTTGATGATGCTCCTTCTGTAGGGGCGAAAACCACCTCAGATGAAGGTGGGAATGTGTACTTGGCTTCTTCAAGAACACCTGTATATCATGAGGCATGGTTGATTGACTCAAGTTCATCCTTTCATTTCGATACCCATAGAGAGTGGTTCTGCTAGTATGACAAATATGATGGTGGTGATGTCTTCTTGGGGGATGATAGGAAGGCTAGAATCGTTGGTCATGGAAAAGTCAAGTTGAAGTTGTAAGGTGGAAGGGTTAGAACACTTCTGGGTGTTCTGCATATTCTTGGATTAGCCAGAAATTTGATTTCTGTAAGCAAGTTGGATGATGCAAGTGTAAAAACAGTGTTCGAGAAGGATACCTCCAAGATGGTTCAGGGGGCACTGGTATTGATGCGGGGAGTTTGAATTGGAACTCTGTACAAGTTGCAAGGTAGCACTATTGTTGATGGGTGTAACAGTTCCGTGGTTCCTGAAAGTGGAGAAGAAAATCTAGTGGTCTCTGGAGAGAAAACCATGTTGTGTGATCCAAAAGGAAAATGGCATCAACCCATGGTACTCATCCACCCATATTATTCATCGACCCATGGAATTTACCCATGGTATTGTAAATGGAATCCGCCCGTGGTATTGTAAAATCCACCCATGGTATTCATTCACCCATGGAATTTACCCATGGTATTGTAAATGGAATCTGCCCGTGGTATTGTAAAATCCACCCATGGTATTCATTCACCCATGGAATTGACCCGTGGTATTGTAACTGAAAAATACTATAAGTAACAAGTCACATTTTGTAAAAGGACAGATTGTCCGCCACAATGTAGCCTTTACAGTTCAAAGGCATGTAGCCACCACATCTCTTCTCAGAGATAAGCTACTATCGCCCTAGCTAGTTTATTTCCACTTGGGTTTTTAATAAAAAGTCTCTTTGTGGTTTTTGTTTATTGGGCATTCTCCTATTTTTCTTCTGGCAATTTCAATTTTTCAGATCTTGGGGGTCTCTCCCCCCAAGATCCATTTCAATATTTTAGATCTTGGGGGCCTCGCCCCAAGATCCGGATCAGTGGTATCAGAGCAGGTTATGATTTCTTGGGTCAAGCAGGAAGAATTTTTCTTTTTGCATCTTTTTGCAGGAATTTTTTTGGGCGGCGACTTTGCAGATCAGATCTGAAACATTTAGTACAAAATTTACAAAAGAAAATACCATATCTAGATTCCTCTCGAAAAATCACCCAATTTCAAAAAAAAATGGGTCAAATCGGAGTCCGGACGTGGGAGATATCACTGATTTAAAATCAGCTATTTTATCAAAAAATTTGGACGGTGGAACTGTTGTAGCACGAATCTGAGATCTGAGTGTCCAGATAAGGATTTCCAACTCATGGGAAGATGCAAAATGATCCTTCTGCTTCCGAAAACAGGTTATAATAAATATTCTGAATTATATTGGCCGAGTTATGTCCATTTTAATTTTGGAGCAGCATTCGGAGTGGGTTTCCATTGGAGACGTGCCCTCCCACCCCACTTTAGTAGGCACCTGCTTCAAATTCATCAATTTCAACATAGCAGCATTCAGCTTGGGTTATTTGGAGACGTGCCCTCCCACCCCAGGCTATGTAGGCACCTGCTACTTCATCAGCAACCAACATCATGGTTATGGGTCAACCACATAAAATCCTTTTCATCGAAGTCCATTTGCTAGGCTGCACACTGTCAGAATCACAGTTGGTCACAAGCATTACAAGGTATCTCTATCCTCGGATCTTCGTTTATCAAGGTTTTGGGTTAACCACATAAAACCCTTATCTTCAGTGGCTCTTCATATTCCACAAACGCTTCGCAGGAGGGAACTTTACGCAATGGGGACCATTGCTTCTTAAGGAGGGAGGAATGATCCAAATGGAAAATGGCATCAACCCATGGTACTCATCCACCCATATTATTCATCGACCCATGGAATTTACCCATGGTATTGTAAATGGAATCCGCCCGTGGTATTGTAACATCCACCCATGGTATTCAATCACCCATGGAATTTACCCACGGTATTGTAAATGGAATCCGCCCGTGGTATTGTAAAATCCACCCATGGTATTCATTCACCCATGGAATTGACCCGTGGTATTGTAACTGAAAAATACTATAAGTAACAAGTCACATTTTGTAAAAGGAGAGATTGTCCACCACAATGTAGCCTTTACAGTTCAGAGGCATGTAGCCACACATCTCTTCTCAGAGATAAGCTACCATCGCCCTAGCTGGTTTATTTCCATTACTTTTTAAAATAAAAGTTTCTTTGTGGTTTTGTTTATTGGGCATTCTCCTTATTTTTCTTATGGCAATTCAATCTTTCAGATCTTGGGGGTCTCTCCCCCCCAACATCCATTTCAATCTTTTAGATCTTGGGGGCCTTCTCCCAAGATCCAGATCACTGTGGCATCAAAGGATGGACATATGGGAGAGAAGGGCCTTCGAATACTTCATGATAAAAGTATGGTATAAGGTATGAGTAATAGCTCTCTGGATTTTGTTTTCTCTGAAAATTGTGTATATGGGAAGCAAAATCGGGTGAGTTTCCCCTCTGGTGGTAAGAGGGCGAAACATATAGTAGAGCTTGTGCACAGTGATGTGTTTGGACTTGTGAAGGTTCAATCACTAGGTAAGTCTGTGTATTATGTATCATTTATAGTTTTCTTCTCAAGAAATACATGGATATATTTCCTTAAGAAGAAATTTGAAGTCTTTGATAGGTTTAAAGAATTTAAGGCTCTGGTGGAAAACCAAACAGAGAAGAAGATAACGATACTAAGGACAGATAACGGTGGAGAGTTTTGTAGTAAGGAATTTGAAGAATTATGTAAGAAGTGTGGTATAGCATGGTAGAAGACTACTCCCTATACACCTTAGAAAAATGGAGTTGCAGAAAGAATGAAAAAGATGTTGATGGAAAGGGCAAGAAGCATGCCTAGTGGTGCCAGGTTAGGACAAGAACTCTAGACAGAGGTGGTGGAGAGAGCATGTTACCTGGTCAATAGATCACCATCATCATCATTGGAGGATAAGAGTCCACAAGAGGTATGGACTAGTAAAAAATCCTCTCTTTCCCATATGAGGTTATGTGGATGTGATGCATATGTACATGTTCCAAAGGAGAAACGAACCAAGTTGGATAGTAAATCTGAAATGTGCTTCTTCATTAGGTATAAGGATGGTTTAAAGGGTTATAAGCTTTGGAACCCAGTGACAATGAAGGTTGTGTACAACCGAGATGTGGTGTTCAGAGAGCTGAAAGATGTTATTAAGCATGAAGTCCAACCAAAGGAACCTGAGAAGATAGATTTTGAGCTAAAGGAGAAAGAATCAGACTTTACAGCAGAGGAGGAATCAGAAGATGAAGAGCCACAAACTACGGGTGTGAGAAGATCAGTTCGAGAAGGAAGGCAGCCAGAAAGGTATATTCCATCTGCTTTCTGTTCAAATTTTTCTTTATCTATTATTGATGATGATCCCAGAACTGTGAAGGAAGCAGTAGATTCAGAGGATGGAAAACTCTGGAAAGAGGCCATGGTTGATGAAATGGCATCTTTGCACAAAAATGAGGCTTGGGATCTGGTGGAGTTGCTGACTGGAAGGAAACCCATTGGCAGCAAATGGGTGTTCAAGAAGAAGACAAATGAAGAAAGAAAGGTGGAGAAATAAAAAGCTCGGTTGGTAGAAAAAGGTTATTCCAAGGTGCCAGGAATTGATTTTGGTGATATTTTTTCTCTTGTTGCCAGGGTAACCTCTATTATATTACTTTTATCTATTGCTATTGCTTTTGATTTTGAGGTAGAACAGATGGATGTGAAGACAAAATTTCTTCATGGGGATCTGGAAGAGGAGATCTACATGAAGCAACATGAAGGCTTTGTGGTGAAGGGTAAGAAAGAACTGGTATGCAAGTTAAAGAAGTCTCTGTATGGGTTAAAACAATCACCAAGGATGTGGTATCAGAAATTTGATACATTTATACGGGGACTTGGCTTCACTAGAAGCAAAGCAAATCATTGTGTGCATTTTAAATCAATTGGTGACCATGTTATTTATCTGTTCTTGTATGTGGATGATATGTTGCTAGTTGGAAATGACAAAGAAATTATCCAGGATTTGAAGACCCAATTGTCCTCCAAATTTGACATGAAAGATCTTGGTGCTGCAAAATATATTTTGGCCATGGAAATTAAAAGATATTAGGAAAATAGGAAGCTCTGGTTAAGCCAGAGGAAGTATGTCAAGAAAATACTGTAGATGTTTAATATGCAGGATAGTAAACCGGTTAAGGTTCCTATTCCTATATGTGTGAAGTTATCTGCTGAAAAGTGTCCCAAGACACAAGAAGAGGAAGACGACATGTCCTGTGTTCCATACGCAAGTGCAGTCGGTAACCTGATGTATGTAATGGTCTATACTAGACCAAAAATTGCACATGCAGTGGGAGTATTGAGCGAGTTTATGTTAAAACTAGGGAAGGAGCACTGGACAATAGTGAAGCGTGTTTTTAGGTATTTGTGTGGCACTAGTGATTATGGTTTGTGCTACCAAGGAAGACTAGGATTTGAAAGAGTGTTGGATATTCATCACTTTGTTGATGCAAGATGGGTTGGAGATCTAGATCAGAGAAGATATACAAGTGGGTATGTGTTTAACCTATTTGGAGGTGCCGTCAGTTGGATTACTAAGAAACAATCTATAGTGGCACTATCAACTACAGAGGTAGAATACATGGTAGCCACTCATGCAAGCAATGAAGCACTTTGGTTGCAGAGATTGTGTTCAAGCATGGGGTTAGTACAGGGAGATATAAGTATAGACTATGACAACCAAAGTGTAATTTTCTTGGAAAAGAACCTTGCATGTCATTCAAAGACAAAGCACACTGATGTTTAGTATCACTTTGTGATGGATATGATAGAAGACAAAAAGGTGTTGCTGGTAAAGGTTGACACTTTGAATAATACTGCAGATGCATTGACAAAATTTGTGAGCTCTGAGAAGTTCTCTTGGTGTAGAGAAACAATGGGCATTGCAGGACTGGCTAAATGACTAAGCTCTCTTGTGCCCCCCTATCGAATCAGAAAAACAAGTCGGAGAATGTTGGGTTATGTTATATTCTTTCCACAACTAGCCCACGTAGTTAACTGGGGGGTTAGAAGGGGGGCGGAGACCCTCCTTCGTTGCGCCAATTGCATAGCGGGGGGAGTCACAAGGGGTTTGAGGGGTGCAGGTAACCCCGGAAAATTCTGTTTTTGGACCCTATATTAGGTTGGGTGGACCTACATATGGTTTTGTGCATGATTTTTCGAACATGGATTTGGACGCGATGGTTTTCGGTCCATGGTTTTGGATGCTTCGTCATGTATAAATATGTATTGTAACATTGAAAGGAACATAATGAAAAATCAAGTTGGTAGTCCTGGTTTTGAGAACCAGGGGAAAATCTTTGTGTTTATGTGTTTTATGTGTTATGCTTTCACATTGTTTATTTTCTGTGTTTTAGAATTCGTATGCAGGTAATTTCTGTACAGGGTTAAAACCTAAAACATCTAGTGCAAGCAATTTTCTTCCCTTTCTGTCCCCCCTCCATCTGTATCAATATCTCCCTCCATATCTCCTTCTTTGCCCCTCTCTCTCACCACCCCAGAGACACACACTCTCTCTCTCCATACCTATCAATCTCTCCCTCCCTCCCTCTATCACTCTCTCCTTCGCTCTCTCCCGCTTTGATCTATATCTTTATCTTCCTTTGTCTATTCTTCTTCATCTGTTTATATCACCCCATGAACAAACACATAGTTTCTCCATATATATCTATCTCTCCCTCCCTCCCCTGCCCAGTCTCTTCCCCTTCTCTCCCTCTGTATCCACTTCTATCTCTCTTCCCTCCTACTCTCCTCTTTCCCTCTCTCTCCATCTCCCTTGCCACTCCCTCTCTCTCTCTCCATCTTCCTTGTCACTCCCTCTCTCTCACTCTCCATCTTCCTTGCCACTCCTTCTCTCTCTCTCTCTACCATTGTCTCTCTATTTTTCTTTCTTCTTACCTCCCTCTCTCCCCACTCCAACTTTATCTGTCTCTCTCCCTCCCTCTTAATTCCTCTATCTCTTCCTTTCTCTACCACCTCCCCATATCTCTCCTACACATCACTCACTCACTCTCTCTCTCTCTCTCTCTCTCGAGCTTCGTCCTGAAACTCTATTAATTATCTACCTCCATCTCTCATTCTCTATCCCCCTTCTCTCCATATATCATTCTTTGTCTTTCTATCTCACCCCAAAACATACACAATCTCTCTCGATCTCTCCCTTGTCAGTCCCTCTCTCTCCCTCCACCTTCCTCTCTTGATATGTCTTGAACTTCGTGCTTCTTTATATTTTCCTCCAATTCGATCTCTGGAGATTCTTCTCTTTTTCGGAGACTCTCTCCTCCTCTCCTTCTCTCCATCTTTTTACCCCACTCTCTTTCTCGTACCCTTCTCTCCCACTCTCTCTCATTCAATATTTCAATTTTAATTTTTTTAGATAATACATATTTAAAATAAGAGATTTCAAATGTATGTTGTACGCTCATCTGGATGGAAAATGATAATTTTCCATGCAAATATTATCTAACAGTTTCCATAATATCATTGTCCTAGCTACCTCCATCAAAGATGCATAGATAACTTCATGTCTTCCAAATAAAACTGTTTAGGTTTTATTTCTTTAAAGGTAGCTTTAGGTTGTGATTACTTTCGGATTTTAAAAATAATATATATTTTATTATGTTAAATTTATAAAAATATTAGGTTAAAATAATTAATATATTGAGTAAGCTTATATGACTCTTTTTGAAATAATGGCTCTTTTGTTGACGTATATCAACCACATTTATAAATGTGGTTGTGCTAGTATATATTATAATATAAGAACTTGTATATTATATTAAGCTTAATAATATTATATCAATCCAAAATGAATAAATTTAATATTAACATAAAAATATATTAATATTAAGTTTTTATATTAATATCATTTCATAATTTAATTTGATAATAATAATAATCATAATAATAATAATATTTTTTTAATATTAATACTAAATTTAATAAGGTTTTTACATGACATGATAACAAAAATTGTAACAAGATTTGGACTTTTAAATTCAGGTAAAAGGTTAATTTTAGATTATTCAATTTTTTTTATAGAGGCTCCATCGAGATACATAGCTCGATTGAGCCATAATGCTTGACCGAGCCCCTGTTAACCATGTATATGGCTCGATTGAGGATTTATGGAACCCTCAATCGAGATACTTGAATTTGAAATTTAGGCACTCGATCGAGCCTCTTAAGTTGTTAATCCATAATTCCAGCACCCCTTCTGCGAAATTTCTTGCAACTCCATTTTGTACCATAGAAAACATAGGGATAAATCTGTCCTTAGGTGACAAAGTTGATAATGTTGGAATCATGAAGTAATCCTATATCCAATGGTATCTGAGTTTGAAATTTTTTAATTCATATGATATTTTTCACCTAATTCCTTTTAAACATAATGCTTGAAATTTTTTCAAACTCTTTTAAAGAGGTTCAATAAAAAATAAATATCATAAAATATAAGCAACAATTTTTTTTCAAAAAGTACCAATATCTTTGTCTACAAGTCCTCTTCAAAAGGGTACTTTTTGTTTTTTAATTTACTTAAATATTTTTAATAAAACTTACATATACACATTTGTCTGTAGAATGCAATTGAAGTATGACTTTGCCAACTTTGAAAAAAATAAAAATATTTTTAATATGAAAAACTTATCTCTCTTCGTGTAGATCATGCTCATATATATACATTTTAAAATTTAAACATTTTAGAGTAAGTTATGCTACATGAACACGCACATATCTCTTAAGATGTGTGAAAAATTGCAAGGACAAGCATCTCATTTAATGAAAAAATGAGATATTATAGGACACTAAATAGTTTTGAAAAAAATATCATTATGAAAACAACATAAATCTCCACAATTTTCCTTTTTACTCTAAAACAAAATTCGTAGTAGTTATATGAATTTTGAAGGATTCAATTCGATAAAAGAGGAAAACCTTGAGACTTCATCGCCACATGTGACCCAAAAGTGTAACCCATATTCATTCTTTCACCCAATAGTGTATATATGATAACATAAAAAAGATGCTTGACTTAATTGGATAATTTTTCTTTCCAAGTTGTTTCAATGTGTCAAGGAAAAACAAGAATACACATATGTTAGTATTATTTATTGCGGTCAAATTAATTAAAAACTAAGAAAAGAGTATAAAGGATGTCATTACCTCTGGAAAGGGGATACTAGATTAAGTGTGTGTGTAGAGTGAAAGAAAACCATCAAATGTGAAACCATGGAGACACCCTCATTATCAAGAAATATCGTAAGGAATACAAGAAGATGAATACGAATATTATCAAGGAAGAACATGGAATATCATAAATATTGATGGCATGTGAGTTCACCCTGGCACCAATATCTTGAATCTACTGTACACATAGCTCAAAATTTACATCCAATCCAACAATTTCTTAGGAAAAAATTAACATATGCTTTCAATATAAGAATATGAATTTATTATGATAAATTCCATGAGAGATGTTTCTCTCACCCTCCAATCTTTATCTCACCTTATTTCATAAATCCAATTACATGTTCAACTTAACAAATAATGTATGCAATATAATAACACTTTGACACACTCATTTAAGCACTATCACTATTGTTTTAATCATTCATGTTCATACCCATATAACAATGGAATCGACACTTTATCACATTCAATGCCCAACAATACAAATACCTACACAGCTAGGTAATACATAAGCAAGCCAAAAGGGGATCTCAAAGCAACACGTATTCTTTCAAAATTTCATTTTTTTATCAGGCACTAAGAAATGATTTCTAATGTCTGTTTTCCAATTTTTTTTTTTCTGTCGCTACAAAATCATTTCATAGCGCTCGTTAGAATTATGTATTGTAGTTTCAGGAAAGATGAAACAACTTGAGTCTTTCCAAGAATCACTCTCCACACCCTCTCGCTTGCTCCTCCACACAGTATATGATTTACCTACATTCCTTCACCTGATTTTGCAACACTATTACAAATTTGGCAATTGAAAAACAATCTAAGAGGGTTTTTTCCCCATAACTATGAACAAGGTACTCTATCACTGTAACAACACTAAAATCACTATAAATGATAGGGAGCCACTATTCCCTAACACAATGACACATTCCTTCTATAGCCTTTAAGACTGACACAACAGGAACCCCAAAAGGCAAATAAATTATCAAAATGATTGAAACTACATTGTTCATATTTTTAATGTAAATTAGTTGAACAAGTTACATACTTTCAAAGAGACCATTTTTCAAATGAACAAATGCACAAGAATAAAAAAACATAAGTTCACAAGTAGAAATCAAATTGGCTAATCACATGAATTTGATTAAATATTAATCATTTATAAAGCACACAACTTACAGTCCAAAATTTATGTTCATTTATGCCATGCACGCATAAATACCTTCTACTTCACACAAATTGAAGTTACACGTGGGTATACAATGTTATATCCCTATAATATTTGTGCACCGCCCTTATTATTAATGTCAGTGTAGTCCCCTATTATTGGAATTGTTCCCATGTAGCCCCCATATTGTAATTTTTGTGCCCTTACATTATTATTTTTATGTAGGATTTGATTATATTATGACCCATTAGACTCCTATATTCATTTTATTTATTTTTTGTAACTGTAGTTCAAGGTCATTGAGTGGCCACTACATCCACGAGTAATAATCTAGGTATATTCACTCGAAGGGATATACCCGTTGGCTTATCTAGGCAGGTCGAACCCCAAGGGTGTTGAGGATATTAGACCCTCTGACCTCCCAATTGGCACAATACTTATCAGTGAGATCTCGACCAATTGAGCTTATCCCATTGGGGCTTAAACTCTTATATATACCAACAAGGCCTTGTCATTTTTATCATCCAATAATTTTTCATTTATGTAAAAGAGGATTCCCCCAAGAAGAGGATAATCTTTAAGTCATGGATCTATCTTTTCTTCTATTTTGAGAGTTCATTGCATAACATTTGATATCAGAGCTTTGGATTCTAGGGTTTCTCTTCTTCAAACAAGGCATCTTGTAATTTTCACATTAACCTTTTTTTGTGAGGCTTTAGAAGCGTAAATTGCAGCAAAGTGGAGACAAAATACTCGTGAACATCGTGTATGAATTTCATCTATTGGTTTGCTATATTTTTAGAGATATGATCCAAGGAAGTTGTGGTTTTTCTTGGAAATTACCAAATAACAATGCATTTTCTTGGACTCCAGAAGTAACTAAGGCCTTCGAAAATATTAAAGAGTGAATGTGCCAAGCACCGGTCTTAGCTACGCCGGACTTCACATAAACCTTTATTGTGGAATGTGCTGCGTCAATAAAGGAACTTGTTGTTGTTATAATGCAAGAAGGAAGACCCATTGCTTTTTAAAGTCGTCCAATCAAGGGAAAGTATTTACACAAACCTATATATGAGAAGGAACTATTTGCAATACTACATGCAATAAATAAATGGTGACCTTACCTAATGGGAAGACACTTCAAGGTAAAAAAAGATCACGAGAGTCTTATAATTTTTGGAACAAAGATTATATTCAAAAGAGAAACAAAAATGGTTTAAAAAAATGTTCAGTTATCACTTTGAAATCACATACAATAAAGGAAAGAAAAATGTTGTTGCAGAGAAACTCTAAAGAAATGATGAGGATTTGGAAGCATTGCTATGTGCCATTTCTATTATCCAACCTAATTGGATAACTAAAGAAAGGGATGAATGGAAGAATGATGAAGAGGTGTGGACAATTTAAGTTGCAACAAGATCATAATATATTAGATACATTTATCTAGAAAAATGATTAATTATGGTACAAATATCACTTATATCTCTATAAGAATTCCCAACTCAAACAAAATTTTCTTTTCAAATTTCACACCTTCCCCTGAGCAGGGAACTCAATTTTTTAAAAGCTTACTACAGGGTAAAGAAGTAATTCTTTTGGGATGGCCTTAAATATGATATTTAAAATTTTGTGCCAAAATGTTTAGTTTCCAAACAAAATAAAGTTGAGACAATTAAGATCCCGAATTTGCTACAAGATTTATCCATTCCAAGTCCACATTAGGAGGAGGTCTCAATGGATTTTATCATAGGCTTACCCAAGTCTAAAGGAAATAATTTCATCATGGGTGTAATTGATATAATTACCAAGTATACACACTTTTGTGCATTATCTCATCCTTTTAAAGGCAGTACAATTGCTACTGCATTTATGGAAACAATTCAAAAGATACATGGAAAACCCAATATTATTGTAAGTGACTGAGATCCAATTTTCAATGGAAATTTTTAGATTGAATTGTTTTCTTCTCATGGTACTCAATTAACTCATAGCTCATATTATCATCCTCAATTTGATGGGAAAACAAATATGGTGAAAAAATGCTTGGAAGGATATCTCTGTTTCTTTGTATCTGGTAAACAAGCACAATCGATCAAGTGGTTACCTCTGCCTCAATGATGGTATAACACTTCCTTCTATACTGCAGCAAAAATGAAATTATTTATGGCACTTTATGGATGTCATTCACTGTACATCACATCATGTTTAAGAGAAAATTCTAAGGTTGAAGAGGTGGAAGATCACATCATGAATCAAAAACAAGTTCTCCAAATCTTAAAGGATAACTGCAGTCTAGCGCAAAATTTAATGAAACAATAGACATATCATCATCACAGTGAATTAATTTTTGATGTAGGCAAATAGGTATTTTTACGAATACAACCATATAAAAAAACGTCCCTCAAGCAAGCTAAGAAGGATAATAAATTATCACCCAAGTATTATTGTCCTTACAAGGTGTTGCAAAATATTGGTACTATGGTGTACAAATTGGAGCTGACGAAATCTTCCCGAGTACACCCATTTTTCCATGTTCCATGCTCAAAGAAAGTTATCAATGACAAGCTCTCAGTTAAAATAGTATTTTGTGAACTTGATGAAGAAGGAAAAATCATATTAGATTTTGAAGAAATCACAGAAACAAGAACCTAAGAACTACAAAATTGATCAATTTTAGAGTATCTTATTAAGTGGAAAAACGTACCCATTGAAGATTCCACATGGGAGGATGACAACTTTGCTAAGCATCCAAAACTAATCAAGCGTTGAGGACAACACTATTTTGAAGGAGAGGAGCATGTTAGGTCCCTATAATACTAGTGTAGCCCCCTTATTGCTATTTTTAATGTATCCCCCTATTATTATTGGTGTGCCCATGTAGCCCCCATATTGTTATTATTGTGCCCGTACATTATTATTTGTATGTGGCTTTGATTATATTATGACCCCTTAGACTCCTATATATACCAAGAAGGTATTTTCATTTGTATCACCCAAGAATTTTTCATTTATGTGATGTAGAGGAGGTTCCCCCCCGAAGAAGATAATTTCTATGTCATTGATATATTTTTTCTTTTGTTTTGAGAGCTAGTTTCATAATATGCAACTTATGAACTCTAATTACACACAGAAGCAATGGGTTCCTCTCTTCTCCTTCCCGGTTCTTGTCCTCTCTTCTCAAGATTCTCCTCACCTCAGGAACTTCCCAAAAAATCTATTCCTATTCTTTGCCAAAAGAAACTGGCTATGAAAACCAAGAGCCACAAAATGTGAATCATTTCCCCTTCTCCATAAAATAAGGAAACAAAAAACTATTTTCTTTCTTTTACAATAGAAAATAACTTCTCCAAATTATTTCTAAAAAAAAAAAACTCACTCCTAAATGTAGATATTTATAATTTCTTAAAAAAACATTTAAAAATTTCTCCCAACATCACCACGTGACCATCCCATGACATGGGTTAGCACAGTCCAACTTCATCAAATTTTGTGCTTGGCCTATATGCCCGATTCAAACTCCCAAGGTGAAAACGATTCATGTTATTTTGACTATCTTTTGATGAAGTGAACCTTCCTCGATCTCAAACTTTACGCCGTAGTTGGTGCTTCTCCTTTTCATGTCACTGCTCTTCTGTTTTATTCAAACTTCAGAAATTCAATCTTAAAATTGTCAATTTCAAAATTCACAACAAATTGAAAAAAAAGCTAAGTTTCCTCAATCATATTTCTAATTCTCATTATGCTCCATACTTCTGCTGCAAACTCTAAACTTTACTGGCTTCCTTTCTTTCATATTTCCATTTTGTTTTTGGTGTAGACTTGTCTTCTTTAAAAGCTTTCAATTGCTCCTCTAAGAGGTGTCAAACTAAATATATTTTTGTGGCTCTGACATGACACTTTGGAATGTGAGTACACCCAGTTCCAATATCCCCAATATACTCCACACATAGCTCCTAATTTACATCCAATCCAACAATATTTCAATGAAAATTTAACATATGAATTCGATATAAGAATATGAATTTATTATTATTCCTTGAGATATTTTTCTCTCGCCCTCCACTCACTCTTCATATCACATCATTTCACAAATCCAATTACTTACGCTTTGAATTAAAAAATAATGTATGCAATATAATAACTCTTTGACACACTCATTGAATCACTTGTTCCAATATTTTAATCCTTCATTTTTATACCCATATAACAATGGATTCATCCCTTTGTCACATTCAATTCCCAACAATAAAAATACCCAGACAACTAGGCAATACCAAAGTAGGGGAAAAAGGGATTTCAGGCTAACACACAACCTATCACAATTTAAATATTTCTATCATTTAATATGAAATGCTCTTGTAGTGCCTATGTTCCAATTTGTTGTTTTGTTGTTATAGATTATTTTGTAACACCCCTTAAAATTATGTATTTCAGATTCAATGAAGATGAAACGACCCAAATCTTTCTAATATCGGCTCTCCATTGCCACTAGATTTCTCTTGTACACAATATATGATTTACCTACCTTCCTTCACCTGAGTTTGCAACACTATTACAAATTTAGAAATCAAAAACCAGTATAAGAGAGTTTTTCCTTCCTCGAACTCTAAACAAGTTACTTTTTTTGTATCACTGCTCAAATCACTGTAAATACCAAGGAACCAGTATTCGATAACACAGTAACGCATTTCTTCTACAAACTTCAATATTGACACAATAGGAATCCAAAAATACTAATATACTATCACAACGATTGAAGCCACAATGTTCATATTTTTACTATAAATCGGTTTAGCAAGTTACAAAATTTTAAAACAACCAGTATTTAAATGAAAAAATGCACACAAATAGAAATAAGGAGTTCACATAGATTGAAGGTACAGATGGGTATGTAAATTCTAAAATGTAGTTACATAAAGAAACAACATGTTCCTCTCTTCTCCTTTCAACTTCTTCTCCTCTCTTCCAAAGATTCTCCTCACCTGAGGAACTTCCAAACACCCTTTTATTATTGTTTCCCAAAGGAAACATCCTATGAAAACAAAGAGTCACACAATGTGAATCGTATCCCCCTATCCACAAAATAATGGAACTGAAAACTATTTTTTTCTTTTATAATAGATAATAACTTCACCAAATTATTTTTGAAAAATCAAATTTCACTCCTAAATGTAAATATTTACAATTTCTTAAAAAATCATTTAAAAATTTCTCCTTGCATCACTATGTGACAATCCCATCACATGGGTAAGCTTCGATCCAACTTCATCAAATTTTATGCTTGGCCTATGCACCTAAATTAGACTCCCAAGGTGAAAATGATTCATGGTCTCTTGACCATGTGTTGATTAAGTGACTCTTCCTCGATTCGAAACTTTGTGTCGTAGTTGGTCCTTCTCGTTGTCATGTCATTGGTCTACAGTTTTCTTCAAAATTTAGAACTTAAAGCATGCAATTGTTAGCTTCAAAATTTACCACAAATTGAAAACAAAACCAAATTTAACTCAATCTGATTCTGATTCTACTCCATGCTTTTGTTGAAAACTTTGAACTTTACTGACTTCCTTCCATTCATATTTCCACCCCTTTCTAGTGCAAACTCATCTTCTTTAATAGCTTTTTATTTCTCCTCTCAGAGTTTTTAGACTAAAGATATTTCCATGGATTTGACACCACTTGATGGCACCCACACTAGAGCCAATGCCTGTAATCTACTCCACACATAGCTCTAAATTTACATCCAATCCAACAATATTTTAGGAAACATTTAACATATGCATTTAATATAAGAATATGAATTTATTATGATAAATTCCATCAGATATTTTTCTCTCACCCTCCACTCTTTATCTTAGCTCATTATATAAATCCAATTACGGACGCTTCAACTTAACCAATAATGTTTGCAATATTTTAATTCTTTGAAGCACAAATTTAAGTATTTTTCCCACTATTTTAATCCTTCAGGTTTATACTGATATAATAATGGATTTGGCCCTTTGTCACGCTCAATTCCAAACATAAAAATACCCACACAACCAGGCAATCCTGAAGCAGGTCAAATGGGGATTTCAGACTGACATGCAACCTTTCAAATTTTAAATTTTTTTATTAGTCGCTACAAAATGATTTCGTAGTGGTTGTTTTCCACTTTGTTGTTCCATCTCTACAAAATGATTTTGTAGTGGCAATTAAAATTTTGTATTCTAGCTTCATGGAAGACGAAATGACCCAAATCTTTCCAAGATAGAATCTCCACGGCCTATATCTTGCTCCTCCACACAATATATAATTTAGTTACCTTTATTCACCTCAGTTTGTAACACTTACAAATTTAGCAATCAAAAACCAATCTAAGAGGGTTTTGTTTTCTAGAACTCCAACAAGGGTACTCTTTCTCTATAACACGACTCATATCAATGTAAATACTAGGAAACCATTTTTCTAGAACACAACAACACATTGTTTCTATAGAATTTAAGATTGAGGCAACACGAATCCCAAAAGGAAAATAGATTATCACAATGATTGAAGCAACCATGTTCAGATTTTTAATGTAAATAATTTCAACAAGTTACAAAATTTCAAAATGACCAATATTCAAATGAGAAAATGAACAGGAATAGAAGCTAGCAATTCAGAAGTAGAAATTGAATTGGTGAATCATAGAAATTTGATTCAACCTTAAACCGTTTTGAAAGGACACAACTTACAACCCAATTTTTTTGTTCATTTATGCCATTAACATAGAAATACCTCCTAGTTCACACATATTGAAGGTATAGGCAAGTATGAAACTTCTGAACTGTAGTTATAGAGAGATATAAGGGGTTCCTCTGTTGTCATTCTCTTTTCTTCTACTCTCTTCTGGAACTTCTCCTCACCTCATGAACTTCAAAAAAACTATTTCCTTATTATTTCCCAAGATAAACTACCTATGACAACCAAGAGTCACAAAATGTGAATTGTTTCCCTTTATCCACAAAATAGGGGACTTAAAACTATTTTTTTTTCTTTTACAATACTCAATAATTTCTCCAATATATTTCTGAAAAATTAAAGCTCACTCCTAATTGTAAATATTTACAATTTCCAAGATAAATATTTAAAAATTTCTCCCAACATCACCATGTGACCATCCCATCACATGTTTAAGATCCCATCCAAGTTCATCAAATTTTGTGCTAGGCCTATGCACCCGAATTAGACTCCCAAGGTGAAAATGATTCATGGTCTCTCATGAGCCTCGATATTGAAAGAAGAATGTTGCAACTCTTAAGGCTACCAACTTTACTTATCAACTCGGGTTTCGTGCAAACTTAAGAGGTATCAACACTATATGTGAAACATAAAAATTTTCATTCCTTTGATTTGATGATGTACTAAAGTGAATGTAAGGAATTCAAATCCTAAATTAAGTTCATAAATGGAAATTTTACTTTGGAAAAGAAATTAATCTTAAGCAAGAACAACAAGTTGTAATTGAAATCCTAAGAGCATGAATTCAAATAAATAGGGATAATCTACATTGTAAAAAGGCATGTCCTAATTGGTGTTTATTCTTCGTCAGCCATTTATTTAGAGCCTAGGGGTCATGATTCAACCCTAAGGGACCAAAACCAATATTTTTGAGCAAATCTAGGTAAGTATATACACGTTGGAAGAGTACTAGAAGAAACTACCTGATGTTACAAATTTAGCTCAAGTAGTTATAATTCATAGAATGAACAAGAAAATGAAATCAAAATTGGATGGAAAAACTTTATTTATTTACTAGGATATATTAGTTCTAAATTCCAAGTGGAATCACTCAAAAAACCTCTATAAACCATGTTAAAAGCAAGAAGAAAATTACTAGTCTAAAATCTAGAAATTCGAGAACTAGTGAGCTAGTAAATATATCAAAGTCCCAACCTAATCAAGTGCAAATGCAATGGGTAATGTTTGTTATTAGATAGAATTCTTTTGTGATCTAATTCAAGTGGAGTCAAATTGGTTCAAGCTTGTTAGAATTTCCTAAAATATAGGAGAAACTTACTTTTATTTGCCACAAGGGACTTCCAAAAATCTAGATTTAGGAATAAGAAAAATAATCCAAGTAGCTCAATGATTACTATGACCTTCCAAAGTTGTTCCAATTATGAAATGATGCTTGTAATCCTGCAAAATTATTTACCTCAACCATTTAACCCAATCCTACAACAAGAAATCATTAATATTAAATGCATAAATAGAAAAAAGACAAGAACAAAAGTTGCATGTGAATAATAAGTGAAAAGAAGAAAAGTAAATGATTCAAAAGGGCTTTGAGGCTCTTAAGATGACCAAGCCCATGTAAAATCAGAATCCTATGAAGGAGACGAATATTTAGAAGTTGGACATGGCCCCAATATTTATTATTTCCACCAATACAATTACATCCCTGGAAGAAATTACAGTCGATCTGCAAAAATACGAGTTCTCTCCATAAGAAGCCTAAGAAAAATTAACCCCCAAAGGAAAATTCAACTTGAACTTATAAAAATAGATTAGGAATTCCCCATGAAAGGAGAAATCTTTCCCCACCAAAATCCCTCAAATAGTGGATTTGGTTCCCAATACTAGGAATCTATATTAAACGACATGGAGCACATTCCTAGATTTTCTCAATCATTGGAGCTCCAGAATCTATTCAATACTTAAAAAATATCTTCTTGATTTATTACTTAATGTTGATTCTCTTGTAGTAGGGAGAAAGTCCCTAAATTATCTCCTCCCCCAAATCTTCATAATCTTCCCAATATTCTCACAATATTACACAAAAATAGATAATATTAGGCACAAATATGTAATGATCCATAAACCTTCCTAATGACCATATTAAAGTTAAAAAATAAATTATCTATTGCGAAAAGAAAAGTTTGATGTGCTGAACGATAGTTACATGGGCCTTCATTCATGTCTAATTCTCATCCTTTGAACAACTTAGTAACATCACCGTGCCTCATTCATGGCCCTGATGACCTTTGTGGTTTGTAGATTCCTGCCTTTCTCCCCTTATACAAAATGGGTTCTTTAATATTTTTCGGTTTGAAAAGGTCTTCCACATCCTTTTCCAACCTCCTGCTACTGTTTTCCACCACTTGGACACCTTTGGAACCCTAAAAATGGCATTAGATGAGATCCTATAGTAAACTAGGACATCCTATAGTAATTCTTGTAGTAGCTACAGGAAACCCTATAGTAGCCTCTTTAAACCTGCTTTGAGTAGAAATGATAGTCTGAGCCTAGGGTAGGCCCTCAACTTGACGTCCATGCCCCTCAACGCCATTTTTGACTAGATATTCCATGTGTTTATCCTCTTTCTGTAACATGTTTTAGGCCTTGGACAAAAGATAGCAAGAGATTATAGACCCCTCGTAAAGCCTATTTTCATCAATGCAGTTTGAGTTCTATCTTGATGGTGAATGCCTTCTTTCCTTTTGCTGCCTTATTCTTCTCTTTTCTGATCTAGATTTATGTAGGAACGCAATAACATACAAAAATAAACATAAATACATAGAGATGTAGCAGAAATAATGCTTCATTCCATTAATATCAAAGAACTGAAATATGCTTCCATACATAATGGAAGTAAATTAGCTCGGGCGATGGTAGCTTATCTCTGAGAAGAGATGTGGTGGCTACATGCCTCTCAACTATGTTACAATGAGGCTCGAAGGCCTATATATTGTTGAGAAATAATGGAAAACCATAAACATCCAAAAACCTAACCCTAGGAGATCAAACGCCAAACTATGTGCCTTATTTGTGTAAATTGGTACATTAACTTACTGGGGTCGTAACTTTGGCATACGATTTTTGTTTGATGTGAATAATACCTCGTTAGAAAGATCTATTTGAGGACTACAACATTCAAATGGAAAAAATGGTCCACAACCCATATTGAACCCTTTTGTTTTCGCAAAAAAGCATCATTTAGGGCCTCAAAACGACTCGTGAAGTTGAGGACCCGAAAAACTACCAAAAATAGTAAATTGTGCTACAATTAAGGAAACCGAAAAAAATGAAAGAGATAGTTGTGGGGGTCCAAGTGGGATAGGCAGGTGGCCACCAACATCCACCTCTATCATTCCTTCCCCCCTTAGGAAGCAATAGTCACCATTGCGTTGAGTGCCTCCATGAGATGGGGAAACTTCTGTTGAACTTGGTCCTTGATGAGTTGTTCTGCAATCTCTGGTGTGTCTAGTAATGGTGGGTAGCATGGTCGAGGGTGGTCCACATTGAAAAATCAGTACAAGTGAAGGAATGGGGGAATGTTATGCTCCAAATAATTATTTCCCACAACCTTGGCAATGGTGTAAGGACCATATCAGAGTGGTCTAAGCTTATGATGGGCTCTTGTAAGGCATTCTCTCTGAAGATGCAACCAAAGTCTATCTCCCACATGAAACTTGTGTGGAACCCGATGTTGATCATGTCATTGCTTGTGCTTGGAATTTTCCATAATGGAGCGATGATATATCACCCTGCTGGGTAAAGGTGCTTTGGGAGTCAAATCGGAAAAATGCTTAACCTGACAATGTAACGATACCCCTGTGGGTGAGGAGGAGATGTCCATGTATTCTTTCATGACCATATCCACCTGCTTCTAGTGCTTGGAGGAGCCCTTCCTGGGGGCCATGGATGTGGCTACAATAATTCCCTTACATTGAGAGCGAACTAGAAAGAAATTAATTTCCTAGTTTTGGAGATGATCTTGCTGCATTTCTTAGTAGAGATCAAAGATTTGGCGGTAGGTGGGGCTACCTTTGGTATCCTGTATAATGTATTACCCAAATAAATAATAACAGAGCGAGGTCTCAACTCATGTACAAAATGTTTCTTCCATAAGAATGGTTGTCCTAATAATACTTCACAAACTTCAAGAGGTGTAACATCACACAATACCTCATCTGTTGAGGGCTTGATGTTGTAGCAAAGGCGACACTATTGGCAAACTTGAAGACCTTGTTTTTGGTGAAGCCACTCAATGTTGTATGGATGCAAGTTTCGTATGGTCAATACTTCCAACCGTTTCACGACCTCTACTGAAATAAGGTTATTTTGGCTACCACTGTCGACAATGAATTGCAGTGGTGAACCCTTCACCCACATTTGTGAGTGGAAAAGAGGCTCCCCATCCTCTGGATCTTTGGGCTCATTCTTCTGGATCTTGGTGGTGGCAACAGTGACGTTGGGCTTAATATCAATGATATTATTCCCTTTTTCATTCCTCTTGTCGGGTTTTGACTCAGGGTTAGAACATGCATTTGATTTTGAAGTCTTCAACTCGACCACGAACGGCTACTTGGCCTGGCACTCAGTTGTGTTATGAGTGGGGCTCTTATGGAACTCACACCACTCTCTTGTGTCCTTCTTTTACTTCGTGGTGTTGTTCTTTTGTGGCGGCTTTGACAGATTATCATGAGTCACACCATCTTGGCTTTGTACTTGGTTCTGTGGTTTGGGGAAGCCTTTCCCTTCCTTCGGATTCGCAGATCCAAAGTCTCGCTTCTTCTGTTTAAACTTTTGCTCGATCTTGGCAGCATATTCGTATGCCGTGCCGAGAGAGGGGATGTCCAAGAAATCCATCTCATCCTCGATGTACTTCTCTAGGCAGCCACAGTATTTGAGTACCAAATTTCATTCAAAATCCTTGATACCCAACTTTGTGCGAAGGGTATCAAAAATATTGGTAAACTATGGCACATCTTGGACCCATCCTTGTCGCAGTGTGGTCCACTTTATTTATTTATCCTCATAGTTCCCGACACGATATTACTGCTCCTTGATGGCATCCTGAAATGAATTCCAAGTGGATGCGGTTGAAAGCAATAAGGTCTTACTTTCATCCTTTTGCTCGTATTAGGTTTCCCACCAGTCCTTGAAGTGAGGGGTGGCATTCATAAGTGAAAAAGTGATATTTTCCCTATTGGAAAAATCATGAACAAAAAAATATCCTTCTAGCATATTTAACCATTTATTTATAGCATATGCATCTAGCTAACCCTCAAATACTGGAATATCAAAAATAACTTGTACCTTAAAGGGTGTGGTGCTTCTAGAGTAGCTGCTGGAAGTAGATGCATCACCCCTGGGTAGTTGTTGAAGTATTTGGGACAAGTTGTCCATCATCGCATTCCTATGTCGCTCGAGGGCTTCTCTGAGCAATATTTTGATAGGATCTCCTACCCCTTCATATTTCTTCTCATCCTCCATGGGAGGCTGTTGGGATTTGCAAGGTTGGTCATGCGAAGGTTCGACCAGTTCAAGCCCTAACTCCTTACATCTCGACCTTGTTGGGGACATGCAAATAAAAACAGAGAAAGAGGAGACTGCTCTGATACCACCGATCCGAATTTATGCAAGAATGTAATAAAGTACAGAGATAAACATAAATACAAAGAGATGCAGTGGAAATAATACTTCATTCCATTAATATCAAAGAACTAAAATATGTTTACATACATAATGGAAATAAATTAGCTCAGGCGATGGTAACTGATTTATGAGAAGATATATGGTGGCTACATGCCTCTCAGCTGCGTTACAATGAGGCTCCAAGGCCTATTTATTGTTGATAAACAATGGAAAACCCTAAACATCCAAAAACTTAACCCTAGGAGATGAAGTTCCAAACTATGGGCCCCATTTGGGTAAATTGGTATATCAAATTCCCGGGGTCGTAACTTTTGCATACGACCTTTGTTTGACGTGCACAATACCTCGTTAGAAATATCTATCCGAGGACTACAAGTTTCAAATGGCCAGCATGTGTCACAGGGCCTCAAAATGACTCTCGAATTTAATGACCTGAAAAAATGCCAAAAATAGTAAATTGTGGTACAATTAAGGAAACTAAAACACTGAAAGAGACAGTTGTGGGTGTCCAAGTGGGATAGGTGGGTGGCCACCAACATCCACTTGGATGACTTGGACAAAAACTAGAAAGAGATTAGGGACCCCTCATAAAGCCTCTTTTCATCATTGCAGTTTGAGTTCTATTTTGATGGTGAATTCCTTCTTGCCTTTTGTTGCCTTATTCTTATTTTTTCTGGCCTAGATGATTGCCTAATGGGATTTAGAGTTCTTTGTTTTGACTAGGTCTCCCCTAGGCACTATCATTTTTGTTTTTAGCACAATTTTTTCCTTTCTTCCTTCTTGTTGCAACATTCTGCCTTCCTGTAGTAGTCATTCCTTCTCTTTTAGGGTCTTCTAACTATATGGGAGTGATGAGAAATAATGTAGAGGGTTTGGAGGATGATGCTAGGGCTTAGAGGGAGTAGTGTAAGTTTGAAAAAATTGAGAGGATCTAATCTATGTGTTTTTTTCAAGAAATTTTCAAGGTGAGATAGAGTGTAGGGTTTGTTCTTGAAAAATGTTATTTTTTTTCTTATGAAATGGGATGGATGAATCATGAATAGATAGTGGATATGAAGTGGATGGAGGGCTTGGATTGCTTTGGTGATTTGGCCTTAGAACAAATTTCCTCCTTTAACTATTTTCCACACTCCTCAAAATCATCACCCTTCCTAATTTGGCTTTTTCACATTGCATAAGTGAGGGAGTTAGCTACAATTAACTAGTTGAGGGTGGTTTGAGACTGTTGATCCATCCTTAGCTTTATAAAACCTCTCCTCTCATGCATTGACAACAAATTTTTTAACTATAATATGCTCAAGAGAAAAGGTCAATAATATTACATACATGTACCTACCTAATGGTTGTTGAAGAGGCATACACGCTGCTGTTGAGTTGATGATTGATTCATGCTTCCCTGGAGGTGCTAATTTTATTTTCTTGCTTTCTCACAGGTCTTCATAGCTTGTTGATTCTTTGACTGATAAGGTTGTTGTGTGCAATCTTCTTTCCAGTGTTCAATATTTTTCTAGTGGAGTGGATGGAATGCTTCCTAAGGAGGGTGTGCCCCCTTTTCAACCTTCATAAATGGATTCATGTTCCTCAAGGTGGCTAGATCTTCTGTTGTGTGAGTGAAAAAATAAATGATGTTGAGTTTTGTGTAATTGTGAAAGCTTCTTATAGGAGGAATCCTCTTCTTGTAGCAGTCATTTAATTCCTCTTCAAGACCTAATTGATGCATGTGGGATTAATGGAAAGTCACAACAGGTATAAGGATAGGGTTAAAATCATCAAGAGGTGGTGTAGGTGGTTGAAAAGTTGACAACAAAGTTTTTCTATGATTTTTTTCATGTAAGGCAGAGTGGAATTTGAAGATGGATTTTGGTTAGATGGAGTGGATGAGTGATGAAAGTGGTGTTGGGGGGCCTATATAAACCTTCCCTAAATAATACATGACCTTTTGACTGCTTTCTCCGTTCATATTGCCTCTTGTAGCTTCTTCTCAATGATCATGTTGTACTATAGGATCTTCCTATACTAATTCAAAACAACCTCTTGTAGCATACTTGTTTTGTCCATATATCCCAAATGATAGAATGGATTGACTTGAAATTTTTTGAGCTTGTTTCCATCATCCTTATCCACATCCCGATAAATAAATCTTGGCTAATGGTGAGTAAATATCAAGAAAAAATAGGTGATGGAGGTCGATTTCATGAAAATTGTGCACTCGAATTTGCTGAAATTGTTTGGGCATGTTACCATAATCCATATTCATCTCCCCATGAAACATATTTGCAAACTGATGCACGAATATTGAGAAAGTACATAAATGGCTATAGGAGATTTAGGTCAAATTCTCGAAAAGTGTGCACCAGAATTTGTTGAAACTTTTTGGGCATGTTACTATCATCCATATGCATCTCCTCATGAAACAAATTGGAAAACGGATGCATGGTTTTCAAGATATGATTTTTTTTTTTTTTATGCTCTATGTATTTTTGTTTCCTGTAGCAACTACAGGATCTTCATGTAGAATTTTAGGACAGCAAGGAAAATGAGTGGTAAAAGCTTGGGAATGATGAGTGGATGGTGGAAATAGATGAAGGTTATGGATTGGCATGGCCTTGGTCCTTTCGAAGCATCTGAGCAAAGGAGGAGAATGTCCAAGTTTGACTTCCTTTAACTAGGATTTTCATTAACATTTATTTTGGTGGCTAACTTGTATCTGTTCCTTGTAAAAGTCGGAGAACACCTGCATTCATGAGAGAGAGACATACATGGAGAAAATATTTGATTTTATCTTCTCTTTTCTTCTAGGCCTACTAGCCACCTCAATGAGGCTTTCAACTGGCATATTTTCCCAGGTGCCTGTTGAAGCCCCGAAAATCGGGTCGATAACGAGGGGGATACCCGCCCGGTCCAGACCTTGGTTGGCAGCTCCTTATCCATTTGGTATAGCGGGTCCGACTGGGAATAATGGGACCAGTTTCCCAATCTATGAGTGTGTGTGTGTAGAATTTTATGTTGCTGATCTAACAGTTCCTATCTAAGATATTCTAATTCAAACTTTAATCTAATTTTATACTATTGTAATCTAATAAACAACACATCTAAATCTATGCTAACCCGGGATGTAATTCTTCTATTATGAGATCTAAAGAGATTTTAAATAACAACTGGTAATAAAGATCATTCATCGATTATAAGAAAGGAAATCAATCAAGATGAACCACTTCGCATAAAAAGTTAGACGAAACAGTTGTGAAAAGCATATCGCATAATGAGCTATTCATACATTAGGCATAAATGAATAGCTATCATCGTACAAAAGTGCCAAATGATAACTCAAGAATTCATGCAATAATACATAAACAACTAAAAACTGTATACCACTTTAACATATAAGCAGAAATGGTCAAGAGATAAAAGTACCATTTATGACTAGTCCTACTCATAAGCTTCAAGCAAAAATGGTTTATCTCTCCTTGCTCTAACATCGACTAAGAGTACAGAAGAGCAACATCAGTAGCAGATATCAAATGTAAACATCAACAAATCTTGATCCATTCATTCACCAAAACCTCCTCTGAGGGTGCAAAAGTGCATGTTTTGAGGACAAGTTTTTGATAAATTTTTGGACCCTTCTCTAAATGCATGAGAAGGGTTTAAATACTACTAACTAAATAACTTAATTACACAGATTCAGGATACGGTTTAAATGACCACCCTTTTTCTAAGCAAAACTATTTCTAAAAATTAAATCTAATATCTAACTATTTCTGCATTTGCTCCTTAATGTTGCGAGTATTCAATATTTGCCTGGGTAGAGTCAGTTGACTGTCTTCCGCTTTTGGTTGAGCTAAGCAAATAGAAATGGTAAGAGCTGGCACCATCGTTTCAGCAAAATCGATGATATGCTCGAGAGTCATCCTCTGGCTATGTGGATTTACTCTGTATGCTCAGTAATAGTCCAAGTTACACTTGGTTAATCCTCGAATTACTTCTGCCTTTTCTTTCATCTTTATGTTTCCAGTTTGTTTTTTACCATTGCTTTCTTGCGTTTTCCGGGCTTACAAGTGACTGAGCAGTTAGAGCCTTTGTTTTTTTAGCAATTTTCTCAGCGATGCGCGATTAGCACTAGGCGCTAATCGTGCATCAAAAACTGCCTCCGTTCTTTGATCCGGGTCTCTCTGATGCGTTTTTCGCCTTTAGCACCTTTTCCTTCACCGGGTATAAACTTCAAACTTTGTAAAAACACTGCTTTCATGAGTTTCTGACCTTAAGCGTTAAACCGCCTGTTGATATCAGCATTGTTCAACTACTCATTCAACCATGGTTGTGAATGAAAGATCTGTAATGGATAGCTCAGCAGGGTTTTGTGAATCTGCAGCTCTGTTGCATGCGGTATTCGCTTAAGAGGGCATATTTTCCCTGTCTCTGAGCATTGGAGCTTTACCCTTTTCCTTCATGGCTTCCTACACATTGCTTTGTGTTACTTCTGTTTTTTGTTCCTGCAGTTCATACATGAGGAGAGAGTAATGATAATAAAAATCGACAAGAAAGCTTTAAGCTCTACGGATGTACAAAAACATGCCACCTGACGTAAACTGACTCTTCGAAAAACACAAAACCGTCTTTCATTAACAACTGACGTATCATTCATTAATTATCATTAAAGCGCGTATCCAATTTTTGGTTTATGGAAAGATTTTCCTGAATGTTGAGCCGAGGAAAATCTTCGATGGAATGTTTCTGCGATTCGTATCGTAACATCGCAGTATCGCATTACCACAAATTTCATTAAGATGTGCTATCGCAAGGTTTCTTGATCACGCTATCGTAAGATCGCGGATCGCTGTATCGTGCTATCACAAAATCGCAGATTGCAGTATCGCACTATCGCAAAATCACAGATTGTTACAATCGTTAAATGGTTATGTGTTTTCCATGCGACATTAGGATATCGCATATCGGATATCGACGATTTTTTTTAAGGTTTTCCAATGTGAGCATTTATGAATGCATGCGATGCAATGGAATTCGCATCGCACTCTCGCAGTTTATCATTTTTACTCATAAGGAAATGTCCTATTATTCTTTACGCGATGCGATGTTTTCTTAAGGAGTAAAATACATGAGCCTTAATTGAACTTTTTGAGTTTTTTACTAAGGGTACCCATTTACCTAGTGTTATTGCTAATACTAAATAAGGAGGGGGGTTGTTGGTGGCCACAACAATTGGAGAATCACTTGGAAGAACCAGTTATCTCTGTTTTTCTATTGAATTTTTCAAACTTCTAAAACAATTTTTTTTTTAGAAAATTGAAGTTTATTATGGAAAGATAAGTACATTATGCTCTAATTCGTCGATATTTTGTTTCAACCTTTTTCTACTTTGATTATTTTCTTCCTCAAGCTAGTCCTTGTATTTACATCATCCATTACTTGGTCTTGTAAAGATAAAACAAAGTCTCCTCTGTAAACTAGTTTTAAATATGCTCATTTGTTGTAGGTAGAGCCTCTGCTACTAGCAGGCGTTTATAGCCTCGACAGGGTTACCTGTTACCCAGCAATGATCCTGTATCCTACTTAAGGTGACCTACAACCTTCAAAGAAAAATCCATATCCATACTTATTGCTTTCATTTTCTTTTTATTCTTAAAGAACAATGTCTTGGTTTGGTAGTCAAATTATGAAACAGTCATTCACTTGATTTATAACTTTGCTCAACAACCTGGTTCGTGATGAGACCCCTTGTCTTTTGATTGTAACAATCTTGAGTCATTGCCCAGTAGTGGTGTACAGTATTGGAAAAGTCAGCAAGTTATAATATCTGTGATAATGATAAGCCGACTCGTGATGAGACCTCTCATTCTTCAAGATAAAGTGTATCCTTGGATCATTCCTCTGAAAGTTGTGATTTCCTTAGCAGGGAGAAAGTCATTGTTTCCTTAAGATATCTCTGGACGACAATAATAGAGTTTTTGGAAACAATTGTTTTTACAGAGAATCTTTATTTTGTTATTGATACCTTTCATTGTAGTGAGATAAAACAATTTCTTCAATAAAGGTTGCTTTCATCAAATTTTTTGAAGTTGAAACTAGTATCATATCTAGGCTAAAGTTTTTAACTGTATCTATCAATAATAACGATCAGTTTTCCAAAAGATTTGTTATTTATACAACCGAAAAGTTCAAAATCTGAAAGAGAATTGGTGTCTTTTTCGTAAATTTCTAATGTAACCACTCACAACTAGTTTTATTATGAAAAAGAAAAACAACTATTCTACAAAAATAGAAGAATAATCTTCTATGCAAAATATTTCTTGAGAACTTGTCCATTAACAGGAAAAGGATCCCCCTTACCTATTAAATCCTGTAACACAAATGTTGATGGACCTATGACTTCTACAATCTGAAAAGGACCAAGCCACATCCTTTGAAATTTTGTATGTTTCCCCTTTTCTTCATGAGCCTTGTCCCACTTTAAAACTAAATCTCCCATCTGAAAATCTTTTCTGGTCATTATGTTTGAATCAAAAGAGGATTTTACTAGTGCTTGATTATGAGCATGCGTTTTCTTAGCTTGTTCGAGCATTGTTCTTCTAATTTAATTATTTCCATTTTTCTTAGCTGTAAGGAGGAAGTGGGTACTTCATCAATGTATTGTACTAAAGACGAAGAGGGATTTGCTAAGTGAGTCGGAAGAATCACTTCTTTCCCGTAAACTAAATTAAAGGGAGAAGTGCCGATAGAAGCTTTTTGCATTATCCGATCTGCCCATAAAGTATATATCAAAGCCTTGTGCCAATTCATTTGATTTTGGTCAACTGTTCTTTTAATAATCCTAATTAGGTTTTTATTTGTTGACTCAGCTAACCCATTACCTTGTGGTTAGTAATTGGCTAAATATTTAAGTTTGAATCCTCTTTTAAGTGCAAATTTTGTCATTGCATTTCCAGAAAAGTATGATGCATTATCAAACATTAAAGTGGATGGCAATCCAAACCTGGTGACTATAAATTGATCTATGAACTCAATGATATTTTCAGAATTAGCCGTCTTGAGTGGAACTGCTTCTACCCACTTAGTAAAATAATCTGTTGCTATGAGGATGTATCTATGCTGCTTAGAAGAGTGAGGAATGATATCACCTATTATGTCCAAGCCCCACTGACTGAAAGGTTGCTCGATGTTTACCAGTTGTAGTGGTAGGGACGGCTTCTTTTGTCTTCCAGCAGTAGCTTGCAGACTTGACATCTTCTTTCGTAACTGTGCGAGTATTTAAACAACGTGGGCTAGTAATATCCTGCGCGTAAGATCTTATGTGTAGTAGCATCTCCAGCATAGTGTCCGCCTAATGGCCCATCGTGGAGTTCCTGCAAAACTTTTTAAGCTTTAGCTTTCTCAAGACACCTAAGAAGAACAGAATCATAATTTTTTCTAAAAAGAATATCATTTATGAGCTGATATTGTTTGGCTTTCAACCTTAGAGCTCTTTTCTTAGTATGATCAAGGTGTGAAGGAGCATACATGTTCTTAAGATAATAAATGATATCAGCGTATAATGATTCTTCATCGTTTAGGCTCACCTCACACATTTGTATCTTTTCAGATGGAATTTCAGAAATTTGCGATGCTCCAGCCAGCATTTTGTAGAAGCCTTGACCTGTTACAATGTTTGATGGTTTGATCTCAATATCATATTCCTGTAAGGCAGTAACCCGATTGGCCCTTTTTTCACCCACATCCTTCTGTACTAGAATATTCCTTATCGCTGGAAATGGTACTATGACCTTAGTATGGGTTTTAAGTAAGAAAGGTCTGAAGTATTTGACCACTTTGAAAATAGCATAAGCCTGTTTCCCCACATCTGAATAATTTAGTTCAGCACCTTGTAAATTTGAGCTAAAAAACGAAATTGGAGCTTCCGCTTTTCCTTGATTTGCTTGAGTTAGAATTGCAGCATATGACTTATCTGAGGCAAATGTCTATAAAATAAAAGGCTCTAAAAAAATAGGAGTTGCTAAAGATGGAGCATTAATAATAGCTTGTTTGATCAGGTTGAATGCTTCATGTTCATCTTGACCCCATTTAAAACTTGAATTCTTTTTAATCATGGTTTGCAAAGTAGACACGATTTGTGAAAAATCTGGAACAAATCTCTTTACAAAGTTGATCTGACCAAGGAAAGATTGCATGGCTTTTTTCTTACGAGGTAGAGATATTTCATAAATTTTTTTGATTATGTCGGGATCAATGTGAATACCGGATTTTGACACCATGAATCCTAGAAGTTTCCCTTCACTTAGCGCGAAAAAAGATTTCTCTGGGTTAAGTGAAATTCCATACCTTAAACATCGTTGAAAGATTTCTTTAAGGTCTTTGATATGGTCACTTCGCTTCTTCGAGTACACTATTATATCATCCAAATAAATTACTACAGATTTATTGACTAAACCATTGAATGCGATGTCCATGGCTCTCTGAAATGTGGCACCAGCATTAATCAAACCAAATGGCATCTTTCAATATGTGTATGTGCCCCATTTAGTTCTGAATGTGGTTTTCAATTGATCATCAGGATGTACCAACACTTGATTGTATCCTAAAAATCCATCCAAGAAAGACATTAATTCTGAGCCCGCCACTGCCTGCAGTATCTGTTCCATAGGTGGTAGAGGAAAATTATCTTTTTGACATGCTTTGTTAAGGTTCTGAAAGTCAATGCAAATCCTAATATCTCTGTTTTTCTTTCTAACAGGTACCATATTGGAGACCCATTTGGAATGTCTGACGGGAAAGATTATTCTGGCTTTCAATAACATATCGAGCTCAGTTTTTATCTGATTTTCTAAATTGGTGTGGATCTTTCTCAGCTATTGTTGGACAGGTTTTTCATTATCGATCATGGGAATAGTATGCTGGATGATGGAAGTGTCGGATGTTTTCAGCTCATCATAATTCCAGGAAAAAACATTTTTATATCATCTCAAAAGACGCATATATGCTAGTTTCTCTTCAGGGGCTAGGCCAAGGCCTACATTAATGTTTTGTGGTTTATCATCGGTCCCTAGGTTTACTAATTCGTAGTACGAGGTTGAAATTTTGAGTTTTGAATTGGTAGACCTCCTAAACTGATCTTTCAAATTGTACAAGTCTGCTAACTTGACCATCGACTTAGGTATAGCATTATTAGTGCTATTTTGTTGCAATTGTCGATCGTGCTGGTCTTCGTCAATTAGTTGATTGGAGTAGGATCCTTCAGATGTGAGGAAATTTATGATATCAGGATCGTCATTGAATACTCTCCAATTTGTGATGTTGTTAGGAATGGATGGTCTAAAGATTAATTCTATTGAGAATCTATCTGGACTAAAATCTCCGGATGGAATAAGCTTAGAAGCTACGTTAGCCAAAAGGTCTGCAGTTGTGTTTTAGAGTCTGGGGATTGAAGAAATATTAAACACTATGAAATGCTCAGTCAGATCTTGTACTAATGATTGATAATGTTTTAAATGACCTGATAAGCAATGTATAGTGTTATGTACCTGTTTAACCACAATCTCAGAGTCTCCAAAAACTTGAAGATACTTGACGCCTAACCCGATTGCTTTGTACAGGCCTTGAACCAAAGCCTCATATTCTGTTGTATTGTTTGTGCAATCGAATTCGAGTCTACATGTGAGCATGATTTTATCTCCTTCTGGACTAATCAGAATGCATCATGCTTCTACTCCTTCGTTAGATCTAGAACCATCAAAAAATAATTTCCAAAACAAAGATTTATTTACAGGTTTATCTAAAAAATTGATACATTTCGAACTATCAGTTCGAGAAAAATTTTCGACTTGTGACAAAACAGAGTGTTCTAAATAGGGTGACGTGTGAGCATTGAAATTGCCAAGGAAAGAATCTACCGGGTAATTGCCAATAATGATGCTGTTATACGCTACTGGTTCATTTTCTCCCTCTAACTTCATTACTATGTACTTCTGGTGTAGCTCTCGTTCAACTTTTATTTTATTCGGTTTACTGTTGTAGGGTAGCCACATGTGCGACCAGTCGGTTGCGAAGTATCCATGGAGTTTTTCTGACCAATCCCTGCTAAGAATTAAGTCATATAATTCTGGGATATTGGCAACTAGAATATCAATAACCTGACATACCTTCAGGTTGGATGACAATCTTATGGTTACTTGATTTAGTTCGCCAATCACTTCAACTTGAGATCGATCTAGCTGAACTATGCGCACTGCGGATTTCTGTGGTTGAACATTTAACTTGGCACAAATAGATTTGGGTAAAATATTCGATGAAGCACCAGAATCTACCAGAAAATTGTACACATTTTTATTGAAGATTTCATAAGTAAGGAGAAACGGGGGAGTGTGATATCTTGATCTTCCTCCAATTAGAGCGATGTCATTTGGATCAATCTTATTGATCGCGTTAGTTGGAGGTCTTCCCATGTTATGGGAAGCTTGAGAAGGTACAGCGGTAGGCAAAGGTGCAACTGGCACGACATGTAATTCTTTCATCATTATCTTCTGTTGATGTTTCAACTTGCTCAGTTCGTAAAGGGTGATGTTAGCCCTAGTCTTCTTCATGTCTTCAATAATATTGTACTCCATTTCATCTGACACTATCAGTGTTCTAGATGGAGTCGTTTCATCTATTTGGACTGGGCTGGTTTGAGTCGCTTTAGATATCGTTTTCTTTGTCGCGACTTTATCCTTTATTGAGAGCTTGCGCTCTTCGGCTTAAGCGTAGTTTGGGGAGGATCAAGCTGATTTTTGCTTCGTGTGCTAACTAGAAATACTTCTTGATCTTCTTCTTTTGGGAGGATGAAATCCCTCATTCCTTGTAATTCCACAACATCTTCGTGATCAGTCTGCCCTTCAGTGGCAATTTCCTCTTCCTCTTCCTTGGATTCAACATTTGAAATGGCATTGGGTGGCTTTGAATCTGTTGAAGGACCTCTTTTAAAAGCTCTATAGGGCTTTTTTAAGAAGTTTCTGCTACTTGCTTTTTTATGTCGACCATTTCATTGGACATGGTCTTTAGAACTTTGTGCAATCCTTGCAAATCAAATGGATCTTTTGCTTGTTTCTTCTTGGAGTCTTCCTTGAAGGTGACTTTTTTTGGATTTACGTTTCTCTATCGTAGATTTCTTTTCCAGGGCTATTATTCATTTCTCTACTGCTATTGCTTCTTTCATGTTCTCAGCTAAGGTTGTTTTATTGGCCCTGTCCACGAAGATTCCTATGTTTGATGGTAGAGCGGTAATATACCATTCACACCATACTTCTTCGCTGGGCTGGGAAGCAGTAGGAATTTTGTTCAAAATTTTGTTGAAACATAAATTGAAATCCTTGATAGGCTCTTTAGTTTCAGCTTTAAGATTGGATAGGTCATTGATTAACGTTGCCATAGACCTGTCATCACCAAACTTGGTTAGGAATTTCTCCTGGAAGATGTCCCAACTTGTGATGGATCCGGAGGGTAATGAAAAGTACCATGACCCGGCTGTTCCTTGCAGTGTATAAGGAAAAATCCCAACAACAACATCTTCATTAGTAACCCCATTGAGATTAATTGAAAGCATGAAGTTGTTTATGTGCTCTTCCGCTAGCATGCCTGCCTCGGGATTGAATTTAGGTAGCCATTTCTGAGGATGGGCCGGTATTTGACTCAAGGGTGTAGGCATTAAGACTGCCCTAGGGTTATTCCATGGAGACTGGGCCATTGTTGAACTGCTAACAGAAGAAAGGACAGAAGATGATCCCTGCAGCTGGGAGGATGAGGATACTACGATTGTAGATGATTAAAGAGGGTTTGTGGGGGTTCCAGTGGATGGATGGATGGTGATCTGGAGTGGAGGTGTGGATGGTTGACTTCGCGGTGAAGTAGTTGAGATGGACGACGTTGACGAAAGTGTCTCACTGTCAGACTCTTTAGGTGATTTCCTTGCTCTTTTCCTAGTGGGAAGAGGTAATTCGGTTGGTTGGACACCAAACTTTTCACTCTTTAGCCTATTCAGAGGATGAGCGGGGTTGTACTATGAAGTCACACTGCCTTGAGATTTATCAGACCTCTAAGCTGAAATGGAAAATCACTGAAGTTTGTGAATCAAGAATTCGACTTCAGGAAGTTCAACGGTAGATTGTTCTGAAATATCAGGGTGTGTAGCAGTGGTTGATACTCGAGCGACTTCTGACTCTGGATTTAAATGTAATGGAGAAGTCGGGGGAGATGATGAGCACGATTTACTCTCAGAATGGTTGGATTTACTTGCCATTCATAGTTCAGGCCCTCCTTCTAGTGCCAAATATGTTGAAGCCCCAAAAATAAGGTCGACAACAAGGGGGGATACCTGCCTGGTCTGGACCTTGGTTGGCAGCTCCTTATCTGTTTGGCATAGCGGGTCCGACTGGGGATAATGGGATCATTTTCCAAATCTATGAGTGTGTGTGTGTAGAATTTGATGATGTTGATCTAACAGTTCCTATCTAAGATATTCTAATTTAAACTTTAATCTAATTTTATACTATTGTAATCTAATAAACAACACATCTAAATCTATGCTAACCTGGGATGTAATTCTTCTATTATGCGATCTAAAGAGATTTAAATAACAACTAGTAATAAAGATCATTCAACGATTATAAGAAAGGAAATCAATCAAGATGAACCACTTCACATAAAATGTTAGATGAAACAGTTGTGAAAAGCATATCACATAATGAGCTATTCATACATTAGGCATAAATAAATAGCTACCAATGTACAAAAGTGCCAAATGATAACTCAAGCATTCATGAAATAATACATAAACAACTAAAAACTGTATATCACTTTAACATATAAGCAGAAATGGTCAAGAGATAAAAGTACCATTTATGACTAGTCCTACTCATAAGCTTCAAGCAACAATGATTTATCTCTCCTTGCTCTAACATCCACTAAGAGTATAGAAGTGCAACATTAGTAGCAGATATCAAATGCAAACATCAACAAATCTTGATCCATTCATTCACCAAAACCACCTCTGAGGGTGCAAAAGTGCATGTTCTGAGGAAAAGTTTTTGATAAATTTTTGGACCCTTCTCTAAATGCATGAGAAGGGTTTAAATACTACTAACTAAATAACTTAATTACACAGATTCAGGATACGGTTTAAATGGCCGCCCTTTTTCTAAGCAAAACTATTTCTAAAAATTAAATCTAATATCTAACTATTTCTGCATTTGCTCCTTAATGTTGCGAGCATTCAATATTAGCCTGGGTAGAGTCGGCTGACTGTCTTTCGCTTTTGGTTGTGCTAAGCAAACATAAATGGTAAGAGCTGGCACCATATTTTCAGCAAAATCGACGATATGCTCGAGAGTCATCCTCGGGCTATGTGGATTTACTGTGTATGCTCAGTAATAATCCAAGTTACACTTGGTTAATCCTCGAATTGCTTCTGCCTTTTCTTTCAACATCATGCTTCCATTTTTTTCTTTACCATTGCTTTCTTGCGTTTTCCGGGCTTACAAGTGACTGAGCAGTTAGAGGCTTTGCTTTTTTAGCAATTTTATCAGCGATGCGCGATTAGCGCTAGGCACTAATCGTGCATCAGAAACTGCCTCCGTTCCTTGATCCGGGCCTCTCTGATGCGTTTTTCGCCTTTAGTGCCTTTTCCTTCACTGGGTATAAGCTTCAAAATTTGTAAAAATACTGCTTTTAGGAGCTTCTGACCTTGAGCGTTAAATCGCCTGTTGATATCAACATTGTTCAACTACTCATTCAACCATGGCTGTGAATGAAAGATCTGTAATCGATAGCTCAGCAGCGTTTTGTGAATCTGCGGCTCTGTTGTATGTGGTATCCGCTTATGAGGGCATCTTTTCTCTGTCTCTGAGCATTGGAGCTTTACCCTTTTCCTTCATGGCTTCCGGCACATTGCTTTGTGTTACTTTTGTTTTTCATTCCTGCAGTTCATACATGAGGAGAGAGTAATGATAATAAAAATCGACAAGAAAGCTTTAAGCTCTACAGATGTACAAAAACATGCCACCTGACATAAACTGACTCTTCGAAAAACACAAAACCGTCCTTCATTAACAATTGACGTATCATTCATTAATTATCATTAAAGCGCGTATCCAATTTTTGATTTATGGAAAGATTTTCTTGAATGTTGAGCCGGGGAAATTCTGCAATGGAATGTTTCTGCGATTCGTATCGCAACATCACAGTATCGCATTACCACAAATTTCATTAAGATGTGCTATCGCAAGGTTGCTTGATCGTGCTACCGTAAGATCGCGGATCGCAGTATCGCGCTATAGCAAAATCGCAGATTGCAGTATCGCGCTATCGCAAAATCGCAGATCGTTAAAATCCTTAAATGGTTATGTGTTTTCCATGCGACATTGTGATATGCGATATGTGATATCGCATATCAGATATCGGCGATTTTTTTTAAGGTTTTATAATGTGAGCATTTCTGAATGCATGCGATGCGATGGAATTCACATCGCACTCTCACAGTTTATCATTTTTACTAATAAGGAAATGTCCTATCATTCTTTGCGCGATGCGATGTTTTCTTAAGGAGTAAAATACGTGAGCCTTAATTGAATTTTTTGAATTTTTTACTTATTGAAGATTTCATAAGTAAGGAGAAATGGGGGAGTGTGAGATCTTGATCTTCCTCCAATTAGAGTGATGTCATTTGGATCAATCTTATTGATCGTGTTAGTTGGATGTCTTCCCATGTTATGGGAAGCTTGAGAATGTACAGCGGCAGGTAAAGGTGCAACTGGAACGACATGTAATTCTTTCATCATTATCTTCTGTTGATGTTTCAACTTGCTCAGTTCGTAAAGGGTGATGTTAGCCCTAGTCTTCTTCATGTCTTAAATAATATTGTACTCCATTTCATCTTACACTATCAATGTTTTAGATGGAGTCGTTTCATCTGTTTGGACTGGGCTGGTTTGAGTTGCTTTAGATATCATTTTCTTTATCGCGACTTTATCCTTTATTGCAGAGCTTGCACTTTTCGGCTTAGGGGTAGTTTGGGGAGGATCAAGCTGATTTTTGCTTCGTGTGCTAACTGGAAATACTTCTTGTTCTTCTCCTTGTGGGAGGATGAAATCCCTCATTCCTTGTAATTCCACAACTTCTTCGTCATCAGTCTGCCGTTCAGTGACAATTTCCTCTTCCTCTTCCTCGGGTTCAACATTTTGAAATGGCATTGGGTGGCTTTGAATCCGTTGAAGGACCTCTTTTAAAAGCTCTGTAGGTCTTTTTTGAAGAAATTTCTACTACTTGCTTTTTTATGTCGACCATTTCATTGGACACGGTCTTTAGAACTTTCTGCAATCCTTCCAAATCAAATGGATCTTTTGCTTGTTTCTTCTTGGAGTCTTCCTTGAAGGTGACTTTTTTTGGATTTACGTTCCTCTATCACAGATTTCTTTTCCAGGGCTATTATTCGTTTCTCTACTACTATTGCTTCTTTCATGTTCTCAGCTAAGGTTGTTTTATTGGCCTTGTCCACGAAGATTGCTATGTTCTATGGTAGAGCGGTGATATACCATTCACATCGTACTTCTTCGCTGGGCTGGGAAGCAGTAGGAATTTTGTTGAAAATTTTGTTGAAACGTAAATTGAAATCCTTGATAGGCTCTCTAGTTTCGGCTTTAAGATTGGATAGGTCATTGATTAGCGTTGCCATAGACCTATCATCACCAAACATGGTTAGGAATTTCTCTTGGAAGATGTCCCAACTTGTGATGGATCTGGAGGGTAATGAAAAGTACCATGACCCGACTGTTCCTTGCAGTGTATAAGGAAAAAGCCGAACAACAACATCTTCATTAGTAACCCCATTGAGATTAATGGAAAGCATGAAGTTGTTTATCTGCTCTTATGCTAGCATGCCTACCTCAGGATTGAATTTAGGTAGCCATTTCTGAGGATGGGATAATATTTAACTTAAGGGTGCAGGCATTAAGACTGCCCCAGGGTTATTCCATGGAGACTGGGCCTTTGTTGAACTACTAACAGAAGAAAGTGCAGAAGATGATCCCTGCCGCTGGGAGGATGAGGATACTATGATTGTAGATGATTGAAGAGCGGTTGTGGGGGTTCCAGTGGACAGATGGACGATGATCTGGAGTGGAGGTGTGGATGGTTGACTTCGCAGTGAAGTAGTTGAGATGGACGACGTTGACGAAAGAGTCTCACTGTCAGACTCTTAGGTGATTTACTTGCTCTTTTCTTGGTGGGAAGAGGTAATTCGGTTGGTTGGATGCAAAAATTTTCACTCTTTAGCCTGGTCAGGGGATGAGCAGGGTTGTACTGCAAAGTCATGATGCCTTGAGATTTATCAAACCTCTGAGGAAAAATGGAAAATTTCTGAAGTTTGTAAATCAGGAATTCGACTGCAGGAAGTTCAACGGTAGATTGTTCAGAAATATCAGGGTGTGTAGTAATGGTTTATAATCGAGGGACTTCTGACTCTAGATTTAAATGTAATGGAGAAGTCGGGGGAGATGATGAGGGTGATTTAGTCTCAGAATGGTATTCAGATTTGGATTTACTTGCCATTCATAGTTTAGGCCCTCCTTCTAGCGCCAAATATGTTGAAGCCCCGAAAATCGGGTTGACAACAAGGGGGATACCTGCCCGGTCCGGACCTTGGTTGGCAGCTCCTTATCCGTTTGGTATAGCGGGTTCGACTGGAGATAATGGGACCAGTTTCCCAATCTATGAGTGTGTGTATGTAGAATTTGATGTTGCTAATTTAACAGTTCCTATCTAAGATATTCTAATTCAAACTTTAATCTAATTTTATACTATTGTAATCTAATAAACAGCACATCTAAATCTATGCTAACCCAGGATGTAATTCTTCTATTATGCGATCTAAAGATATTTCAAATAACAACTAGTAATAAAGATCATTCAATGATTATAAGAAAGGAAATCAATCAAGATGAACCACTTTGCATAAAAAGTTAGACGAAACAGTTGTGAAAATCATATCGCATAACGAGCTATTCATACATTAGGCATAAATAAATAGCTATCACTGCAAAAATGTCCCAAATGATAACTCAAGCATTCACGCAATAATACATAAACAACTAAAAATTGTATATCACTTTAACATATAAGTAGAAATGGTCAAGAGATAAAAAGTACCATTTATGACTAGTCCTACTCATGTAAGCTTCAAGCAACAATGATTTATCTCTCCTTGCTCTAACATCCACTAAGAGTATAGAAGTGCAACATCAGTAGCAGATATCAAATGCAAACATCAACAAATCTTGATCCATTCATTCACCAAAACCTCCTCTGAGGGTGCAAAAGTGCATGTTCTAAGGACACGTTTTTGATAAATTTTTGGACCCTTCTCTAAATGCATGAGAAGGGTTTAAATACTACTAACTAAATAACTTAATTACATAGATTTAGGATACGGTTTAAATGGCCGCCGTTTTTCTAAGAAAAACTATTTCTAAAAATTAAATCTAATATCTAACTATTTCTGCATTTGCTCCTTAATGTTGCGAGCATTCAATATTAGCCTGGGTAGAGTCGGCTGACTATCTTCCGCTTTTGGTTGAGCTAAGCAAACAGAAATGGTAAGAGATGGCACCATCTTTTTAGCAAAATCGATGATATGCTCGAGAGTCATCCTCTAGCTATGTGGATTTACTGTGTATGCTCAGTAATAATCCAAGTTACACTTGGTTAATCCTCGAATTGCTTCTGCCTTTTCTTTCAGCTTTATGCTTCCATTTTTTTCTTTACCATTACTTTATTGCGTTTTTCGGGCTTACAAGTGACTGAGCAGTTAGAGGCTTTGCTTTTTTAGCAATTTTCTCAGCGATGCGCGATTAGCGCTAGGCACTAATCGTACATCAGAAACTGCCTCCGTTCCTTGATCCGGGCCTCTCTGATGCGTTTTTCGCCTTTAGTGCCTTTTCCTTCACTGGGTATAAGCTTAAAACTTTGTAAACATACTGCTTTCAGGAGCTTCTGACCTTGAGCGTTAAACCACCTGTTGATATCAACATTGTTCAACTACTCATTCAACCGTGGCTGTGAATGAAAGATCTGTAATCGATAGCTCAGCTGTCTTTTGTGAATCTGCAACTCTGTTGCATGCGGTATCCGCTTATGACGGCATATTTTCTCTGTCTCTGAGCATTGGAGCTTTACCCTTTTCCTTCATGGCTTCCTCCACATTGCTTTGTGTTACTTGTTTCAACCTTTTTCTACTTTGAATATTTTCTTCCTTAGGCTAGTCCTTGTATTTACATCAGCCATTACTTGGTCTTGTAAAGATAAAACAAAGTCTCCTCTGTAAACCAGTTTTAAATATGCTCATTTGTCATAGGTAGAGCCTCTGCTGCCAGCAGGCATTTATAGCCTCGACAGGGTTACCTGTTACCCAGCAATGATCCTGTATCCTACTTAAGGTGACTTACAACTTTCAAAGAAAAATCCATATCCATACTTATTGCTTTGATTTTCTTTTTATTCTTAAAGAACAATGTCTTGGTTTGGTAGCCAAATTATGACACAGTCATTCGCTTGATTTATAACTTTGCTGAACAAGCTAGCTCGTGATGAGACCCCTTGTCTTTCGATTGTAACAATCTTGAGTCATTGCCCTGTTGTGGTGTACAGTATTGGCAAAGTTAGCAAGTTATTATATATGTGATAATGATAAGTTGGCTCGTGATGAGACCCCTCATTCTTCAAGATAAAGTGTATCCTTGGATCATTCCTCTGAAAGTTGTGATTTCCTTAGCAGGGAGGAAGTCATTGTTTCCTTAAGATAGCTCTGGACGACAATAATAGAGTTTTTGGAAACAACTAGTTTTACAGAGAATCTTTATTTTGTTATTGATACCTTTCATTGAACTGAGATAAAACAATTTCTTCAATAGAGGTTGCTTTCATCAAATTTTTTGAAGTTGAAACTAGTATCATATCTGGGCTAAAGTTTTTAACTGTATCTATCAATAATAAAGATCAGTTTTCCAAAAGATTTTCTATTTATACAAGTGAAAAGTTAAAAATCTGAAAGAGAATTGGTTTTTTTTAGTAAATTCCTAATGTAACCACTCACAACTGGTTTTATTTTGAAAAAGAAAAACAACTATTCTACAAAAATAGAAGAATAATCTTCTATGGAAAATATTTCTTGAGAACTTCTCCATTAACAGGCAAAGGATCCCTCTTACATGCTAAATCCTGTAACACAAATGTTGATGGACCTATGACTTCTACAATCTGAAAAGGACCAGGCCACATCCTTTGAAATTTTGTATGTTTGCCCTTTTATTCATGAGCCTTGTCCCACTTTAAAACTAAATCTCCCATCTGAAAATCTTTTCTGGTCATTATGTTTGAATCAAAAAAGGATTTTATTAGTGCTTGATGATGAGCATGCGTTTTCTTAGCTTGTTATTGTTGTTCTTCTAATTTAATTATTTCCATTTGTCTTAGCTGTAAGGAGGAAGTGGGTACTTCATCAATGTATTGTACTAAAGACAAAGAGAGAATTTCTAAGTGAGTCGGAAGAATCACTTCTTTCGCATAAACTAAATTAAAGGGAGAAGTGCCAATAGAAGATTTTTGCGTTATCCGATCAGCCCATAAAGCATATATCAAAGCCTTGTGCCAATTCTTTTGATTTTGGTCAACTATTCTTTTAATAATCCTGATTAGGTTTTTATTTGTTGACTCAGCGAACCCATTACCTTGTGGGTAGTAATTGGCCGAATATTTAAGTTTGAATCCTCTTTTAAGTGCAAACTCTGTCATTGCATTTCCAGAAAAGTATGATGCATTATCAAACATTAAAGTGGATGGCAATCCAAACCTGGTGATTATAAATTGATCTATGAACTCAATGATATTTTCAGAATTAGCCATCTTGAGTGGAACTGCTTCTACCCACTTAGTAAAATAATCTGTTGATGGGAGGATATGTCTATGCTGCTTAGAAGAGTGAGGAATGATCTCACCTATTATGTCCAAGCCCCACTGATTGAAAGGTTGCTCGATGTTTATTGGTTGTAGTGGTAGGGATGGCTTCTTTTGTCTTCCAGCAGTAGCTTGGTAGACTTGACATCTTCTCACGTAACTGTGCGAGTATTTAAATAGCGTGGGCCAGTAATATCCTATGCGTAAGATCTTATGTGCAGTAGCATCTCCAGCATAGTGTCTGCATGTTGGCCCATCGTGGAGTTCCTGCAAAACTTTTTAAGCTTCAGCTTTCTCAAGACACCTAAGAAGAACAGAACCCTAATTTTTTCTACAAAGAATATCATTTATGAGCTGATAGTGTTTAGCTTTCAACCTTAGAGCTCTTTTCTTAGTATGATCAAGGTGTGAAGGAGCATATCCGTTCTTAAGATAATAAATGATATCAGCATATAATGATTCTGCATCATTTAGGCTTACCCCACACATTTGTATCTTTTCAGATGGAATTTCAGAAATTTGCGATGCTCCAGCCAGCATTTTACAGAAGCCTTGACCTCTTACAATGTTTTTTGGTTTGATCTCAATATCATATTCCTGTAAGGCAGTAAACCAATTGGCGCTTTTCTCACCCACATCCTTCTGTACTAGAATATTCCTTACCGCTGGAAACAGTACTATGATCTTAGTATGGGTTTTAAGTAAGAAAGGTCTGAAGTATTTGACCGCTTTGAAAACAGCATAAGCCTGTTTCTCCACGTCTGAATAATTTAGTTCAGCACCTTGCAACTTTGAGCTAAAAAACGCAATTGTAGCTTCTGCTTTTCCTTGATTTGCTTGAGTTAGAATCGCAGCATATGACTTATCTGAGGCAAACGTGTATAAAATAAAAGGCTCTGAAAAATTCGGAGTTGTTAAAGATTGAGCATTAATAATAGCTTGTTTGATCAGGTTGAATGCTTCATGTTCATCTTGACCCCATTTAAAATTTGAATTCTTTTTAATCATGGTTTGCAAAGGAGACACGATTCGTGAAAAATTTGGAACGAATCTCTTTATAAAGTTGATCTGACCAAGGAAAGATTGCATGGCTTTTTTGTTATGAGGTAGGGATATTTCATAAATTTCTTTGATTCTGTCGGGATCAATGTGAATACCGGATTTTGACACTATGAATCCTAGAAGTTTTCCTTCACTTCGTGCGAAAAAAAATTTCTTTGGGTTAAGTGAAATTCCATACCTTAAACACCATTGAAAGATTTGTTTTAGGTCTTTGAGATGGCCGCTTCACTTCTTCGAGTACATTGTTATATCATCCAAATAAATTACTACAGATTTATTCACTAAACCTTTGAATGCAATGTCCATGGCTCTCTAAAATGTGGCACCAGCGTTAATCAAACCAAATGGCATCTTTCGATATGCGTATGTGCCCAATTTAGTTCTGAATGTGGTTTCAATTGATCATCAGGATGTACCAACACTTGATTGTATCCTGAAAATCCATCCAAGAAAGTCATTAATTCTGAGCCCACCACTGCCTGCAGTATCTGTTCCATAGGTGGTAGAGGAAAATTATCTTTTCGACATGCTTTGTTAAGGTTCCGAAAGTCAATGCAAATCCTAATATCTTCGTTTTTATTTCTAACAGGTACCATATTGGAGACCCATTTGGAATGTCTGAAGAGAAAGATTATTCTGGCTTTCAATAACTTATTGAGCTCAGTTTTCATCTGATTTTCTAAATTGGGGTGGACCTTTCCCAGCTTTTGTTGGACAGGTTTTTCATTATCGATCATGGGAATAGTATGCTGCATGATGGAAGTGTCGTATGTTTACAGCTTATCATAATTCCAGGCAAAAACATTTTTATATTGTCTCAAAGGACGAATATATGCTAGTTTCTCTTTAGGGGCTAGGCTGAGGCCTAGATTAATGTTTTGTGGTTTAGCATCGGTCCCTAGGTTTACTAATTCGTAGTTCAAGGTTGAACTTTGGAGTTTTGAACTGGTAGACCTCTTAAACCAATCTTTCAAATCGTACAAGTCTGCTAACTTGACCACCGACTTAGGTATAGCATTATTAGTGCTACTTTGTTGCAATTGTCGATTGTGCTAGTCTTCGTCAATTAGTTGATTGGAGTAGGATCCTTCAGATGTGAGGAAATTTACGATATCAGGATCGTCATTGAATACTCTCCAATTTGTGATGTTGTCAGGAATGGATGGTCTAAAGATTAATTCTATTGAGAATCTATCTGGAGTAAAATCTTCGGATGGAATAAGCTTAGAAGCTACGTTAGCCAAAAGGTCTGCACTTGCGTTTTGGAGTCCGGGGATTGAAGAAATATTAAACGCTATGAAATGCTCAGTCAGATCTTGTACTAAGGATTGATAATGTTTTAAATGACCTAATAAGCAATGTATAGTGTTACGTACCTGTTTAACCACAATCTTATAGTCTCCAAAAACTTGAAGATACTTGATGTCTAACCCGATTGTTTTGTATAGGCCTTGAACCAAAGCCTCATATTCTGTTGTATTGTTTGTGCAATCGAATTCGAGTCTACATGTGAGCATGATTTTATCTCCTTTTGGACTAATCAGAACGCATCCTGCTCCTACTCCTTTGTTAGATCTAGAACCATCAAAAAATAATTTCCAAAAAAAATATTTATTTACAGGTTTATCTAAAAAATTGATACATTTCGAACTATTAGTTCGAGAAAAATTTTCAACTTGGGACAAAATAGACTATTCGAAATAGGGTGACGTGTCAGCATTGAAATTTTTGAGGAAAGAATCTACCGAGTAATTGCCAACAATGTTGATGTTATATGCTACTGGTCCATTTTCTCCCTCTAACTCCGTTACTATGTACTTCTGGTGTAGCTCTCATTCAACTTTTATTTGATTCAGTTTACCATTGTAGGGCAGCCACATGTGCGACCAGTCGGTTGCGAAGTATCCATGGAGTTTTTATGACCAATCCTTGCTAAGAATTAAGCCATAGAATTCTGGGATATCGGCAACTAGAATATCAATAACCTGAGATACCTTCGGGTTGGAGGACAATCTTATGGTTACTTGATTTAGTTCGCCAATCACTTCGACTTGAGTTCGATCTAGCTAAACTATGCACACTACGGATTTCTGTGGTTGAACATTTAACTTGGCACATATAGATTTGGGTAAAATATTCGATGAAGCACCAGAATCTACCAGACAATTGTGCACATTTTTATTGAAGATTTCATAAGTAAGGAGAAACGGGGGAGTGTGAGATCTTGATCTTCCTCCAATTAGAGCGATGTCATTTGGATCAATCTTATTGATCGCGTTAGTTGGAGGTCTTCCCATGTTATGGGAAGCTTGAGAAAGTACAGCGGTAGGCGAAGGTGCAACTGGCACGGCATGTAATTCCTTCATCATTATCTTCTGTTGATGTTTCAACTTGCTCAGTTCGTAAAGGGTGATGTTAGCCCTAGTCTTCTTCATGTCTTCAATAATATTGTACTCCATTTCATCCGACACTATCAGTGTTTTAGATGGAGTCGTTTCATCTGTTTGGACTGGGCTAGTTTGAGTTTCTTTAGATATCGTTTTCTTTGTCGCGACTTTATCCTTTATTGCAGAGCTTGCGCTCTACGGCTTAGGGCTAGTTTGTGGAGGATCAAGCTGATTTTTGCTTCGTGTGCTAACTGGAAATACTTCTTGATCTTCTTCTTGTGGGAGGATGAAATCCCTCATTCCTTGTAATTCCACAACTTCTTCATCATCAGTCTGCCCTTCAGTGGCAATGTCCTCTTCCTCTTCCTCAGATTGAACATTTGAAATGGCATTGGGTGGCTTTGAATCTGTTGAAGGACCTCTTTTAAAAGCTCTGTAGGGCTTTTTTGAAGAAGTTTCTGCTACTTGACTTTTTATGTCGATCATTTCATTGGATATGGTCTTTAGAACTTCCTGCAATCCTTCCAAATCAAATGGATCTTTTGCTTATTTCTTCTTGGGGTCTTCCTTGAAGGTGACTTTTTTTGGATTTACGTTCCTCTATCACAGATTTCTTTTCCAGGGCTATTATTCGTTTCTCTACTGCTATTGCTTCTTTTGTGTTCTCAGCTAAGGTTGTTTTATTGGGCCTGTCCACAAAGATTGCTATGTTCGATGGTAGAGCGGTGATATACCATTCACATTGTACTTCTTCGCTGGGCTAGGAAGCAGTAGGAATTTTGTTGAAAATTTTGTTGAAACGTAAAATGAAATCCTTGATAGGCTCTCTAGTTTCGGCTTTAATATTTGATAGGTCATTGATTAACGTTGCCGTAGACCTGTCATCACCAAACTTGGTTAGGAATTTCTCCTAGAAGATGTCCCAACTTGTGATGGATCTGGAGGGTAATGAAAAATACCATGACCCGACTGTTCCTTGCAGTGTATAAGGCAAAAGCCGAACAACAACATCTTCATTAGTAACCCCATTGAGATTAATGGAAAGCATGAAGTTGTTTATGTGCTCTTCTGCTGGGTGCCTGCCTCGCGATTGAATTTAGGCAGCCATTTCTGAGGATGGGCCGGTATTTGACTCAAGGGTGCAGGCATTAAGACTACCGCAGGGTTATTCCATGGAGACTGGGCCATTGTTGAACTGCTAACAAAAGAAAGTGCAGAAGATGATCCCTGTGGCTGGGAGGATGAGGATACTATGATTGTAGATGATTGAATAGGGGTTGTGGCGGTTCCAGTGGACAGATGGACAATGATCTGGAGTGGAGGTGTGGATGGTTGACTTCGCGGTGAAGTAGTTGAGATGGACGACATTGACGAAAGAGTCTCACTATCAGACTCTTTAGGTGATTTCCTTGCTATTTTCCTAGTGGGAAGAGGTAATTCGGTTGGTTGGACACCAAACTTTTCACTCTTTAGCCTGGTGAGGGTATGAGCAGGGTTGTACTGCGAAGTCACACTGCCCTGAGATTTATCAAACCTCTGAGGAGAAATGGAAAATCGTTGAAGTTTGTGAATCAAGAATTTGACTTCAGGAAGTTCAACGGTAGATTGTTCTGAAATATCAGGGTGTGTAGCAGTGGTTGATGCTCGAGCAACTTGTGTCTCTGGATTTAAATGTAATGAAGAAGTTGGGGGAGATGATGAGGGCGATTTACTCTCAGAATGGTATTCAGATTTGGATTTACTTGCCATTCATAGTTCAGGCCCTCCTTCTAGCGCCAAATATGTTGAAGCCTCGAAAATCAGGTCGACAACAAGGGGGATACCTGCCCGGTCCAGACCTTGGTTGGCAGCTCCTTATTTGTTTGGTATAGCAGGTCCGACTGGGGATAATGGGACCAGTTTCCAAATCTATGAGTGTGTGTGTGTGTAGAATTTGATGTTGTTGATCTAACAGTTCCCATCTAAGATATTCTAATTCAAACTTTAATCTAATTTTATACTATTGTAATCTAATAAACAACACATCTAAATCTATGCTAACCCGGGATGTAATTCTTCTATTATGCGATCTAAAGAGATTTCAAATAACAACTAGTAATAAAGATCATTCAGCGATTATAAGAAAGGAAATCAATCAAGATGAACCACTTTGATCCGTTCTTTGATCCGGGCCTCTCTGATGCGTTTTTCGCTTTAGTGCCTTTTCCTTCACCAGGTATAAGCTTCTAACTTTGTAAAAGTACTGCTTTCGGGAGCTTCTGACCTTGAGCGTTAAACCGCCTGTTGATATCAACATTGTTCAACTACTCATTCAACCATGGCTGTGAATGAAAGATCTGTAATGGATAGCTCAACAACGTTTTGTGAATCTGCGGCTCTGTTGCATGCAGTATCCGCTTATGAGGGCATCTTTTCTCTGTCTCTGAGCATTGGAGCTTTACCCTTTTCCTTCATGGCTTCCGGCACATTGCTTTGTGTTACTTTTGTTTTTCGTTCCTGCAGTTCATACATGATGAGAGAGTAATGATAATAAAAATCGACAAGAAAGATTTAAGCTCTACAGATGTACAAAAACATGCCACCTGACGCAAACTAACTCTTCAAAAAACACAAAACCATCTTTCATTAACCACTGACGTATCATTCATTAATTATCATTAAAGCGCGTATCCAATTTTTGGTTTATGGAAAGATTTTCTTGAATGTTGAGCTGGGGAAAATCTGCAATGGAATGTTTCTGCAATTCGTATCACAACATCGCAGTATCGCATTACCACAAATTTCATTAAGATGTGCTATCACAAGGTTGCTTGATCGTGCTATCGTAAGATCGCGGATCGCAGTATCGCGCTATCGCAAAATCGCAGATTGCAGTATTGCGCTATCGCAAAATCGCAAATCGTTAGAATTGTTAAATGGTTATGTGTTTTCCATGCGACATTGCGATATGCGATATGTGATATCGCATATCGGATATCGGCGATTTTTTTTAAGGTTTTCCGATGTGAGCATTTCTGAATGCATGCGATGGGATGGAATTCGCATCGCACTCTCGCAGTTTATCATTTTTACTCATAAGGAAATGTCCTATCATTCTTTGCGCGATGCGATGTTTTCGTAACGAGTAAAATACATGAGCCTTAATTGAATTTTTTTAATTTTTTACTAAGGGTCCCCACTTACCTAGTGTTATTGCTAATACTAAATAAGGAGGGGGGTTGTTGGTGGCCACAACAGTGCCTTAAAGGAGGTTTTCACCCAGGACCTTTTCTTTTTCTCCTTTTTCTCTTTTTTCCAACCCATTGATTGCCTCATGGAGGTTTTCAATCAATGAGCCAATCTCAAGCACCTCAAAGGAGGTTTTCACTTGAGATTTTATTTTTTTTCTCTTAGTTTTTATTTTTTATTTTTTTTCCTATTGTACTCAGTTTTTAAGTGGAAGAAGACTTTGAATGGAGCCATGTGCACATCAAGGTGACATATAAAATGACGTGTAGGCTTGCAATACATGATACGACATGTACCTGCATTTCAAAGACCAAATTCTTTGACTTTGAAAATATCAAGAAAAATTGAAGAAGAGAGTGATGCTCCATCTTGTTGATTTTGTGGAACGAAACCTTAATATAAATTTGATGCCCTTGGTTTTCTTTCTTCTCTAGATCATTCTTCATGTCTTCTTCTACCATGACTTTGAAATCTTCCTCTTTTTGCTAATTGTTCTCTTGAATACATGGAGGATTTGATGGTAACCATGAGGGAGCTTCCTCGATCTCTGATTTTGATGTATCTCTTCATCAAGTGCAACCCATGATTCTTTGATATTCTCTTTTGAATCTTATTTTTCTGCATGTTATCCTTCAATGGGATCAAGAGAATCTCTTCTTTCTAATATTCTTCTTGAGCTTAGATAAATGCCATTGAGATGAAGAGGACATATTTGGAAGTGTTTTACCTCAACATTGTAAGTGGCTTGAGCTACTTCATTCTGTGGGTTTGGAAATGGTGGTACACGTAGTTGAGTGAGATTGAATATTTTAAATGGGTGTGGTTGGTGTTGTGGTTGTGGTTGTGGTGGATGGTAGGGATAACATGGAGGTGAGTATGGAGGATATTTAGGAAAATATTGAGGATATTGTGGATGGCTACCATAAGCTTTGTGCCAACCTTGTTGCCAAGATTGAATTTGTGGTTGAGATGGCCAAGGTTGCCAAGGAAAGGGTGTGTTCCAATTACTTTTAGCTAGATGTGGTTAATCTTAAAATTTTGACTTAGGTTCTTGCATCTTATTAGGTTGAACAGGCTTCCATGGTCCTCGTCGAGCTCCATAACATAGCAGCATTGACATTTGACTTGCTCCATTGTGTTCTTGGTACACTTCCTTCAACCTTGGTAATGAGTGACAATATTTAACATCATGTGATTCTTCATGGAAAAAACAAATATCAACATCTTGTTTTTCCTCATCTTTCATTCTCAACATTTCTACTTCTTTTCTTAGATTGGTAAGCATTTATGTTTTAAAGTCATCAAACAAATTACCAAGTTTAGCTTGACTTACCGATCTTGATGTTGATTTACTTAGTCTTTCCCTTCCTCTTGATGCGTGTTTATATGTTTCACAAATTTCTTCAAATGATAATTGGTATACATCTCCTCTACTCAGGAGATAAAGAAGACCAGTCCACTCATCCCTAATTGTTCTAAGTAAGAGGGTTTTTAGTTTGTCGGATCTTAAATGATATATTATTTCCATCTTAACATTATGCATGTACCTCTTTATTAGATCCTCAAGGATCTCATCTTTCTTTTGATTCATTCTAAATATTTCTTCCTTAATATGATGATCTGCATATTTTTCTAGAAATATCGTTTGCATATCATTCCATGGTCTTATTGAATTAGTCCCTAAAATAATGAACCATTTAAAATATGTATCCTTCAATGTTACCGGAAACAGTCTCAACTTTTGAGTGTTTAATAAGTAACCATAATATATAGAAACAATTTAAAATTCAAAGAGAAAGGTTTCCACATCCCCTGAGCTTATACCATGAATGTTTGGAAGAAAAGATGGAGGGATGTTCTTCACATGCACATTGACATTAGTATCTTGAATGGGAAATCCAAGAGGATCTTCTTGATTCTCATCATTTCCATCCATGTCTTCTTCCTTCTCTTCTACCTCTTCTTCTTCTACCTACAAAAATGAATGGTGATGTGGCTCTTACTGCACTACATGATCAAATGGGGTGGATTGGTGTTGAAGAATTATTTTTATGTTTTTTGAATAAGAATACTAACAAAATGCAATTTTATATTTTTGAAATGAAATATTCCTAATGATTTTTATTTTTTTTTGTTTATGCAGAAGGTAAAAGAAATGCATCAACTAGGGAAGAAAACAATACATAATTTGACAACTCCCCAACAATGGTGTGAAAAAAGTGATGAGACTCAGTATTGCAACAAGAGTGCTTGAACTCGCAACCCGACCAACTTCAATTATCAACCCAAGGTTAGTACAAAACTTAGAGGTATCAACACTATATGTGTAGTATATAATGTGTCATTCATTTGATGTCATGATGTACTGGAGTGAATTTAAGGAAGTTAAATCCTAATCTAATTTCATAAATGGAAATTTTACTTTGGAAAAGAAATTAATCCTAAGGAAGAACAACAAATTGTAATTTAAATCCTAAGAGCATGAATTCAAATAAATAGGCCTAATCTACATTGTATAGGAACATATCCTAATTGGTGTTTATTCTTCCTCAACCATTTATTTATAGCCTAGGGGTCATGGTTCAACCCTCAGGGACCAAAACCAATATTATTCTGGAGAAAATATGGGCAGGTATATACACATTGGAAGAGTGATACTAGAAACTACATGATGTTATAGATTTACTAAAGGAAGTTATAATTCATCAAATGACCAAGAAAATAAAATCCAAATAGGATGAGACAATTTTTTTTCTTTACTAGGATTTATTAGGTCTACATTACAAGTGGAATCACTCAAAAATACCTCTGTTAACTCATGCTAAAAAGTAACAGAAAATTACTAGTCTAAAATCTAGAAATTTGAGAACTAGTGAGCTAGTAAATCTATCAAATACCTAACCTAGTCAAGTGAAGATGAAATGGGTTTTTTTTTTTTTTTATTAAATAGAATATCTTTTTGATCTAATGAAATTGGAATCTAATCGATTGAATCTCATTATAATCTTCTAAGCAATAGCAGAAATTTATTGTTATTTTCCACAAGAGACTTCCATAATCTAGATTTGGGAATATGCAAACTAATCTAAGTAGATCAATGATTAATATGAACTTCCAAAGTTGTTAGAATGATGAAATTATGCCTTGTATCTTAAAAAATAACTTTTTTCAACCATTTAATCCAATCCTACAACAAGAATTCATTAATACTAAATGTAAAAATAGAAAAACAACGAGAACAAGAGATGCAAGTGAATAGGAAGTGAAAATAAGAAAAGTAAATGATACAAAGGGGATATGAGGCTCTTGGGATGTCCAAGCCTAAGGAAAATCAGATTCCTATGAAGGATACCAAGATTTAGAAGCTGAACATGGCACTAATATTAATTATTTCCATAAATACGATTGCATCCTTGGAAGAAATGACAATGGAGCTGCAAAAATACGCGTTCTCTCCATAAGAAGACTGAGAAAAGTCAACCCCTAGAGAAAACTTTGACTTGTTACATATAAAAAATTATTAGGAAGCATTCCCCATGAAATAAGGAAGATTTCCCCACCAAAATCCCTCAAATAGTGGATCTAGTTCCCAATACTAGGAATCTACATTAAATGGCAAGGAACACATTCCCAGATTTTCTCAATCATTGGAGCTTCCAAAATATGTGCAATAATTTTAGAATATCTTCTTGAATTATTATTTAATATTGATCCTCATATAATAGGGATAAATTTGCTAAATTATCTCCTCCACGAAATTCCCAATATTCTCACAATACTCCACAAAAATAAGTAATATTATGCACAAATATGAAATTATCCATTAACCTTCCTAATGACCATATTAAAGTTAAAAATGAATTATCTAATAAAAAATAGAGGTTTAATGTGTTGAAGGATGGTCAGATGGGCCTTAATTTATGTCTAATTTGGAGGCCTATCAGTCTCTTGACCATGTGTTGATGAAGTCAATCTTCCTCAAACCCAAATTTTATGTCATAGCTAGTCCTTCTCCTTATCATGTCGTTACTCTATCAAAATTTATAAATTCAACCATCCAATTACCAATTTCAAAATTCAACACAAATTGGAAACAAAATTAAATTTACCTCAATCATTTTTGTAGTTGTGATTTTGTTCCATGCCTCTGCTAAAAACTCTGAAATTTACTCGCATCCTTTTTTTTAGATTTCTATCATGTTTTTGTTGCTGACTCATATTCCTTAAAATATTTCTATTCTTCTTAAGAGATGTCAAAGTAAAGATATTTATGTGGGTCTAACACCACTTGATGGCATGCATGTTCATCCTGGCACCAATATCCCCAATCTACTCTACACAGAGCTACGAATTTACATCCAATCCAACAATATTTCAAGAAACATTTAACATATTCATTCAATATAAGAATATGGATTTATTATGATAAATTCCATGAGAGATTTTTCTCTCACCCTCCACTCTTTATTTCACTACATTTCATAAACCCAATTACATATGCTTCAACTTAACAAATAATGTATGCAATATAATAGCACTTTGACACACACATATAAGTGCTTGTTCCATTGTTTTAATCCTTCATCTTTATGCCCATATAACAATGGATTTGACTCATTTTCATATTCAGTTCCCAACAATAAAAATACCCAAACAACTAGGTAATACGGAAGTATGCCAAAAGGGGATTTCATACCAACATGCAGATTTTCAAAATTTAAATTTTTTTATCGATTGTTACGAAATGATTTTGTGGCGCCTATTTTCCAATTTAATATTTTGTCACTCTGAAATCATGTTAAAATTATATATTATAGTTTTAGCGAAGATGAATGACTTGAATCTTTCCAAGGTCGACTCTCCACATCCTCTAGCTTGTTCCTCGACACAATATATGATTTACCTACATTCCTTCACATAAATTTGTAACACTATTACAAATTTGGCAATTGAGCACAAGTCTAAGAGGGTTTTTTTTTCATAACTCCAAACAGGGTACTCTGTCTCTGTAACAACACTCAAATCACTGTAATACTAGGGAACCATTATTCTATGATGTAGAAAGGCATTCCTTCTTCAAACTTTAAGACTGACACAACATAAATCCCAAAAGACAAATATATTATCAGAACTATTGAAGCGACAATGTTCAATTTTTTAATGTAAATCATTTTAGCAAGTTACAGACTTTCAAAATGACCACTACATAAATGAACAAATGCACATAGATAGAATCTAGGAGTTCAAAGCTAGAAATTGAATTGGTTAATCACAAGAATCTGATTCAATCTCAATCATTTAGCAAGCACACAACTTATAGTCCAAATGTTATGCTCATTTACACCATTCACACAAAAATTTCTTCATGTTCACATAGATTGAATGTGGAAGCAGGTATGCAACTTCTAAACTATAGTTACATAGAGAAACACCGAGTTCCTCTCTTCTTCTCCTCTCTTCTCCTTCTCACTTCTCATTTTTTCAGGAGCTTCTTGTCACCTCAAAAACTTCTGAAACAGTCTTTCCTTATTTATTGCTTCCTAAAAGAAACTGCCTATGACAACCAAGAGTCACAAAATGTGAATCTTTTCCCCTTCTCCACAAAATAAGGGAACTAAAAAAAATAAAAATTCTTTTACAATTCAAAATGACTTCTCCAACTTATTTCTAAAAAATAAAAACTCACTCCTTAATGTAAATATTTACAATTTCTTAGCAAAATATTTAAAAGCTTGTCAGAGCATCACCATGTCACCATCCCGTCACATGGGTAGGCTTCAGTTGAACTACATCAAATTGCTCGACCTATGCACCTGCATCAAATATTCATGCAATAAAGCATTACAAAACCATTACTCAAAATGATATTATCAGAGATCGACTATTATATTTACAATAGGAGAAATTACAACTATATATGGAATCAAAAGAAATAAAAATATGCAACAACTCCCCATCAAAGATGAACACAGAAAGTGCTTGAGTTTGGATGGATAAATAACTATCAAGGACAAGAAAAAATAAGGAATATAAGAAAATTATATTTTATCATTTCATCTCATGTAACACCCTTTTGCAAGCCATTTTGAAGGAGTGTACCATGTTATTACCCCAAAGCGAGGCATATATGAGTTTAAATATATGCAATATGACCTCAAGGGAGGCATATATGAGGTTAAATTTACATGTAATGTTTTAATGTATATGTAATATGGTCAACCTAATAACATGGGGGCTAAGTGTGCAATGTGTGAATAGCTATATAAAGATATCATGTAGTCCTTATCAAGGACATGTGAATTAGATGTATGAATGTATTGGGTATTTGAAATGGGTCTTGATATTCTTTAAGGAGTTATTGTCTAGCTTCTCTCTATTATCAATATTAGAGTTGTGCTCCAAATTGATATTGGTATACATTGTGTGTATTTATGGATTTTTATGATATTTTGGGTATTTAAATCATAACAACACAAGAATGAAATTATTGCCTTGAATTCCCAATTTTGATCTCTTCCTAACACCTTACGCAATCAGGAGAATAGCACCATTCTCCTTGAAATTTTAATGAGTATACTACTTTACTAGAAAAGTTAGTTAGACACTTTGGAATCAATGATTCAGTTGCTCAGCCACTAGAAAAGAGTTCTAGCAGAACAACAAGATGAATTGTCAATTAGCCTTACGCAATCAGGAGAATATCACCATTCTTCTTGAAATTTTAATGAGTATACTACTTTACTAGAAAAGTTAGTTAGACACTTTGGAATCAATGATTCAGTTGCTCAACCACTAGAAAAGAGTTCTAGCAGAACAACAAGATGAATTGTCAATTAGCCCGTAAAGGGCGCTAGCGCCAAACAACCTAGATATACAATAGTAAAAAAAGCCTTTCCATGGATCTAGCAAAACACAGATCAACAATGAAGGAAACGTAGTACGTGATACCCGATGCTTTCTTAGAAATGTCATGTCTACTTATTGTTTGGCAATTTTTTTATCGTCCTTTTTAATAGTGTTGGCAGAATCTGTCAATGGCTTTTGTATCTTAATTTAAGTGGGTTTTTATTGGTTCTTTAAGACGACAAACAACGGATAAAAAATTTGTCTTCATGGTGTGTAACCATTTTGTGTAACCTCTATTGTAAACTTTGACGTTAACCTTTTTTTATTAATAAACCGTATCCAGTAAATTAAGGGGCAAAAGAGTCTATGAAATGTTTGGGATAAGTTTCATTGACTTGAATTTTATACGTACGTTATACGTAATTTTGTTATCATAAAATAAGCCGAGCTCAGAAGATAAAACTGTTGGAATCCAGAGGCACAACAAACAAAATAAATAAACACACATCAGATCATCAAGCACATATGACACAGTATTTAATGTGGTTCACCCAACCAATTTGGGCTACGTCCACCAAACATAGGCATCAGGAATTTATTAATCAAATTGGAGATAACATAGTGAAAACCTCATAAAACTCTCACCCTCTCAGCAAACCATCCGAATGGTTGCCTGTTATATAGCATAGAGAATCTAACAGCCTCATTAACTCCCTCACATCAAATATAGGAGGCATTAACTCCCTCCCAACAAACTGGAGTTAATCTAGGACCTGAATTCTATTGTTGTCATCAGCTGAGATTTTTCCTATTTTGCTCCAAACAGAAAATCTCAACAATCTCCACCTTGACAACAATTCCCCTGATGCCCTGTTATTATTATTTTATCTTTTCTGCAAGCCAAGAGAAGCCAAACACCAGCGTAGATTCTCCAACAAAACTGGTTTCGTGAACATGTCTGCACAATTCTCCTTTGTATGCACCTTTTCAAGAGAGACTCCTCTTTCAGTGATAACCTGTCTTACAAAATGGTACTTAATTGGAATATGCTTTGATTTACTATGATAGGCCGGATTCTTAGCCAAATGTATTGCACTTTGACTATCACAAAGTAACCTGATGTTGTCCTGTAACCTACCAAACTCACCAAGCAAACCTTTCAACCAAACTGCCTCTTTGCAAGCATGCGAAGCAGCAATGTATTCTGCTTCAGTAGTGGATAAAGCAACAATGTTCTGTAGCTTTGACATCCAGCTTATAGCTCCACCTGCAAGAGTAAAGACGTACCCTGAAGTTGATCTTCTCTTATCCAAATCACCGGCAAAATCGGAATCAACATATCCGCAAACAAATTCACTACTCTTATTGTAAGAAATACAATAACTACTTGTGCCTCTCAAGTACCGAAGCACCCATTTCACTGCTGACCAGTGTTCTTTACCCGGATTTGCCATGTACCTGCTGACAACCCCAACTGCATGTGAAATATCTGGTCGAGTACAAACCATCGCATACATTAAACACCCTACTACATTGGCATATGGAATTCGAGACATATAATCCTTTTCTTCATCTGTACTAGGACATAAACTCGAAGAAAGCTTAAAATGGGAAACTAAAGGGACTGAAACAGGCTTCACATTATCCAGACCAAATCTCAAAAGTATTTTCTCAATATACTTTTGGTGTGGTAGCCATAGCTTACCATTTCTCCTGTCTCTGAAAATCTCCATGCCCAAAATCTATCTTGCTGCTCCTAGATCTTTCATATCAAACGTCCTTGCCATCTGAGTCTTCAACCTGTTGATTTCTTCAATGCTTTTGCTTGCTAAAAGCATATCATCAACATACAACACTAAGATAATGAACATGCCATTATTTAACTGCTTAAAGTAAACACAATGATCATATTCACTTCTTACATATTTCTGACTCAACATGAAAGAATCAAACTTCTTATACCACTGCCGAGGCGACTGCTTCAGGCCATATAATGACTTCTTGAGCCTGCATACAAATTTCTCATTGTGATGCTGAACAAACCCTTCCGGTTGTTCCATATATATTTCCTCATCTAAGTCTCCATGTAGAAATGCAGTCTTAACATCTAATTGCTGCAACTCTAAATCAAACAAAGCCACTAATGCTAACACAATTCTAATTGAAACAATTTTAACCACTGGCGAAAAAATCTCATGAAAGTCAATACCGGCTTTCTGAGAAAACCCTTTTGCAACCAGTCGCGCTTTGTACCTGTCTTCCGTATCATTCACACCCCGTTTCAGCTTGAACACCCACTTGCATCCCACAGTTTTCCTGCCTTTGGGAAGTTCAACTAGATCCCATGTACCATTCTTACTTAAAGCCATCATTTCGTCCTTCATGGCTGCTTTCCACTTGTCACTATTTGAACCTTCTACAGCTTCCTGATAACACAAAGGTTCATCATCATTAGCGATCAAAGCAACTGAAGTAACATGATCATCATACCTTCTCGGAGGGCGTTTGATCCTTGTAGACCTCCTTAAGAATGTTTCTGGTGCTTCCACAATTGGTTGTCTATCAACTGTAGGAACTTCTTCATGATCACCATCTGGGACCTGTTCATGACCTCCATCTGAACCCTGTTCATAATCTGATTCTGAAACCTGTTCATGTCTAGAATCTGAACTATGGTCATTATGACTATCATTAGAAATGCTGTCAAACTGAATATGCTGGAAATCAGATACATCATCCTGTTTCAATCTTCTATCTACATCTAACTGTACAAGAGAGGATTCATTAAACTTTACATCTTTGTTGATGATGATTTTGCGGGTAGTAGGATCCCACAATCTATATCCCTTTGTTCCATCACCATACCCAACAAAGATATACCTTTTAGACTTTGGATCTAATTTAGTTCACTGATGTTTAGGCACTAGAGCATATGCATCACAGCCAAACACTCTGAGTTTAGAATAGTCACAAGGGTGTCCTTTCCATACCTCTTGCAGAACCTTGCAGCCTATCGCCGTTGATGGAGATCGGTTTATCACATAACAAGTTGTTACCACCGCTTCCGTCCACAACTCCTTTTGCAATCCGACGTTACTCAGCATACACCTTGCTCTCTCTAGAAGAGTCCTGTTCATGCGTTCAGCAACTCCATTATGCTGAGGAGTATAAACCGTGGTCTTATGTCTCTCGATCCCTGCATCCTTGCAATATCTGTCAAACTCCTTGGAGGAAAACTCACCACCATTGTCAGTTCTTAAACATTTTATAGTTCTACCAGTGTTGTTTTCTACCAATGCTCTAAACTGCTTGAAAACTGTAAAAACATCAGACTTCCATTTCAACATGTAGACCCACACTTTTCTAGAAAAGTCATCAATGAATGATACAAAATAAGACGAACCACCATATGAAGTTGTAGGAGCTGGACCCCACACATCTGAATGGATATAATCAAGTATGCCTTTACTAGTATGTTTGCCTGTTTTAAACTTTTGTTTACTTTGTTTACCAAACAGACAATGTTTACAGAAATCCAATTTTCCAGATCTTAGATTAGGAAGTAACTTTCGGTCAGCCAAAATTTTCAATCCTCTTTCACTCATATGCCCCAATCTTTGATGCCATAAGTGAATGGAACTACTGTCATGTTCAGACACAGACATATGATCTGACCCAGTTCTACCTTCTAACTGAAATAGATTTCCTACTTTCTTAGCTTTCATCACTAGTAAGATACCTTTATAGATTTTCATAACTCCACCTTGAATTACAGTTTTATATCCATTTGAATCAAGTGCTCCTAATGAAATCAAATTTTTCCTTAAATCTGGTACATGCCTCACATCAGTTAATATTTTTGTTGTCCCATCAAACATTTGCAGTTGTATGCTCCCAATTCCCACAATATTACATGTTACATCATTACCCATGTACACAACACCATCATCAATTGATTTGTATGTTTTAAACCAATCTTTATGAATACACATGTGGTTAGATGCCCTGGAATCTAACAACCAATGTTGATCATGTTTTGAAACATTAACAGACAATACCTCATCACTCATACCTGAACCTAATACTGAACCTGTATCTGTGGTGTTGGCTTCCTTCTTTTCTATCGAAGAGCCTTCTTTAGCAGCCTGCTTTCACTTCCAGCAATCCTTTTTCAGATGTTCAGCCTTGCCACAATGCCAGCACTTCACCTTTGGCTTCTTTCCTTTGGACTTTGAGCGAGATTCGCTATGCTTTCCCCCGGAGTGTCTCTCTCGTGAGCGACCTCTGGCCATCATTACCTCTGATGTAGAGGTGTCTACATTCGACCTCTTCCTCGTCTCCTCAGCCAACAAGGCTCCAAAAACATCGTCAAACTCAAGGATGTCTGATGTACTAAAGCTTATGGAAGTAACAAAGTGATCCCAGGATTCAGGCAATGAACATAATAGAGTTATTGCCTTATCCTCTGAATCAAATTTCACATCTAGACTGTCTAATTGCACCAGTAAGGTATTAAAAACATTCAGGTGATCAGAAATAGAGGTACCTTCTTTCATCCGCAAACCATAAAGCTGCCGTTTCAGGAGAATTCGATTTGTCAAAGATTTCGTCATGTAGAGCTTCTCAAGCTTCGACCACAGGCCTACGGCGGTTTTCTCTAACACAATGTTGAACAGAACATCGTCCGCCAGACATAACCGAATTGCGCTCAGAGCTCTCTCATCCATCTCATCCCATTCATCCTCCGTCATGGAAGGAGGTCTTTTGTTTTTCCCCAATAGTGCTTTCGCCACACCTTGTTGAACCAGCAGATCGTGCATCTTTACCTTCCAGATCTCGAAATTATTTTTCCCATTAAATTTCTCTATTTCAAAATGGGCACTCTGTGTTTTGGCCATCTCATCAAAGAATCTCCAATTTCAATTTGAAATACCAGCAATTAAAAAACAAAATTGCCTATGCCTTTGTTTTTACACAACAAAAAAAAAACTGCCTATGCATTTGTACCTGTGCCTTTTTAAAAAAAAAACTGCCCTTTGCACTTATATTACTTTGATGTCTTTATTGATTTAGAATTTGGTTGATGTTTTTTTTTTTTTATTATTATTTTAAAAGTCGCATGAAACTTCCATTTATACCAAATTCAACTCAAAAAATATAACGTGCAAAAAACTCCGAATTTCCATATACAGCTTTACGTTATTGCACAACGAAGTCTCAAAGCATTTAATAGGAAAGCCGATTGGAGCAGGGGAAACACTATAATCAGATATACCTGATATGCCACGCCTTATAGTAACTTTTCAAAACACGCAGACCATTTATGACCAGCGCGCAATTACTCAAACCATTATACTCAATTTATAAACGCAGACTTTTTATAATCAGTTGAAACCCCCACGCAGCAGTTACTCCAACCATCACATATAACTACGCTGTTTTTTTAACAAATATATGCATGCTGTGTTTTTTTTTTTCTTTTTTTTTAAAATATCCATGCTGTTTGTTTAACACATACCCACGCTGTACGCTGTTGTGAAATAAATTAACGCAGGTGTCAACGCTCCACCAGGGTAAACAGCACGCATGCGGTCTCCACCTTCCAAGCAGCACTTTATACGTAGGCAAAAAAAAAAATATTTCCTCACTGCTCATGGCATCTCGCCAGTGCCATATACATCAAGGTCTCGCCTACTTGTGTCTAATGGAATCCAACAGCAGACCCCCACACGGTCCGCCCTCCAGTAAAACGCACCCTCCAGCGTGCATACTAATGTCGAGACGCTCCACGCAGCAGCACTCCAACACCAGCGATCCCCTCCAGCCGCGATCTGCTGAACTCTGATTGCGTTCAACGCACCAGGCACAGTGCCAATAACCAAAAAACCACGCACAACAATCCACGCATTCACTCGCAGGCTCAGCGCTCCAGCACGCTGCCTGATCCACGTATCAACTGCGCTCCACCTCCAACAATGCTCTGATACCAATTGTTGGAATCCAGAGGCACAGCAAACAAAATAAATAAACACACAGCAGAATATCAAGCACATATGACACAGTATTTAACGTGGTTCACCCAACCAATCTGGGCTACGTCCACCAAACATAGGCATCAGGAATTTATTAATCAAATTGGAGATTACATAGTGAAAACCTCATAAAACTCTCACCCTCTCAGCAAATCATCCGAATGGTTGCCTGTTATATAGCATAGAGAATCAAACAGCCTCATTAACTCCCTCACATCAAATATAGGAGGTATTAACTCCCTCCCAACAAACTGGAGTTAATCTAGGACCTGAATTCTATTGTTGTCATCAGCTGAGATTTTTCCTATTTTGCTCCAAACAGAAAATCTCAACAAAAACAAGATTCTTCTACTCTAATTCCAAATTTTCTTCGTTTGCTTCTTACATAAATCTACCACTGTAAAGATAAGTTGGAGTCAACCAAACGAGTACGTGTTTCAAAACCAAGAAATGTCAATCCCGCAGGTGAATTTTCGTTCACATTCACAAACGGTTATCTGCTTTCAATATTTCCAATTACGATGAATACATGGAAGCCTATCTCCATTTGTATCCCATCCACCTTTTCAACTTTTGTTTCTTCGAAATCGAACATTCAGTTAAACAAAATTTGAAATGTCGTTTTCAATAATATTGAAGTCAGCCTATTTCCGTAATATAGTATAGTATAATGCAATATCAATATTGTTATTAAAAAAATAAAAGAAAAACATATCATTGGCCAGAATTACTAGAAAATCCTAATGTCGAGATTTTTCAAGATATGAAAAATAGTGCCATATGACCATTAAGTATCACCAACACCATGTAATATTAAAAGTTAATACACAAGGATAAAGCTTCACTCTCAGAACATTAATAGATTCAGACATAAATGTTTTAAACAAAGAAGTGATCACAGGGAAATAATGGTCACTAGGGTAGGTACATAGGGTTTTCAATATGAAGTCTCAAGTGCAACTCTTTGTTTTTCAGGATATTGTATGAAAATGAAGTTTGCAATTGGAAATATTCCAATCGATTGTATTTTAGGAAATATTTTTCTTCATGCTGTTGAACCACATGGATCAGCAAGATTACAACATGGCGAAGATGGTTATTTAAAGATGGTTATTTTATATCTGCCCCTGATAACAAAGGTTTCTTACAAACCATCACATTGACTTTTATTTCAACGCCAAGAATATCCACCATGGTTCAGACTATGCAAGAAGTTAATCCACAGAAAGAAAACTGGGAGAATTCAAAAACTTCAAGTCCTCTCTTAGAATAAAAGAAGTGCTACAATCCCCAAAGTTACAACAAAAATTCTCAGAGCTTAGAGAGGAATTAGAGAATGTTTGTTGTTCTAAAAACCCAAATGCTTACTTGCATAGGAAGGAACATAGAGCCTCTTTGTAGTTTAAACAAGAATATGGTGGAAAATCATGCAAGATCCAAGCCATACCTATGAATAGCGAGCACAGAACTTGGTGCTAGAAAGAAATCTCAGATCTCTTAAAAAGAGTATTGATCAGAGAATCTAGCAGTCCTTAGAACTGCTATGGGTTCTATGTAAATAAACACTGAGAACATATTAGAGGTGTTCCTAGATTAGTTATAAATTAGAAACTTCTAAATTATGTACTAGCAGACGATACATATAATATTTACCACAAAGGAAGCATAATAATAGCAGGAGCTAAAGTTTTCTCCAAATTTGATATGAAAACTGAGTTTTGGTAGGCTGTGGTAAATGAAGAAGATAGATTCAAAACTGTCTTCAGAATTCTTGCTGGTCAGTATTAGTGGAATGTTATGCCCTTTGGCCTAAAACCTACACCATCCAAATTTTAGAAGGTCATGGACCAGGTTTTGAAGCCATACTTTGATTGTCTCATTGTATATATTGATGATGTGTTAATATTCTCTACATATGTCTAAGAACTTTTCAAACATGTACAATTTTTTACACAACAATCAAGAGAAGTCAGATCATACTAAGCAAGAAAAAAATTGTCTCTCACAATGATCAAGTTCCTGGGACATACTACAGAGGATGGCCAAATCACATTATAAAAGCATGCACTTGAATTTGGTGATAAATTTCCAGATATGATCATAGATAAAAAATAATTGTAGAGATTCCTAGGCTGTTTGAACTGCGTTGGCAATTTCTATGAAGGATATGCCCATGACAAAAAATCGTTAAATCAAAGATTGAAAAAAGATCTACCACCTTGGACTTCAGAACATACCAATGCCATCAGAAAAATAAAATCTAAGGTAAAAGCTTTACCTATTCTCTACCTTGCAGATGAGGATTTGCTAAAAATTGTAGAAAGTGACACCAACAACATTGGATGGTGAGGTATTCTCAAGCAAACTAAAGAAGGAGAAGAACAAGTGATACAATTTTCTTCAGGCACATGGAACCAAGCAGAACAAAAATATTCTATAATTGAAAAAGAGGTAAAAGTTGCATGGAATTATATAGAAAAATGTTACGTCAAACTCATAAAATAAATGTTTATGCTTCTGCTTTAAATAAAGACATAAAAAATCATTGAGAATCCAAGTTTCCGAGATGGCAAGCTTTGTTTAAACAGTGAAAGAAATTGTCTACTAGATTTTTCGAGTCGGGAGTATCTGAAAAAATAAAATCATCTAACGGTTATTACATTGAATGGGACCCTAAAACACAGCGAGAAGAACTTAGAAATATCTGAGACAACACCTTATAGCCAATCTATGTTGAAAAATGGAAACCCACTTGGCAATTAAGAAACACAAAAGTTATGGATGCAAATCTACAGTCTCATGAGGACTTAAAACACCTTGTACTATAAAGAAAAATTTACTGTAAGTCAAACACTTGGATACATGATATGTTGTATAATAATTCAATGATGTATTCTAATATTTAAATTAAAATCATTAAATTATTAGAATTGATCATTAAATTATTAAAATATGATTTAAACTAAATTCTAAGAATTGAGTTTTAAATCTGATTTTTAATTTATTAGAATCACTCCATTCATATGAATGATTAACACAAATATTTTCATATTTATAATTAAATATTAAACTTTAATAAAGTATTATTTAATAAAATATAAAAATATGTTATTTACTTATGAGACTTTATATTGATAATGAATTGGTGTACTATTAAGGGATTCCTGGTACTAAGTAACACATAAATTTGATTTGTTATTGTGTTGAGGCCCTCTACAACTTAGTATAGAGGAGATGTCATGTAAAGTTACATTTAGAAATAATAATATAATAATTATTAAGTAGGTGATGTACAACCTAGTATGGAGGAGATACTCTCACGTGAAGTTACATATAAAAGTAATAAAATAAGATTTACATTAACAAATAAAAAATATTAATAACCAAAAAAAATTAATGTTGTCCATAAATAAAATACTTCCATCAAATTTATATAAATACATAAAGTAATTAATTGAAATTAAAGAAAAAATACATTTTAGTATGAAAGAGACATTTAATTTCTAGGCTATTTAAATATAGAGTAACTTAACCTACAATAACATTCTCGATATTACATGATGTTGAATTAATTTGATGTTTAGTTTATATGTAATATTTAAAACAATAATATATTAATGGTAAAAAATATTTTGCTCAGTAAAATAATTTAATGTTCATACTAAAGAAAAATATTGTAATCTAAATTTAAAAATTCTTAATTTTATATATGTTTGTTTATCTATACACAAAATTATTAGATATTTAACATATATATAGAGATAGAGAATATGAGTGTAGGGAGACAAAACTATATCCTATGGAGATATGTTTTGTATGTGTGTGAATGTGAGACTATATGTATTAAAATTTTAATTTATAAATCTTAAATAAAATATTTCATTGTCAATTGGGTATATATATATATAGAGAGAGAGAGAGAGATATATTAGTTAAATTATTTTATTATTGTGTTGCTCAAAACTAGCATGGATCCATCTAATTCTGAATTTACTAAGAGGTAAGAGGAATAAAATCTCTTATGGTGCAAACCATTCCTCAAATTCTGAATTCAAAAAGAAGATAACATCTTTAGAGATTTGATCCCTATAACTTGGTAGATCCGGAATTAGATAGATCTAGACCCACCTTAACATTTTAAGATAAAAAATGATAATTGAGTATCCAAACCTACATCACCATCCAAAATCATCTCCACCTCGATCATATAAGACGCAAAAGTCATGACACAATTTGTTTTTTGTGATAGGTATCTCAAAATCCAATATCAAGAATGCAATCACCTTTAAAGGTTTCGGTCTTTTTATAAAGGTGGCTTGAATATTGAATACCAAAAATTGTTCTACATGAAGATCCAGAAGGCAACATTAAACGTGTTGGCCTTCGCTTCGATTTGTTTTGCTTTAGGTGTCGGCCTTTTTTTTTGTTACTATAATCTTAAACTAGCAATTACACCACATGTTGCAAAATAAGATCATAGATCAAAAACTTGACTCTGATACCACTTGTCACAACCCTAAGTGAATTACCAAGTAAAGTATAGAATGAGGAGGTACGTTTTCATAGCATAAGTTTCAATTATGTGGAAATTCATATTTTGGTGACTCTACACTTCTTTCTTATGTTCTTTTTACTTTAAACTTTCATTGAGAAGGGCATTGCCAAACACCTCACCATTATTATTATATGTATTTGGTATACTTATTTTATTATAATAAAATAATAATATGTATTTGATATACTTATTTTATTATAATAAAATAATGATCTTCATGCCAAGGGTAATGTGAGTTGAAATAAAAAATACTATTCTTATTCCAATGTTCAATCAATGCACCATCAAAACCTGTCGTGCCTTATAAGTTGACTATTTAGTTTAAATGTTTGTACATTCGATGGATAAGGTTGGTGGAAATTTTAATAGCATTTTCCTTTATGTTTTTGAACCCTCCCAATGCCTATTTTTGCTCCATCCATCTGTCGCTTTGACTTTGAGATTTTCTACCGATCGATGGTCCTCTGCACTATGGTCAAATGGATGGTGAGATTAAAATCAAGGTAACTAATTACACTACCCCTCTTGCTTCCTAACATCATTCAATATGGCTCAAGGTAGGGTTTTTGCCTCGCAGGTCTGTGAGGATTTTATACCTCCTATTCCATTTTCATGGTTTCCACTACTCCAACACCAGCGATTTTTCAGTCCTATTGTTCGAATAGGGTCATGGTAAGTGATAGTCATTCTTATACATCTAAATCTATATGCTTCCATATGGCTACGACTATTCTAATACCACTCTGTTTTTCTTTTTGCTTTCTAGTGTTTGGCTAATCATGGAGACAAGGTTTATCCTTCTGCCTCCCGAAGCCAGTTTATTTAAAGCATGGGTGAGGCATTAACCATTCCCTTCACATTCCAGCTGGTTTGCATTGACGGTATTAACAGAAAACGTGTTTACAATTCCAGGCATGCAGATGGACTACCTTTATGCTGAAGATGGTGACTACAAGTGAGCGTCTTTAATATTTTTAATAGATATTTTTCCATTTATGAGGTGATGACTTCTAACCTCTTTCTCTCTTTTGGAATGCAGGTATCACCCATACTTTTTTCCAGGGTTTGTTTCAATGTCTCTGTTCCTAGCCTTCTTAACAGTTTGTTTCGGCATGTTTCCCGAGGTGTGTATTTCTCCGAGCTTTAGGTGGAAAGGTTGTCTCTTAGCCCAGTCGGAAACCAAAATTCACAGTTTACTATTTTTGTTATTTTAAGTTACTGGTCTCATCCACGAAGGCAAGGGTTTAGAATTTAAATCTCTATGCTTAATTTTGATGACCTCGGCCGGAACGACAATGGTTTAGAGTTGAAAGCTTTGTGCTTAATTGATGGCCTCAGCTGGAACAATGAGGGTTTATGATGTTTCTCTTTAATTTATTGGGATTGGAAAACTAAGAAAGGCTTTGTTATGATTTCAATTAAAGACATGTATATATTTTAACGTACCTGGTTTCAAGTTTTTGCCTTGCTACATCGACAAGTCTTCACATGAACTGAATTATAAAATGTTCTGAACAAAGGCAGTTTTTTTTTATGATTTATTTTATCCAATACATACTTTTGTGGGGTTTCCTCCCTCCATTTGAAGTATATCCATTAATTTTATATTATTCAAAGAGTAGTTATATTTAAATGGTTATAGTCAATTGAGATTCTTCTAATCTACAGTCATTTCTTTGTTTCAAAATTTATTATTCCAGAAATTTACTATTCTCTATAGGGTTTTCTATCTATATAGCTTATCATTATTTCTTTTCTTCTTCCAGTAGAGCAATCAAGGGACTATTCTGGGTACTGGTCCTCTCTGGTACCTCCAGAACTAACCCTCGCATGACTGAACTGTATATACAATTTATGTGGCTTCCTTCACCTCAATTTGTAACACTATTACAAATTTAGCAATAAAAACCAATCTAAGAGGGTTTTTTTTCTATAACTCCAAACAGGGTACTTTGTCTTTGTAACAACACTCATATCGATGTAAATACCAAGGAACTATTTTTCCGGAACACAACAATGCATTCCTTCTATAGACTTTAAGACTGACACAACACGAATCCCAAAAGAGAAATAGATTATCACAATGATTGAAGAAAAAATTCTCAGATTTTTAATGTAAATGGTTTCAACAAGTTACAAAATTTCAAAATCACCGGTACTCAAAAGAACAAATTCACAGGACTAGAAACTAGAAGTTCACAAGTAGAAATCGAATTGGTGAATCATAGATATTTGGTTCAACCTTAAGCATTTAGCAAGCACACAACTTACGGTACAATTTTTTTGTTCATTTATGCCATTTGCATTGAAATGCCTTCTAGTTCACACATATTGAAGGTATAGGCACGTCTGCAACTTCTAAATTATAGTTATACAGAGAAATAAGGGTTTCCTCTCTTGTCTTTCTCGCTTATTCTCCTCTCTTTTGGAACTTCTCCTCACCTCATGAACTTCCAAAATAGTTTTTTCTTATTATTTCTCAAAAGAAACTGCCTATGACAGCCAAGAGTCACAAAATGTGAATCGTTTCCCTTTCTCTACAAATTAAGGGACTTAATTTTTTTTTGCTTTTACAATAGAAAATAACTTCTCAAACTTATTTCTAAGAAATTAAAACTCACTCCTAAATGTAAATATTTACAATTTCCAAAAAAAATATTTAAAAAATTCTCCCAACATCACTATGTGACCATCTCATCACATGTGTAATCTCTGGACCAACTTCATTAATTTTTGTGCTTGTCCTATGCACCTTCATTAGACTCCCAAGATGGAAATGATTCATGGTCTCTTAACCTTGTGTTGATGAAATGAATCTTCCTTGAACCCAAACTTTATGTCGTAGCTGGTCATTCTCCTTCTCACGTAGTTACTATATTTTTTTCTCCAAACTTTAGGAATTCAACCATGAAATTAACGGTTGCAAAACTCACCACAAATTGAAAACAAAATTAAATTTACCTCAATCATTTTTCTAGTTCTGATTTTGTTCCATGCTTCTGCTACAAACTCCAAAATTTATTGCATCCTTTATTTCTAATTTCCATCATGTTTTTGGTGTAGATTCATATTCTTTAAACGATTTATATTCTTGCTCTAAGAGACGTCAAAGTAAAGATATTTGTATGCCTCTGTTACCACTTGATGGCATGCATGTTCAGCGTGGAGCCAATATCCCCAATCTACTCCGCACGTAGCTACAAAATTACATCCAATCCAACAATATCAAGAAACGTTTAACATATTCATTCAATAGAGGAATATGAATCTATTATGATAAATTCCATAAGATATTTTTCTATCAACCTCGACTCTTTATCTCACCTCATTTCATAAACCCAATTACATATTATTCAATTTAACAAATAAGGTATGCAATATAATAACACTTTGAGAGACTCATTTAAGCGCATGTCCCAATGTTTTAGTCCTTCATATTTATACCCATATAACAATGGGTTAAACCCTTTTTCATATTCAATTCCTAACAATAAAAATACCCACACAACTCAGCCATACAGAAGTAGTCCAAAAGGGGATTTCAAACCAACATGCAGCTTTTCAAAATTAAATTTTTTTTATTGGTTGTTACGAAATGACTTTGTAGCGTCTATTTTCCAATTTTCTACTCTGTCGTTATGAAATCATGTTAAAATTATATATTACGGTTTCAGTGAAGATTTAATGACTTGACTCTTTCCAACGTCGACTCTCCATTGCCTCTATCTTGCTTCTCAACACAATATATGATTTACATATCTTCCTTGACCTAAATTTGTAACACTATTACAAATTTGGAAATTGAATGAATGCATGTTTAAGAGGATTTTTTTTTTTCTAGAAATCCAAAAAGGGTACTTTGTCGTTGTAGCAACACTCAAATCACTGTAAATACCAGGGATCCACTATTGTAGAACATAGAAACACATTCCCTCTAAACACTATAAGACAAACACAACAAAAATCCTAAAAGACAAATATATTATGACAAAAATTGAGGCCACAATGTTCAATTTTTTCATGTAAATCATTTTAGAAAGTTACTAACTTTCAAAATGACCAGTATTCAAATGAACAAATGCACATAAATAGTAATGAGGAGTTCCCAACTAGAAATTGAATTGGTTAATCACAAGAATCTGATTCAATGTCAACCATTTAACAAGTACACAACTCATAATCAAAATTTTATGTTCATTTATGCCATTCACACAAATATATGTTCCAATTAACATAGATTGAATGTACAAGAAGGTCTGCAACTTCTAAGCTATAGTTACATAGAGAAGCACAAAGTTCCTCTCTTCTCCTTCCCGCTTCTCATTCCTTGCAATGCTTCTCCTCACCTCAAGAACTTCCAAAACACTCTATTCTTATTGTTTCCTAAAAGAATCTGCCTATGACAACCAAGAGTCACAAAATGTAAATGGTTTCCCCTTCTGCACAAAATAAGGAAACTAAAAAGTATTTTTTCCTTTTACAATTGAAAATAGCTTCTCCAACTTATTTCTAAAAAATCAAAAGTCACTCCTAAAAGTAAGTATTTACAATTTCTTAACAAAATATTTAGAAGCTTCTACGAGCATCACCATGTGACCATCCCATCACATGGGTAAGCTTGAGTTGAACTTCATCAAAATTTGTGCTCGACTATCAAATATTGATGGAATAAAGCATTAAATAACCATTATTCAACATGATATTATCAAAGATCAAATATTATGGTTACAATAGAAGAAATTACAACTATATATGCAATCAAAAGAAATAAAATTATGCATCAACTTGCCATCAAAGATGAACACTCAAAGCGCTTGAGTTTGGATGGATGAATAACTATCAAGGACAAGAAAAAGCAAGAATATAAGAAAATTATAATTATATGGTTTGATACCATGTAACAGCCTTTTGCAGAGGTTTTTGAAGGAGTGTACCATGTTATGACCCAAAAGGGGGCATATATGAGTTTAAATATATGTGGTATGACCCCAATGGAGGCATGAGGTTAAATTTACATATGTAATATGGTTAACCTAATAGATGGGGGCCACATGTGCAATGTGTGAATAGCTATATAAACATATCATATAGTCATTATCAAAGACATGTGAATTAGTATTGAGGTATTTGAAAGATGCTTTGCTATGATTTAAGGAGTTATTGTCTAACTTCTCTCTTTTATCAATATTAGCTTTGTACTCCTAATTGATATTGGTATACACTGTGTGTACTTTTGGATTTTTACAATATTTTGAGTATTTGAATCATAACAACACAACAATATAGTTATTGCCTTGAATTCCCAATTTTGATCTCTTCCTCATACCTTAAGAAAGCAGGACCAATCTCAAGCACCTTAAGAAAGCAGGACCAATCTCAAGCTTCGAAATTTAATGAGTATGCTTCTTTAGTAGAAAAGTTGGTTAAACGTTTTGGAATCAATGATTCATGAGCTCAGCCACTAGAACAGAGTTGATCTAGTTGAACAACAGGATGAACGGTCAAGTAGTCCGCAAAGAATCCAATTGGTACTGGCACCAAACAAGCCAGATAGACAATACTAGAAAACGCCTTTCCATGGATCTAGCGCAACACAGATTAACAATGAAGAAAACGAAGTAGTTGGTACTCTTCTGAAACTCTGATGCTTTCTTAGAAATGTCATGTCTATTTATTGTTCGGCAATTTTTTTATTGTCCTGTTTAGTATTGTTGGCAGAATCTGTCAATGGTTTTTGCATCCTAATCTACAAGGTTCTTTATTGATTCTTTATGAGGACAAACAACGGATAAAAAATGTGTCTTCATGGCGTGAAACCATTTTGTGTAACCTCTATTGTAAACTTTGACGTCAATCTTTTTGTTATTAATAAACTCTATCCTGTAAATTAAGGGGCAAAAGAGTCTATGAAATGTTTGGGATAAGTTTCATTGACTTGAATGTTGTACATACGTCATATGTAATTTTGTTATCATAAAATAAGCGAAGCTTATTACAAGATAAGACAAGATTCTTCTACCCTAATTCCAAATTTGCTTCGTTTCCTTCTTAGAAAAATCTACCACCGCTACTCGGCGGCGAAGATAAAGTGTAGTCAAGAAGAAGAGTAGTCTTTCAAAACCAAGAAACGTCAATCCCGCGTGCGACTTTTGGCATCGTCGCATTCACAAACGGTTATCTGCTTTCAATATTTCCAACTGCAAGGAATACATGGGAGCCTATTCCCATCCGTATCTCCTCCACCTTTTCAACTTTTGTTATTTCGAAATCGAACATTCAGTTAAACAAAATTTGAAAGGTCGCTTTCAGTAATATCGAGGTCAACCTATTTCCGTAATATAGTATGGTATAACGTAATACCAAGATTGTTATTAAAAAAAAATAATAATAATATCAATGTTCCATATTGATCATTAAATTATTAAAATTGATCAAATTATTAAGGAATTTAGACTTCTGTGATCCATAACATTGTTTAGATAATCTTTGGCAAAATCACATAATCAATCTTTTGTCGACGCGTTTCGAACCAACCAGTGTTTCATCGTCAGGACAAGTTGAAGAACCAATCCGGCTAAGCTGAATAAATAGAGAGTGCAGAGACTCCAACGGCTATATTGCCAACTGCTAAATTTGACCTAAGGATCCTAGTCAAACCCCTAACAATACTATAAATAGCTACAACAGGTAAACTTGTTCAACTTGTCCTGACGATGAACCACACTCGTTGGTTCGAAACGCGTCGACAAAAGATTGATTATGTGATTTTGCCGAAGATTATCTAAACATTGATCAAATTATTAAAATATAACTTAAACTAAATTTTAATGAATTTAGTTTTAAATCTGATTTTTAATAGATTCGAATCAATCTATTCATATGAAAGATTAACCTATTTTCTTATTTATACTTGAATATTAAACCTTAATAAATTATTATTTGATAAAATATAAAAATGTTATTTATTTATGAGATTTTAGATTAATAATGAATGGGTGTACTTTTAAGGGATTCTTTTAAATTTTATTTGTTATTGTGTAGAGGTTCTCTACAGTTTAGTATGGAGAAGATGTAATGTAAAAGTACATTTAAAAATAATAAAATAATATTTATTAAGTAGGTGTTTTACAATTCAATAGAGAAGAACTGTTGTCGTGTAAACTTATATCTAAAAATAATGAAATAAGATTTACATTAACCAATCAAAAATAGTAATAACAAAAAAAAATTAATGCCTTCCATAAATAAAATACTTCCATCAAATTTATATAAATACATCCAAGTAATTGAAAGTAAGAAAAAATTACATTTTAGTATGAAAGAGATATTTATTTTCTGGACTATTTAAATATAGAGTAACTTAATGGACAATAATATTCTTGATATTACATGATGTTTAATTAATTTGATATTTAGTTTTTATGTAATATTTAAATATATATATATACTTATAGTAAAAAATATTTTGCTAAGTAAAATAGTTTAATGTTCATATTAAAAAATTATAAAAAAAATTATATTTTTCATATAGTCTCTGTATCTCTAACACAAAATAATTAGATATATAACATATATAGAGATAGAGAATATGAGCGTAGGGAGAGATAATTATATATTATGGATATATGTTTTTTATGTCAGAATATTTATGTGAAACTATATGTATTAAAATTTTAATGTGTAAATCCCTATAAAAAAAAAATAGTAGTTAAATTACTTTATTATTGTGTTGTTCAAAACTGACCTGGATCCATCTAATTTTAAATTTACCAAGAGCTAAAAAAATCACATCTCTCATGATATAAACCCTTCCTCTAATTCTGAATTCAAGATGAAATTTACATCTTTAAAAATTTAACCTATGTAACTGGATAGGTCAGAAATTAAATAAATTTAAAACAGCTTTAAATAATAACTTGAGTAAACCCCGCGTCATGATCCAAAATCATCTCCACCTCGATCATATACGACGCTGCAGCCATGAGGGGATTCGTTTTTGACGGTAGGTATCTCAGAATCCAATATCAAGAATGGAATCGCCTTGAAAGGTTTAGGCCTTTTTATGAAGGCGGCTTGAATACTGAATACTAAGAATTGTTCTACAGGAAGATCCAAAAGCCAACACTAAACATAGGCCTTTCTTGTTTCTTTTTGTTTGGGCAAGTTTGGTCTTTGGTTTTTTGGTCGGCACTGTATTTTGAATACTTCAAAGTGTTTTGGTTAGTATAATCGTAAATTATAGTTTTCTGGAAGTTCTTTGAAAATGAAATCTGTTTTACTATGGCCTCAAAGTAATAAGTGTGAATCATAAAGTTTTGTTTTAAAGAAATGGTATTCATTTTTTTATGATAGATATTTAACATAAATTAGGAACTTTGTTTTATATTAATAACTAATTTTAAAATAGTTTATTTATGTTTTAATAATTAGTTTTAGGATAGTTTATAGTTTAAGTGTAAATAATATTATTATTAGAATGAAAGGTATTTTACAATTTAGTATATTAGTTAAATGTTGTCACATAATATTACATTAAAAATATATAAGTATGTGTTAATATATGTATATATTAAAAATGTTATTTGTTATGTGTTGATAAATTCCCATAACTTATATAATATCTTAATATAAAAATTATTTACCTCAAGATTTCCATTACTTACAACTATTTTATATGGCATTCAATAGATCTGGAGATTTAATAGAAATCAATAATATATATATATAATCTCCAAATCTATTTTTTCCATTTAAAAATTACATGTTGTATTAATCATAATTAAATGTGATATTAATTGTTTCATAGATTTTATATGGCATTTAATAGATCTAGAGATTCAATAAAAACCTATAATATATAGCCTCGAGAATTTATCTCTAGAATATTTAGATTCTGTAGTGCACTTTTCATTAAAATCTAAAATTAAATTTCTCTCAAGTTGGATCTATGTTAAGCCTAGGTACGTGCGTCAAGATAGATTCACTCGGGCTTCCTTTTGCTTTAATAAGTCTACACTCGGGCTTCCTTTTGCTTTAATAAGTCTAAACATTTCCACATGTATACCATTCCAACAAAATAAAACAAGTGCCTTCAAACCACATCGGATTTAGAGAGATGATTTCTTAGTAACTTTGATAACAATTCATAGACAAATGAACAACAAAGGTCGTGTTTTTTAATTTGGGATTGAACGGCTGGTTTTAGGGTTAGATTATTAATATTCAAGTTTCCAAAGGAATTAACAAAATTTAGATTAGAGGGATAACTATAACAACAATATAATTATTGTGAAAATTAAAAAATCTAAATCTAGAGGAATCAAATTACATAGTTATTGTGAGCATTAAAAGATTGAGGTATAAGATCTAATTATTAATTTATATCATAAGAATTCAAATTTTCCATAAAAATGCTTGTGTATTTATAAAAATTTCTAATATAATATAAAATAAGCTATTGATTGTATTGAATTCACTTAAAATTGTTGCATGAAAGTGATAATGAATTGATTTATTGCATTAAATTCACTGAATAATATTGTATTGCAATGTGAGTGAATTAATTGATTGCATTGTAATGATTGAACTAAGTGATTGCATTGATTTTAGTAAATATTATTGGATTGTATTAATTTAAGTATGATTGAATTAATTTTTTCAGTTGATTTAATTTAGTATTAATGGATCGCATTAGTTTTAGTGTCATTGAATTAATTGATTGCATTGATTTCACTGAATAATATTGGATGCTTTAGTTTAACAATGATTGAATTCATTCTTTACATTGATTTGTGTGAATACTATTGGATTGTTTGATTTGAATATATATTAATATATTGAATTTATTTATTTTATATACTGGAGTAATGGAATATGAAACAGAGCTAATATTGAAGAACAAAGAGGATGTGCACAAATACAATTAGTCAAACAGACACTTGACCAAGTAAAGGAATATGGAGAAACTAAACATATACTTGGGTTACTTGGGTTACTTTACTATGAGTATGGTTACAATCTAATAAAAAATAAATCCTATCTAAACTTAATAGCTTATAAATAATACATTATAAACAATATAAAATAAGTCATTGATTGCGTTGTTTTAAGTGAATATTATTGCATGTCAGTCTGATTGATTGCACTGTGCATGCGAGTGCGATTAAATTAATTGTTTGCATTGATTTGATTGAACATTATGGATTCCACAAGTTTAGGTGTAGTTGAGTTAATTGATTTCATTGATTTCTTAAATTCTATTGGATTGCATTAGTTTAAGTGTGGTTGAATTAATTATTTATATTGATTTCAATAAATACTATTAGATTCCTTTAATTTGAATATATATCCATGGACTTACACACTAGTATGTGAGATATTTTGTCACTTAACATAAAATTTAAAAATCATAAAATAATATTTTAAATTACCAATTTAAAATTAGTAGTAACAAAAGAAATTAATATCCACCATAATAAAAGTAATTCAATTTGCAACTTAATTTGACATGACTTTATATAGAGATAATTTGACATGACTTTGTATAGAAATATAAAGTAAAAAAAGAAAAATAAAAATTACATTTTACATCATGAAGAAATGTAATTTTTTTCACTATGAAGATGATTGAAAATACTATTATTGATATTAAATAATGTGTAATTCATGCTACATTCAATTTACATGTGATATTTAAAACAAAGATATATTAATAAAGAACAATATTTTAATGAACCATAAATAAAATATTTCATTCTTGATATTAAATAAAATAATTTTATTTGTACTTTCTATAGAAAACAATAAAATACTTTACAATTAAAAAATTTCTTATATTCTCACTTTTAAAAAGAGGTTTGTGTCCCATGAAATTTGATTCCTCTCCGTGCTGGGTAGATTCATAGTTAGTATGGATCTAGGATGATTTAATTATTAATTATAATTATAATTGTATTTATAATTATTAATTTTATGTTTTTTATTTTATTAATTTTACCTTTATAGAGTCAAGATGAAATATTACAACATATCTACCATATTAGGATCAAATGTTTATATAGGAGTTATGTTTACTTATGAACCTCAAATATAAAGAATTTTTTAATAAAAGTGAATTGGATGACGAGAAATTTTGGATAAAAAAGAATATTGAAATAGAATAGGTTACTCAATATTTATTACCACCTCCACCTAATAAAGGGTTGAGAGTGGTGGGATGAAATACTAATTTTATGGTTGAGATTTTTTTACTTTTAAACTTCAAATATAATCAAAAATTACAATAAGAAGTGGATCTATTGAGGGGAAATATTGGGTAAAATGTAATATTAGAGTATTGTATTTTAAACAATATAAATTAGTAAGAAGTTTGTGGTGGTAGGCATAAATATTAGATAAAATGTAATAATTACATTTTTCCTAATATTTCCCCTACCTCCAATCATATCTAGACAATTTCCGAGCACAAACATATCCATAAAAATGTTTTACCTTTAAGGGTTACATCGATTCAATGTCATTTTCTAGAATTAATTATGTATCTAAATATAACATCAAACTATATTTCCCCTTAGATAGGTTATATTCCACATGAATACCATGGGTCAATACCATTTATTCTTAAAACCATGGATCAATGCCACAGGTATTTTTTTATTATTATTTATTTTTTATGTATCCAAATATAACATCAAACTAGATTTACCCTTAAATAGGTTATATACAACATCAATACCACAGGTCAATACCATTTATTCTTAAAAACGTGGATCAATACCATAGGTATTTTTTTTTTATAATTTATTTTTTATAGGGTTATTTTTATTTTATTTTCACTTAGTTAACTGGCATATTACATCAGTATTTTATTTATGGTTGACATTAATTTTTAAAATAATGTTATTAATTTTTTTTAAAGTAACATTACACACACCATCTCCCTCGTGTACTTATATGTAGAGGGTCTCTTGCAAGATGATAATATTATTTACACTTAACTTATAATATAGCCTAAAACTAATACTATTTACACTTAAATTTTAAACTACCCTAAAACTAATTACTACTATAAAACTAATTGGAGTTTAGTGAGTGACTAAGGATATTGTTATATAGCATATATTTAATTTTAATATATTTACCATTAATTATAATTTATTAGTTTAGAGATATGAAATTCAAGTACAAATTATTACTTGAAAAAGTAGGCACTCCTTGATGTCAAGTCATTGGTTCAATTCATAGCCCTGAAGTGAAGTCACTAGTTCAATTCCTAACCCCCATTAGGGTGATATATTGGACATGATAAAGATGTAATCTTGCCAAGGTTACAAAAAAATAAATAATTAAATTTCAAAATATTTGTTAATTATGGTAATGATGTTGTTGGAACAATTATTTTAATATATTTAGAGTATTAATTTGATACATTTAGAGTATATAATAATTTTATAGAAGATTCAAATAAATATTGCACTATTTTATAGGCTAATAAATCCTTTTTTATCAAAGTGGAAATTTTACTTTTTCATCATCACTATTTTTAAAATGTTAAATATATATATATATATATATATAGATATAGAAAGTAGGGGAAATGTAAAGATGAAATATTTATCATTAAATTATCATTTTAATGTGAATTTTTCATTATATATTATTATTCATTAACTAAAAATATATATGACAATGATGATGGTGGTGGGGTGGTTTACTAAGATCATATTTTGTTTAAATTAGATATTCGAAAACTAGAGAAATTATACGAGTTTCCTAAATCACAACAGTTATAATAAATAAAAATATTAGGACTTGTGGATATTATTAAAAATATTTTGAAATTGAGATTCAATGTGAGGTATGCAAGACAATTAAGGGAATACATTTTTATTTTCAACCTTCTTAGTGTAACAAATATGGTTTTTTGTTTTGTCCAAAAACGTTTTAAGAACTATCATAAGCCATCTTTCATTATGGAACTCATGAGAGATTGTCTTTAATTTGGGAATGTTGATTTCTTCTTAATGATGGTAAAAAAAAGAGATACTTTTGGCCTTTTACATTAGAGTTTATCTCATACCACAAGTATTCATTCATTTTAGATGCAATAATATAATATACCTAGTGTTATTGTTATTATGTAGAGTGACCTATTCCTTTATATAAAAGTGTTATACCCAAGACATGGCATCAGTAACCCAACCTTTTTATCTTCAACCTTTTCCCATGTTGTTTATCTACGTCTTCTACATTAGGTACCTTATCATAGTCATGATCTTGATGAAGAAAAAAGTCACTATTATGAGGAGGATAAGATAGGGTATATTGCATTTGATTTTAAGATTATAAGTTATAAATGCTTTTGAATTTTATCTATCCTCCTGCACAATTCTATGCTAGACATGTTGTAAAACAAAAAATATGAGAGAAAATAGTCTAAAAGATAAGTTTCTTCTTATCCCATAGAAAAATTCTCAGTAATTTATAATTTTTTTCAAACACATAAAAAGTTTTCTACCATTTATTTATTGTTTTCTCAATGTTGAGCTTATGATGAAGATCAATTCTAAGACATTTATATGTAATTGCTTCCGTCAAGTTGTGGTTGTCATATTCAATATTAGTATATGTGATCCTTTTGTCTTTAACTAACAAAACCTTTTTTTTATTAGCGTTAGTACTCATACATTTACTAGAGCACAACTCCTATAGAATTTCTAGTTGTTTGTCAAGATCATAGGGATTCCTTAACATAAGAACATCTCTATGTCCCTAAACTTGGGAATAATGTTCTCATACAATATTATCATATTAGATGTCAACTTAAACAAAAATTTTAACTCTAATATATTCGAAAGGTTAGTATTGGGAACCATGTCAATTTTTTTCTAAAGTAGGACAAACAATAGAAGGAAATAGTTTTAGTATTGATACACACCTTTGCGATGATCCTCATCATAACAACATGTTCCACACTTAAATGATAGCTCTTGAATGTAGCGTAACCTTTATCTCTTTTTCCATGCCTTTGAAAACAATTCCATATAAATTTGCTAAAGGGAGCTGATTGTTGCAAAAAGATCTAGCAACCCCTTCAAAAATCCTAATTGGGTAGGACTAGACCTTATGGCAACAAGTAAAGGTTTCCACCATCACATCGACAACCTTTATCTTTTTCTTTAGGTGTATTTCATCACAAGGGATGTTTCCATAGATCACCCAAGGCATATCCTAATGTTATGGTTAAGATCATTTATAGGATATCTATAGAATGACTTAGATTTATGTGAAAGCCTAGAAAGGCCTTGATGTTCTACACTAGGATTCAAATATTCTATTCCAAGACAAGGCATAAGGCTATTATAAGTTACTATTTGATTGATATGTAATGATGAAGTGCATAATGTCATATAATAGTCAAGGAAGAGGCCTTCCAATGATAATAAACCACAAGGGCACAAATGCCTTCCAATAGAAACTAGGGTTAAGGTAGGAGAATGATTCTATGGTTGAAATATAAATATAAACAATAGCTGAGGGATGGAATCAACCATAAATAAGGAGTTTAACCATCCACTATCATATATTTATCCTTTATATGTTTTATAGAAGTAATTCCTAAATTATAAGCCACAAACATCCAACCAAAATTCCCTTTTTCATAAATCTAGCATAGAATCCCTAGCAACTTACCTTACACATCTAGGAATGGGGGAAAGAAATGAAATTTAATAGAAATTATGTATGATCAAAACACAAAGGATTAATTCCTTATCCTACAAGGGTCAGATTGAATCTTCTAGGGATAAATATGATGGGAAGGACTTTTTCTTTTGAGGAGAGAAATTAAATTTAGTGAATGCACATTCAAAATTTCACTATGGGCTATAAGGACATTTTTTTGGCATGAATTAATGTAGCAAGGTTACTATTGTGAGCCATGTCATTCTTTTTTGAAAGTAGGTCAAACAATACAAGGAAATATTTTTAGTATTGAGACACTCCTTTGCGATTATCCTAATCATAACAACATGTTCTACACTTAAATGATAGCTCTTAAATGTAGCGTAACTTTAATCTCCTTTCCCATGCCTTTGAAAAAAATTCCATATAACTTTTCTAAAAGGGAGTTCATTACTACTACAAAATCTAGCAACCCCTTTGAAAATCCTCATTGGGTAGGACTAGACCTTATGGCAACAAGAAAAGGTTTCCACCATCACCTTTGACAACCTTTATCATTCTCTTTAGTGGTATTTTATCACAAGGGATGTTCCTATAGATCACCCAAAGCACGTAATAATGTTATGGTTAAGATGATGTATAAGAGATCTATTGAATGACTTAGATTTATGTGAAAGCATAGAAAGGCCTTGATGTTCTACACTAGGATTCAAATATTCTATGCCAAGACAAGGAATAAGGCTATTATAATTTACTATTTGATTGATATGTAATGATGAAGTGCATAACTTCATATAGTAGTAAAGGAAGAGGCCTTCCAATGATAATAAACAACAAGGGAACAAATGCCTTCCAATAGAAACTAGGGTTAAGGTAGGAAAATGGTTCTACGGCTGAAATATAAATATAAACAATAGATGAGGGATGGAATCAACTATAAATAAGGAGGTTTAACCATCCACTATCATATATTCATCCTTTATATGCTTTATAGATGTAATTCCTAAATTATAAGCCACAAACATCTAACCAAAATTACCTTTTGCATAAATCTAGCATTGAATCCCTAGAAACTAACCTTACACATCTAGGAATGGGGGAAAGAAATGAATTTTAATAGAAATTATTCATGATCGAAACACAAAGGATTAATGCCTTATCCTACAAGGGTCCAATTGAGTCTTCTAGGGCTAAATATGATGGGAAAGACTTTTGTGAAGTAAGGGGGATGGCTAGGGAAATTACTTTTGGAACCTCAAGTATTTTTCTTATTAGGAGAGAAATTAAATTTAGCGAATGCACATTCAAAACTTCACTATAGGCCATAATGAATTTTTTTTGCATGAAATAATGTAGCAAGATTTCAATGCTAATTAAGAATTTGGTCATGGCACAAATAGAAGACTTACTTCATATATTTAATATGTGAAACATCAATGGTATGAGAATATAATTACAAAATCCCCATAAGAAGAGCTTATTTCAATGCTAAAAAAGATTCTCCATTTAAAAGATCGAATGCACAAGAAATTTACACGTAAAATATCAAATATTTCCCATGATAGCGAAAAAGACAAATCCATGCACTGTTTGGAGAGAAGAGAATAGAATGTGTGATGATGAAAAAATAAAGTTAGGGGACTCTCTAATTATGTGATACTTATCTCCCTCATTTATACAATAATACAAGTAAAAATTCCTAATTACAAGTTTACTATGAGTGTTCCATAAGAGAGAGGTTACAAGAAAACGTCATAACTCAAAACATAAAAAAAAGTTTCCAAATGTGTCCACACATGTGGGATAAAATGCCTCCTTCACTATGAAATCATACTCCAAATGAGCCCTAAATGCCACAAGTAACTGTCAAGTGGGACACGAGTTCTCCATATTTGAAGGAGTAGCTTCATCTGCATGGGAATGCCTCCAAACAATGACATCATCACCATGGGGTCCAATGTAACTCTCTAAAGGGAAAGAGGGGTGACATTGCACTCTTCCACTCAACTATTGGGGTAAAATAGTTATGTGAAATCCATTCTATATCATCTCAAGGATAACCATCATCATCCAAGCTCAAGAATAAGGAATATCCATCAAAGAGTGTCAAGGCCACCATAGGGGTGTCCTCGGTCATTGTGCACATCATTAATATCTCTAGCACCAAGCTCCAGGGGCTTAGTGTTTCAACATATGGGGGCACCTTAGAGTGTTAAGTACCATGTGGAGTATGCAAGTAGCCTAATTCTGTACTTCGGGTGGGAAACATTGAATAAACAAGGTAATATTTTCTCTTTGGAATGTGTGAAGAAACCTTTGGAACGCTACTGAGAAGGAGGATAATGATGTGTCCAAAGGCCTTTGTTGTTGCAATAATACCACTTGACAAAACCCTCTCAACCTCAAGTGAAAATCACCAGTCATTAGGGACAATAATCCTAAATTAACCATAGTATACAATACCTAATGTTAGGGGCATAATAATAATTCATAAAATGCTCACCTTCAAATTCATAACTAGATTAATTCCTATAGATAGGTTACCTCATTATATTAGGCATGGATAGATGGATAACCATATTAGGTGTTTATAGTCCCCAAAGGAAAGTGGCATGTTCCAAGTAGACCATCAATTCATAGTTGTGTGTGAGAATCATGGTAATTGAGTGGGAAGGAGTTCAAGGTAAGATGACATAACGAAGTGACTAGTTAATGGATGTCAAACACCCTAAGTGTATAGATGTAAGGAGGGAGTAATCATGGTGTTAAAATTACAATTATACCAAGAGGGAGATAAATCAATATAATGGAAAATTTTAATAATTATTAACAATATGGAACGATTTAAAACCATTAAACAAATACTCAAATAAAAAACAGATTGGTACACTAGATGTATGCGAAAACCCATGAGGAGAGAAAACCACAAAAATTATGTCAGAATATGTCATGAACCTTCATTAGGTAACCCTTATGAGCAATTTGCTTTTATATCAACTCATTGAGAAGAGATATACAAAGACATTTTACCTATCCCTTCGGTGATAGTTCCTCCACTTATTTGTTGTGGTTTTCCCCTCAACTCCAACATGTCATTAGTACCTTTATCTAATCTAAATTTTCCCTCTATATTAACACTCATAGAGTTATACTTACAATGAAATCCAATCTCATGGCTCCCATGCGTACCTGGTTAACTAGACAAAGTCTATTTATTTAAGACATTTAATGTTAACACTTTGTAAGTAAGCCATGCTAAGTTTGTGTCCCATTTCTGGTTGATAGGTTTTATATAAATAACACATTAACTTACCCTCCCCACCATCCACCATATGAATATATTATGAGCCACATATTCATAGGTTGACATTGTCATTGCAATATCATTGGTTCACGCACTTATGCTATACTATACTAATAGTGTTAAGATATGTATATATTTATGTATACCTATTGTAAAGATTTAGGTTTTTAATTGGATTAATAATGTTCCATTAACCCATAAATGCCCTTGTTATAACTATGCCACATTTTAAATTCATTCCATTGATTAAGGTGAAGACATTGAAATTTGAGAATGAATCCCTTCTCGCCATGTGTTATAGACATATTTGGGCACTTCAACCCCAATCATATATGTCGATAAACCAAGGGATATTTTACCCCTAAAAGTGTTGTTTCATACCCTAAAGGATTATGGTCAACTGATTACATCATTTCCCAGAAGTTCCACCTGAAAAACCACTCAGAACTGGCCAAAACTGGACCATACTGACTGCTCCATGGTTAAGGTGCGATGCATACTGGCTGCTACACTAGCCAGTTTCGATGCATACTAAAAGAGCCTTTTTTGGGGTGCAATGAGCAAGAATGGACAAATGGCAGAGACAGTTTGCTAAGCGGATGCTCATGGAATCTTGTAGAAACTTCTCCTATGACACTTGCCTCTCTAAATTCGCCCAGGGATGAGTAAGAGATCAATGAAATCTCCAAGCGGAACCAAGAACTATTAGCGAAATGACACTAATAAAAAACCTAGAGCTGACTTGTACCCTTGCAGAGATCTATAAATGGATGCCTCATCTGAGAGATCTAGAGGCTGGAATTTTGTAATTTGTAATGAAGTGCTGTTTTTTTTTTATCTTTGAGAAGAGACATTGAATTGTTGGGTGATCTTGCTTTTTAGGAGGTGAAGAGGGCTTTGATGCTAAATCACACATCTGGGTTGTAATTCTCCCTTCTAATATTAATAAAGTTCTTTGAGTTTTCCTCCATATAATCGTGCATTTGTGAATCTTGTTATTTGTGAATGCAATTGTATGGTCAATGTATTTCAGATTCTGCATTGTTTATGATATTATAGATCGAGATGCTTTGATGGTGTTTTGTTACTCTGAATCTACAGGTACTCTCCAAAGCGGGACAAGTAGGAGAGGAGTTGCAAGCTCTATCAAGGGAGAGAGAAATCAAGCAAGGATTCAAGTGCAATATCCAGGTTGGTCCCCTTTGCTTCTCTCTTATCTATCATACATAAAGGAAATCACAAATTTCTTTGATTGTTTGTTTCTAAGATAGCTACCCGTCTTAGAGGGATTAGTAGATCAAAAAGACACTAGCTTTTCTGGAAACAAAATGGCGACTCCTCTGGGGAGTAAATCGTTTGTTTGTTTGTTATTGATTGTTTTCTTTATAAACTACAGGGAGAGCCTGAAGTTAGCCAGATAGCCTTCGAACTGCTTTTGCTATGCAATTGCAAAGTATATGAATGCTGTTTCAGTCAATCTCCGGGTTGGTTTATGAACTAAACATCTGACTTACAAGAATTCTAAATGTCCTTGTGGTAGCTCAATAACCTCCTAAGATCATACCCCTGTACTTTGTTCTTTACTATTCATAATAGCTCAGCCTAAATCCCTGAACACAGCTGCAAATTTGACCAAAAACCCAACTCAGTTTCGCTCCCTGGCCCATCGCACTGTCTGTAACTGGAAGCTTATACGCATTTCACCTCCCATTTTTATCAGGTGAGATGCATCCCTATTTCTCTGAAGGACAGGTGTGATGACTGGGTATTCCTATTTCTCTCTTTGAAATTTGGGTTTTTTCTCCTTTTTTTTAGCTCTGTTTGATTGTGTTGCTACTTATGATCAGTATCTCATTACTGAATCTCCCTTCCTTTACATTTTTCAGCCACCATTGATTAGGATTAGTGAATGTTTTTATCTATTTTTCAATCATTTTACGATCCTTTGCCAAAAGTAGCTTAATTGAATTGTCTTTTTTTGATGCAAAACGTGTCATAATTGTCATTTTGAGTCAAAAAAGAAGAGTGTCATATTGTCTTCCTCCTCTAGATAGTCGATTGTACTTTTGTCATTGTATTCGATTTGAATTGTTAATATTTGAAGTGTCGAAAGTAGTTTTCTATTCGAAATTGAAAAGTGTCGTTTTAGTCTTCCTTTCATTTTGAAAAGAAATTGTCTAAGTGTCGCTTTGAAGAAAATAGTTCAGATCTATACTTAGTTTTCCTTTTTGGTATTCTCACATTAAGGAAATGAAAAACAAATACATGCATTTGAATTTTCATTTAGACTGTGCATGAAAAATGATTTAGGAAAAGTGCATTTAGTGTGTTCTCTTTGCTCTCTGTTGAGATAATCGTAATCTTCTTTCCTTAGTAGCTAGGGTTTTCATTGCTAAAAGAAATACACAACTATTTATCATTTTAGATTGCATATTTAGGAATTTTACATCTACATCACATGGTGAACATTGAAAGACAAACTTCTAAACAATATCAACTCTAAAATAAATCTCAGTGAACATAAAAATTCTTTGGAACCTAATGCAACACATCTAGAAGTCTAGGCTAGAGACGTGTTCCAGTGTCGTAAAACCTGGTAACTATCATTTTCATTGAAGGTTGGGTGATTCCTCCTCTTTGATATGACAAGTGCTAGTACAGACTTGTGCTCCCTGTACCGTTGAGTATATATTGGGAGACCATAATAGGCTGATATTCTTTATCCATAGGAAGCCATGTCTGCCGCCCTATTGTTCGCAATGCACTAAACATAGCATTCGAGAGGATTGACTACTGTACATAAGTCCTTGGTAATTTCTCTTTAATTTACCACCAAGGTGTATATTACAGTTTTGTGATTGGTTTGGTAATACCTCTGTCTAGATTTCCAGAGGAGTCACTTTCGTTCCTTTTCGACTCCTTAAAAGAAAAGGTCCATCTGAGCACTTGTCACATTAAGCTCATTAACAATCGAAGGCAACTAGAGTCATTTTTAGCTTTTTCTCGACTCTTAAAAATTGAAAAATAAAAGTTGTGTCAAAGCGTCATTAAAATTTATTTAATATGGGATAACATCCATGTTCCCTCATTGACCTTATGTTGAGATAATGGAGTCCACCAATCAGCGAATCCCTCTTGAAGGGAATCCTAGTCCATTTTCCTCTTGGGGAAATATTGGTGCCCCATATATGGCCACATTGTCCCTTCCAGGAATCAAAATTGGTCTACCGGTATGGCTGTTCTCAACCTCTGTCATTCAAAATATCGAAATTCCTCAACAATCGAATAAGCAACGAGTTGATACTAAAGTTTCCCCTTCTCCCTTTACTTCATTTGTTTCTCCCTCCCCTTCTTCCTCTTAACTTGGTGAAAATAACGATGTTAGTAACCAGGTGACCTAGAAGAAGAAGAAAGGGAGGGAGAAAAAGAAGAAGTCAGTTAAGCAAGGGGGCAACCATGCAACATCTAGTGAAAATCCGCACACCAAACTTTCCAAATGCAGATCTCCATGCATAATTTTCAAGGGAGACCACCTTCATCAAGTGTGTCCGTGCATCCCTCGGATCTTGAGAGAATGGTCTCCCCGTTCGCACTGTCAGGTGTCATCAACCTCTCGGAATCATGTTGAAAGCACACCATCAACTAATAATAGTGAAGTCAATGGACAAGTCAGATTTACATGTAGGTTATGTGAAGCTAAGCATGCTCTTCATTGCTGTCCTTTTTTGGACTAAGCCAAAAGAGTTTTGGACAACTGTCCTACTTTGCCGCAGCGAATTCCACCTAGATACAAGAAACTCTCGCCAAATCCTTTACTAGTTGAAAATCTTATTGATGTAGCTCAGTCGTTGGTCAAAACACCTATCGTCGAGAGTGAACCTTCTGAGTGCATACCGAACCAAAGTTAGCAAGTCAAGATGGCAGTTGACACAGTCTTACCATCACAAGGTCCACCTACAAATGATACAATTTCCAAAGAGAATGAGAATGACATTGTTCAAATTCCTTTTGTTAATACAGAGTTCGATGAACTTGGGGGCCATCCGCCCCTTCCTTTGCAATAGGAGGAAAATTCCCCAATTCAAGAGGTTCATCCGGCCACTTATCCAGTACCCCCTCCAAGCAGTCTAGTCATTTCCTTTGATTGGAATCAACTAGCAAGACCTTGCCTTCTGTCTAATGTACCATTATGAATCATAGTACAAGTTTACAAAATGATCATGTCTAGAACTATCATAGATGAAGGGGCTTCAGTGGGTATCCTTTCCTCAATGGCTTCGAAAGCGCTTGGTTCACCATCGCTTATGCCCGTGACACAAAATTTGTCAGGCTTTAACAGAGGATCCAGTCGACCGTTAGGGATCCCTTCAAAGTTTTCGATAACTTTGAAAAGGAAAACTATTCACTTGAACGTAATGGTAGTCCAAGGACAATTAGATTACAATCTACTTCTTGGATGTGAATATATATATAGCATGGAAGCTATTGTTTCCACACTCTTTCGAGTGATGTGTTTCCCGCATGAAGGTAGAATTGTCTAGCTTATTGACCAGCTTTCATTGCCCGATTCAAATACAACTCCAAGTCCAACATCATCCCTAAATGGTCTCTTTGTATCAAGAGTGTCTCTTCAACCTTCATTCCATCCACCTGATTGCATCAAATAGTCCAGTGAATGTAATGAAGATTAGGGGGCATGCACCCTGGTCTGCTTTAGCAGACGAACTTAGCTGAAAAAATAGGTTTCCTTGTAGGTTATGTGATTGGTCCGAAACACCATTTCCATATAGGTGATGTGATTGGTTTGAAACGTCATTTCCTTGTAGGTTATGTGATTGGTCCGAAACACCATTTTCTTGTAGGTTATGTGATTGGTCTGAAACACCATTTCCTTGTAGGTTATGTGATTGGAAGTGCTGACCCACACCATTCACTTTTGTCCACTCTGTGGATGAAGCCAGGAAGTGTTTTGTATAACCACTAATGAAACCATCCTACCATGTGAATTTCCCTGTAAGTTAATTGATTTGTTTGACAGATCATTCACCTTTGTCTGTGTTCCAGAGAAAGCCAAGGAAATGTTTTATCTACTCTGTAGATGAAACAATCCTTCTTAACCACAGTGATTTCAATATGGCTACCTGGAGACTCTCCTTTTCTCCATGCCTAGGGGGATGCAAACCTTTTTACGCAAGGAAAAAAGACCAATTTTTTTCTTATCTTTTTAGCGTTTTTAGCTTTTTAGTTCAACTTCTTAGGTTAGGTGATTGGTTTGATCCACCATTAACCTTTGTCTGCAGCACGCCAACAAAGCAAAGGAAGTGTTTTGTCTAGACGAAACACAAAACTATCCTACCTAACCTCGGTAGTTCCTTAGCTTTTAGTGTAGTTAGCTTTGTAGTTTGGTCGTTTCTAGCCTGCACAAAAAGGCAATGAGCATATGTTATTTTAGAGTTCAAGCTCACTAAAAAATAAACCTACCAATGAGAGACATCTTTAAATACTGGTATGAGCAATGTTTCCACAAGGTTCAAGCTCATTAAAAAATAAACGCACAACTGAGCATATGTTAACGCAAGGTTCAAGCTCATTAAAAAATAAACCCACCTTTAGTAAATGACCTCTATGATTGCCATGCTATCAGCCTTTTGATCCTTGGTTGTGTTTTACGATCACCTCCATTCTTTTGGCCGATCATATGCTTCCAATTGATTGTTTACCCTTTTGAGGAACAGTTGTGACGAGTGGTTCTGTTAGCCACCCTCTTCACACTGCCATGTTTGAGAAGTTCCAAACTTACCTAGAACCAATTGCTACTCGAAAACAACACTCGTTCCTAAAAAACGAGTCTCTTTTAAACTCTTTTTAGACTCATTAAATATAAAAAGATTTTCGAGCTATTGGCCTTTCCAGCTTGTTAAAGTAAGGGGAAGCACCATCCCTCCTGTATATTTTAATATTTTTGGACCTGAGGGATTATCAAACAAAAAGATCGAGCGCTTGTCTTTTTTAGCTCACTAAAGTGATCGAAAAGTCATCCATTTTGTATTATTTTATACTTTTTTGGACTTAAGGTATTATGCAACGAAAAAGGACCGTTGGAATTTCATTTTCATCCCTTTTCAAAGTATCTAAAAATGAAAAGGACCAAATTATCTTTGTCGTTAAACTCGTTAAAACAATAGAAACAAACTTGTCCATCCAAACAAGAATGAGTTTCATTGTCCCTAGGCTCGCTAAAACATAGTGATAGGTTTTCCCGAAGGGCAAATTATAGAACAAGCATATGTTATCCTCCTCAAGCTTGACAAAAATAAAGAGGTATTGGTCAGCAATGACTGGGGAAAAAGGGAAGAAAACTTGAAGAATTTTATTGGTAGCAAGTTGATGTTGAACATGACACTTTCACTCAATCACCACGATTGAGTCGGGTTGGGTTATTTCGTTCACCGGTCATATCACCATTGGTCCTCTGTACCATCCATATTTTGGGGTTATCGGTACCAATTCATATCATTGTCACCAAAATGTTCAAGAGAAGTCATTAAGAGAATTCACCATCCAGCTAACGCCTCATCCACTACAATACCTTCACCCTCCATTTTTCATGACCACCATTCCTGAACCTTGTACCATCAGATCAATTTCACCTCCAGAAAATCATTTGGTTCGTTTCATGTCGTAGATGTGGGATACATCAAGGCCCTCCTAAGGCGGGTCACTTCTTGTTGACATAAGCTCATTATCCAAGAAGTTGACTTAGTGACAACCCTTTCAATACTTTGAAGCTTGCATTCCTCAATGGCAAGTTTCTCACTTCCGGTAGCAGGTTTACATCAATGGCCTTCGACCAAAATATTTTGCGTGGTGTTCGACATCGACTCATATATTCACACCACATGAATTGTACTATAGTACCTTGAGGGTACTTTTCATTATCGGTGATTCGTCTCGCGTCTGTTAACAACTTACATCATTGGCTAGTAATCAGGCAATGTCTTTCCATGTTCGACTTCAGAACATCATTTCACATGGATCGACTTGTACATCGGGTGAATTGAACGAGTTTGAAAACCCTAGATCTATTTTCATCCATCCCAGTTGCGATATATTCGGGAAAATATAGACATCAAATATACACAGAAGCTACATAGATGATCATCCAAGCTAAGGGATGATGACTCTACATATAAAGAATCACCAGTCTGCAATAGAAGATGATTATATATCCTATGTACATGAAAATGAATTGATAAAGCTGAGCATGGGAATGCCCGCCTTATCTAGATCATGAAAATAATATGATTATGATGTATTGTATTGTATTTTATATAGGTCACCTTCCAGTTTGAATACCTCGGATCCTCATGATAAAGCATTTCACTCGACATCAAAAGATTTACGACCTCATGCTTTAGGGGGCAACTGTTATACACATATTTGGGCACTTCAACCCCAATCATATATGTCAATAAACCAAGGAGTCTTTAACCCCTAAAAGTGTTGTTTCAAACCCTAAAGGATAATGGTCAACTGATTACATTATTTCCCAGAAGTTCCACCTGAAAAACCACTCAGAACTAGCCAAAACTGGACCATATTGATTGCTCCATGGTCAAGGTGTGATGCCTACTGGCTACTACACTAGCCAGGTGTGATGCATACTAAAAGAACTCTCTATGGGGTGCGACGAGCAAGAATGAACAAATGGCAGAGACAATTTGCTAAGTGGATGCTCATGGAATCTTCTAGAAACTTCTCCTATGATAGTTGCCTCTCTAAATTCGCCTAGGGATGAGTAAGAGATCAATGAAATCTCCAAGTGGAACCAAGAGAAATCAGTGGAATGACACTAATCAAAAACCCAGAGCTAACTCACACCCTTGCAGACATCTATAAATGGATCCCTCATCTGAGTGATCTAGAGGCTAGAATTGTAAGGAAGTGTTGTTGGTTTATCTTTGAGAAGAGACATTGTATTGTTGGGTGATCTTGCTATTCATGAGGTGAAGAGGGCTTTGATGCTGGGAGGACGATGCTGGATTAGACAACTGGGTTTTAATTCTCCCTTCTACTATTAAGAAAGTTCTTGGAGTTTTCCTTCATATAATCTTGTATTTGTGAATCTTGTTATTTATGAATGCAATTGTATGGTAAATGTATTTTTGATTCTGCACTGTTTATGATATTATAGATCGAGATGCTTTGATGGTATTTTGTTACTTTGACTCTACAGGTATTCTCCAAAGTAGGACAAGTAGGAGAGGAGTTGCAAGCTCTATCAAGGGAGAGAGAAATCAAGCAAGGAGTCAAGCGAAAGATCCAGGTTGGTCCCCTTTGCTTCTCTCTTATCTATCATACATAAAGGAAATCACAAATTGCTTTGATTATTTGTTTCTAAGATAGCTACCTGTCTTAGTGCGACTAGCAGATCGAAAATACACTAGTTTTCCTGGAAACACCATGTGTTGAGGACCAACTTTCGTTCACGTGGCCTAAGGACGGGCTCGACCTTGGTCACTGTTTGAAGGTCAGGATCTCCCGTGATGATCCAACAGAAGCAACAACAATTCTTCCAACCGTAAGCTTAACTTCACAATATGTCTTGACCTACCAGGTCTATTACCCCTTTTCTTTTGTCTCATGGAAGTATTTGATGGGTGGTCACCATTTTTTGAGGCCAGGTGGTGTGCTAATGGTGAAGGTTTAGTGGATTTCAATAAGAAAATTACCAAGAAGGCTTCCAGTGTTCGGCTCTATGCATTCTGATTAACTATAATACCACTGCTCCGATCCTAAAGAAGATAACAATGTTGCCTACTCTACCCCTTAGGTAATCTACAGTTTTGATGGTTTTGTTCCGTATTGATAGCTAAGAAATATGGGTCTTTATAGTGATTATGGATTTCTTGTTGCTGAAATATCCAACTTTTATACCTATAGGAGTTGGGCGTACCTACGCTAGTTAGTTCCTGGTTACACTACTTTTGGGTTTACCCTTTAGAGTTTTTATTTCATTTAGGTGAATCTTCTTACAGTTTTCTTTGATTTCTAAAGGCCACTATGGTAGTCCAGTGCTTATTCTTAGGATCGTTTATTTATATTCCTGTTTCTTGACAGGTATTTCAATGACCACTTTGGGGCCTGAAAACTACAATAGGACTTCAGCCTACATGGCAAACAACCGCACCGGTGCATACCATACCTTATGATATGATTTATTTTTTCTTACTTTTTTCCCCAATTCACTCCTATTGTACTACTCAATGAACCCCTCACTAAGGTTAATAGTAGAAATAATAAATAATGGGGACCCTTTTGAACCCATTATCAAATCCTTTGGTTTTAATAAAATAAGACAATATTAATTTCATTTTTCTGCAAAATTAACTAAATGAGAAATATCCCTTACTGGATCCTTCCTATTGGAACTTAGGCCCAAGAGAAATAGTAACAAGTAAGATAACCATCGGCTTTTGTTTAAAATAAATGATCGACATAAATTTATTGGAATATTTTAAATATTGTAACATGTCCCCATAAGATAAGTTGCGATAAAACCTTTCTCGACTAAAGTTTTCACATATTTTAACTCTAAAAATGATAAAGCGCTTCTTTGTGAATATAATAATAAATGCCTGACCCCACAAGATTTCCACGTAGCATTATTAGAGCTTCTAAATATCATAGTTTTCAATATGAGCACCATTCTAAATACGTTGATATCTCGATCCTTTAATATCCCCTTTTGCCCATCCTCTGATAGATGACATTATCGATACTGTGATATCTTGATATCTACGATATTCTGATATCCTCATATCATTGATCTCCGATAAACTACCCCTATTCATATCAGAACTTTCATATCGAGACATCAAATTGGTTGTCACTCTATTCAACCTCCAATATCAAATCGTTCACATAAGACCTCTAGTATCCCTTCTAGCTTATATTTTTCAATTGTTACATTAAAATAATAAAATCCTATCGGAGAATGAGAATATTTCATGTTTGAATGATACAACCATAATATTACTCTGGTATAATCCACCAATATGTTGAGATGTACGAAAGCCCATGCGAATCCATGTTTTATCATTTAATGCCTGAATTTAACGAATTTATGATTTCGAAGTTCTAAATGATTTCAATATTGCAACTTGATATCACTGGATTTTCTTCATAAAAGAAATAAATTACTATAAAATTGATTATTCTCTCTAAGGAATTTTTCAGTTAAGGACGTCTCTACTTATTCATGTGTTTTCCTTTGCAGGTCGGTCTTGATAAGAAAATCTCAATAGAAATGTCTAGGGAAAATAAACCCAGGAAAAAACTTATTTATCAATAATAGCCAATCACTCCTCCAACTGAAGCTATCGAAATGCCTACATCATTCTAAGAGTCAACTTATGCTATTGATGCTAGAAGCTCTTCTTGGTAGGCCATTTATAATATCTTTGAATATTAAGGACCTAGGGTGAAGAAGAAAATAGTTACAACCGAGGATTTTTCCCTTGTTTCTAAAACTACTTATAGCAATGTTGCCAATTCATTCGTGCATAGGATTGCAGCCTGACCCAACATCCTTCCCTGTACATATATGTTTAAATGGGTTATCGACCATTTCAATATTTTAGAAGGGAATTTCATGACTAAGAGGAACACAGTTATTGGGTCATTCACCAGCAATGATTTGAGCAAGATGTATTAGCTACCGTCGACAACAAAAAAATATGAGAACCTTTTTTAAGAGAATATCATGAAATAAAATGAAGATTATTCAAAGGTCATCAAAGGATGGATAAGGGATCCCAACAAACACAAGCGTGATGATAAGGGTATGCATGTTAATTCTTCCATTTCCAAACCATTATGTTATATGGCTGCTATGATGTGTAAAATTCTTGGTTACCCTAATACTCAGAGATTCTCAGACCAATGGGTACCGTTAATTTATGCTGCTTCAAGTGGGTATGTTATGGATTGGGGAAATTGATTGTGTGATACTATAAGAACCCAGATCTTGAATTATAGCAAAAAAAAACTTTTTTTGAGAACATTGTTCCCCCATTTTATATGAGCACCTACATAATGGATGTTATTTGTTTCACCTCTGATTTTACATCTATGGGATGAAAATGGACTGTAGAAGACCCTAGGCCTATTCATATCTTTCATAACCTACTCTGGGAATACAACTATCAGCCTCGTCTCTATAAAATTGGCCATGGAGTTATGATGCCCATCCACCAAAGTGTATTTAATGAGATAGTTCCTAGAAATTCACCTAAAGAAAATAACGATTTATTATCAATTGATAGATGGTTTCGAGAAGAACCCTTCACTTATATCTAGGTCTTCGGTAGTCTTGCAAACCCTCATGTATTGCCCCTTTATGTTCCTAATAAACTCCTAGCCTGAGAGATAGCCTACCAAACAGTAGGAAATGGCCTTTCAAAGGTTATGAAAGATAATGACAAGATAACATGGCCTACCTTTCCTATTCAATGTGGTGTTTACACTCTTCATAATTTTAAGTATGCTAATCTGGATATTGAAGAAATTAAATGTTTAAATTTCCCAGCTGTTCCCAATAGACAATGTGATCCTAATGATACTACCAATAATTTCACTATACAAGAAAATCTTAGGAAATTCACAAATGAGCTAGAAAAATTTGATGATCAATTTGAGTTAGTTTCTATTTATTCAAAAGTTGAGAAATGAGAAGCAACACAATTAACTCATGAGTAATTGATTCAATTGAAATAGTATAGGAATAAAAGGATAATTGACTTGCATGTGGATTTACGGATGGTTCATCAACAAAATACAGAGCATGATACAATTTCAGTTAGTACAACATAGGTTCCTAATGCATCTCAGATAAAAGAGACAGTGACTTCTTCTTATTGTCAGGTAGAAGAAACTCAAGCATAAAATATCTAGATGAAATTTGGGAGAAATTCACTAAAGAAATAGATCATAAGAATCTGAAGAATCTATTCCAAATGAATATTACACAAACCCCTGAAGCTATAGGGAAAACCTCACTTACTATTGAGGCTCCCGATAAATCTCTGGACACTGATGATTTAGAAATCATGTCGGTATTCCCAACCTATGAGGTCATTCTGAAAATTGAAGAAATCCCTCCTCTTGATGTGTTTTATAGACCAAAACATAAATTTGTGGTTAATAGAAAAAGAAAAAGGAAGATAACTTAATAGACCTAGGCTCTAGTCCCTGGTAATTCTTCCTTTGAGGTAATTGGGAAAGATTCTCAAGCTACTCTTGCTCAAGATCACTTAAGGGTTTCACAATTTTTAGGTGCATATGACAATGGTACTATTGATAAAGCCTCTGATGTACAAAAACTCATAAGGGATAAAAATGAAAGGATTAAGCAACTAGAGCAAGGTTTTGAGAATGAAAAACAGGTAATTACTCCACATTGGCAAGAAAATCTTGCAGAAGTACAAAAGAACTTCAATGATTTAAAGATTCAACATGAACGTGATATGAAGAGGAGGGATACTCAAATACATGAAATTCAACAAAATATAGAGAAATTAAAGGTGAATCCCGAGATAGCTGAATTCAAGAAGGAAGTAGGAGAATTAGACAATATCCTTGCTCAACAACAGGGTTTTTTCTGTCATAAATTAGCCATTATCCATGACTTATATCAATTAAGTGATTCATTAGTGAATCAATTTTCTGGTATGATTACATACTATAAGGAATATGAGGAGAAAATTACATATTATATAGATTGGTAACATAGTGTTGAGGGAAGATTAGTTGATTTCCCTTAAATTGATGAATCACAGAAAGAGATTATTTTGCAAGAGTGGGAAATAAAACTCAAGTATGCAGAAATGGAAATATTAAGTGCCAAGGATATTTCAAACAACCTCAATGAATCAATCATTGACAATTCGCTACAGGCCAACCTAATTTCAGACTTCTCGAAGCTTATTTTGCTCGATGTGAAATTGCTAACCAAAACATGACAAGAATCATTGAAGAAGAAGGGTAAGAAAATCAAGGATCTGTCAAATATTGACTTGGAATTCCATGGGAATTTCTTACTTAAACTACATTTTCAGTGGCTAATGCTAAGGTGTCTCTCCAACAAAAAAACACATCTTCTTCCACCACTCAGCAATGTGTTACTCACTATGTAGATGCTCATGAAATCTCATCATCCACCTGAATTAAAGCCAATGATAGATATATGTCAACTTCAGCGACGTATGTGATAGAAGACTTCATCTCAACCATAGTTGAGTTGTTACAACTACAATCTATTATTATCTCTTGCTTTATTTCAAGTGTGTTTAGTTGAAACTACTCCAGTCTTTTATAGTACTTTTCTACATTTTTATTTTAATGAGAAACTATAAATCCACTTCATTGTATTTTTCCCCTCAGAAAAATCGTAATTTTCTATTATATGTGAAAAATTACATGTTGTATATGCCTGTGGCATATGCTGTATAGTCATAAAAAAATATAAGTTTGTACATGATTACCCATTTATGGTAGACCTTCAAAGTTTAGTAAAAGTTATACAAAAAATTACAAAATTTCAAAATTGTTTTGTTGTAGATTTTCTGCTATTTTATGCATTGAATAATCTATGATAAATTACAGCCTATCATCCCACTGTTGCATCCGATATATATAAGGCCTGTGGTAGTACTTATAGGCCTCTTCCTGTCTTTGTTCCTGAATCATCCATTCACCCCTAGGTTGATGCGCTGCCTCTTTTGGAAGATGATAGACAATTTTGTTCTGCTCCCTGTAAATATGAATACATGTCATATGATCAAATTGTGTTTTTAAAAACAATTCATCATCCAAAATTTTTGTGAGTGAATGAACATGGCACGAAGATGTGTAATTGAACAAATTGATAACAATCTTAGAATCCCAAAATATCTGAATGTGTCTATAGTTACGATTCAATGCAAAATATAATAGATGACGAAATGAGATGAGCTTAGCAAAGTTGTTAGTGCCAGCACCCAGGCCCATATGAATGTGGAAGGAATGAGAATCCAATTGGTGAAGTAGGATTCCTGCCCCACACCCTAGGTCTTGGTCTGAACCATCAAAGTAGGCCCATGGGTGTTCATGGTCAATAACTTCATGGGTGATAGATCGAGTAGGGGAGGGTTTTTCATCCTCCGGAATTTCATTGCAACTGTTGTGGATCCTAGAAATAATCAATGGCCACTCGATTTTCATGTTTTTGAAAATGGTTTCTTTCCTTCCTAACCAGATATTTTAGTAAGTGATCAATCAAATATTTCAGATTTTCATTGTGGGGGATGAATTCCACCAACTGTTCCATGCCTCCTTGATGTTGTTTCCTTCCCATCTTTGAATGATATTTAACGCAGAAAACACCTGCTCCCAAATTGATGAGTGATTTTGTAGGACAAGAATAAATGATCATTTGATTCCTCCTCCCAATGACATATGATACACCAAGATGGACCTTGAAATGATATTTTCATCAGATTAATGCATGTAGTTGTGTTGTTCATGGTGATGTTCCACATGAAGAGGTGTGTCTGGGGAGGTGCCTTAAGTTTCTAGATAAAGCACCACCAATCTTCCAGTATAGTGGGCTTATGAGCAGTGTGGATAATAGGGTATCCCTCTTTAGGTGAATATGCTCCATGTGCTGCTGGGGCTTAATTTAATTCATCATCATCATCCCTTATTCGAACATGTCATTTTGATAATGTAGTAGTGTATTGCATCCAATCTTGAGTCCGCTATTTAGGGATACCAAGATTTAATGCTGACTTCCATGCTTGCTGGGATATGGACGAATTTAGTTGATCAATAATATGTGTTGTTGTGACGATTCCCCTACTGTTAAGAAAGGCAATCAGTGCTAGAGGTAGTTGGCACAGATTGCCACATCCAATCCATGGGTCGACCCCAATGCGAACTATTGTGCCATTGTTTATTTGCCAAGTTAATCCTCTCCTGATGGTGGGGAGAGTTTTTAAGAAAAATTTCCAAATAAGTAATATACCATGTTTGTTCCAAGTTGGTAATCGAACCCAACCCATGATATTTGGAGGCTACATATATTTATAAGTGACCACTTCTGTCCACAGGCTTTTGGTCTTTAGGAGTAGCCAACCCAATTTGGCAACAAATGCATGTGTAAAGGCAGGGAGATCTTTGAGGTCCCATCCCCCCATTTTCTTAGCAAAGCAATCTGGCTCAATTTTACCCAGCAAAATGGTTTTCCTTCCCTGTGCCTTTTCCAGAGGAAATTGCAGCAAATCCTTTGTATTCTAGATACTATGCCTTGAGGTATCCAGGCGAGTGACTTCCAGTAAACTGGAGTGGTCTCAATAATGGATTTGATTAGCACCAGACTCCCTTACATGGACAAAAAATGATGGCTCCAGTTTTTCATCGCTTTTTCTACCTTAGCCACCCAATAGGTCTAGTCAACAATTTTGTATCCATGTGATTTAATGCATAATCTTAGTTATTTTAAACCGACCTCCAGCTGAAGGGTTTGGAAGTGAAACTTCAGATATGCATGGCGATGTTCCTATGGAGAGCATGCCGAGAAGGTAATGGTGCACTTTGTTTGGTTAATTTCGATCCCATTTGTTGTTCAAAATAATCGCATCAGATACAGTGTTGTAGTCATGTATGCTCCATTGAGAAATATGAACATGTCATCCATGAAAAGGAGGTGTGTAAGGATACATTGATTGATGATTTTCAGGCCCTACAGCCTCCAAGCTCTATTTTTCTGTGAAATCAGCATGCTTAATCCCTTCATGACTATCACGAAGAGAAGTGGGGAGAGTACGCATCACTGCCAGAGGCCCCTCTCTGCACGGAAAAAGTTGGAAGTAGAGCCATTTATGAGAATGTTGAAGGAGACACAATTTATACAACACATAATCCATCGAATGAAGGGGATGGGGAAGCCAAGATGATTTAATAACATCCTGATATAGAGCCAACTGACTGAGTAAAATGCCTTTGAGAGATCAATCTTGAGTATGGATCCTTTCAGATTCTTTATCTTGATACAATGGAGGGCTTCCTAGGCAATGGCAATGGGTTCGTGGATCTGTCAATTGTGGAGAAATAAAAATTGCTCATAGGATATGTTATCAGAGAGGATAGGATTGATATGATTTTCTATTATCATAGCAATAATATTTTATAGAAAGTTGCAAAGTGAGATGAGTCAAAAGTCATTAAAGGATTGATGGGAGTCCACCTTAGGTATGAGGGAAATGAAAGTAGTGTTGATAGCATCATACATTCTCCCAGTAGATCTGCATTCCTCGATAACATTGAGAAGGTCTGATCTGATGGTTTCAAAAAAGGATAGGAAAAATTCCACTGACCAACCATCAGGACCATGAATTTTGTCCTTTCTGAACCATTTAAAGGTGCTCTCCAATTCTCCTATAGATACAGGTTTGTTAGGATCCATAAATCTATGGAAGTTTCCAACTATAGAGATAATTTCTGCAAGTGATTCTCTGGGGGGAGATTTGAAGAGTTGTTGAATGTACGTATTCCTCAAGTGTGTTGACTAATGAAATGTATGAACTGGTTGCCCATATTTAGTCGACATATTCCAAATAGTATTGTTCGCCCCGCTTCCCTTGGAAAAGTTCTGAAAGAATTTTTTGTTGTCGTCCCCTACTTGTAGCCAAATATATCTACTTCTGAGTCTCCAAGTCTCCTCCCAATCTAGCAGAACCTTGGATCTCTGTGCCTCCAGCTCAGTTATTGTGGCCTTTTATTTAATAGAAGTCTACCCCCCACACTGGTTATAAGTCAGATCAATAATATGGTGTTCAATATCATAGAGAGTCTGATCATCCATGGCTTTCTTAGATTTGTTCCAAGTTATGGGTAGTCCTTTAAGATTCATGAGAATCTAATAGAATCCTTCCACCAAACAGTGATCATTCAGTGGGAGGTGATCTCTCCAATACTTAGTAACTAACCTATGATAATCAGGATCCTTTAACTAGGTTGAGTTGAAATTCAAGGGGGGCCTGGGCCTTTGGGATGGTCCATCCATCTCTAGATAGACGGGGTAATGATCAGAGATCCCACCAAATCCCACCCACTATTTGTAATTTGTAAGAGTAGCTAAAAAATCTTATTTGATGAGGAAATGATTGAATCTTATTCCTAATGCTGCATCTCCAATCCTCTTGTTATTCCAAGTATGCATATTTTTGTTCATAGGGATATCAATAAGTTGATGCTACTGCAATAATTGATCTAGTTGATCTAAGAGAGGATCCATCTGTGTATAATGACCCAAGGATTCTTCATGGCTAATGGTGAAGTTAAGACTCCCATTATGGTAATGTTATTTATCAAGGAAAGCACTCATAGGTTGTTCCAGAATTCCAACCTATTATGATTATGAGCATATATATTGACAATGTGAAGATTCCTACCTAGCTCTGAGGAGAATATTTCCATTCCATGGAACCTAAGGCCTCCCTAACTAGAGATATGGTTTATGGTATGAGAATTTATGCCCAATGTAATTCCCCCAGATCTCCTAAATACATCTAAGGCATAATAGTATCAATGAGGCATCAATGAGCGAAGTACCTAGGTAATCCACTCTGCCATCCCTACGGTCTCTTGTTAAAAGGTAATGTCACATGGATTAGTGTCCAAGAGCCTCTTGGGAGCTAGTTTTTTAGACGGAGTAGCTAAACCCCTACAATTAAATGATATCCACTTCATCAGGTAACCACAGCTAGGGTGTGCTTTTATCTAAGAACCCTATCAATGGTGTTTTTCCTTCCTAGGGCCACATCGATCCCTGCAAGCATAATGTCTTTTTAAATCATAGAAGCTCTCCTTTGAGAGGGTTTTAACTCTACTGCAGGAGATGTGATACCTAATCCAATCGAATCAGGTAAAGAAGGGGTCCAAGATTGAAGCTTATATGAATATGAGAGTGAAGATATGGTAGGCTCAGATGGATTGGATGGGTCAGAGCTATAGAAAATAGGGGGAGTGGTGTAGGATTAAGTGGGCAATTGGTAGGAGAAGAGTTCAAACTAGGGATGGATGCAAAAGTATATAGTGAATGCAGTAAATTAACAATTAACAAAACAAAGGAAACATGAGGAGGAGATGTACCTGTGGAATGAGCAGTGACCGCAACAGTTTAGGATCTCGTCATCGGTGGGGAAATAGGATGTACTTGGATAGTGCATGATGGCCGAGTTATGTCCTCAACCATATCCATCGAACTTGCAAGGTGAGAAGGTTGATCTTCCACCTAAGATTCTTCTAGTTGCTGATGCTTTTTGCCCTTTGCTAAAGGAGAAGATGATATCAAAACAAGAGGACATTACTTATACAGGTGCCTGACCTTGTGACATATGTGGCACCTAAAGGGGATCCCTTCATAGTCAATGATTTGCTTGTGAGAAAAATGCCTCCAGTGAAGGGTGATCTTCTCCTCCAATCCTTCCCTTGTATCCATATGGACCAGGATGCATGCCATGGACTTGTTTCCTAAAGATTCATAAGTCTTGTGATGATCCAGATAAGTTCCCAGAGCATTACCAATGCATATGAAAACTTCCTCTAACTAGAAGTGTAGTGGTAGCCTTGAAAGATGAACCCATATCAGACCTGCATCCAACTTCTCCCTTACTGGGTTGAACAGGGGGTTCCATCGTTTAAGAAGCACTGGGGCAAGTTCTATATGCCAATAATGTGAGAGGATCCAATTTGTATATTCCTGCCGTGGAAACTGAGAGAAAACCACCAGTGAGTGAGAATAATGATCAATAATAGTTATTTAAGAGGGGAACCGTAGATTTCCATTAGCTAGAGTCTAAGTCACTCAGCCATGTAGGTTTTTTCCCTGACTCGCCCCACCAAAACCCTATTAGCACTGTTGACCAATTCTCCCATCGTGAGATCTTTCGCCAATGTGAGATTGATGTCCTTGTTCATTACTTTGATGCACTTCCTTTTCTTCACTTTGTTAGACCGAGGTGTTGTCAGGTGGTCCTAAAAGTGGTCCCTGCTACTGTGGAAAGCCACCTACAGAGAGTGATAGTAGCTCCTACAATTAGAGGCTGGAATACTAAAACATGCCGAAGGGATTGGGAAGCTGTGAAATAGACAGGTAGGGTTGTAATTAGGGATGCTTGGCGGAGAAGTGAAGTGGGGGGAGGAAATCCCTGATACTATGATTCCAACAGTCGAGGGGGTGCCAGAGGGAGCGAAGGAATGGGGGAAATTAGGGAGGGGGGAATCAAAGGAGGGGGAGAGAGAAATGCAGGCCACAATAAGATTGAGTGTTGAAGGGGAAAGTAGAGGGAAGTCCAGACTAGAAGAGGCATCCAAAGTGATAGAATCCGACAGGTAGGGCACAGATGGCCCAAGGAGTTTTGTGAAATGCATCTGTTTGGTTTACGAGAAAGGTAGTGAACAATATGAGCCAGAACTCAACACAGCATGTGGGCGTGGCCATATTGTCTCATAGGGATTTAGATCAGCTAAATAGTCGACAACTTCTGATTCCATTCCAGTAGTGGCAAATGTAATCAAGGATGCAGTAACGGTCGATCGAAGGAGGAGGAGCTTGTGTTCACGTTGTAACGGTGAAGGATGCAACATGTAGGTAGTGGATGCAGATGCATAGCGACTGTAGGAGGTCATACGAGGGCTATTACCCTAGACCTTGAGGCACTACAACATGGTGCTTCAGAGCCATCGCCCTAGTAATTATCAAAACCCCTTCATTGTTATGAAGAAAGGGTTCCAAATTTTAGAAATAAATCTTTTGATTTGCACTATTGTAACTTGAAGTGATATTAATAGTGTTATGAAACCAGCTCACAAAAGATAGAAAAGATAGTTGAATGCCTTAGAATTCAACCTCTTTGAGGGGGCAACCTCCTTTACATTACACAAATGAACTATTCTTGGATGATTCAAATGACAAGACCTCCTTTCTATATATAGGAGTCTAAGGGGTCACAATATAACCAAGCCGACTTAACAATAATAATATAAAGGCACAAAAATAACAATAGAGGGATTTTATGGGGCATAGTAATAACAATATGGGGACAATAGGGGCACAACAATATTAATAAGGTATACAACTACAATAGTAATGGGGTCATCACTAGTATTATAGGGACCAAACATTCCCCTCTCCTTCAAAAAAGTGTTGTCCTTAATGCTTGAGTAGTTTTGGATGCTTCTATATAAAATTCTCATGGTCCCATGTATAATCTTCAGCGGATAAGTTCTTCCACTTGATGAGATACTTCTTGCTTCCCATTTTGCTTGCCTTTTTTGTAGTTGATTTCAAAGTCATAACCCAACATATTTTTGACCCATTTTTGTTGTTCTTCAGAGCATAATATTTGTTCTAAAAAGTATTTAAGACTATCATGATCTGTTTTTACATTGAAGTGTCTTCCCATTAGGTAGGGTCACCATTTCTTAAGTGCATATAGTATTTCCAACATTTCCTTCTCATAAATATCTTTGTGTAAATACTTTCCCTAGATTGGATGACTTTCAAAAGAAATGGGTCTTCAATGTTGTATTAAAGCAGCACCAATTCCATTTCCTGAAGCATCACATTCCAAAATAAAGGTTTTTGTGAAGTCTGGTGTAGCTAAGACTGGTGCTTGGCACATTTCCTCTTTAAGATGTTCGAAGGCATTTTTTTCTTATGGAGTCCATGAAAATTCATCTTTCTTAAATAATGTTGTTAGAGGTGCTGCTATTTTCCCATAATTCTTAACAAAATTGTGATAATACCTTGTCAACCCAAGAAATCCTTGCAAATGCTTTATGGATGTGGGCATTTTCCATTCTTTAATGGCTTTAATTTTGCTAGGGTCTACCTAACTCCTTCATGAGATACACTATGATGCATATATTCCACCTCTTGTACTCCAAAGAAACATTTGGATCTTTTTGCATATAATTGTTTCTCCTTCAATAGTTGTAGAACCTTGTCAACATGTTCAACATCATCCTTCCAATACTTGCTGTAGATTAGTATATCATCAAAAAATACTAACACAAATTTTTTAAGGAAGGGTTTGAAAATGGAATTCATCAAACCTTGAAATGTAGAAGGTTCCTTGGTAAGGCCAAAAGGCATGACCAAAAATTCATAGTGACCCTCATGAGTTCTAAATGTTGTTTTCGAAATGTTTTCAGTCTTCATTCTGATTTGATGATATCCTGAACGAAGATCCAACTTGGTGAAGTAAATTGATCCATGCAATTCATCCAATAATTCATCAATGACACGAATGGGAAACTTATCTTTAATAGTGAGCTTGTTGAGTTCCCTATAATCCAAACACATGCACCATGATCCATCCTTCTTGTGCACCAATACTACTAGAGAAGAGAAATAACTTTGGCTAGGTTGAATTATACTAGCCTCTAGCGTCTCTGCAACCATACGTTCAATTTCACTCTTTTGGGCATAGGGATATCTGTACGGCCCGATGTTTGTAGGAACACTTCCTGGAATCAAATGAATAGCATGATCATGATCACGAATAGGTGGGAGACCTTTGGGAGTCTCAAATACCTTGGAATGATTGTCCAAGACTTTTTGGAGATCTGGATAAATAGATGATTTCGATGTGGAAGCATCTAGTGAACATAATTGTGCAATTACACCTCATTGTTACTTTTTTGGAAGATTTGTCATACCGTTAGAGCTGATTATCTTTCCAGGTTTTCCTAGAATACCCCTTAATTCAACTTCCTTTCCTTCTGCATAAAATTTCATGAAAAGTTCTTGAAAGTTAAAAGCTATTGTACCCAAGTATTGTAGACACTGGACTCCTATTACAACATCAACACCTCCCATTGGAATGGAAAGAATTGGGCTATTCAATACATATTATCCCATGGATAAATTGATATTATGGCACTCTCCAGACAAATTTATCATTCCTCCACTTGCAACCATCACTTGACACTCTAGTGCTAGATATAGGAAGCAATTGAATTCTTTTGTTATCTTACAATGAATAAAATTGTGGGTACTTCCTGAATCAATCAACACTATTGCCTTTTTCTTCTTGATATGTCCTTCTATCTTGATGATTTGAGGAGTGGTAATTCCAGCCAATGCATTACAAGATATGGTCAGATTCATTTCTTCTTTAGCTAGGCTTTGTTCCTAGAGTATATCCTTTTCTTTTGACCTTTCTTGTTCCTTTTCTTCTTCCTCTTCACAATCTATGTAGAATAATTTCTTCTCAGCACACTTATGACCTTTAGTGTATTTGCTATCACAACTATAACAAAGCCATTTTGCTCTTTTTTATTCCAATTGTTGTGGTCTCAACCTTATAGGTTGTGGAAGGCTAGGGGCAACAACACGTCCATCTTTCTAGTTGTGAGTGTTAGGCTTCCTGGTTGCCATAATTTTACTTTCTATTTTTCTTGCTAACCTGAACGCCCTCTCCAATGAATTAGGTTCCCAAAGGTGAACATCATGTTAGATATTATCTTTTAAATTCCCTATGAACACATCAATCCTATGCTCCTCTAGAATATCTTTTACCCTTATGTTCAATTTTTGGAACTCCTCAATGTGCTCCCTCATTGAACCCTTTTGTTTGAGACTTATCAATTGGCTAAAAAAAGTGTTTCTTTTTGTATCCTCATCGTGTGCTATAATTTCTTCCGTAAACATTGCCCAGGTGACTATTCATTTTCAATAGCAAAGCCATTGATACCATACAAACTGATTTGGTTCCAAATATAAAGTTTCAATACGTACCTTTTGTGTGTTTGTACATTATGGAGATCGAAAAATCGCTCCATCTGTAGTATCCATGTTGAGAGATGCTTGCCATCAAACTTCCTCATATCAATTTCTGGAATATGGTGGGTCTTCGATCCAACATTAGAGTCTATTAAATCATGATTAACATTTCTTTTGTTCTTATCATGAGTTTACTTTACTACCCTTTCACCCTTAGTGACCATTTCTTGTAGCAACTTATTCAAATTTATCTTCAATTCTTCCATATTATCATCCATGCCATCCATCTTAGCATCCATGCCATTCATCTCAGCTTCCATGCCATTATTTAAACCATCCATATTAGCTTCTATTACATTTTGTGTGAGTGACATTTGTTGCAGTTGGTCTTGTAATTTTGATATATCATGTTGCATTTCTTCCTCTTCTTCATGAGTCATGCTAGAGCTTTCAGGTCGCTTACTAGGTGTTTGAGTTTTATTTCCTCACCGCATCTATTACCAATAATAATGCTTTACTATGCCCTTTGAATTCCTTCAAACTAATTCTTCAAACCAAGCTTATGCAAAAATTAAAAAAAACTACACACCTTTCTTCACTTTGTAGGAGCTCGATATTGAATCTAATGTATCTCTGTAATTTTGGATCTTCCAGTTACAAAATTGTGACCTACAGTAGCCCTTCATGCCCTCTTTCCAATGCCACCGGTCTGATCGAATTTAGATTCTCCAAGGCAGAGTTATGCACAATCTCCCAAGATGTCCTGATTATAGACCTTTCTAGAAGAGCGAACTTGTATGTAGTGCCACGTGTCACTGCTTTGACCATAGTATCTGAAATCTATAAAAAAGAAGCTACATTCCATCCTCTTTCTGTAACATCTTATGAAATTTCAATCTGATGCGCAAAACGAAAGCTATGATGATTTTCCCTAGGTCACCTGTTTGGAATGAAATTCGAGAATCTACAAAAAAGCCAACTTCCTCAAATCATATCTCCGCAAATATAGCATGAAAAGTTATGAAATTTGGAGCTAAGGTTCATAACGATTTCAGCTCAAATGTATTTTTTTTTTAGCATCTGAAACATCACACAAAAACGTTATAGTGCAAATTCCATGATGACCTGTTTAGAGCAGCAAAACCATAGAATTCAAAGCTCTAATACCAAATGTTATGAAACCAACTCACAAAAAGATAGAAAAGATAGTTGAATGCCTTAGAATTAACCCCCTTCAAGGGGGAAACCTCCTTTACATTACACAAATGTACAATTCTTGGATGATTCAAATGACAAAACCTCCTTTCTATGTATAGGAGTCTAAGGGGTCACAATATAACCAAGTCAACCTAACAATAATAATATAAAGCCACAAAAATAACAATAGAGGGATTCTATGGGGCACAGTAATAACAATATGCGGACAATAGGGGCACAAAAATATTAATAAGGGATACAACTACAATAGTAATGGGGGCATCTCTCGTATTATAGGGACCTAACAAATAGAAAGTGGAACCATTACTGTTTCAGTTATGAGAAGATTCAACATATATCAAGTACTACTATCTATGTATTGGTATTGCTTTTATGAGATTGAATGGTTGTTTTAATTGTGTTTGTCATATATTTTTTTACAAACAATTAAGCATTTATCACCATTGATCTGTTTGATTGAAATATTTTAAGTATATCCATGAACAATGATATCTTATATGTGAAATGAGTTTAATCAACTAATTTAATTAACCATTTTACAAAATTAATTATCTTTATTAATTTTAACCTCATAAAGACTTGATGATCTATATTGTCATGTTAAATATGAGATCTTTCTAAAGTCACATATATAGAGATAGGTTTCCTGAGATAGATATTTTAAGTATTTAATCATTGCTTCTTATTTTCATTTACATCACTAGACCCATACTTATATATCTCATCCATTTTATAAATTTTATTAAGGGAAACTGGTCCCATAATCCCAGATGGAGCCACCATTCCAAACAGAAAAGGAGTTACCTTAAGTTCCCAACTAGGTGATTTTCCTTGATGTTTAGGAAAATAATTTCAAGCCTTCGACATTTCTCGTGCTAGAAGGAGGCCTTTTGGACTATGAAAGGAAATAATATCCACTCTTAAACTAAAAGGTCATTCGAATATTCAGTCTCCCTGAAATCACCACCAACTTGTAGATCACATTCAAAATCTCCTAATCCAAGATTTCAATTTCCTCAAACAACCACGAAAGCTCCTACCAAGCTTCCAAAGTCAATTAGGGAAAATTGTTCTCCAATACCTACTTAGCCTCCTAATGTTCAATCTTTGATAAAAAATATGAAGAAATTTCTATTTCCGGAGAAAAAAATGTACAAAGTCGTAAATCCGAAGGATTTGTTGCCTCATCATTATAGTCTTTTGGTGTATTAACTACATACCAAAGTGAAAAACCTGGATTTAAATGTTTTGAATTCCCATTAACCACTCATCAGAGAAAGAAAACTACCCTAGAAACTCGTTCTTTTACCAGTGAGATTACATCATCATCTCCCCCTTCTACTCCTTCTCTTGGTCATACTTCTTCCTCTAACTCTTTACATTCTTCCTATCAACCTCTCATCCCATCCATTGACATTCCTCAAACATAATCGACTCGTGCAACTATAATCAGTAGTACTACATGAGAAACTTCTACAATGACTCAATCTCCACCATCTCCCAGATCTTCTACTACTTCCTCTACTCCTAGCACTCCCAGAATGACACAAAGACCATGGAATAACCTTAGGGAAGTATATATGGATCCACTATTACACCCTCTTCCCAAACACCCAAAGAGGTGGCTTCATAATTTTAATCCTGATGATGACCTCCCTATAGAGGAACATCTTGACAATTTCATGTTAGCCATCAATCTGAATGAAGTCACAAAAGAATATCGTGTTATTAGAATTTTTCCCTATACTTTTCAACGATCTATAGAATCCTCATATTTTTCTCTTCCTGCTTGATCAATAACAGATTGGGATATGTTAAAAGAGTAACTTTTATCAAAATTGTGTGATGACCAAACAACAACCACTTTGATTAATGACTTATCAAATCTTAAGACCAATCCAAATGAAAGAAGAAAAGATTTTAATTCTAGAGTCATCAAATTGTTGAATAAACTTGCAGAAACTTCTAGACTAGGGACCAATTTCCGAATTGAATGGTATATCTCTTACTCTTCTTTCAAACATTGTTATGTTCATAGATAGACCAAATAAAACAATATTTCATGATAACATGAAATAAGCTCTATATGTGGAAAAGAAAATCCCTTCCCTAGAGAAGAAAACCATTCTTCATGAAAGAAAGAAAACCAAAGAAGTTACTTTCAAGGATGAATCCAAGAAGAAAGTCCCCAAAGCTACTTTCAACTTGGAAGGATTACAAAAAATTCTAAAGACCATGTCTAATGAAATTGTAGAGATTAAAAAGAAAGTAGATGAAACCTATAGAAATCCCTTTCAACCTTTGGAAAGGAATCAACCATCATAGTCACGACCACCTTATATTATATCAGATGCTGAATCTGATAAAGATGATGAAGAGGAAGAATCATCCTTATCTCTTGAAGAATCCCTAGTAGAAGAATTAGTAGGAGCTCATGGTCTATGGGATTTAATCCTAACCACTTTAGAAAATGAAGAAGAGGAAGAGGATCTACAAGTGAGTACTAGAAATAAGGGACCCGTTGATCCATTTCCAACAAATAAAAAATAGAAATCCCCTACTCCTCCTAATAAAGACAAAAGTGTAATTAAAAAGCCTTCTACTCCTTCATAATCTCTTCCAACTACTTCTAAATGTCCTTATTCATCTAAGACTTTGATACTCTTTGATACTATTATAATATTTTGGAAGGCATGAAATAGGTCAAATCCAATATTTGTCTTTTTGAGGTTAGTAAATTAAAGCAATAGTAGAAGCCTTTACTTAATGAATTGTATGCAGTTCGTGCATTCCATTACCTACTATTGTCACTAAAAAGGCCTCAAAATGGAAAGGAAAACCTCCTAATCTCTCTTCAGAGAAAATTGACCCATGAGCTTCCATTTTGATACGAGATAGATCAAATTCCCATACTCCTTCCTTTTTATTAACTTTTGAGATTTTTAACAAGAATGTTCATAATTGTCTAGTGGATTCTGGTGCATCATCAAATGTTATGCCTTATGCAGTGTGTCTTAAATTAAATATTTCACCAAAGAAATATGTTGCTCAGATTGTTCAATTAGATCGCACAAAAGTCAAAGTTTTGGGAGGAATGAATTATGTTTTAATAATATTAGGCTCCCATTCAAAGGTTTGTTAAATAATAGTATATTAGTTGTAGACATACTTGAGTTCTATGGTCTTATTCTAAGTAGAGACTCGTATGAAAAGCTAAATGATTAATTTGCAAATGATTGGTCACACATTTCGCTTCCCTACAATAGAAAACCCAATGAAATTCATGTCGTTAGTGAAAAACACATGAAATATTCAGTTACTGATTTTGATGAGGAAGACGAACTAGTGGTATTTATAAACAATATTCTTGGAAGTTACTCTTTTGAATCTTTTTTTTGTCAATTTTCAAGCACAAGAATCTACCTTTTTAGTTGACTTTGATTCATCTCAAATTGAAAATTTCTCCCAAACAAATTCTTCTAAGTGTATTAATAATGTAGGAAACCTTGTAAATAAGCAAGATAGTTTATTTCAGAGTCCTTATTTTGATGGATACAGATCTAATGAAGGTGCATGAGCTGGTTGCATCTTGGTTAATTTTTAAGGAGAAAAAATCATGCTAGATTGCAGATTAGAATTGGAATGTACCAATAACATTGTTGAATATGAAGGATTGGGACAGGGCTTATAGAAAGCCATTAGCCATGATATCAAATACCTTACAATTTTTGTTGATTCAGAGATTGTTATCAAACAAGCTAGACACAAAATCCATTGGGTTTCTAGTCACATTAAGCATTACCAATCTTTGGTCCAAGACCTCATTTCTCATTTCACTGCATTCAACATATCTCCTTGTTGGGAGTGGGATCCCCCAAGGGCAGTTTTGGGGGCTAAAAGCCCATGTTAAGTCAATTTTTGTAATATAATTGTAAAGACTCCACATTTTGTGGTCACAGAGCGTGAAGGTGTTATGTGTCAAAAAGGGTGGTCCAGCCTTAGTTTTGTAAAGTAAATTCGGGTGTAAGAGACCTACCCATGGTCTGTGGACCATGGGATTGTATAAAAATAGCTAAGCTCTAGGTAGTTTAGGCATCAATCAATCAATCAATAGAATGGTAGATCATGTAATAGAGCAATAGCTTTGAATAAGAAGTTTAAATCATGGGTCATAGTGTAGATAAAGGCTCTGCAGCTGAGTGCGCAGAGGCCTAGGGTAGAAGACCGCAGCTAAGTACAGAGACCCATGCAGTTGTGTGCGCATGGTGGACAGAGTCTGTAACACTTGGGAGATATTAATAAAAGTAGTTATTCTGCAAATTCTATGTCTTTGTTTTGTTGATGGGTTTGGATATATTATGTAAGAATTTCCCTTATTATTCTTATATGGTGCACAAATGAATGCAATTACATTGAATAGTTGAATGCAATTACAAATATCTTCTTATGTGGTGATAACTTTAAGTATTTGATAAGATAAGCAAATCACTTAGGCTAATTGAGGAATCTCCATGGCACGCTGCCATAGTAGTGAAAATACCTGAGCCACAGGTTAGGGCTGTGCGAAGATCAATCATATACTTTCCCGAAGGTATTGAGGATTGGAGTAGAGGATTTGTCTTGCAAGCCCTAGAGAAAAACTACCTACATGAAGGGAGGGATAGATGAAATCAAAGGACATCACAACCATATCATGGTGCAGAAACTTGGCTCTAGCACCCCCCCATATTGCTTCGGGTGAGTCTTCGGTTCGCGCTCCATGGGCTGATGCCGAAAGGGCCAGTAGTTTAGCGATTTGTTTGGCTAATTAACGTTGAACCTGGGTTAGGCCCTGTCAAGACAAGAAATGGTTCCTTTGCCGGGACCAGAATCTGCATAAGATATGTGTGATGCCATATCACTGGAATCCAACTAAGAAGGAGATTAGATATTGTTTAGATAGAAACATCCACAATTTTGTGGCACAAGAGAACAAAAACCCACGACTGACAAAGGAACAGTGGTTGGATAGATACCTGTATACAAAGATCCATGAGATCTTTTTCTGTTCCATCCATGTTGAGCTATACTAGTGGATCGTGAAGCTAGCAGATATCCAAGGAAGGTGGAAACTTGACAGTCCTATTGTGTGGACCTCAGAGCTAGTGTGAAGGTTGGAAGCATCGAAGGATAAGATCACCCGCGTTGTTGATCATTGGCTTGATCACATCATAGGAGGATTTGTGACTGAATTCGTGGTCGACACCTTAGTCAGATACAATGAGGCGAAGCAACGCTTTTTCAAAGGACCACGAGGTAAGTACATAAAACCTTTGAATACTTAGATTAAAATTCTATTGTGTGAAAAATGGATTATGCATCTTCCTTGATGTTTGGGACTACGCAAAGTAGAAAAAATTACAAGAACATAGGAAAAAAGGGTCCAGAGTATAGTCCCTTCATTTCACCTCCGCGAGGTGATGAAGAAGCGATAGCGAATGTTTTTCCACAAAGTGATATTCAGTTAATAAGACAAGTATTCCCACAACTACTACCTCTGCCCACACCACCTCCAACTTAACCACCCTCACCTCCAACTTCACCCATACCACCTCCACCTCCACTGCGATTCAGTATGGAAAATACAGTGAAGTTACCTTTATTCAAAGGCTTGGAAAATGAGGACCCGGGCCAATTCTGGTTCATTGTTAAGGTTGTATGGCAAGCTCAAGGTGTTATATATGATCATATAAAGAAGGTGACACTGGTTAGTGCTTTGCAAGATCACGCGCTAACCTGGTATATTAAGTACTTTAACGGTAACCCGAATGCTGGAGTAGTAGACATCTAGGAAGCATTGAATAACGAATTTAGTAGGCCTAAGTCTTAGGTGTAGTCGATTGTGGGATTCAAAGAGATCGTGATGCAACCAAGAGAGATGCCTTGGGAACCAGATCAGAGGCTGAAATGTACAATCCGTGAAGCCAACATGAATTTGACATATGGACAACATCGCGAGTGGTTTTTGGCCTCACTACTAGCACACTTAAGGAGTACGTTGTCGCAGCAAAAGATAACAACTCAGGAAGAGGCCTTGGAGATTGCCATGAGACTACATGAAACTCCTATGCAAGATCCTAATCTAGCAGTTTAGCAGATCCATGCGCAGTTGAAGAATCTGTTCCTTGAGATGAAAAGTCTGAAGTCGGACATGATGGTTTGACCAAAGGTATGCGAGGAGGTATGGTGCTTGAAATGCAAGAGTCAGGGTCATGACAAAAACCATTGCCCGGTATTTGCAAACTATATTGCAGGAGCGGGACTGATGCCTTTAAGGCTAGAGGTTCAAGCACAACCTAGCACAGGGCTTGCATTATGGTGCACTATCTATCAAGTAGCTATAAAATATGCCATAGATAAGTGTCACTTGCTACAAAAGTTTGTACAGACACCGCAACAACTGTTCTGCAACTTTTGTATGTTGGTAGGGCACGATGAGCGTACTTGTAGGAGATATGAACTGATGATTGATAGAACTCATGCCTATAAGTTTTAGGACGAAACGCGACCCCATGACCAGAGTGCAGGAGTGGCACAGATAGGATTTCAGGGGTGCGGAAGAGGTTGAGGTGGAGGAGGACCTGGTAGAGGTTGAGGAAAATTGATTTGCTACAATTGTGGAGGACTAGGACACTATGCCCGTGATTGCACTAATCCGTGGTGTTTGTCGTGCAAGTATTGCACATTCTTTGATCATGAAATGGAAGACTATCCTATGCTAATAGCTAGGATACGTGACAAAGGAGCGCTACCACCTTTGCTGTCTCAAAACCTGTAGATGATGAGGTCTGAGCCATGTGAGGAAGATCCAAATGTAAATATAGTGCTCAGAAATGGAATCATGATAGGAGATGACAAGGAGAAACAACCAGAAGATAGTACATGTGTTTGCAAAGCCCCGGTAAAATAGGTTGAGTTCCATTTGGAGCATGCATGCAAAACCTTCATGGAAGCTAAGAAGAGCTTCGTTGAGGCCTCCACCTCAGAAAGCAAGGATAAGCGTGAGTAGGAGATAGACCCCTAGATGCTCACAAATTTCCTAGAAACATGTATGAAGTTACTGCGCGACAGTAAGGTTGTGAAAGGGTTACAAGAACTCATAAATAGATGCATTGAAACTGTGTCAGGTGAGCCGCGCATAGTACAAAAGATTGGCAAGCATAAAACAAGGACGGGATGGGAGATGAGACTACCCACACAGATAGGAGAGTATGAAATGGATCAGGTCATTTTGGACCTGAGGTCAGATCCGAATGTCCTACCAAAGCAGACTTGGGAGCGAATGGGGTGACTTGCACTGCAATGGTCTCTAATTCAGCTAAGGATGGTGAATCAGAAGAAGATCATCCCCATGGGGCAGTTGCAGGGGGTGATCGTGGATATTGAGGGAGTAAGCACACTAGCTAATTTTGAAGTAATAGAGATAGTGGATGACAACAATCCCTATGCTGCACTCCTGGGAATTGACTAGGCTACTGATACGAATGGGGTAATCAATATGAAGAAGCGAAAGATGATCTTTGAGAAGAAATTGATGCGCATAATAGTACCCCTCAATCTTGCTAAAGGATCACACTATACTAAACCAATTTGCGATTATGAGAGTGATGACGACTTGGATTGTATCTATAAGATAACAACGTGAGACCAAGATTGGGCGAATCCCACCACGGATGGACATATTACATGGGACTGCGAGAGTTCCCACAGTTCGAACTCCGACAAAGAAATAGAACACTGGAAAAATTGGTTACATGAAGTAACTATGCTAAATTGCATCATGATGACTTGGTCGCTGCACTGTGTGTTATCAGAGGTAAGAAATTTTGCTACTTATGATGGTCTGAATGAGGAAGATATATTTTTCGATGCACATGAAAGGGAGGTACTAGAAAAGCAGCACTTCTAGGGCTTGGACTAGGCACTACGCGCCACAGCCGCAAGATGGTGGGGTACGGACAAGGGAAGATTTTGATGATTGGTGGGAATGTAAGAGGATGATGAGAGAACCATTTGGGAAGCCTAATATGCAACTTATGGACAGGTATGATGGGCAGAATGATCCGCACGCACCTCTGGTCAAATGGACCCAAGCTTATGGAGAAAGCCCCAACCTGAGTGGGTGCACCTATTCTTTCATACCCTGGATGTTATCTGAATGAATTGGTATATATAAATAGAGCTCCACCATGGGACAAGTGAATGGGATATCCTGCACGAAGGATTCATGATGACATTCAATTTTGAGGATGGGTTTGACAGTATTGATGAAGTGCTACAAGAAGTGAAACTAGGAATATTTAGGATACCGTAGGATCCTTTAGACGTGATTTGGCTTGAATGGGGTACTCAGTTGAGTCCTGCACTGGAATGTTATAATGTAACTACTGAGCAAGAGGAAAAGGATCCATGGAGGATTAACATTTCGGAACAGAAGGTCACTACAAGGTTCAAGGACTACAGATTAAGAACCCTGATATAACCACACCGTTGGAAACAAAACAAATAAACACTGGTATGGAGGCAGAACCCAAATTTGTGAAGATTGGAGACTACTGGGATGACACATCTATGGATAAGGTTGTCGAACTGCTCCGCGAATGCGAGGACTTTTTCCCTAGCAAGTTTATGGATCTGAAAGGAATAATCGGGGACCTAGGAATGATGAAGATTGCATTAAAGCCCGCTATGAAGGCAGTTAAGCAAAGGCCTTAACATCTCAATCCAAAATATAAAGAAAAGTCCCACTTAGAGCTAGACAAGATGCTCGAGGTGGGCATCATTAAGCCTGTGGAAGAATCTGATTGCGTAAGCCCAATGGTGGTGCAAGAGAAGAAACAGAATCATGAGATAAGGATATGCGTGGATCTTAGAAAATTGAATGACGCTTGTGCATGCTCCTTTCCCGACATCGTTCACTGATGAAGTGTTGGACAATGTAGGTGGCGAGGAAGGATATTCCTTCATTTATGGGTTTTGTAGGTACCACCAAATCAAAATCACATCGGATTATAGGAGCAAGAAAACCTTCACAACTGAGTGGGGTTTCTTTTAGTACACTATAATGTCATTTGGATTGAATAATGCGCCTGCAATCTTCTTGTGCGTGGTTGTTGCGGCACTAAAGGAATTTATTCATATGTTCTTGGAGGCATATTTTGATGACTGAACTGTATTTGGGCTGGTTAAGCACGATGTAGCAAGTTTGCGCCTGATGCTCGATACCTGTCAAAGATACCAGATCACGCTCAATCTCAAGAAGTGTTTGTTTTGTGTTCCATTTGGGAACCTATTGGGGCATGCGGTTTGTAGACAAGGACTAATGGTAGAACCCATGAAGATCGTGGTGATACTGAACTTGGAAGCACCGAGGAGTGTGAAACAACTGTGTGCTACTCTGGGACATATAAGATATTACAAAATGTTTTTCAAGGGTTACGCCTAGATCACCGTGCCTAAGGAGAAATTTTTGAAGAAGGATGTCACGTTCTTCTGGAATGATGAATGTATGAAGAGCTTCGATATATTGAAAGAAAATATGGTTACCGCACTGATTCTAGTCTTCCTAGAATAGAAAAAAGAGTTTCACGTGCATTTCGACGTGTCATGCATAGCGGTGGGAGTAGTACTGACACAAGTTGGTGGAGAAGGATTAGACGATCCTATTGCACTCACAAGCTGCATATTATCCAAAGTAGAGAAGAACTATTCCACCGCTGAGTGCAAGGTGCTAGCTATGGTGTATGCCCTCCATAAGCATAGGCATTACTTGCTAGGAGGCCATTTTAAGATGTACATGGATAACTCCACGCTAAAGTACCTAATCAATAAGCCTGTGCTCGGGGGGAGAATTTGCAGATGGCTCTTATTATTCCAGGATTACAATTCTAAAGTTATTGTGAATCCTGAACGATTGAATGAGGGACTCGACCATCTGTCATGCATCGAAACGGGGGATGAACCTACTAACTTGGTAGAAGGATTGCCTGACATGCAGTTATTTGCACTGGAAGGATGCACTCTGAAGCAAAAGAAGGAATTAGTGGTGCATGCGGCCAATTTCTCTGTCATTGCTGGGCATCTATACAAGATGGGGATTGATGATATATTGTGACGTTATTTACCTGAGTTCGAAATAAGAAGCATCCTCGTGGACGCTCATGGGGGCGTCACGAGAGGACATTATTCAGGGAGAGCAACCGCGCAAAAGATTCTATGCACATGGTTGTGGTGGCCAACCCTTCATCAGGATTCAAAAGCATATTGCAAGGCGTGTGATGTATGTCAATGAATGGGTAGGCCATCGCAGAGGGATGAAATTCCTTTGAATCCACAAATGACATTGCAACCAGTCGAGAAGTGGGCGATAGATTTTATTGGACCCATTCCGCCACAAGTAAAGACAGGAGCAAGGTACATTATCACCGCAACGAAGTATTTGACTCATTGGGTAGAAGCACAACCGATGAAGGATTGCATAGGTGCAACTGTTTTGAAGTTCCTATTCAAGCATGTACTGATACAATTTGGATGTTTGATGATCTTGATCAGTGATCATGGCACACACTTCCTGAATGAGACGATCAGTGCATTAACAAAGGAGTTTCAAGTATATCACCAGAAGAGCACACCTTATCACCTACATGCTAAATTAATAGTAGAGGTGTTCAAAAGAGTGATTGAAACTATGCTGACCAAATTTGCAATGCTTAGTGAAGTGATTGGGACCTACGCATACCTGCAGTACTGTGGGCTTATCAAATGACATGTAAGAAGTTGACTGGAAAAACCCCTTTTAGGATTATTTGTGGTGTGGAAGAAGTAATGCCTATGGAATACGTCATGCCTAGTCTGCGCACAACAGCGCTCACAGGTGTGACGGATCTTGATGCCATGGAGGATAGCTTGCGCAGTTGGATGAGCTTGAAGAAGAAAGATTTTTCACTGGATTTCACCAGCAGGACCAAAATTAGTGCAAAAAGGCATCATATGATTGACACATTAAGCTATGCACATTTAAGGTAAATGACCTGGTTTTGTTATATGATAATAAGTTTGATAAATTTCCAGGGAAATTTAGGAAGCACTGGTTAGGGCCTTATATTACTAAGGAGATTACCGATGGAGGAGCGGTACAATTGGTCAAATTAAATGGAGAACCCTTCCCAAGAGAGGTGAATGGCAGTCGCATGAAGCCATACACCTGCCATTCGGCTGTGTGACTAAATGAAAGTAGCATAGTCTTAGCGCTCCAAGGAGTTGAAAGGAGGCGCAGGACTATAAACTACACTACCCGGGTTGGGGAGCTATGCAATTGAAAGATGGTATGAAGCAAGGACATGTCACTGGATCTACGGTAGCATGGAGAGAGTTGCTCTATCCAAGGAGAAATCGCGCAGTTTGGCTGGAAAGTGACCGTTAAAGTCACTATTCATGAAAATATGGCAGAAGTGAGGTCAAATGGAGCGGGCAACCGACATTTAAGTTGAAATTTCTGGATTAGATTGTTGAAAACCTACTGCCAATTTGGCATTAATGAACCGATTTTGGGGGGAATGGTTGGATTTGAATTCAAAATGCCCCATAAATTACAAGTGGTTGTCTAGCAAAAAACACTTATCATTTTGAGTATTCAACGGTTGAGCTCTCAAGCGCCTATGAATCCTGAGAAATACAAGCTTATGATAGTTTCTAGAGTATTTGCAACTTTACCGGTGGACACATAGGAATTCTTGCAGAAGATCATGTCAGCGCCCCTGGAAGTTATCAATACACAACAAGTAGTAGAAGAGTTGGCATAGTAAATACAGAGAGAGGCCAAAGTAGCTACCCCATAAGTGGCCGAAGTATTAGCGGAGGTCCCCAAATCCCTAAGAATGCCAAGACTAAAGCCAACCCCAACTAAGGAAACCATGAAAGATAAGAAGTGCAAGCAGCCTGCCATACTAGTGTGCGTGTCAGCAAGACAAATGCACCAAAGCCCACTGCCCAAGAAAAAATCATGGCTATAAAAATAGAAGCAGAGGAGGAGAATATCAAAGACATCCTCATGGACGATGATGATGTGGGAGTGGAAATAGAGGGGGTTGAAGCCTAGGGTGCAGACCCTGTTACATGGTTGCTAGTGTATGTCCCTCCATGCAAGCCTAAGTCAAAGGTCCCAAAGGACATTGATGAAACTAAGAATCCCCTGCAAACCCCTCTGCTACTGGAAGAAATCACTTTTGACGGTCTGTGTTTGGCATGAGTGTCTATATTGAAGCTCGAAGACTGGGACTTGGAAGACTAAAGAAGTGTTGAAGGCGGAACTAAGGCCCTAACTGAAGGAAACTTACGTAGTCATAGGAAACATTAAAGGTAATATTGCGACTCTACAAGCGACATAACAATAGCTTCAGGCTAATAGCATAGGGGCAGTAACTGAGAAAACAATTGAAGATGCAAAGTAGGTAGCAGTTCAATGCACGATCGAAGTTGTGGTCATCAGGGTCGAGCTGGACAGGCTTCGCACAAACATATCCATGACTACCGAGTGACTCGAGGGCGAGTCACGACATTTTTGTTGGGGGCCTGTTGGTAGCAGAATCCCCAAAGGGGAGTTTTGGGGATAAAAGCCCATGTTAAGTAAATTTTTGTAATATAATTGTAAAGACTCCGCATTTTGTGGTCGTGGAGCGTGAATGTGTTATGTGTCAAAAAGGGTAGTTCACCCTTATTTTTGCAAAGCAAAGTCAGTTGTAGGAGATCTACGCATGGTCCACAGACCATGGGATTTTATAAGAAGAGCTAAGCTCTAAGTAGTTTAGGCATCAACCAATCGATCAATAGAATGGCAGATGATGTAATAGAGTGATAGCTCTGAAGAAGAAGTCTAAGTTGTGGGTCGTAGTGTAGATAAAGGCTCTACAGCTGAGTGTGTAGACGCCTAGGTTAGAAGTCCGCAGCTGAGTGCACAGAGCCCTGCAGTTGTGTGCACAAGGTGGTTAGAGTCTATAACACTTGCGAGATATTAATAAAAGGAGTTATTCTGCAATTTCTATGTCTTTGTTCTGTTGATGGGTTTGGATATATTCTTTATGAATTTCCCTTATTATGCTTATATGATACGTGAATGAATGAAATTACATTGAATAATTGAACGCAATTACAAATATCTTCTTACGCACTGATAACTTTAAGTATTTGACAAGATAAGAAAATCACTTAGGATAATTGAGGAATCTGCACGGCACACTACCATAGTAAAGCAAAAATACCTGAGCCACAGGTTAGGGCTGCGCGCAGATTTATCATATACTTTCACGAAGGTATTGAGGACCAAAATATAGGATTTTTCTTCTAAGCCCTAGAGCGAAATCACCTGCGCAAAGGCAAGGATAGAAGAAATCAAACGACATTACAACCATATCAGGGTGTGGAAACTTGGTTCCAGCATTCCCCCCATACTGATTCGGGTGAGACTTCGGTCCCCGTTCCGTGAGCTGATGCTGAAAGGGCCAGTAGTGTAGGGATTTTTTGGCTAATTAATGCTGAAATTCGGTCATGCCCCCTCAATCAAACACTCCTATCCCAAGAATAGAAAATGCTAGTGGTGACCTCCTAGCAAATGTTGCTTCCAAGCTCATTCCACCTAAAGATTTCAATCCTGATATATTTTATAATGAATTAATTTTTCACCCCTCCATTCAGACAACATTACTAATTGGCATGTGTTTAATGATGACAATGACATCTTGATTTTTCTAACATCTTAAGGGTCTTACTGTGATCAAATTATTGATGACATGAGCATGAAAAGCAGTTCAATAAGTCTTCTGAGAAAAATTCTTTACCTAAAACTGTAGTGAAATTAGAAGATTTATATTATCTCAAAGATATGTTCAAAAGGATAACTAATTGCAAACTTCAAAAATTGACTCTAAAACATGCATTGGTTAAATTAGGATTTCATCATAAGCCTTAGAACGTTAGTTTAGGCATTGGAGTTTCACTCGATGAAATACCTGCTTTCATTCATTTGTTAAAAATATACAAGGATATATTTTCATGGAGTTACGATGATTTGAAAACCTATGACACATCCATCATTCAACACACCATTCCTATCCTCTCAGATGTCTAGCCAATTCAACAAAAGCTTAGGAAGATTCAGCCTAACTTGGAGGCTCAGATTAAGGTTGAACTGAATAACCTTATCAAAGCTAAAACCATTTTTCCAGTCAAACATTCCAAGTGGGTCTCAAACCTTGTGCGAGTTATAAAGAAGAATGGAGATATTTGTATTTGTATAGGTTTTAGAAATTTAAACAAAGCCTGTGAAAAATCTAATTTTCCTTTACCTACAAAGCAACAAATTTTACAATTTGTTGCTGGTTCTGAACTGATGTATTTCTTAGATGGTTTTTCGGGATATAATCAGATTCTTATATATCTAGATGATAGAATGAAAACCACATTAAGGGTTAAGTTGGGGACCTATGATTATCAAAAAATGTCTTTCAGATTGATTAATGCTAGAGCTACTTTCCAAATACCTATCGATATTTATTTCAAAGGTTTGATCAATAAAACAATTGTAGTGTATTTATATGATATTAAAATTTATTCTAAACAAAGGGGTAATCATTTACATGAATTAAAACGGATCTCCCAAAGATGTAGAAAATTTGGAATCCTCTTAAATCCTAAAAATTCATTTTTTTTCTTAATGAAGGAAAAATTCTAGGCTTTATTGTGTCTAATGAAGGAATCTGAATAGATCTAGATGAAATCAACCCGATATCTAAAATCCCCCTACCACACAACAAAAAATCCATGCAATCCTTCCTTCGGAAGATTAACTTTGTTAAAATATTTGTCTAGGACTTCTCTCAAATTGTACTTCCCTTACAGGCTATCATCAAGAAGAAGTCAATTTTCATATGGGGACTGAACGAAAGAAAAGAATTTGAGTCAATACAATATGTAATCATTTATTCCCCTGCATTATTAACCACTAAATTTTCGAAATAATTTTTCTTTATAATTTTGCTTCCGAACAATCCTATGCAGTAGTTTTGACTCAACCTAATGAACAACAAATTGAAGCTCCAATTTACTTCTTTAGTTCTAATTACACGGAGCTAAGATAAATTATTCAGAGGTTGAGAAGAAATCCTTTGTAGTCTTTATGTCCATAAATAATTTCAAGCCTTTCCTCCTGAAAACACATACAAAAGTAATTGTTCCTTTCCCCGCAGTTAGACAATTTATTATCCATGATAAAGAATTAGGAGAGAAAAGAGAAAATTAGGTTACTACCCTTCAAGAATATGACCTAGGCATCAAACCAACCAAAATAGTAAGGGATCAAGGTTTTTGTAGATTTATTATTGGATCTTGTGATAGTTCAACTGATGAAGGTTCAAGTAATAATGTTCAAATCATAGAGGTATACCCCATAAACATTGAATCTCAATATGTTGTTTTAATTTTTTATTTGAAAAATGGTTATGCTCGATTGGAACTAAATTACCAAAAGAAAATGTCTCTAAGACTTAGATATATTCAATATGAACTAGTCAATGATATCTTATTTAAGAGGAATTATGATTATGTTTTGCTAATATGTATAGAAAAATCTAAACTAGAAAAGGTCTTGCAGGAGCTACATGATGGACCAGCTGGCAGACACTAGGGTGGAGACACCATTGCTCATAAGATTCTGCATTCTATATACTATTAGCTATATCTTTTCAATGACACTCATGCCTATGTCAAAAAATGTAAAGTTTACGAAACTGCTTCATGAAGAGAGAAAAGACCACCCTTACCTTTGCAACCAGTTAGCATTGAGAAACCTTTTGAACAATGGAGACTAGACATAATAGTTAAGATTTTTCCTAACTCTTCCAAGTAGCATAAATACATCTTGAATACTATAGACTATTTCATCAAATGGGTGGAAGAAATACACCTAAAGGTGGCTAATTCTGAAAACATTATTGAATTTATCAATCAATTTATTGTTACCAGGTTTGGTCTTCCTTATGCCCTTATGTTTGATAATGCATCTTACCTTTTGGGAAATACTATTACTGAAATTTCTCTTAAAAGAGGTTCTTAGCTGAAGTATTCTACAAATTATTACCCTCAAGGAAATGGTTTAGCGGAGTCCACTAATAAAAACCTCATTAGAATAATTAAAACAATGATAGACTAGAATTAAAGAAATTGGCACAAAGCTCTACTTTTTTCTTTATCGGCTAACATAATCACTATGAAGGTCTCTATAGGCACTTCTTCTTTTCAATTACTGTATGGAAAAGTAACTATTTTACCTCCTAATCTAGTTATTGCATCACTAGCCATAGTTCAATCCATTGAAGAAAAGCCTTCTTCTACTTTACAATTAAGAATGTCCCAAATTCTTAAGTTAGACAAAGAAAGGGATAAAGCTAGACGAGTTCATGCCCATCATAAAAAATTTCTTAAATATTCATTTTATACAAGTTCATCTAATAACAAAACTTTTGAAATGGCAATCTAGTTATGAAATGGCACAAATATCATTGTGAAAAAGGCAAACACATAAAGTTCCCGAAATTATGGCTAGGACCATTAAAGATCATTGACAAACTAGGCCCATCAACCTTTATTCTCCAAGATTTATAGGGAAAGAGTGTTATAGATCCATTTGGGAACATCAAATCCCAACATCTAGATAACTATTTCAGGGCTCATCAAACCCTAATTTTAGTTTGCTACAAGCCCTAAATAAGTCACCCCTTTGAAAGCCTCCTTCCCGGAAAAGTTTCATGACCTAGGACATCCAGGAATGGTCTCTAAAGGGACCAGCGCACGTAGATACACTGCCAGGGTGCTCTACAGCGCAGGTAGATACACTGTCAAGGTGCTCTGTAGAGAACCTAGGCCCTATTTAGGCTGCACTGGTCAAATTTGAGCGAAATTCAAATGGCGTTTGGGGAATTTTCTTGTCTATTGGAGTCATCTAGAAGCTTCCCTCAGTTATCTACTCCTATGAGCTCAAAAATGGATGAGGAATGAGTTAAGGTGCATTCTATCCTCTAATTCCTTCCTCCATGGAACTAAATCTAAGTATGGAAGGCCATTCCATGCCACCATTTATGACGAAACCTCCTTCTTCTTCCTATAAATTGACCATTCATCCATGTGATCAAGGGTTAACTAGACTATGTCGAATTGTAAGGAGATAATGTTGCTGTGAGATTTGGATTTGAAGCAAGCGTTGTGATGCTACAAGTTTATCATGCTTTTGATGTGATGTGGATGGGATCCAAGCTAGAGGACTGACTTTGAATCAGACACTGATGGTTGTAATTCCTTCTTCTATCTAATAAGGTGTTTGAACCTTTTTCCATATATTGTGTTCTTTCATAATTCTTATATGTGTGAATTGCTTCCGATTCCTTTCATTTATATTCAATGGATCATATTCTTTGATCAGTATTTTGTCTTTTGTTGTGTTTACAGTGTACTTCTCAAGCGATTTAACTATGGGAAGGAGTGATGAAATCGATACAAGGGAAATGAGTGGAAAGTGGAACTACAGGTATACCTTCTATCTTCTCATCTTATCTATTGTTTATAGGAAAAGTCTAAAACACTTTAAAATGTTGTTCTAGGCACAACTACTTGTCTAGTGAATTAGTTTTTATCCGTAAATGCTAAATTCTCCAAAACAAATTGGCGACTCCACTGGGGATACCTATCACCTTTCCTAGTAGCTTATGCATCTCCTAAGACATTCTTGTAGACCATACTTGTGTTCGTTGACTATATTTAAGCTATTTTGCATTGAATTTGGTGAAAAATTGAGGTTAGATGACTCTCGAGTGGCCTCTCAGAAATCAGCGCAGGCTTGGTCAGACGACAATTCTCTACAGAGCACCCTTGAGTGAGAGAAAGTGCTCTACAATGCAGTTAGTACCTCTTTGACATGTGCTGATCAAACTTAGGACAAATTCCCACCTTCGGAATGTGTTTTCACCAACTTTTCTCTGTTTTTTTGCTTGCTGATTGATCAAGGAATGTCATGTCTCAGAGAACAAATTTTTATCTCCTTTTCCATCCATATTTTGATTTGATTGATTAATGTTTCTTTAATGTTTTATTTGTCATTATTAGTATATGGTCAAAGTTATAATATAGTTGATTAATCTTCATTTGAAAGAAAGTGTCATAAAGTCTTCCTTTCCTTCGAAACAGAACTGTCGTCAAAGTCTTCATTCTTATTAAGGATTGATTGATTATATGTGCATATTTTCTCTTTGTTCATGATAACATTGAGGGATTCAGAAACAAAAACTTGCATCATTCATATTGTAGTTTGTGAATGCTTGAAAGAAATAGCTAGGGAAATTGCATTACTTTTGTTCTTTGTTCTTTTTCAAAGATCTGATTTCTCCATCCCTACTAGCTAAGGATTTTCATTGTTGAATTGACCGGAAAGAATGCTTATCATATTAGCTGCATTTTAGGAATTGCAAACATACATCACATGGTGAACCTTGAAAGGAAAATTCTAAAGAAGATCAACTTAAAATTTCTCTAAATTTACCTAATGGAGAATTATCACCTAACAAAAAACATTTAGAAGTCTACGCTAGAGACGTGTTCTGGCGCCGTAAAACAAAGCAGTTTTTGTTAACTTGTCTGCAATACATCCTGAGTGTGATACCTCATTCCACGTACATGAGTATATTGTAACTTGTCCATGCACCTTTGGGTATATACGGTGGTGTTATAGTACGTAAAGTATATGGGAATGCTCTCACTATGCAGTTTTTGATTAGAAATCGCTTATACGGATTGGGCCCCCACGTAGTTTCAGGTATATGTGGGAGGAAAACACTAGGTTTCTATCCATCCTTAGGTAACCGAGATGGTCGGCTTGTACACTGTGATACACCGAACATGACATTCGGGGAGATTGCCTGCCTGTACTTCTTGATTTGCCGGGAGGTTGATCCGAATTGGATCCTCAAAAAATTCCATGATTGTTAAGAATGAATGACAGACATTAAGAAATAATATAGCTATCAGAAATAACCTCTGAATAATGGAAACTTGCAGCTAGAATGGAGCAACGAGGACCTTCGGTCAAAGCGCTAATCACGTATCATTGGGCAAAACCCCTCGAGATGGAAAAGCCCCAAGCGCTCGGTCACAAGGGAAACCAGAAAACTGTAGGAAAGCACTAAAACTGACAGGAAGGTCCCTCACTCAAAACCATCGGAATATCGGAGTCATTTCAGGTGGTAAGCGGGTTTGGCCGAAGACCCAGCAATTCCATACATCGAGTGACGTGTGTCCAACAGGGAGAGAGAAAAACCACTTACATCGTGGGCTAATGATCGACCAACTCAACCGTGCAATAGGAGCAAAGATCGTAGGATCTGAGGGCTCTAGATCAAATGACGGAGGTTCAACCTGATGGATGACCGGACCTGACGGAGACATAAGCTATGGCACATAAAGATTTGAAGTCCACCTTGACTGATGAATTGACAAAAGGATCCGTTTCGTAGGCAACTAGGAAATAATGGAAAAAGGACCGTTCAGGAAGAACTGACACTTAGTTCGCAAGGAGACAGGTGGCCACCTCTCTACGAAGCGTTACATAGCAATGATGTCGTAAGGCAAAGGAGTCCCAGTGGACAGAGGCAGGCAATCCAGAGAGTCGGGAAGACGAAACGAACAGTCGAAGGAGTGAACTGGGTTTAAAGCCATGAGCTGATAGAGACAAGAAAAGGAAGGAGATAGTAAGGCATAGAAGTAGTGAAGAAGCTGAAGGCCGAGAGACACAGAAAGAGAGGCAAAATTATAGAGAATAGAGAAGCCGAGTTGACCATCAAAGTAAGGGAAACATCGCATAGACCGGGACCAATTTAGGTCAAAATTTAGTAAGGGGAGTCTATGAACTCTAAGGACTTCGGAATTCCAAGTGCTATCCTACTGATTATCCTCTATCAAGTGAGTCTCAGATTGAGCTCCTTATTGTAAAACTATGTTTTAAAAACATAATGAAAAGGCCACCATTGAAGCCTGAACTAGGAGACATAGCCTAGGAGGATTGGGTGAACTCCTTATTAACTTTTGTTGTGTCCATGTTTTTCTTACTATGATGTCTTACTGTTTCAAGTGTCTGTGCATTTTGCAATCTTATCGATCCGTTGCCTAAGATAACCTAGACACACACACCAGCACATGAGTCTATAATACCTTCATTAATTTCATGAGGTCACCTAGGGGTGATTTCAGATCAAGTGGTATCAGAGCTCTAGGTTGTTAAGGCTAGACAAGCTTGTGTTGGATTTAGCTGTTGAATGCTAACTACATCAAAGCTCAAATTAGGAGAAGAAGACTTGGTCAAAACTAATTCTAAAATTGGAAGAGTCTATCCTCAAAAGACAATGTCGAAGGAAGGTTCTGTGGGACCAGACCCTCAATTTATAGATAGTTTCCTAGCCATAAGGTCAATGGTAGAGGAAATGTATAAGGACTTTAGAAAACATAAAGATGAAGATTCATCAGGCTCCAAACAAGATAAAGGAGAAGAGGAGTATCTCCTCCATGACCACTCAAAAGGAAAAGGGCATGAAGAAAAATTTCTCACACCTCCTAATAGCCCTAAACATAAAAAGAATACATCTTTGGTTAAACTAGATGTTAAATTTGATTTACCAATGTATGATGGAGAGTTGAAGGCAGAAAATATGGAAAATTGGATCAGACAAATTGATGTTTATTGCAGAGTGATAGTATCGATTTAGACAAGAATAAGATTCAGCTGGACAACCTATGCCTTGGAGGCATTGCCTTGTTTTGGTGGGAAGGCAAGACCCAAGCTGACATGAAGAGACATGGTAAGACTCTTTCTGTCTGGAGTGAATTTGTTTCTGCAACCAAAAAGCAGTTCTATCCACTGGCCTACATGCAGCAAGCCGTGATGAGCTGGCAAACTCTTCGACAATTAAAAGGGCAAAGTGTACAAGGTTACAACCAAGAATTTAGGAAGAGATCTTTGATTCTAGGAATCTCATTAGACTCACCTGAGACTTTGTTGAAGTACATCGGTGGTCTACACAGCTACATGAGGCACACTATCCTCAATCCCACTAGTATAGATGAGGTATCTATTCAAGCTACGCATCTAGAAGCTAAAGGAAAAAATCCAGAAGTTATGGGATCATCCCAACCCACTGCAAGCAAGAATAAGGAGAAAAGAAAATAGAAATGGAAAGCAAGGAGGGCCAACACTGCACAGAAAAGCAAGTCTTCATGCACTCATTGTAAGAAGGATGGGCATGATGATGAGCACTGTTGGATTCTGCATCTAGAGCTGAGACCTAAGAAGTTCAAGGGCAAGAAGAAGAAGATTGCTGCAGCTATTCAGAAAGATTTGGGGTCAGACTCAGGAGATAAAAGAACCAATGTAGCCGCAGGTATAAAAGGTAAGAATTCTGAAGCATCTACTAGTAATTCTGCAAAATCTACTATTGATGAAGAAAATGAGAGAAAAAGACATGAGCTCTTCCATATTCGAGTTATTCCCAAACATCAAAAGATTGATACTTTGTTTTATAGTGACTCACAAGTAAATTTAATTTCTGAAGCAATTGTAAATAAGTTGGGATTACTGACTACACCTCACAAGAAACCATACCCATTAGGTTGGTTAAGTGATAAAGCATAACTACAAGTGACTAGACAATGTAAGCTTAAGTTTTCTTTTGGGTCAGCATTTGTAGATGAGGTTGAGTTAGACATAATTCCTTTGGATATATGTGGAATTGTTTTAGGAAGTCCTTACTTCTATGATAGAAAAGCTATTTTCTATAGAGTTGAGAACAAGTATCTACTCGTTAAAGATGGAATCGAATACTTTGTAAGAACTCATAAGCTCAATAATAATTATACTCTCATAAACTCAGGGTAGATGAAACGAATTGTAAATTCATGCGAACAATTTTTACTGATGGTTGTAAAGGAAAATAAACACGATAAAATCAATGTATTTGAGGGTTGTGATGCTAGACAACAAGTTGATTTAGAAAAATTTGTTTCAGAGTATGATATCTTGTTTCAAGAACCTAAAGGTTTGCCACCCAAAAAGGAAATAGTGCGTGATATTGATTTGCAGCAAGATGCTCCATTGCCTAACATTGGGATGTACAGGTTGTCTTCTTTAGAGAATCCAAAAATCAAGAAGTAGGTGTAGGAGTTGCTCGAGAAGGGGTTCATCAGATCTAGCACATCACCATGTGGGTCACCAATCGTTTTGGTGAGAAAGAAAGATGGCTCGTGGAGAATGTGCATTGATTACTACGCACTGAATAAGATAACAATCAAAAATCTTTATCCCCTTCCTTGCATAATGATCTATTAGATCAATTGAAAGAAGCTGTTTATTTTTCCAAGTTAGACTTGCATAGTGGATATCATCAGGTCAGAGTTGCAGAACAAGATGCATGGAAGACTGCATTCAAAACAAAGTAGGGATTGTATGAGTGGTTGGTTATGCCTTTTGGCCTAACTAACGCTCCTGCTACTTTCATGAGAATAATGAATGATGCACTCAGACCTTTTCTTAATGATTTTGTTATTGTATATCTGGATGACATTCTTATATTTAGCAAAACATCGGAAGAAGGTTTAAAGAATGTTAAGCAAACACTAGATGTTTTGAAAAGAGAAAAACTTTATGTTAAATTCTCAAAATGTGAATTTGGCAAAACATCTTTGAATTATTTGGGACACATAGTAGGGGGTGGTGAATTGAAGATAGATCCCTCTAAGGTGGCAGTCATTGTAAACTGGCCTACACCTAAATCTTCTGTAGAAGTTAGGAGGTTCTTAGGAGTAGCACAATATTCGAGAAAGTTCACTTCTAACTTTTCCTTAATTGCAGCTCCCTTACATGCTTTAATAGGATTGAACAAGGTGTTTCAGTGGGGAGGCAAACAGCAGAAAGCCTTCGACACCTTGAAACAAAAGATTAGTAAAACACCAGTACTAGCACTGCCTAATCTTCAAAGACCATTTGAGATCCAAATGGATACCAGTGACTATGCCATGGGAGCAGTGTTGATACAGCACAATAAAGCCATATGTTATCATTCTGAGACATTTAATTATGTAGTATTTAACTATCCCACATATGATAAAGAATTGTATGCATTAGTGCAGAGTGTGAAAAAGTGGAAACATTACTTAATGGGAAAAGAAACAGTTATACATACTGATCATCAACCACTTCAATATCTACACTCCCAAACTAAGTTGCAACAATCAATACACTATAGATGGATGGGTTTTCTACAACAGTTTCATTTAGTCATTAGATATAGAAAGGGCATACACAATAAGGTTGTAGATATGTTATCTATACCCATTATAAATGCACCTACTATACTTAAACATAATTATATGTTACATGAGAACAACATTGAACAATATGCTCAAGATATAGACTTTAAATATGTATATGCAACTTTAAGTCAAGGAAAATGAGTAGAAGAATTGGATTATCATATTATGGACTGACTCCTATATCATTGTGGGAAGCTATTCATTCCACAAACTGAAAGAGTAAAGATAATTCGAGAAGCACACACTTCTCTAATATCAGGTCACTTTGGGGTAAGTAAAATAGTTGCACAGCTGCAAAGATTTTGTTATTGGCCAAAAATGAACGAGACAGTTTCTAGATATGTAAGAGGGTGTACTATGTGTGCTAAAAGCAAGCCCAACAATAGAAAATTGGGCTTGTACACTCCATTTCGAGTTCCTTCTCGTCCTTGGGAAAGTGTTTCCATGGACTTTGTTGGAGGACTGCCTAAATCTAGGAAAGGTCGTGATTATCTATATGTTGTTGTGGATAGGTTCAGCAAAATGTGTATTTTGATACCTTGTAATAAACAAATTACAGCTGAACAAACTACAAAACTGTTCTTTCAACATGTATGGGTTCATTTTGGATTACCCACTTCCATTATATCTAATCAAAACATCCAATTTGTGGGAAAATTTTGGTAAAGTCTATGGGAACTGATGGACACCAAACTAAAGAAAAGCACAACTTTCCATCCACAAACCGATGGCCAAATAGAAGTAGTCAACATGACAGTGATGTAGTTGCTCAGCAGATATTGCAGCAAGCATCCCAAGCTTTGGGATAAATATTTGTGTTACGTGTAGCATGCTTACAACCAAGCCAAAGATTCTTCCACACAGAGATCTCCTTTTGAGACTTGTTTTGGTTTCACACCAAGGTCTCTCTTGGATTTTGTCTTTGGTAAGGACACAACATTTGAAGGACACAATGATGTGGACAAGGCAACTAGGTTCATTGAACAAATCCAAGATATCCATCAAGCAGTACAGGAACAACTAGAAAAGAGCGAGGCCAAATACAAGGCAAGGCATGACAAGCATTAGATGGACCATAGTTTCCAAGTTGGTGATCAAGTCTAGCTGTATATTAGCAAGGACAGGATGTAAGGTGAAGGTAAAAAGCTAAGACAAATAAGGTATGGACCTTTCACGATCCTTGAGAAAATTGGTGAGAATTCTTTTCGACTTGATTTGCCAGCTTATATGCACATCTACTCAGTCGTCAATGCAGACAACTTGAGACTATTTGAACCTTTGTTAATTGAAGAACCTAAAGAATAGATTCAATTGCCTTCTATTGATGACCTGCTACCTGAATATCTTAATGAATTGTAGGAAGACATAGTTCTAGATAGGAAGGTGATAATGATGTGCAGGAGAGATGTTGAGTACCTCAGAATTGGGCTCAAGGGTTCAAAGCCAAGCAGTTCAAAATGGATAAAGATTGGACATGTGAGAAAGTTGTATCCTCACTTAGTCTATGCTTGAAAACCAACTTTTGGTGGTCCAAAAGATTTTTCAGTGGGAAGGCTGTGATCTGAATTGGATCCTCAAACGATTCCATGATTGTTAAGAATGAATGATAGACTTCAGGAAATCTTATAGCTATTAGAAATGACCTCTGAATAATGGCGATTTGCATCTAGCACAGAGCAACGAGGACCTTCGGTCAAAGCGCGCTAATCCTTGGCCCCTGGAGACTGTGCATGGTGATGGGCTCCAGTATTGTAGCAATAATGCTACAACTCTTGGAGCTTCCTTCTCTAATTTTATCAACCCGGTAGTTCGTAACAAACTTGGAAGCGACGGTGCTGTATGCACAAGTACTAGCTCTTGTCGCAGCTGTCACTTGGTCAGCTGGCACAAGTCCGCTAGGGCTCAAGCCAACTTCTATATGTTCTCAGAAGAAGCTTTTTAAGTGATGAACGAAAGCTATCTCAAAGGAAATTAACCTATTTTGCAAGAATGAACTGAAAGCCAACAAAACATGGAAACCCTAGTAAACCCTAATTTGACCAGCTTAATCCTTACGATGCAATGGCAGGAATGCAACTTCTAAAAATGATGCCATTACTTCTAGTGAGATGAGATGCATGGGTCTAAACTACTTTCATCTGAAGAGAACATGTTTTTGTATTTTTGCTCAAGTGGTTGGAGTTATTATGACTGTGCTTCTTACTGGGTCTTGACTGTGCAGGGGTAGTTCACAGGGAGGAAGGCTTGGAAAAGGTCTGGAGGACTCTGAGAGGGTCCAGGGGATCCCTAACATCATTCCACAGAAGTTCACAACCTTCAGATGCCTGGAAACTGTGTTTGCAAGCTTCTACAGGATGTCTGCAGGGGATCCTATAGGAAGCTCGGGATTTCTACAGGAAGTCTGCTAACTTTTACAAGATGTTCTGAAATCGGAGTTTTGGGTGATGGAGGAGTGAATGAGCTGTATGGGTAGATAGGGAGGATGAGAAGGGAGCTTGTGATGGCTTATGGACAGAGAGACGAGATGGAGAGGGGGTGTGTAAAGCTGGTTGGTCGATAGGAGGGTAGAGGCAATGGAAGGCCGAAAAGATAAAACAACATGGATAATAGAAGAGTTGGTGGGCAAATGATCTAGCTGGGAGGTAAGTAGATGGCTTAGGCACGGCTGAGAAGGATAAGGAAATGATAGAGTGGTGCTGCGCAGTGTAAATGAAACAAAGCACCTCTGTCTTGCGTATAACCGAATGTCATCAACCTACTCTAACTGTTTTATTAAAAACCAAAGAACAACAATGTAGTTTAAAGCAAAATCATGCATGGTGTTGAAACAAAGAGTTATTCCACAAGATCTAAATGCATGGACACTTCTACAACTGAAATTATTACGTTAAAGCTTGCATGAACGTATAAAATTGTGTTTTTAGTGTGTGGCACGGGCTGCAATCCCAATCTCTAAACAGAGGTGGAAGTGAGTGTGCAATCAACCCTTTTTTGGAGGTCTGATCACTCTAATCTCCTTACTCTAATCTAAACTACTGAAAGCAACTTTGTTCATAACACTAACCTATGTAACCACACCAAGAAATCCGAACCAGCAAACTGTGTTTCCAAGTGCATGTAAAGGACAAGAAATATAATGCTGAAAGAAAGACAAGTAACAATACAAAGAAAGGAGGCCTATTGCTCTCAGGTTGGGCCCAAACCTGAGAGCTATAGCTCCTCTAAGAACTCAAAATTGAACTCAAATCTGCCTACCTTTTATTAAAAGATCATAGTCAAAAGTCTAACAACATGCCAAAAATGGCTTACAAAGAGCAAAACAGAGCTGTAGCTCGTACTTCAGAATTTGCAACAAAGGTTCAAAAGTTCCCATCGAAGGCTACAGCCTCGATATTTATACATTATGAGGGCCAAGCTGGCCTCCTAAATTAGTGGGGCTTGGTTGACCAACAAAAAGTAAACTGCTGTTCCTTTAGAATCCGTTGGCTGCCTTCTAGCTCGGTGGTGATAGCTGTGGGAGCTCGGAGTTGGGGTGGAGATCACGAGGAAGATCATTCAAGGCTATGGACAACCTTCCTACAAAACCACAATGCCACCTTCACTGTCTCCTTGCCTCCATCTGCGTGGTTCTGCTCCATTTAATGTCAAAAAACCTGAATAAACATGTATTAGCCACCTAGGCATAGTGACTGCCCTCCTTCCTAAAAATAACATGAATATACTAAGAAATGATGCATAAGTGATGAAAAATGAAGGGTTGAGAAAGGTAAGTAGGCCAAATGAGCCCAAAATGTTACCAAAATTTGGGGCTCATCATCACCCCCCAGCTAAAATATTTGCTCATCCTTGAGCAACTAGTCCAACTCCTCATCCTTCATTGCCTTTACTGCCACCCTTACATCCCAAGCCTCTGTAGTAGTGTCCTCCTTGCTGATATGAAACCCAGCCTTTCTGTTCACCTCTTCCCATTTCTCATTATCATCCTTCTCTATGCTACCCTCCATTAATCCTACCAGCAGTGGTGGGCTTAGTTTGAGGCCAATCCAGCTGGCCTGGAGGTTTTGCATGGATTTCTTATAGAGGGCCACCCGTACTAGAGCTTCCCTCATCCAAGTTGGGGTATGATACTCTCTGATTTTCAGACTATGGGCCAATGTATTCCATCGGTGGGTGCAAGCTTGGACAGCGTTGTCTCCTAACAGTCTCTCCATGTCCTCAAAATGTGCTATGGCTTGGGCCTGCTGATCCATATATCTCAACGAAGCTTGAGGGTTAGTGGACAAGTGTTGGTGTGCCAAGATTAGTGCAACTGGATCCCCTGGTTCTACTCGAATTATCAATTGCTCATTCAGCTCCCGGTTCATGACCGCTTTGGCTTCTGCTGCTCTTTTTTCCTCATGGTTCAACCATGAGGCAAATGCCATTAATTGCATATCTCCCAAGGCCGTATTGGGATCCCATGAAACTACATTAGGCAGGGCCAAATTATGGAGGTAGAACTCCGCTAATTTGGCCTTATCCTCTGATGAACTAGTACTGCATACTTCAGTGAATTGCTGCGGGTCTTGGAGCTAAGAGATACCTCTTTGCGCCAAGGTATTGATTTGAAATTGCAGCCATTGGTCTTTCAGGTACAGGCCATAGGATTTGGCCGGTTGTCTGCATTGTATAGCAACCATGGCCCAACTGGCCATGCAGGCCAATTGTGCCTCTTTCTACTGCAGCTGTTGTATGAGAGCTTGCACCTCAATTTGTGCTTACTGTTCTGCTTCCTGTAGATGTGTGGTTGGCTCCCCAAGACCGATGTGCAGTTCCTTTTTTCCTTGTTGTTCTGCTGTGGTGTCATTGGAGGGTGTACCTGTTCCTGTCCTTAGCTCCTGTAGTTGCAGTCTAAGCTTTTCGTTTTCTTCCTGTAGGAACACTCTTTGGCAATTTGCCACATGTTTAGCCATGGCTAATTCACTTCTGGCCTCCTTGAGTTGCTCTTGCAAGGGACCTATGTCCGCCACACCCTTTGACTTGGATATTTTCATCCACGTGTGCGTACGTACTCTCTCTTCCTCCAATGCAAAGAACAGTGGCATAGTGAATTTCTGAGGTATAATTTTGCCAGCCTCTAAGAAGTTGTAATATGAACTCAGACTTGGCTGAGGGCTAGGCTCTGGAATGTGCTCTTTTTCTACTTCTCTTGGTGGCTCTACTTCGCCCTCCCTCGATGGTGATAAGGGTGCTTCTCCTTCCATTCTCTCTGTTTCTTTAAGCCTGGCTAAGGTTTCCTATAGAGCATCCTCAGCATCCTGTAGCCGAGCTTTTGTAGTCAATTGGTCTAACCTTTCTTTCCAAGTAGTTTTCTTCGGGCTCCCCCTCTCATAGGTGACTGATATCATCGAGGGGGACCTCTCCTTGGGCAAAGTAGGGGCATCATCTATAGTGATTGGGCTGCTGGACGGAGGCTGTGGCTTGCCCGTCTTTATTCTCACACTTCTCGTAGCCTTAAAATATAGAGGGGTCTCCCTCTTTCTCTTCTCCTTGGGCTTAAGAGGTGTGCTGAGGGCGGCTAGCACAGCTGCTGCCTCCCTTGCAAGAATGTCAGCTTTCTTCTCCTTGGGTTTCGCTTTTTCAGGGCTTCCTGTAGAAGACCCTTTTTTAGTTAATTTCGGGCTTCCTGTAGAAGGCCCCTTTTCAGCTGATTTCGGGCTTCCTGTAGAAGCCGGTTTCGGTTTTCCTGTAGAGACAGGTGGCACCACTTTAGATTGCTTTGCTGAGGGTGTTTTACTTTTTGACTTGGTTGCGGCTGCTGACGAGGTGCCTTTGCTGATGTGGACCTGCTCAGCCTTGTCCACTCTGCTTTGTAACCTTTTCTCTCTTACCGTCAAAATAGGTGTGTCATCCTTCTCTTTGGCACCCTTTTTCTCTTGTTTCTTCTCTTGCTTTTTCTTCTGCTCCGTGGTCGTGGTCTTCTGGCCTTTTTCTTTCTTCCCTGCGGGCACTGACTCTTTCTCCTCACTGCTAGATGAACCGAGCTCCTCGGTCAACATCTTTATGTCACCATCCTTGGTCAAATTTCTGAAGGCTTCCCATGAGAGAGGAACCTTGTATGTGTGGAGCGCATCCTCCACGAGGAGTTTAATGAGTCCATGGTGGGCTACCTGGTCTGGTGTGCCTTCTTTCAGCTTGGTGGCACATTCAATCATAGACTGTAGTAGAAAGTAGGGGATACTCAGTTTGTTTTCTACAGGTAGGTCCATCTGGTGCCTTAATTCTGTGAGTAACTGAAAATGGTACCCATATACAATGCTAAAATGACCTTCACAGGTGATGTACTTCATAATCTGAAGGCTAACTTCACTCCACAGTGGCAGTAAGCTGGTTCTGCGAACCCCATTTTTATCTTCTGAGAATTCCTCCTCTGGTGGAAGGAATTCTTTCTTAGCCTTCTGGCCCAATTTCGTTTCTTCTTTATCCCATGGTAATCCCATTGGAAGCTCAGTAACTCGGCTGATGAATTGTGGGGTGACTCTGAGACTCAAAACCCTGAAGTTAACGGTGGCCAATGTTTTGGATTTCGGCTTAAGAGCTTGCAAAAACTCCTCTGCTACCTCATCATCATAGCCCTGCAGCTTGTCGCAGAATGACATCCATTGCGCTTGCGTGAATAGCTCCACCACCTCAAGATTCTCTCTTAACTTTGTTGAATCGGTTGGTTCCCTTCTGATGAACCCACCCGGCATGGTGAAAAACTGCTGCGTTAGCTGGAGGTGGCGAATGCGGAAGAAAATTAGCCTACTGGGACAGAGCGTAGAATTACACCTCTGTCATGCATACAATTCACGAAACTTATCTCCCGAGGACCTTAACACAACTTAATTATACTGACATCCTGTAGGATGATAATTCATGCAACGGCAGACAATATTTGCAAAAATTTTCTACGACCAGACTGTAGACGTCGATTCTGCCACCCTCAAAACCAATCGCATGGAAGGTTCAGGCTTACCTTTTTAATCCGCCACCTTTTGACGTGAGGAACTCAATTTCCTGTAGAAATAACTTTCCTATAGAAGTGGCGCACGAATTCTGGAGGATACTGCAGTGGGTCTGTGCTCTTTTTGCTGCTTAACAGGCGTTCAAACGGCCGAAGACTTGGAGTGTCGAGCTTCAGAGGAATCCGGATGCTCACTCGACTTTCAAACGGCGAATGATAAATGCATGGGGTGGCAATCTAGCCGATTAGATTTGAATCCGGCGGAATCCGTGGCGCGGGGGTGAGCTGTCCCTACCGGACCGTTGGACGACGTCACACCATCATTCTTCTGCAAGTTCCCTTACTGCCGCATCATTCCCCGCAGATCCGCCGCCGTCATTTCTGTTACAACTCATTTCTCCCCGACTGGATGGCTCTCACGTGTGCACTGCCCGTTCCTTTTGCCACGACCACCATTTACCATCCGACTAGACCATCTGACTGGTCGACATGGCCAGTCGATTGGCCATACAACCACTCAACCCATTCACTTCACACTTGCAAACATTTTCAAAGTAAAATTCATGCAATTCGACGGAAGAAAGGGTCGAGGCACTTACCTGTGCGGCCGCGACACGATTTCTCAAGCTCTTGGACGACGATGAGTGGATTTATTTGCTACTGGTGGATTGCACAGGCCCGGAGGTTCCTCTTCACAGGCCGCTAATGATGAAGCTTATGACTCAGCTGTGTGTGCCTGCGTTATCCTTGCATGTTGCAAGCGCTTGAATGGTGTACACTCTAGCTGGCTTAACTGCTACGGGACTCCTACAGGATGTCCTGTAGCAGTTTTTCCTCCTCGGGTGCATGCTGCACGATGAAGATAGTGGCCTCACGATCACGCTCACAGAGCTCATGGATAGCTGGGATGGGTATGGCATGGCATCTCAGCGTCTTTTTCATTTTAAAAATTGCTTTCTCTTGATAACTCAATGATCTGCTTTGATGGTGCAAGTATCTTCATTGCATGTCGACAAGGGTGGTAGAAAGAGGTGACAGCAGTGTGTGAGGGAGAAACTGGTAGCTTGCATGCGTCCATACAGGACCTTGGTCATTAGATCTCCTCATATAATCAGTTCTGGGCCGTCCAAAACATCTACAGGAAGTTTCCTGTAGAAATATAGAACTTCCTGTAGAAAGTCTGTACTTCCTGTAGAAAACTAAGCTGTGATGAAATCGTGCCCATACCTTGGAGAAGATGAGTATTCTTGGAGGATGTGCTGGTGGGGTCTCCTGGTAGCATGATAAGGATCCTTGACTTTGAGTTGAGAGACCTCCTCTACTTCATAGAACACCTGCAACCTGCATGCATTTCCACATTATAAATTTGCTGTCCCTGTCTTCTTTTGCTTATTGTTTTTTTCTTTTTTCTCTTTTTTTTTTTTTTTTTTGAAAGATAACAGGGGTGCCTCAATGAGGTTTTCACCCTTGCCATCTGCCTTAAGCGCCTCAGAGAGGTTTTCACTAAAGGATCTTTTTCAAATCTCCTTTTTTTTTCTTTTTTGAAAGACAATAGGGGCACCTCAATGAGGTTTTCACCCCTACCACCTGCCTTGGGAGCCTCAGAAAGATTTTCACCCAAGGATCTTACTTTTTCTTTTTTTCTTTTTTTTTAGATCTTTCAGGGTATGCCCAAAGCAGAGGCAGAACCCTTCTCTATGACCAGCACTGACTTCTCCACATTTTTGATGAATTCTTGTTTTGAGAGAGGTTTCCTGTAGATCTTCAGTTGATGCCCATTGACAAGCATGGGGATGGCCTCCTCATCAATGGTCTGAATAAGAACAGATCCATCGTCATGACATTTTTCCACTGCATATGGTCCCAGCCATCTGGTTCTCAGCTTCCCCTTGAAATCTTTGTGCCTGGAGTCATACAAAAGTGCCCAATCTCCTGGCTGGAATTGCTTGTCATTGAGGTGTTGGTCATGCCACACCTTTCTCTGAAGTTGAACCACTTCTGAGTGAAGGAGGGCCTGCATTCGGTGCTCATCCAGTCCATTCAGCTGCAATAACCTTTCTTGTTGTGCATGGCTGAGATCTAGGTCCAGCTGAGCTGCCATCCTCAAAGTGTTGTATTCAAATTCAATGGACAGCAAAGCTTTCTTCCCATAGACCAGCTCATAAGGTGTGAAGCTGGTTGTGGTCTTCCAGGTGGTGTTGTAAGCCCATGTGGCCTCAACCAGGCGATCTGCCCAATCTTTCCTACTGCTGCTCACCACCTTAGTCAAAATCCCTTCCAATGCTCTGTTGGTGACTTCCACTTGCCCATTTGCCTGAGGATGATAGGGGGTGGAAGTCCTATGCTTGATTTTGTGATGAGCTAGTAGGTCTTCAATTAGGTTGGATGTGAACTGGCTCCCTTGATCGGTGACCAGCTCTCTTGGGTAGCCAAATTTGTAGAAGATGTTCTCTCTTAAGAACTCAGCCACCTTTTCTTCTGTTGCTGCTTTGATTGCCTTAGTTTCTGCCCACTTTGTCAGGTAGTCAGTGCACACAATGATGTAAGACCTTTGCCTCGAAGGAGGGTTGGATGGACCCACAAAGTCCATACCCCACTTCTCAAATGGCTCAAGAGTCACTTGAGGTTGGAGAGGCATCTCATCCCTTTGAGTCGGTTTCCCCATTCTTTGGCATCGGTCACATTGGCTGATATACCTTCTGACATCTTGATGAAGTGTGGGCCAACAGTAGCCTGCCTGCAGGATTTTGAAGGCAGTCCTCTTTGCTGCAAAATGTCCTCCACAAGGCCCATCATGATAGGTGAGGAGGATATCAAAGACTTCCTCCTCCCTTACACAATGCCATAAGATCTGATCAGGGCCAAGCTTGAACAGGTTGCCCCCGATCCAAGTAAATGAGGCGCTTTTTCTGATTATTCTGCTCTTCTCTCTTGAAGATAGGTGCGGAGGGAACTGTGCTGAAACAAGGTAGTTTGCTATATCAGCAAACCATGGAGAGAGTACTGAAATAGCAAACAGATGTTCATCGGGCATCTGGTCATCCACTGTCATCCTCATCTGCAGATAAATCCAATCTAGATAAAAAGTCAGCAACAACATTTTCTTTACCTGGTTTGTCAACAATGGTCAAATCAAACTGCTGCAACAAAAGTAACCATCTAATAATACGAGCATTCACATCTGGTTTATTCATTAAATATCTAATTGCAGCATGATCTGTATGTACAAATGTTTGATAGCCAGTGATATAATGTCGGAACTTGTTCAGTGCATGGACCACAACCAAGAATTCTTTCTCAGTTACAGTGTAATTCAGTTCAACTTTGGATAAGTTTTTGCTAACAAAGTAAATGGCATATGGAAGTTTTTGTTCAACTTGTCCCAAGGCTGCCCCTATGGCTTTGTTTGAGGCATCAGTGTGGATGTGGAAAGGTAGGGCCCAGTTTGGACCTCTCAAGATTGGGGCAGACACCAACTTGTCCTTTAATTCATTCAGAGCCCTCTGACAATCGTCAGTCCATTTAAACTCCACATCTTTTGCCAACAGGCCAAACAATGGCGAGGCTAGCTTGTTGAATTCTTTAATGAATCTCCTGTAATACCCTTCTAATCCTAAGAAACTCCGAACATCCATTACCTTTCGGGGAGGTGGAACCTTCTTGATGAGAGCAATTTTGTTAGGATCCACTTGTAACCCTTGGCAAGAAATGGTATGGCCTAGCATGGTCCCTTCAGTCATCAAGAATTCACATTTTTCAGGACTAAGGGACAGGTTCATCTCAATGCATTTGGTTAGGACTTTTCCCAGATTGGACAATGCTTCCTGGAAGTTGGACCCATAAGGAGTGAAGTCATCCATATAGATTTCCACCGCATCATGGACCAGCTCCGAGAAGATGCTCAAGACAGCTCTCTGGAAGGTAGCAGGAGCATTGCATAACCTAAAGGGAAGAACTCGGTAGGCAAAGGTACCCGAAGGACAAGTGAAGGTGGTCTTATCTTGGTCTTCCGGGCTGATTTGGATTTGGTTGTACCCACTAAACCCATCTAGGAAAGAGAAGAACTTCTTTCCTGCCAGTCCATCCAACACTTGATCTATGAAAGGTAGAGGGAAATGGTCTTTCTTGGTAGCTTTGTTCAGTTCTCGGTAGTCCACACAGATTCTCCACTTCCCATTTTTCTTGGAAACCAACACCAGAGGGGACACCCATTCACTATCTGAGATGGGGTAAATGAATCCGGCATCCAACAGTTTTTGCAATTCTTCCTTGACAATGTCCTTAAGGGCTGGATTCATTCTCCTCTAGGGTTGCCTAACCGGTTTACAATCCTCTTTGATGTAGATGTGATGGGTACAGACCAAAGGATTGACTCCTTTCATCTCCTTATAGCTCCAAGCAAAAGCATCTAGATGACTGGCCAACAGGCTACACAGCTCCTTTTCCTGGGAAGGAGATAGCGAGGAGCTGATCTTTAACATTCTCTCAGGGCCGAACTCCACATTCTTGACTTTGGGAGTGACAGGGTTAGTTGCACAAAGGTCCACTAAGGTGCTGGCTTGGGCATCCTCCACCAATTTCTCTAAGGATAGTGCACTGGGAGGTGGATTCTGGATCAAGGTCTCAATCAAGTCATCCTCGGTTGGGGGGTCTCTTCTAGTGGCGTCCAAGGTGCACAAAGGTGCTGAGCACACCTCATCCTCTTCTCCTTCCTCCAACCAAAGTGGTAAGTCATGCTTTAAGGAGGGTTGGGCAGGAGGGTATAGGACTAGCTGCTGTGGAGCGATAAAAAGGTGTCTTTTGAACTCCTAATTACCTTCACATTAATTATCAACCCAGGGACGACTTTGTATTTCAAGAGTGTACTCAGTCTGAGGCGGCTATTTACTCAAGAGTAATGTTTTGCAGTATAGTGCTTAAAACCCAAAAGTAAATGAATACTTAAAAAAGAAATCTAATTGGAACAACAAGAAACTGAAATGTTCTAAACTAAATCATTCATTCAAACAACCATCAATCGAGGATACAGTAGCAATAACTCATTCCTCTAGAAATTGATGGAAAGGAAATTAGAGCATGGACCAAAGATCTGGGAGCTAAGCAGCGACTTTCTGACTCACTACAGCTTTAGACCTTCTCTCACACCAAAGCAGCAATTGCAAGTAAATGGAATGGCAGAAAGTAAAATGAAATAGCAAAAGGAAATAGAATAGCAGTAAATGAAACAACAATTAAAAGAACTAAATCTCGCGAGTCAAAACCAACTTACTCACACTCTGCTATGAAATAACACTCTTCACTCCTCAAGCAAACTGGATGGAATATACTTTATGGAACAACACTCATCGATCATATATGCACACCTCACACTAATATAGTAATCTGACAATTAAGGATAATACGGCTATGTTTCCAAATAGAATAACATTACTTTCGGATTCCCATAATCAGGATTTCAAATGAATCAAATGACAGTAATATTCAATACAGACGCTCTGTAACAGAAATAACTGGTTGAGACTAAAAGCATGCGATCAACTCTGAAAAGATTCAATTATACAATGTAGAGTCATTACACAGATTTCCTGAGAAAAACCATTAGTGCATTGATCATAACAGAGCATAACATATCATATGAAAGATATATCAGATTACCGAGTAATAAAGATAAGCAAACCACGCATAAATCACAGTATAATGATACAGCAACAATTGTAAAGATATGATACACAACAGCAGCAGCGTACTCCACCAGAGGCTGGGCCCTTAGCCGCCAGCGGACGCTACTGGGTTACTTCAGAAGGAAAAGAGTGAACAGCAATGCCCAAATCATGTATTAATCATTAAATAGTGAAATCATTACAATAGTTGAAGCTTTGAGAGTTACAGCATAAAACAATCCTTCCTTCCTCCTATCCTATCATGAATCCTTGCTTCTGAATCTCTAATTCAAATCATCAATTCGCCATCATTCGAATCCCCAAAGTCATCCTGAAGTCTCCCCCTCTCTGATCTTTGTTTTCATTTAAATAGAGAAAGATCAGAGAACAGTTATAACATAGATAATTACAATATGATTTCTTTTACAAATTTGGGTTGATTCTAACCAGATGATCAACAAGAAAATACACTTCCTTTCATCTCTCAAAAAAAGCAAGACGAATTTGGGTTTGCAGCTGAGATTTGGAGGATGGCCGCAACTGCTAATCTGAGAAAACCGTGCTCAAAGAACCCTACGTTTCTCTCTGTACAAGCTGAATTTGGGCAAACCATTCTTTCGGAAAGTTAATTGGGCCCGTTTTGGACAAAACCCATGTTCCGGATTTCTCAAATTCGTCTTCATTTGCTCAGAATCTCAACCGCAAAACTGTCACTCCTTAAACCAGCGAATTTCTGAGTTGGCAGATTTAAAAATCAAATCTTCAATCTGGACGTTACCTTGGAGGCTAAAAATGGTGAATAATGTTATAACAAACTTATTAGAACTATCATTGATAAAATAATGCATAATCATCAATTTATTAGAAATAAAGGAGAATAAATAATATTCATCCATGAGAGCATAAATCATTTATAAAATGGATTTAAATGATAAATTATAATAGATGATATAATAGAGAAGAATAAAAATGGATGAAATAAGTGTTACAAAGTGGTCGTATTCATGGCCCAACATACCCCCACACTCAATATGTTGCATGTCCTCATGCAACGAAAACTGAATATATTGCATGTCCTCATGCAACCCAAAGACAAAAACCCATGTGTTAACCAAGCAATAAAAAAAATATGTTCATCTCACGCATGAAATGGATAGAACAAATGAATTCTTCCTTAATTAATGAATATTCACTTTTAGTAATCTTGATGAAGGCATAACAATTTTTACATTGACATTCAACTATATGTGTGAAGTTGCAGCAAAATATGACATAGATAACAACAAACTTCATTAACCATTTTCCCAAAAACTACAAACCAGATTTTGTTGAAATGTTGCAAGTAGATTTGTAATATATGAGGGCTTCTATGATCCAAAAATCAGATTGTTTTGATTCATGGATCATGAGATATAAACAAAATGGTTGTAGGTGAGAGTGCATGATTTCCGAAATTTTATGAACCAATATTTCTTGAAATTGTGTGGGTTTGTATTAATGATACGTATGTGTTTTCCAAAAATTACAAGAATTGAGTTCATAGTTTTAAAAATATGTGGAAATCAATTTCTGCACTGTGTAAAAATGAAATTGGATGCCCTAAATAAGGAAGAAAGTAGAAAACATCCATCATGCATAGCAATTCCTCCCCCTCTCTAAAAAATTAGCATGTCCTCATGCGATGCTAGAAAACAAAGAGAGGTGGTTGCTACCAACTGTTGAATTCTATGCTTGGTGTAAAACAACATGAAATAAGCGAGGTGTTGAGAATGAATAAGAATAGCAATGGATGATAAAGAATATGAATGGCGTGGTCATAAGAAAGAAATGAATGAAAAGAACACTCCCCCACACTCGAAAATGACATGCTGCTGAAAAAGGGGAAGTGGTAAAGATGTGGAATGAAGGATGACAAATAATGCTCAAAATGGATTTTCATTAGATTCTTCTAAATTTATAATAAATTAGAAAACTATGCAATTTTACCTCAAGTTTTACCTCCAAAAATGTGGAATGACAGATATGGACTGGAAGTTGTTGAAGCTGATGTAGGCAAAGTTGGTGCTGAAAGTGATGCAAAAGGTGGAATCCAGGTAAGCACATAATGTCGGAAGAGTTGTTCATGTTCGCAAGTTTCTCGAGCCATGTCTGTTAGTTGCAATAGTGTGGTCATGCTGTGAATAGAAGTTCCCCTGCATACTGGTTGTTCTCCTGTAAACAAATCATACTTGTGCTTACAATGTTCTTGAAGCCATAGTGTTGGGTTTGAATAGCAACAGATAAAATGCATGCAAAAATTTCAATTAGAAAAACTTATCAAAACAACAAGTTATGGTAGAGTGTAGTAATCATAGCACATGCAATCCCATAATGCATACATTCCCCCCTCCAATTGGAAAATGCGTTCCATAACCATAAAGCATATGAAAGGGGTGGTGTTGATGACAAGGCAAGGGAGTGAACAATACAATAGTAAATGAAGCAAAGTACACATATCAACGATAGGACAACGAGAGTTATGGTTATATTGAGAGCAAAGTGTGTAAAGATAGTTATGAATAAGAGATAGGATGCTTTGGATTGATGATAGTTTATGCAAAACGAAAAAGGACAACAATATGCTAAAAAGATGCTTTGCTGATGGTATTCTAGCTGAAAATGATGTGATTGATCTAAAAACAATTTCTCATACATAAAGGTTCAAAACAGGGAAAAAGTTAAGGAAATAACTTCTCTGATAAAAAGAAAAAAATAAGAAAAGGGTATTATAATAATAATTGACGATAAGATATAACTTCAATACCATAAACAGAGCCGCTGCTGCCAGCAGGCGTCCATAGCCTCGGCAGGGTTGCTTTTTAACCCATATGAGCCAGGATCCTCAATTTATAAATGGAGAGTTAAAGTGTTGTTCTACAGAAGAGATCAGTGTGCTGGCGTGGTAACCAGATAATCACACTGCCATTCATTGGGATGTAGCAAAAGTGATCAGGCCGGCTCGTGATGAGACCTCCTGTTCCAAGGATAATTTGGCTATCCAATGGATCATAACCCTTGTGTGGTGGCCATAATGGGAATGTCACTTTCTTATAACCTTATGAACATGGTAGGCTGGCTCGTGATGAGACCCCCTATCCTCCATCTGCGAACAAAATTTTGTTATTATTACACATTTTTATGATAAAAAGAGGGAGGCTCAGTACTCCTTAAGAGCAGGGATGGCGGAAGAAGTTGAAGATGTCAATAGAAAAAAAAATATACCCATAATCTCATTTATTACAGACAGAGAATATTATAACCAGGAAGGGTGGAACCAGCATGGTATTAAGATGATCAATCAATATCATGTTCAACAGAAAACAATGCAGTAAAGTGATATATAAATAATTGTGTCCCTTCTGAAAAGAATCTATCGTCAAGTAGCTGTCCTGTTAAAGATTATAATGTGAATGATATTAACTTTGCTTCAAAAGAATCCATAATTCTTGTCCTCATAAAAATAGTGTACTTCATGCCATGAAGAGGAATTAGTAAAATGTGGTTGAGATGGATTAGGAATAATCTCACAAGAAGAAAGAAGGGTTGCTCTTTTGCATGAACAGCAAAAATACTCAAAAAGTCGTGTTCCGTGTAGGAAACAGCAAAGAAAATGCACACCAAAAAAACAAAAATACACACAAAAAAAAGCGTGAAAATGGAAATGTCGTTCCTTTGGAAAAAGGAACAGCAAAAACGCAAGTGCCGTTCCTTTGAAAAAGGAACAACAAATGCAAGTGTCTTTCCATTTCGAAAAGGAACAGCAAAAACATGAAAGTGCAGAAGTGTTGTTCCATTTCAAAAAGGAACAACAAAACATGAAAGTGCAAAAAGTGCTGTTCCATTTCGAAAAGGAACAGCAGCTGTTCCATTTTGAAAAGGAACAACAAAATGTAAAAGTGCAAAAGTGCTGTTCCATTTCGAAAAGGAACAGCAAAACGTGAAAGTGCAAAAGCGTTGTTCCATTTCGAAAAGGAACAGCAAAATGTGAAAGTGCAAAAGTGTTGTTCCATTTCGAAAAGGAACAGCAAAACGTGAAAGTGCAAAAGTGCTGTTCCATTTCGAAAAGGAACAGCAGCTGTTCCATTTCGAAAAGGAACAGCAAAATGAACTGTGAAAAAGGAACAGCAAAATGAATGGCTGAACCAAAAAGTGCTATTCCTTTAGAAAATAAATAGAAAAACGAAAATGATGTCCCTTTGAAAAAGGAATAGTAGGAACGACAAAAATGCACACAAATGTTGTCCCTCCAGAAAAGGAACAGCAAAATACACAACCATAAAATGCAAACACGTAAAGAATGAATTAGTTGTTCACTGCATTGATGCTGAGGATGAGTTGCACTTTGAATGAAGCAACACCTGAAACACAAAATATAAGAGAAATTAGAAAAAAAACAACAAAAAGCAGTATGTAAATAAATAAATTGAGTTACAACAGCTATGATGTTATGTCAAAAAAAAATGATCTATTTGAAAAATGTTTTGGCAATAGTGACAAGACATGAATCTTCAAATGGAAATCAATTCTTCATTTCTTCTATTATGAATCCGTTGGGTAATGAGTTGGATGAAATTCCTTTGTTTCATTTAAAATTTCTTTCAAAAATCACTCGTTCATAAATTGACCTTCTTTATTTTCCTAAGACCTGCAAAAAACGAGTATCTACCTGCAATAAAACATTAAATCATGAAGAAAGAGAGGTGTACAGGCTCCCCTAATCCAAGAATTATGTAAAAAACTAACAAGTAGTTACTCTGTAGAACAAATCCACTGAGAAAATAACAAAGTAAAATTTATTTTTTACCTGCGGGAGAGCAATGGCCAATCATACTAACCTGCAGTGTTTTAATCACAACTTCTTTGTTTTTCGTCGAAATTGAGTGATTCCAAAGCCAAATGAGAGCTAATTCAAAGCTTTATCTCCATTAGAAACAGGTTTTAAAGATTCAATGATATGATATGTCAATTTTAGTTAGAACAACCTGCATAATAGAGTCATTGTCGATTACCCGGCTTAGACCAATAGTTGATATTTCAAGCGTAACGTTTTCGTTTGATGTCAGATTCGAATGATTCAAATTGGAAATGAAAATAGATTCACTTATTTATCTTCAATAGAAACATGTTTTGAAGACAAGAAGAATTGATAGGTCAAATATTGTAAGGAACAGCCGGAAAGACAGAGTTTTAAAAGTGCTGATTTACAATAGACAGTCAGTATTTTGATCATAACTTCTCCATACGATATCAAAAATGAGTGATTCAAATTGAATTGTAAACTAGATTCATAGGAGAATCTACCATAGAAATAGGTTTTAAAAATATGGTCATTTAGGCCTCCAAAAATTGACTGTCCCAACTCTGTTCCTGAGCTGCCCGCTAGATATCCGGTCAATGTTTTGGTTCTAACTTTTTCGTTTCAAATCCAAATTGAGTGGTTCAAATTGGATTAGAAAGTAGACATAAAGGGCTACTTAAGATAGAAACAGGTTTTAAAAATATTCACTTTTGGTCCCTCAAAACATGACTATCCCGACTGTTTTTCCAGAAATTTCATCAAGCCCGAAAGCCAAAAAATGATATTCAAGCATTTTTTTTCAAATTGGTGATAAAAGTTAATATGAGTGTTTGTAGAGATATTATTTCCATTATAAGTCATCTACATACACAAAATAATTAAAAAAAATTATCACCAATGTTGATTTGCATAGCATGTTGCGACAAAAAACACTAGTTCTACATGGAAAAACAAAATGCATTTATTTATTCCCTTATTTATTTTATTTTCTACACCAACCTATTTTGATTTGAAAAATGAATATGACTACGTATATGAGTACTTCCAGTGAAGCCATTTTCGAAGTAAGGCTTCACGTATGCACATACCCAAATTTGAAAAATGCATGTTAATGGATATTAGGGTATGAGAAGCCAACTTCCCTTCAAAAAATGGTATCAAAAATTTTTGAAGCATAGAGTGATGTTGCAAACAAATGATGGAGTGAAACCAATCTTCAATATATCCTTTACTCTTTTGATTTCGCATAGCCATCATATCATGAAGTTCTTGAGCTTTTAAAATAGCTTGTTGATGCATAGTAAAAGAAACCTCATTTTCTTCCATAGCTTCTACAATTTTTGCATTTGAAACATTTTGAATCTCATTGTAGGTTTTCTCTAATAACACATGTGAGATAGAATGGGTGGGAAGAGTGGGTAAATTTGTCAGTTCAACATTGTAAGTATGTTGTACTGGTTTATTATGGTGAGGGTGTGGAATTAGTTGAGCAGGAAAATGTGTAAGGAATGGAGCATTTTGATGATATGGTTGATTGGGTTGTGTGAATGGTTTTGATGGGCAAGCAAGATATTGTGGAAGAGCTGGTGGAGAATATGGAGAATGTGCTTGTGCTACAAGATGAGGGAGAGTAGTCATGCAATCATAAGGTGAACCATGCCAAGATTGTAGAGAAAATTGCTGGTGGTTATATTGAGATTGACATGGCTGCCCTAACACATTAGTATTCCATAATGGATTATGCAAGTAAGAAAGTGGAGAGGAAGTGTTTTGAACCATACCTGTAGGCCATGATTTCCGTGGTTTTGACCTTGTTGCAGCTTCCTTACCTCTTTGATATGCTACTTCCATCCTAGATAAGGAAGAGTGAGTATCTATGAGATGCTCCTTTTGGTCCTGAGGGTAAAACACTTCATCCAATTCTTGATTTTTATGAACCTGCAAAACATCCAATTTTGCATTTAGAGAGCTAATAAAATCAACTTTAAAATTTTCAAATAAAGCATTGATTTCAGCTCCTATGTCCCCTATTCTTGTAGCAGATTTGGAAAACAAAGAAAAAACATCTCTAGGATTCTTACCAGCCTTGGAGATTCCTCTTGAATACCTTATGCACAATTCACAAACATCATCATATGACAACTGAAAAACATCACCTTTTCCTGTCAGATTTAAGAGTTCTAAAAATTTATCTTTGATTCCTTTAAGGAGTGTTTTTAAGATCTCTTTTTCCAAATGCTATATTTTGATTTTTGAAGGTTGTATTGAAATCGATCTACGTAGTCCTCCAAACTTTCATCTTCCCCTTGTATCATACCGAAAATATCTTCATTGGATTTGCAATAGTCTTGGTACTTCTTCAAGAATACGTTCTTCATGTCCTCCCATGATTGGATGCAATTCCCACCTAGGCTCATGAACCATTGGAGAGATGCTCCTTTTAGATTAAGAGGAAACATTTTCAATCTTTGATCATTAGTACAATAATCATATCCTCTACAAAGTATTTCGAACTCAAATAAAAATGTATCTGGATCTTCATTTGCTAAACCATGAAAATTTGGTAAAGATGGGGGAATTATGTGCATTTGTGTCACTCCTCCTAGATCTTTGATAGGAAATTCAAAAGTAGAAACGTGAGCCATTTCTTACCATAGCTTAAGATGTTCTTCATGTGTTTCTTCGAGGCTCCTTCTTCAAATATTCCTGTCAATCGGTTAGTGAAATGGGTGGTGCTTACATCACCACTTGCGTGAGATCATGTGATTCATTTTTTTAAAAATTTCTATCTTTTTCCTAATCATTCACACAAAAATTCAAACATCTATTTCTACCCTAGGTTCTTTAACAGTCCTGCTGGAAAGCGGACGGGGGAGCAGGGCTTTTACATGCTCCGTACGCAGGTTCTTACCTTCCGTTTTTAAGATCCAACTCTTCCCTAGCAGGCACTCATCAGATTCACACTACTCTTTAGAAATGGCTACACTCTCCCCGGCAACGGCGGCAAAATGTGGAGCGATAAAAAGGTGTCTTTTGAACTCCTAATTACCTTCACATTAATTATCAACCCAGGGACGACTTTGTATTTCAAGAGTGTACTCAGTCTGAGGCGGCTATTTACTCAAGAGTAATGTTTTGCAGTATAGTGCTTAAAACCCAAAAGTAAATGAATGCTTGAAAAAGAAATCTAATTGGAACAACAAGAAACTGAAATGTTCTAAACTAAATCATTCATTCAAACAACCATCAATCGAGGATACAGTAGCAATAACTCATTCCTCTAGAAATTGATGGAAAGGAAATTAGAGCATGGACCAAAGATCTGGGAGCTAAGCAGCGACTTGCTGACTCACTACAGCTTTAGACCTTCTCTCACACCAAAGCAGCAATTGCAAGTAAATGGAATGGCAGAAAGTAAAATGAAATAGCAAAAGGAAATAGAACAGCAGTAAATGAAACAGCAATTAAAAGAACTAAATCTCGCGAGTCAAAACCAACTTACTCACACTCTGCTATGAAATAACACTCTTCACTCCTCAAGCAAACTGGATGGAATATACTTTATGGAACAACACTCATCGATCATATATGCACACCTCACACTAATATAATAATCTGAAAATTAAGGATAATACGACTATGTTTCCAAATAGAATAACATTACTTTCGGATTCCCATAATCAGGATTTCAAATGAATAAAATGACAGTAATATTCAATACAGACGCTCTGTAACAGAAATAACTGGTTGAGACTAAAAGAGTGCGATCAACTCTGAAAAGATTCAATTATACAATGTAGAGTCATTACACAGATTTCCTGAGAAAAACCATTAGTGCATTGATCATAACAGAGCATAACATAGCATATGAAAGATATATCAGATTACCGAGTAATAAAGATAAGCAAACCACGCATAAATCACAGTATAATGATACAGCAACAATTGTAAAGATATGATACACAACAGCAGCAGCGTACTCCACCAGAGGCTGGGCCCTTAGCCGCCAGCGGACGCTGCTGGGTTACTTCAGAAGGAAAAGAGTGAACAGCAACGCCCAAATCATGTATTAATCATTAAATAGTGAAATCATTACAATAGTTGAAGCTTTGAGAGTTACAACATAAAACAATCCTTCCTTCCTCCTATCCTATCATGAATCCTTGCTTCTGAATCTCTAATTCAAATCATCAATTCGCCATCATTCGAATCCCCAAAGTCATCCTGAAGTCTCCCCCTCTCTGATCTTTGTTTTCATTTAAATAGAGAAAGATCAGAGAACAGTTATAACATAGATAATTACAACATGATTTCCTTTACAAATTTGGGTTGATTCTAACCAGATGATCAACAAGAAAATATATTTCCTTTCATCTCTCAACAAAAGCAAGACGAATTTGGGTTTGCAGCTGAGATTTGGAGGATGGCCGCAACTGCTAATCTGAGAAAATCATGCTCAAATAACCCTACGTTTCTCTCTGTACAAGCCGAATTTGGGCAAACCGTTCTTCATCAAAGTTAACTGGGCCCGTTCTGGACAAAACCCATGTTCCGGATTTCTCAAATTCGTCTTCATTTGCTCAAAATCTCAACCGCAAAACTGTCACTCCTTAAACCAGCGAATTTCTGAGTTGGCAGATTTAAAAATCAAATCTTCAATCTGGACGTTACCTTGGAGGCTAAAAATGGTGAATAATGTTATAAAAAACTTATTAGAACTATCATTGATAAAATAATGCATAATCATCAATTTATTAGAAATAAAGGAGAATAAATAATATTCATCCATGAGAGCATAAATCATTTATAAAATGGATTTAAATGATAAATTATAATAGATGATATAATAGAGAAGAATAAAAATGGATGAAATAAGTGTTACAAAGTGGTCATATTCATGGCCCAACGGCTGCTTAGACATAGGACCATTTTTGATGGTCATGTTTCCCGCACGTCAACTTATGTAAGCATCTGCAGTGGCTAACCAAGGCCTTCCCAAAATAAGAGGATATCCAGTAAGCTTTGCCTTTGGTTGCAGAACCAAGAAATCTGCAGGGTATTCCCAAGAGTCAACAGAGACCAAGACATCCTCCACAATCCCTTCGGGAGTCACGGTGGAGCGATCTGCTAGTTGCAGGACTGTCGATGTCTTCCTCAAGGAACCCTGAAGGTTGAGTTTGAGCATGGTATCCCTGGTCATCACATTAATGGCAGCCCCCAGATCAATCAAGGTGTGAGGTATGATGGTGCCATTGATGTGGACATCTACTACAGGAGTCCCAGGATCTAGATACTTTGGGCAGATGACTTGTCCTAACATAAGGTCAGACAGTTGTCCTAAGACATTGATGGTTGAAGCATCTCTCTTTTGCCTACCTGGGTGTTTGAAACACTTTTCCTTAACCAGTTTGTTGTATATTGGCACATCCTTGATGGCTTGAAGAAGTGGTATTTTCACACACAACTGCTTGAGTTCTCCCAGAAGCTCATCCTCCTCTAGGTTGGGTTGTGTGGTGGCTGTTAGTCTCTCAGGAAAGGGTGGAATAGCCTTTGGTTCACTTTCCTGTTTGTTTTCCTCGTCCTCTGGGGGAGGAGGTTGGCGATCCGGAAGTGTCTTTCCAGATCGAAGATTGATCTCCTGGATCTCCACAGCATAGGTAGGGCATGATGTTTCCCCAGTGTATACCTACTGGGCCTGTCTATTGTTGGGGTTCGGGTTCGGTTGAGCAGGCATTTGAGGTTACCTTGGAGGAGCAGGAGGTAATGGTTGAGGTTGAACTGGTGGTGGAGGAAAAATGGCAGGAGGAGTGTTCTACTGGAGCCTCCACCCCGACTGAGGTGCATTCCACTGAGGCTGTGGCTGGGTATGTGAGTGATATGAATGAGTAGTGGATTGAGTGTGGTACTGAGGTGGATAAGACCATGGAGGAGGCACAGACCAGGAAGGATGAGTAGGGCGACCCCAGGAAGGCATAGGAGTAGATTGGTTGGGGTTGTAATAAGCTTGGGGTGCCCCTTGCATCCCCTGTTGGTAAGGTCTAGGTCCTTGTGGCCTCCTTTGGTTGAGGAAATAGAGAGGTTCAGTGGGGGCTTCTGTCCCTTGGTACATGTCTTTAAGCCCAGGTAAGGTTGGACATTGATTTGTGGGATGGTCCTCCTCACAAACGAAACATACCTCAACCGAATGTAATGGGCATTCGTTCTTAGGGTGTCTCCTTGTACATCTAGGGCAGAAGATAGCCAAAGCCCTCTCAGCTTCTTCCTTCTTCTGCTGGATCCTGAATGTATCAAGTTGCATGGCAATCGTCTGTCTCACCTCACTTTTGAGATCCTCTAATTGATTTGCAAACTCATGTTTGGAGAAAGGAATACCAGCTGAAAGGAGGTTTCCTCTACCTCGTTTCCGGGCTGCCCTAGAGTGGTTTCTAAACACAGTCTTTATGTCCTCATAAGGCAGTTGGTAAATATCTCCTCCAGCTAACATGTGAAGGGTATCTAAGAGGTCTTCAGGGACTCCTCGGAGGAGGACCAACTTGAGGGATTCAGGGTCAAGTGTGCACGTGGCCCATTTATAGCTAAGTTGGAACCTTTCCTCATAATCCTCTAAGGACTCATCATTTCCCATGGTCATCTGAAAGATTTCTCCCTTGGTTTCCTTAGACCTATAGTAGTCCCGGTACTTGGTATTGAAAGCTTGCTGCATCTGAGCCCAAGTGGTGATACTATTCCCAGGTAAGCCCATGAACCAGCGTAATGCTGCATCCTTAAGAGTTGAAGGGAAGAGTTTCAGCTTCTGCTCATCTTCAGTATAGTCATAGGTTCGACAAAGGACAGCAAACTCAAACAGGAAGGTATCAGGATCTTCAGTAGTCAGTCCATGGAAGTGAGGTAAAGCGGACGGGCTAATGTTCTTCATTTTTATGTCTCCATTGGTTTCTCGGATGGGGAAGGCACCTTCTATTCTCTCATCTTCTCCTCTATTGTCAGCCATAGCTTCAGATGGGATGGTCTCTAATTCTTCTTCTGCTATAGGATCTTCGTATATCTCAGGAGGTTCACCTATAGGTTCTTCTGGATCACTGTCACCGAAGAAGAGAGAAGGGTGACTCAGTGATGTGGTGGGGGTGTTGGGTAAGAATTTGCCTGTTTTATCTCGATTCCTACGAGGCATGAAATGGAAAGACTTTTTTGATTGCTTTTGTTTTTTTTTTCTGGTACCTGCAAAAATTGAAACAGATTGATCTACAACTAACTATCTTGCTGAAATGAAAATGCAGAATTGAAATGAAAGCAGGAAAGAACTAATCTACTTTGCTCAAATGGAATTGCAGGAATGGAAATGCTAGTCTACGCTTGCAGAATTGAAATGCTAATCTATGCTTGCAAAATTGAAATTACGGAATTGAAATGTTAATCTATGAAAGCAAGAAATGTCTATGCTACTTTTGCAGAATGGAAATGAAATAAACTACTTGGCAGAAGGCGAGAGTAAGAAAATAGAAGAAAAGAAACAATTACTAATACTCTGACGCTTCCTCGGCAACGGCGCCAAAAAGATGGTGGGCTCCAGTATTGTAGCAATAATGCTACAACTCCTGGAGCTTCCTTCTCTAATTTTATCAACCCGGTAGTTCGTAACAAACTTGGAAGCGACGGTGCTGTATGCACAAGTATTAGCTCTTGTCGCAGCTGTCACTTGGTCAGCTGGCACAAGTCCGCTAGGGCTCAAGCCAGCTTCTATATGTTCTGAGAAGAAGCTTTTTAAGTGATGAACGAAAGCTATCTCAAAGGAAATTAACCTATTTTGCAAGAATGAATTGAAATCCAACAAAACATGGAAACCCTAGTAAACCCTAATTTGACTAGCTTAATCCTTACGATGCAATGGTGGGAATGCAACTTCTAAAAATGATGCCATTATTGAATAGAGGGCGACTGCACGGGGAGAGAAAAATGGCGGGCGTTTTCGAGCTTAGGTTTTCTGCAGGTCCTTTCGTTGCCGCCGCCGCTTCCACAGGTTTGCTCGACGCTGGAAAGAGCTGGAGCCTGGCTGCGGGATCCACAGCACTTGATGAAACCCTCAGGTTTTGGGCCGGTTTCATTAACGGAAAGGAGCCGCTGGTATTGCATCAAGGTTTTGATTTTCTTTCCCCTTTCCTGGCTCGTTTCGGTTTTCTCAAGAAGACTCTGGGTACCCTGCTTCATCGCCCGGGGTTGTATTTTTCAAATATTCCGATTTCTACACAGATTCAGGATGATTGGGCCTCCATCGCGGGTGTTTTTCCCTGGGCTGTTTGCTCTGGATGCGTCAACGGGAAACAGAGCAGTCTTCCTATTCCTCTGCCCCTTCTTGGATTTCCGGGGCTGCATGCTTCAGATTCGCCCTCCTTTGTCCACAACGACTGCAGATCTGGGCCGGATCTAAACGTCTGTGTTAAAAAATCCAAGCTAGCTCTCAAGGATCCAGAACAAGATCGAACCCAAATTTTCATCAAACCACTGTTTGGGAAAACTATTTGCAAGGAAATCTGGTCAGGGCAGATGATAAAGCATTTAAAAGACGATATACAAGCAGATCTGGGCATCCCATCAAATCTGATAAATTTGATACATGCAGGTAAAATCCTGCAGGAAAATTATACATTACAGCACTATGGGATTGGCCGAGATTCAACTATCATTATAAATTCTAGGTTGAGAGGAGGAAGCTCTGGTTCAGGCCCAAAGGGCTGTGGTTCTTTTAAAGATGCTGTCAAAGGGAAGGGGGAAGCCAAAAGCAAGCCACCATCTCCAGATCTTCCTGGTCCCTACATTGTGGAGCAAAGATTACAGACTCCTGCTCTGCAAATCGACTTGCCTGAGGTAAAAAATTTTCACTCTGATCTTGCTTCACTAGCTGTCATATGCAGATTCAACGGGTTTTGGCCTAAAACAGATGCTTTAAGACAATGGATCTTCTCCACATGGACCCCAGATTGTGATATCCATTTGTGCTCCAAGGGTTTCTTTATCGTAAAATTTGATACGGTTAAGGAAAAAGATTTCGCCCTCCATGAGGGGCCATGGTTCTGGGGCAATGCTGGTCTATTCATGACCCCCTGGTTCCCGGGTTTTGATCCCTCCACTATGGTGGTGTCCAAAATGCCGGTGTGGGTCAGGCTCTATAATCTACCATTACATTTCTGGTTTCCAAATGTTTTTGCAGCAATAGGGAATGCCATAGGTTCATTCATCAAGCAGGATGTGGAAAGAATAGATAGATGCATTCATACTTTTGCCAGAATTTGTGTGGAGGTTGATCTCAGTGAAGGGCTTCCTGACAATATAATCCTGATCCATAACAACTCTCAGTGGAAACAGACTCTTGACTATGAAAATACGGCCTTCAGATGCCGTGGCTGTCAGCAAACAGGACACTTACAAAAAAACTGTCCGCAAAACAAAAAAGAAAACAGAAGGAATAAGAAGCAAGTGCACAAACCAAGAGGCTGGCAATGCACAGTGAATCCAGAAGAAGAAATAGAGGATGAGGGGGAGCCTAACGCCCCACCTGAACAACACGATGATCCTATAGGGGACAATTCCGCGGCAGCGATCCCAACGGTAAACAATCAGGAACACCTTTACTCCGATCCCGGAAAAATTACTACAGCAACAAACAAGAGTACAAAGTTTCACCAAAATCAGGCAGAGATGACAAGCATGGATCCAAGCATGGGAGGCATCAAAAGGCACCACCAATCAGATAACTCAGACTCAGATAAAGAAATAGGGATTCAGAATGCAGAATCACAGTTAGTCATTGCTTCGATCCAGCCCACTCAAGGAGAGTGGCGCAAGGTTGAAAAGAAAAAGGGGAGAAAAGCTTGAAGCGTGAGCCTCTCAGCTTTTTTGCCCTTTCTTTTCTCTCTCCTCTCTTTCTTTTTTTCTATTCTTTGTGCACGTTAGTCTTCTAACGTTGCGTGGGGTGCGAAAGCACTCGGGCCCATGTGGCAGATTTCGGAATGCTTCATTGCATCTGCTTGTGTAACTTTTCATTAAATTTTTTAATAAAAGGTTACCGCTTTTTTCCTTGGAAAAAAAAAAATGATGCCATTACTTCTAGTGAGATGAGATGCATGGGTCTAAACTACTTTCATCTGAAGAGAACATGTTTTTATATTTTTGCTCAAGTGGTTGGAGTTATTATGACTCTTCTTCTTACTGGGTCTTGACTGTGCAGGGGTAGTTCAAGGAGAGGAAGGATTGGAAAAGGTCTGGAGGACTCTGAGAGGGTCCAGGGGATCACTAACATCATTCCACAGAAGTTCACAACCTTTAGATGCCTGGCAACCGTGTTTGAAAGCTTCTAGAGGATGTCTGCAGGGGATCCTACAGGAAGCTCGGGATTTCTACAGGAAGTCTGTTAACTTCTATAGGATGTTCTGCAATCAGAGTTTTGGGTGATGGAGGAGTGAATGAGCTGTATGGGTAGATAGGGAGGATGAGAGGGGAGCTTGTGATGGCTTATGGATAGAGAGACGAGATGGAGAGAGGGTGTGTAAAGCTGGTTGGTCGATAGGAGGGTAGAGTCAATGGAAGGTCGAAAAGATAAAACAACGTGGATAATAGAAGAGTTGGTGGGCAAATGATCTAGCTGGGAGGTAAGTAGATGGCTTAGGCATGGCTGAGAAGGATAAGGAAATGATAGATTGGTGCTGCACAGTGTAAATGAAACAAATCACCTCTGTCTTGCGTATAACCGAATGTCATCAACCTACTCTAACTGTTTTATTAAAAATCAAAGAACAACAATGTAGTTTAAAGGAAAATCGTGCATGGTGTTGAAACGAAGAGTTATTCCACAAGATCTAAATGCACTGACACTTCTACAACTGAAATTATTACGTTAAAGCTTGCATGAACATATAAAACTATGTTTTTAGTGGGTGGCACGGGCTGCAATCCCAATCTCTAAACAGAGGTGGAAGTGAGTGTGCAATCAACCCTTTTTTGGAGCTCTGATCACTCTAATCTCCTTACTCTAATCTAAACTACTGAAAGCAACTTTGTTCATAACACTAACCTATGTAACCACACCAAGAAATTCGAACCAGCAAACTGTGTTTCCAAGTGCATGTAAAGGACAAGAAATATAATGCTGAAAGAAAGACAAGTAACAATACAAAGAAAGGAGGCCTATTGCTCTCAGGTTGGGCCCAAACCTGAGAGCTATAGCTCCTCTAAGAACTCAGAATTGAACTCAAATCTGCCTGCCTTTTATTAAAAGATCATAGTCAAAAGTCTAACAACATGCCAAAAATGGCTTACAAAGAGCAAAACAGAGCTGTAGCTCGTACTTCAGAATTTGCAACAAAGGTTCAAAAGTTCCCATCGAAGGCTACAGCCTCAATATTTATACATTATGAGGGCCAAGCTGGCCTCCTAAATTAGTGGGGCTTGGCTGACCAACTAAAAGTAAACTGTTGTTCCTTTAGAATCCGTTGGCTGCCTAATAGCTCGGTGGTGATAGCTGTGGGAGCTCGGAGTTGGGGTGGAGATCACAAGGAAGATCATTCAAGGCTGTGGACAACCTTCCTACAAAACCGCAATTCCACCTTGGCTGTCTCCTTGCCTCCATCTGCGTGGTTCTGCTCCATTTAATGTCAAAAAACCTGAAATAAACATGTATTAGCCACCTAGGCATAGTGACTACCCTCCTTCCTACAAATAACATGAATATACTAAGAAATGATGCATAAGTGATGAAAAATGAAGGGTTGAGCAAGGTAAGTAGGCCAAACGAGCCCAAAATGTTACCAAACATTGGGGCTCATCACATGGCACAAAAATGGCAATTAGGAAGCTTAGATCCAGAAATGGAGGCTATTTTTGATACGAAATTAGTGCAAAGTGATAATCACGTATCAGTGGGCAAAACTCCTTGAGAAGGAAAATCCCTAAGTGCTCAGCCACAAGGGAAACTAGAAAACTATGGGAAAGCGCTAAAACCAATAGGCGGGTTCCACGCTCAAAACCGGTGGAATATCGGAGGCATCGGGCAGTAAGCTGGTTTGGCCAAAGACCCAACGATTCCATACGCTGAGTGATGCATGTTCGACGGGGAGAGAGAAAAACTGCTTACATCGCAGGCTAACGATCGAGCAACTCAACCGTGCGATAGGAGCGAAGACGTACGATTTGGGGGCTCCAGATCAAATGGCGAAGGTTCATCCTGATGGATGACTGGACCTGAGGGAGAAATAAGCTATGGAACATAAAGATTTGAAGTTTGATTTTACCGATGAATCGACAAAAGGATCTGTTTCACAGGAATTTGGGAAATAATGGAAAAAACAACTGTTCAGGAAGAATTGAAACTTAGTTTGCAAGGAGACAGGTGGCCACATCTCTACGATGCGTTATGTAATGATGATGACGTAGGGCAGAGGAGTCCCAGTGCACAGATGTGGGCGATCTAGAGAGTTGGGAAGATGAAACGAACAGTCGAAGGAGCGAACTAGCATTAAAGCCATGAGCTGACAGAGACAAGAAAAAGAAGGAGATAGTGAGGCAGAGAAGCAATGAAGAAGCCAAAGGCTGAGAGACACAGAAATAGAGTCAAAATTGTAGAGAACAGAGAAGCCGAGCTGACCATCAGAGTTAGGGTAGCATCGAGCAGACAGAGACCAATTGAGGTTGAAATTTAGTAAGGGGAGTCTGTGAACTCTAAGGACTTGGGAGTTCCAAGTGCCATCCTACTGATTATCCTCTATCAAGTGAGACTTAGATTGAGCTCCTTATTGTAAAACTCTACATTAAAAACATAATAAACATGCCACCACTGAAGGTTGGACCAGGAGATGTAGCCTAGGAGGATTGGGTGAACTCCTTATTAAATTTTGTTGTGTTTATGTTTTGGTTACTATGATCTCTTACTGTTTCAAGTGTCTGTGTATTTTGTAATCTGATCAATCCATTGCCTAAGATAACATAGAAACACACACTAGCACATGAGTCTATAATACCTTCATTAATTTCCTGAGGTCACCTAGGGGTGATTTTAGATCAAAGATATTCTGCAGTTCACAGTTGCTTGGTAAACCTTTTGCCTAGATTATCCCTTTTTTTTTTTTATGTTACTTTGATTAAAATAAAATTAATTGACTATGGATAACATCCTCCACGCTCGCTCCTTAGTTGATCTTAGGTTGAAACATATGGAAACAAATTCAGAGTCCACCGATCAAGGATTTCCTTTTGATGGGAATCCTAGTCCTTTTCCTTCTTTTGGGAATATTGGTGCTCCATATATGGCTACATTGTCCCTTCCAGGATTGACCATTAGATTGCCAGTAGTTTTCAACCTCCTTGGTTCAAAATGTTGTGATTTCTCTACAATTGAGTACTCCTCCAATTGGAAAAAATCAACCTCCAGTTGGTCCTAAAGTTGACCCTTTGCCTGCTTCCTTGGTTGTTTCTTCCTCCCCTTCTTCATCCTCACCTAGTGAAAGTATTGGTACTAGTAACCAGGTGGCTAAGAAGAAGAAGAAATGGAAGAAGAAGAAGAAGAAGCAAATTCAACAGAGGGGCAACCAAGAAACCATTGCTTTGAAAGCAACATCTGATGAGAAACCATCCATCAAGCCTCACAATGTTCGATGTCCATGCAAAATTTTTGTGGGAGACCATCTTCTTCGAAATTGTCCTAATATTCCACAGATCTTAGAAGAATGGTCTTCTCGTTCACATCATCCAGTGTCATCAACTTCCAAAGATAATGCCGGTGATGCACCATCAATTAGTGATAGTAATGTTCATGGAAAGAAGGGTAAAGTTAAGTTTCCCTGCAGTTTATGTGAAGGGAATCACCCCATTCACCTTTGTCCCTATTTGGATGAAGCCAAAAAGTGTTGGATAACCGTCCTGCTTCACCGCAACAACTTCCATCTGGTTACAGGAGACTTTCCCTTAATTTTTCACTAGGTGATGAATTGAATGACCAAATTCAACTGTTAGTCAAACCCGCTCTCTCTTAAACTGAATCCTATGAGTCTATACCTGACCCAAATCAACAGGTCGAGGTAACAGTTGACTCGATTTCACCTTTAGCTAATTGTACCTTTCCTGAAGAGAGTGAATATGATACCACTCAGGTTCTTTTTGTTTCTTCATATTCAAATGAGCTTGGGGGCAATCCGCCTATTCCATCATGACAGGAGGAAAATCCTCCCATTCCCATAACTCAAGGGGCTAATTCTACCATTTCTATGGTACCCCGTCCAAGTAGTCTAGTCACTTCCTTTGATTGGAATCAACTGGAAAGTTTCCATCTTCCTTCTTATGTGCCTTTCAAGATCATAGTACAGGTTTATAATATGATTGTATCTGGCACTATTATCGATGAAGGTGCATCAATGAGTATCATTTCCTCTACTACTTGGCAAGTGCTTAGTTCACAGCCACTTGTGCCAGTTACCCAGAATCTGTTGGCTTTTAATAGAGGAAGCATTAAACTATTAGGGATCCTCCCTCAATTACCTATTACATTGGGAAGAAAAATCATTTATCTGAACCTTTAGGTTACAATTTACTTCTTCGGCGTGACTATGTTTATGGCATGGGAGCTATTGTTTCAACACTCTTTCGAGTGATTTGTTTCCCGCATGAAGGCACAAGTGTCAATGTTGACCAGCTTTCATTTCCCGGTCCAAATATGGCTTCTAATCAACCATCATCCCTAAACGGTACTTTCGTACCAATGGTATCATCCCCGCCATGGGTCAATTATGTGGCAACCCATTCCATACCTACATCAACTGACAATCAATTTAGTGATGTTGTACGTCATGTACTAGGGACATTGGAACTAGATCTCTCATTCATGACCTCTTACGAGTCATGATCAAGGAGATGAGGATAGTTCCTTGTCTTGTTTCAACCTCGTTAAAAAATTAAAAAGGGGTATGAGGATAGTTCTTTTACAGTGTCAGGCTCATTAAAAATGAAGCAACTTCCATGAGGATAGTTTCTAGTCTTGTGTCAACCTTGTTAAAAAATGAAACAATGGTCTATGAGGATAGTTCCTGGTCTTGTTTCAACCTCGTTAAAAAATGAAACAAGGGTCTATGAGGACAGTTCCTAGTCTTGTGTCAACCTGGTTGAAAAATGAAACAAAGGATATGAGGATAGTTCCTTGTATTGTGTCAACCTCGTTAAAAAATGAAACGAAGGATATGAGAATAGTTCCTTGTCTTGTGTCAACCTCGTTAAAAAATGAAACAAAGGGTATGAGGATAGTTCTTTTATTGTGTCAACCTCATTAAAAAATGAAACAACTTCCATGAGGATAGTTTTTGGTGTTGTGTCAACCTCGTTAAAAAATGAAACAAGGGTCTATGAGGATAGTTCCTAGTCTTGTGACAACCTCGTTAAAAAATGAAACAAAGGATACGAGGAAAGTTTGTCTCATGTCAACCTTGTTAAAAAATGAAGCGAAGGATATGAGGATAGTTCCTTGCCTTGTGACAACCTTATTAAAAAATATAATCAAGGATCTGAGCAAAGTTCCTTGTCTTGTGTCAAGCTCATTAAAAAATTAAACAAGGTTCCCTGGAGAAAAGTTCCAATTGGAGTCTTTGATTAGATCTCATAAAATCCCAGTCGAGTATTTCACTTGAACTCATAAAATAACCTTCATTCCATCCACTTTATAGCCATGAACAATCTACTTAGGCGAATGTAATGAAGCTTGGGGGGCATGCACCTAATGGTAAAGTTAAGTTTCCCTGTAGGTTATGTGAAGGGAATCACCCCATTCACCTTTGTTCCTATCTGGATGAAGCCAAAATGTGTTGGATAGTCATCCTTCTTCACCATAGTGACTTCCATCTGGTTACATGAGACTCTCCCTTTTATCATGTTGGGTGCATGTAAACCAATCTCAAGCATAGTTCTTCATTTTAAGCTTGTGTAAAAATGAAACTGAATCCAAGCATAGTTTTTCGTTTCAAGCTTGTGTAAACATGAAACTAAATCAAAGCATAGTTCCCTATGGTTCAAGCTTGTGTAAAAATGAACCAATTTCCATTTTTAACCCTCGTTATTTCCATTCTATCAACGTTTTTCATCAGATTAGCCTTGGTTGTTTTCATACCATTGCCACCATCCCTTTGGTCGATCATACGATTTCACTTGGTTGTTTTACACTTTTTGAGGAACAATTGCAATGAGTAGTCTTATTAGTCACCCTCTTCACATAAATCAACATGTTTTGAGAAGTTCCAACATCACCGGAACCATTTGCTATCCTAGACACCACTCGTTCCTCAAAGTGGAGTTCTCTTTAAGCTCTTTTTAGACTCTCTAAATATGAAAAGGTTGTCGAGCGCTTGTCCTTCCCAGCTCGTTAACAGATTGGAAATGATACCTCTCTTGTATTACTTTACGCCTTCTCGGGCTTGAGAGATTAATGTAGGAAAAAGAACTTCTAGATTTTTCTATTTTTTACCTTTTCAAACTCTCTAAACATGAAAAGGACCGAGTTATCTTTGTCCTTAAACTTGTTAAAAACATCAAATAGCAACAAACTTTTCCATCTAGATAGGACCGAGTTTAACCTTCGCTAGACTCGTTAAAACATCAAATAGCGATGGATTTTCCTGAAGGGTGAAATTATACAACAAGCATATGTTATCCTCCTCAACCTTGATAAAAATAAAGAGGTACTGGTCAGCAATGACCGTGGAAAATGGGAAAAAGGGAAACCACTTTATGGTAGCAGGTCGCTCTTGAACATGACACTTTCAATCCATCACTGGGACTGTTTGGGTTTGGTTATCAGCTTGATGGTTATCATACCTATGGTCTATCACACCATCCATTACTTTGGTTTTGGTTTAATGCTACCCATTCATTCAGTGTTGCCGATATGTTCAAGAGAAGTCATTCAGTGCAATATCATAAACCTTCATTTTCATGACCGCCAGTCCTGAATCTTGTGTTGTCAGTCAAATTCCATCTCTAAAATCACTACACTCGTTTCGTGTTGTTGATGTGGGATACATCAAGTCCCTCCTGCGACGAGTCTCTTCTTGTCGACACCAGCACATTATCCAATAAGTTGAATTAGAAACACCCATTCAGTACCTTGAAGCTTGCATACATAAATGGCAGGTTTATCGCATTCAACGACAGGCATTCCTCAATGGACTTTGACTGAAAGAATTTGTATGGTGTTCGACATCAAATCATCCATTCACACCATGTAGAATGTACTGTAGTACCTTGAGGATCATTATCATTATTAGTGATTTCTCTCGCATCTATTGATTACATCATTGGCTAGTAATCATATGGTGTCTTCCCATGTTCGACTTCAGATCACATGTTCACATGGTTAAGACTCATACTTGAGAAAATGGTTGAATGAGATTGAAGACCATGGATCTACTTTCATCCATCTGGGTTGCGATTTCAGGAGTACTAAATCATATTTATAATGGCTTTACATTGATAGTCATTCCGATCATGGGTCTATATTTGTAGATGACAGTTTATGTACATGTAATGAAAGTTTATAAGTTGAGAATGGGTATGCCTTCACTCAGCAATTCATGGAAAATCAAATATCATGATATATGTATTGTAATTAATGCAGGTCACCTTCCACTTTGATACCTCCTCATCACATCATAAAGCATTTCATTCAACATTGCCATTTTTCCAACTTCATGCTTTAGGGGGCAGCTGTTACAGATCCATTTCAGAACATCAAATCCCAACATCTAGATCACTATTTTAGGGCTCATCAATCCCTAATTTTAGTTGCTACATGCCCTAAACAAGTCACCCCTTTGAATGTCTCCTTCCTAGAACGTTTCATGACAAAAGACATCCATAAATGGTCTCTAAAGGGACCAGCGCAGGTAGATACACTGCCAGGGTGCTCTGCAGCATAGGTAGATACACTATCAGAGTGCTTTGTAGAGCACCTAAGCCCTCTTTAGGCTGCACTGAGTGAATTTGAGAAAAATTCAATTGGGGTTTGGCGAATTTCCGTATCTCTTGGAGTCATCTAGAAGCTTCCCTCAGTTATCTACTCCTACGAGCTCGAAAATGGATGAGGAATGAGTTGAGGTGCATCCTATCCTCTCATCCCTTACTCCATTGAACTAATTCTAAGTATGGAAGGCCATTCAATTCCACCATTTATGAGAAAACCTCCTTCTTCTTCCTATAAATTTACCACTCATCTACGTGATGAAGGGCTGGCTAGACTATGTTGAATTGTAAGGAGGTAATGCTGCTATGAGATTTGGCTTTGAAGCAAGTGTTGTGATGCTACAAGTTTTTCATGCTTTTGATGTGATGTGGATGGGATAGAAGCAGGAGGAATGACTTTGAATCAGACATTGATGGTTGTAATTCCATCTTTGTTTGAACCTTTTTCCATATATTGTGTTCTTTCTTAATGCTTATATGTGTGAATTGCTTCTGATTCCTTTCATTTATATTCAATAGATGGTATGTTTTGATCGGTTTTTTGTCTTTTGTTGTGTTTACAATGTACTTTTCAAGTGGATTAAATATGGGAAGGAGCGACGAGATCGATACAAGGGAGACGAGAGGAAAGTGGAACTATAGGTAGGCCTTCTATCTTCTCATCTTATCTATTGTTTATAGGAAAAGTCTAAAACACTTTAAACTTTTGTTCTAGGCACAACTACTTGTCTAGTGAATTAGTGTTTATCCATAGATGTTGAATTCTCCAAAACAAAGAGGGATGCTCTTCCCGCTAATAAGCTAGTTTTGAAAAAATATTTTTGTATATACCAGTTTTTGTAACTCTGGTAATATTATGTAATACACCTTTGTCTTCACATTGGGGTCTCTCATCATTTACATGAAATTTAATTGATTAGAAAAGAGATCTTAGAAATAAAATTATAACATTGAAGTTCAGTATTGCATCGATTACAAAGCTCTGAAATCTTTATATCTATTAAATTATAAATGTTTCATAACTTGAAAACTTTATAAATATTGTTATCCTATGAATGGTCATGAAAACTTTTTCTTTAAAAAGTAAAGGTTATTGTGAAGTTTTAGCATATTTTGGCTTCAATTGTCATACATTACTCTTAATGATAAAATATACCTCCCCATCCACTAATTTTAAAAAAAATTAGAGTGTCATTCAAAAATATATAGAACTTGAAAGATAATAGGTCTCAACATGAGCCGACTTACCACGATCATGGGAAACCAATGATATTGACATTATCAACATTGGTCACCAAACCAGGATAATGGCTTATGGTTATATAAAAATAAGACAAGAGGTCTCATCACAATCCAACTTGTTCAATATAATTATAACCTGTGAATGGGATTGTCATAATCTGGTTACGAAGCGAGGACAACGACTTTCAAGTACACTTTAAAACAAAATTATAAAATAAAAGATTAAATACCTATAAGAATATTACTATAAGTGGATGGGATACTTGTATATATTTGGTTAAATGGTAAGCGTGTCAAGGCTATTGATTCTTTCTCGTAGTAGTGGCTTTACCAGCGACAAAAACATCTATCTTAAAATATAAACTTCTATAGTTATTAACTTTCTCTTTATAACTAATTAAATACCCAACAAGGGTAATAATGATTTTCATCAATAAATAGGTTATGAGATAATTCACAAAATGATAACTTATTTTATTCAGAATAATGTTTATCAATCAAAACTTCAAGTATTTTGAACTTTTGAAGACTTTTCCTTTGATAGTTTAAAACTTCATTTATTTTGAGGAGAGAAAATTGTTTCCCCAAATATGTCCATAATTATTGTACTAGTCAACAAACCCCCCATTAATGTTATAGTAGAACTAATAAATAATGGGGACCCTTTTGAACCTAGTATAAAATCCCTTGGTTGTAATAAAATAAGACAATATTAATTTTATTTTTCCAAAAAACTTGACTAAATGACAAATCTCCCATATTAGAGCCTTCATATCAGAGTTTAGGCCCATAAGACATATTCAAAAATAAGCTACTCATTACACTTTGTTTAAAATCTATTATCAAAATAAATTAATCAAAATATTTTAAATATTGTAACATGTCTCTATAACATAACTTGTGATAAAACCTTCCTCGATTAAAGTTTTCAAATATTTTAAGTCTAATAGCGATAAAGCACTTCTTTGCGAATATAATAATAAGGGCCTAACCCCACATGATTTCAACATAGCATTATCATAGATTCTAAATATGAGAGTTTTCAATGTGAACTTCACTCTAAATACACAGATACCCCGATCCTTCGATATCCCATTTCGCCCATCCTCTCATAGACAACATCACCGATACTGTGATATCCCCATATCTCTGATATTCCAATATCCTCGTATCACTTATCTTCGATATTCACAAACCTCAGATCTATAATAAAATACCCCTATTCATATCATGGCTTCCAAATGGTTGTCCCTCTTTCCAACCTCCGATATCAAATCTCTGATACATGACCTTTGGCATCCCTTCCTACTTATATTTTTCGTCCATTACATTATAATAATAAAAGCATATCAGAGAATGAGAATATCGCATGTTTCAATAATACAACCATAAGATTTTTCTGATGTAATCTGTCGATCTGCTGACATGTACAAAAGCCCATGTGGATTTGTGTTTTATCATTTAATGGTCAAATGTAATGAATTTATGATTTCGAAGTTCTAAATGATTTCTTTATTATGACTCGATATCACTAGATTTTGGTCATAAAAGACATAAATTAATATGAATTAGTTATTCTCTCTAACGAATTTTTGAATTAAGGAAGTGTCCGCTTACTCCTATGTTTACCTTTGCAGGTCAATCTTGATAAGAAAATCTTATCATAAATGTCTAGGGAAAATAAACCCAGGAGGAAACCTGTTTCTCAGTAATAGCTAGTCACTCCTCCACTTGAAGCTACTGAAATGCCTACATTATTCTGAGACACAAATTTCACTATCGATGCTAGAATCTCTTCTTGGGAGACCATCTATAAGCTCTTTGAAGATGAATAACCCAGGGTGACAGAAAAAATCGTTACAACTGAGGATTGTTCCGTTGTTTCTGAAACTACTTATAACTACGTTTCAAATTCATTCCTACATAGGATTACAACCTGACCCAACATCCTGCCCTATAGAGATATGCTAAAATGGGTTATTGATCATTTGAATATTTTAGAAAGGAATTTCATGACTAAGAGGAACACAATTATTGGGTCATTCACTAGCAATGATTTGAGCAAAATGTATCAGTTACTGTCGCCCTAGAAAAAATACGACAAGCAATTTTTAGAGAAATTCAAGAAAGAAAAGGTGGATCAATCACAATTAATTAAAGGATGGAGAAGGGATCCCAAAAAATATAAGCATGAGGATAAGGGTATGTATGTTATCACTTCCATTACTAGACCATTCAGTTCTATACCTTTTATGATGTGTATAATGCTTGGTTACCCTAATACTAAAAAATTCCCAGACCAATCAGTACTCTTAAGTGATGTTTCTTTAGATGGATATGTTATGGATTGGGGAGCTATATTGTCCGATACTACAAGCACATAAATCCTTAATTATAGGAAAAAACACACTTTTTTTAAGAACAGTGTTCCCCCTTTCTATATGAGCTCTTATTTAATGGATGTTATCTGTTGACCCTCTGATTTTGCATCTATGGGATTAAAATGGACTATAGAAGGTCTTATGCCTTTCCATATCTATCACAACATACTCTGGGAACCCAACTACTAGCCTTATCTATATAAAATTTGCCATGGTGTTATGTTGCCCATCCACCAAAGTGTCTTTAATAAGAGAGCTCCTAAACTTTCACCTGAAGCCAACAATGAGATATTATGAATTGGCAAATGGTTTGGAGAATAATCATTCACTTATATCTGGATATTCGATACTATTGCTAGCCCTCATGTGTTTCCCCTTTATGTTCTTGATAGACTCCTAGTCCAATAGATAGCCTACCAAATTGTAGGAAATGGCCTTTCAAAGGTTATGAATGATAATAAGAAGAAAATGTGTCCTACATTTCCTATTCAATGTGGTGTCTCTACTCTTCATAATTTTAAGTATGCTCCTCTCAATCTTCAAGAAAGTACACATTTAAATTTCCCAACTATTCCCAATAGACAATATGATCCTAATGATACTGCCAAGAATGTCATTATACAAGAAAAGCTTAGAAAACTGACAAATGAGCCAAACAAATATGATGATATATTTGAATCAATTTCTATCTATTTAGAAGTTGAGAAATGAGAAGCAACAGAGTTAACTCCCGAGGAATTGGTTCAATTTAAATAGTACTAGAATAAATGGACAACTAACTTATATATGGATTTATTGATGCTTCATCAACAAAATATAGAGTAGGATAGAGTTTTAGCTGCTAAAACACATGTTCCTAATGTATCTTAGATAAAAAAGGTAGACACTTCTTCTTCTTTTAAGGCAGAAGAAACTCTAACAGACCAAAATCTAGATGGAATTTTGGACCAGTTCACTAAAGAAATAGATCCTAAGAATCTAAATACTCCATTCCACATGAAGATTACATAGTCCCCTAAAGTTACAGGCAAAACCTCACTTACTATTGAGGCTTCCGATAAAGTTCTGCACACTGATGATTTAGATGTCATCCTAGTATTCCGGACCTATGAGGTCAGTTTGAATATTACATAAATTCCTCCTCTTGATGTGTTTTATAGTCCAAAACAAAAAGTTATGGTTAGCAAACAAAGAAAAAATAATGGAAATGAACATACCCAACCTCTAGTTGCTGGTAATGCTTCCTTTGAAGTAATTTGGAAAGATGCTCAACCTACTCCTGCTGAGGATCACTGAAGTCTTTTACACTTTGTGGGAGCGTATTCCAATGCTAATATTGATAAAGCCTTTGAAGTACAACAATTTCTAAGGAAGAAAGACGAAATGATTAAGGAACTAGAAAAGGGTTTTTAGAATGAAAAAATAGTAATTTCTCAACAGTGGAATACGCAACTTGCAGAACTACAAAAGAAATTCAATGCTATAAGGATTAAACATGAATTTGATCTGAAGAGGAGGGATACTCAAATCCAAGAACTTTAATAAAAGGTAGAGAAATTAAAGGTGAATCCTTAGATATATGAGTTCAAGAAGGAAACAAGACTAAACAATCTCCTTACATAAAAAAAGTTGTTTGCTCTCATAAATTAGCCACTATCCATGGCTTATGTCAATCAAGTGACTCATAAGTGAAGCACTTGTCCAATCTGAGGACATACTATAGGGAAGTTGAGTATAAAATTACAGATTATGTAGACTAGTAAGATAGTACTGAGAGGAGATCAACTGATCTCCCTAAAATTGAAGAATCATAGAAAGAGATTGTTTTCCAGGAGTGAGAAATAAAACTCAAGCATGCAGAAATGGAAATCTTAAGTGCCAGGGATATTTGAAACTCACTGAAACAATCAGTCAATTTATAATAGGCCAACCCAATTTCAGAATGCCTTGAGGATACATTTCCCAATGTGAAATTGTTAACCAGAACATGGTAAGAATCATCAAAAAAGAAGCCTGAGAAAATCAAGAATTTGTCCAAGGTTGACTTGGAATGCCATTGGCATTTCTTAGTTAAACCACATAGTCAGTTGCTAATGCTGAGGTGTCCCTCCAACATGACCACTCATCTCTTCCATCACCTAGTGATGTGCTATTCATTGCATGGATGCGCGTACAAGGTCATCATATACTTGAATTAAACAAATGACAAATATATCTGAAGTTTGATAATGTATGGGAGAGCATCCTTCATCTGAGCCATAGTCGAGTTGTTACAAATATGATATACTATAGTCGAGAGCATCCTTCCTAAGCTAGCTTTAAATTCTAGCCAAAACCACCTAAGGCTCAATCGGGGGTGGCATAAAGACACAAGGGCCTGGTTAAACTATTGGAAGATCAACGAGAATGATGCATTGCAAAACATAAATAACATTAAAGATATTGTTACTTCTAAGTTCAAAGAAAAAATGTGGTCTGAGAAAGATTTAGCGGCTAAAAGAAAATTAAGTTATTATAAGAAGGTCATCAACCCCACCTTAGAAGATCAAAAGTATCTCTCTATTTTAACTATCTCAAAGAAGAAAATTAATATAGCAAAGATCATAATGAATTCTCATGAGCTCCATAGTGAAATAGGTCGTTGGGCAGTTCCTAAAATGCCATGGATGGAAAGGATCTACCATATATGTGAGAATAGGAACATCGAGGATGAAAACCACTTCCTCTTAGAGTGCTCCGCGTACAACCACATTAGATCTCAGTTTCACAATCTTTGTTACAATACTGACCTTCCTAGCATTTTACAATGTCAAAATTATAATGAGCTCGGGAGGCTTCTCTCTAAGCTTTTTGAGCATAGGAATAAAATCTTAAATCAAAATAAATAATTTGTTTCTTTAGGTCCGATAGACCAATGTTTGGTCTCAATGGACATTAACCATCATCATCATCATCATCATCTTTTTACTTTATTTCAAGTGTGGCTTGTTGAAACGACTCTAGTCTTTTATGGTACTTTTATATATTTGTATGTTCAGTATAAACTATAAATCCCCTTCATTTCTATGAAGAAAGGGTTGTGAATTTTGGCAAGAAATGTTTTGGTTTGCACTATTGTAACTTGAAGTGATCTTAATAGAAAGCAGAATTGTTACTGTTTTGCTTATGCACAGAGTCAACATATGTTGGGTACTACCATCTGTGCATTTGTCAATTTGTATGATATTAAATGGTTATTTTAATTGTGCTTATCATATATGGTTTTTGAAAATAATTAATAATTTATCACAATTGATGTGTTTGATTGAAATATTTTAAGTATATGAATGAACAATGATATCTTATATGTGCAATGCTTTTAATCAACTAATTTAATTAACAATTCAATTAAATTAGTTATCTTTATTCGCTTTAACCTCATAAAGGACTTGATGATCTATATTGTCATGTTAAATCGGAGACCTTTCTAAAGGCACATATATAGAGAAAGCTCTCAGAGGATAGACATTTGAAGTCTTTTTATCCTTATTTCTTAGTTTAATTTACATCAGTAGCACCATATGTCTATGTATCATCCATTTTTATATCTTTTATTAAGGGAAACTAGTCCCATAATTTGCATTAGAGCCACCATTCCAAACGGAAAAGGAGATTCCTTAAATTCACAACTGGGTGGTTTTCCCTATTGTTGACGAAAATAATTTCAAGCCTTCAACAACTCCAGATGTGGGATATGCTCCGCATCTTTGTGAAAATATATCCTGTCTCAATTTAATCATCTGCTTTTCCCCAGAGATTTAGTAAGATAATTTTTTTGTTCAAAATTTCTTATCTGGGTTTGTTTGTAGTTCTGCGTTACGAGTGAAAGATATTTTTCTGGGTCCTGAATCAATTTTCCCCTTTGCAGGTACTTCCCACCCTACATTGCATCACACTCAATACAACTAGTCTAATAATTTACGACTGTTATTTAAAATATAGTCCCCCTTGCTTGTTTTTGTTACTAAAATGCATTCTACCCGATTTACTCATTTTAATGCTTCCTCTTTTATTCTTTCACAGGTATGACAACTAAGATATGGTTGTGCATTTCCTTCCTTGGGCGATAATATTTGGTTTAACCTTCTAATTAGATAGAACACTATTCCAAGTTGGTTGTATGTATCTTATCAAATTCATGAGGAAATGAATATGGGTAGTCATACTGGCTTATCATTTTGGGTGGTCTGTTGGAGTTAGCTAGAAGCATATCCGCCCAACAGATGAATTTGTTTCTCTTTCATATGTAATTTATGAAAGGGGCTCATACCCACCTTAGAGTTATGATTTTATATTTTCACTTAAAACTGGTTTTCATGGCCTACTATAGCATAATCCATGTTTCGCACCATTACTTTCTGACTCTAAATTGGTAGTTACAATTATGTATCGGACTAGCCATCTTCCTTAAGAATTGTTTCGAAAATTGAGTTTTGGTTTGTGTCCTTAATTGAATTTGTAATTTCATCATTCGTTTCAAAGGCTTTGCAATGGATTGTTAACTATATCATTTCCATTTATTGCCATGCCTCAGCTGTCTCTAGGGAAAATTAATGGATTATAATTCAATCTCCTTTTTCATATAATATAAGACTGGTATATTCCCATTTTGGATTTACATATAATATTCAATGATATTATAGATGTAACTTATCTATTTTTATCCTATAATGGTTTACCTCATGTGCCTGATACTAGTAGATGACCATGGTTTCTTTCAAATGCATCGGTAAATGCACACCAATAATGGCTTACGGTTTGTGCAGATTTATTTCTCAAAACATCTATATCAATTATTTGTATTTTTTATTCAACCGTATTTGACCTTTATTTCCCAAGAATGATAGTCCTCGATATGGTTTTCTTTCGATTGTACACAAATGGTTTATGTACGACAGAAAATGAGTTATGCACATTACATTCCCATACTGATATAATTAACATAGGTTGTTTACATTCAATTTTATGGTCTCTTTTCTATAGTTGGATTTTGTTTTACATCAATGAATATGTAATTGGTTGATCGTCTATCTGTTCTAATGAATGCAACTAATAAATGTTTCCTGATAGAAACTGAACAATGTTTGCTGATATAAAATTAGTTGGTTTTATGTTCATGGCCTTCTCGATTCTACTATGTCACTTTTAACTAGCGCTAGTCAGTACCAGCTTATGATAAATTTTAATTTATTCAGTCTTGATGAAGAACTTCCTTAACTAAATTTTCTTCCTATCAAAATGACTTCTGTAACCTGGACATCTGTAACGCTTTAGGTGCCAATAGTATATTAGGTAACAGTAAGTTCTCTCATCTCTGGAATTAATGTTGTGAATAGTTGTGTTTGAATGTTGTCTTTTTCTTTTTCCTACTGATTCCGACTTATCGTACAAGAAAAGTATTCCTCGCGAGGAATGCCTGCGATCTATTAAGTTGAATATTTATAATTTCACAGTTTATTCTTTATCTATCATCCAAAATTTGTCATACTCATTTCTACTCCAGTCTGAGAGCCCATGGTCAGTTTCATGATTTACAAGTCGTGGAAATTTGAATCTCATCTAATTTCATTCCATTATGATAATTGCCTTATTAGTTCAACCCATAAAGATTTATATCTTACTTCGACGAATTAAAAACAACAAATGCCACTACTATCTAGGACTCTAAATTATAGATTTACATCTGCAAATACAAACAACTTACATGAAAATCATATTAGAACCCCTCTTCATTAATGATACAACTTTGAATTCCACAGTAATAATATTGACAACAATAAAAATAATCACAACAATAATAATATGCAAAGTAGTAATAGTATTCACATTTAAAGACTAATCAAAATATAAAATTTCTATCAATTTTCATGTCACATTAAGATTTAAATAGAAAATCAAATATCCTTCCACCAACAATATCTAACCATAAGCATCCAAATTAACTTGAAAAGAATGATTTTCCTCCCAACCGTGAACCTTCTCTCCTGGTTCTGCCCTGTGCTAAGATCATTTCCCCTAGAATCAACAACCCCTTGTTATTATTGAGAAAGGTGTTTTATCCTTGCTTTCCATTGTAGAGTTTCATTAGTAGCGTCCCACTTTTCTTGGGTCTTCTCAGTCCCATACCCTAGGATTTTCTTACTCTTTTTTTTACAAAAGTATATTTTTTTCATTTAAAGCCCGCCTTTTCCCCTATGGTTCTTTATTCACCCATTCCTAGTGTTGTTTCCCCCACACTGGGTGATTTATTATATTTTCCTCTCCCAATTTAATCTATCACATAAATTCATGCCTAGGGCCTTTTGGGAGTAGTTTGGGAAACTTTTATTTACATCCACATTAGATTCTATATTCGAATAACGATCTCATTAATTCACTTGTTCTTTTCCCGGTTAATCCTCCATGGTTCTATCTTTAATATTATTCAAAGCTATTAAATACATCATCAAATTTATTTCAAAGAGTCAATTATCGCTTCCTTGCCATTACTACAAAAGGTTCAGACTACTAAAAATATATTTTCATGAACATTGAGGCGTATTACATCTTCCACCTCTTGAAAAAAGAACATTGTCCATAGTGTTTATTCCTCTGCCACTTCATTTTCGAACAGTGTTGGATAATTTTCTTTCATGATATACTCATGTTCCCAGGTGGCCTCCTTGGGTGTATAGTTCTCCCATTTCACTTTAACCCAAGTGATGACTCGATTCTAGAGCACGGTCTCTTTACAATCCAAGATACAATGTGGCTCTCATAAAAATCTCCTTCGAGTTCCACCTGTATCAAATTGTAGTCAACCACATGAGAAGGATCATGAACATATTTTTTTAATAATGATACATGAAATACATTATGAGCTTTAATATGATTGGGTAGATCCAATGGATATGCCACTAGACCAACTCGGTCCAAAATTCAAAATGGCCCATAGAATCGTGGTGCTAATTTGCCACACCTACCAGTATTGAGAGTACTTTTTCAGGGTTTAACTCTTATATATACATGATCTCAAATTTTGAACTCTTTTTGTGTTCTCTTTTTTTCTGCATAACTCTTTTGTCAGTCTTGAGATGTCTTAATATTATGTTGAATTCTTCGTACTGCCTGCTCCATTTCCTGTAATACATTCGGCCAAAGAATCAACCTATCCTCTGGTTGGCTCCAACTGAGTGGTGTATGGAATTTTCTTTCATAGAAATATTCAAAAGGGCTCATTTTTATAGAAGTTTGATAACTATTGTTATAATAAAACTCATCTAAATGCAAAATGTCTTCCCACTTTGTGGGTCTGTCCATTACATACATTCTCAGCATGTCCTCCAAAATTTGATTTGTTCTTTCATTTCATCCATCCACCTCAGGGTGGTATGTGATACTGAAGTTCAAATTGGTCCCCATTCCCCCAAACAAGGCCTTCAAGAATTTTTAGGTGAATTTAGCATCTCTATCTCACACTATTAGTTTTGGTATGCCATGCAGTCTAAACATTTATTTCATGAAAATGTTGGCAACTTGTGCAGTCCCAAAGGTAGATTGTAGTAGTATGAAGTTTGCTACTTTAGTCAATGTGTCTACCACTACCATAATCGATTCATGTTGATGCTTCTTCCTTGGTAACTCAGTGATAAAATCCATTGAGATCACCCTCCACTTCCACTCATGAATGGGTAATGGATTTAGTAATCATGCTGGATGTTCGTGCTCCAATTTTACATCTTGAAAATCTAAGAATTTTTCCAAATAATATGCTACATCCTTCTTCATACCTAGTCAAAATAAAGCTTTTTTTAATGTTAATACCATTTTCTAGTATCCTGGGTTACCAAAATATGCTCTTTTGTTATATTCATCTAGTATCATAGATTTCAATGCAACCACATTAGGAATATACAACCTGTCTTGGTAAACAAGTAATCCCTCCAGGTTTGTAGCATACCTTGGAATCTATTTATGTTGTATTTTTAACTGCATTTCTTGTTATTGAGGATCTCATTTCAAAGCTTATTTAAGATGTTCTTCAAAATATGTTTTCATGTTGCTTCCATCGCTTACTATCAAGGAATGAGTGTGTCTACTTAGTTTGTCAAAAATTTTGTTTTCTTTTCCTTTTATATTATTTATATCAAATTCAAATTCACTAAGGAAGGCTAGCCACCTTGCATGTCTAACATTTAAATCAGGCTATCTACCGATATAATTTTCTTTCCTAGTAAATAACGCTTCCTCATTTTAAAGGAATGTATTACACGAGATAATTCTAGATCATATACATCATAATGTTGTTCATTGTTTTTCATCTTTCTTGATTAATAAGTTATGACAACATTGTCTTGTAGTAATGCAACCCCAAGTTCTTATAAACAAGCATCTGTGCACACAATACATTCCTTGTTTGGATCTGAAATTTAAAAAATAAGAGTTGTTGTCAACATTTGCTTCAATTTGTCGAAGCTTTCTTGACATTTGGCTGTCCACCAAAACTTTAATCCCTTCTTCTGTAGGGAGGTAATGGGATACGATAGTTTTTAAAATCCCTCCACAAACCTGTGATAGTATCCAATAATCCCCATGAATGAGTGAAAGGTTGATAAATATTTTTGTATAGGCCAATTCGTAATGGATTTAACTTTCTCAGGGTCCACTTCTAACCCATGTTTGGAGATAATATGTCACAAGTATTGAATTATGGTTTTATAAATCTCACATTTGTTGATTTTCCCATAAAGTTGATGTTCCCATAATTTCTATAATACCAATCTAATATTCTCTTGGTGTTCTCATTTATTTTTAGAGTACACTAGGATGTCTTCTATGAAAGCTAACACAAATATATCAAGATACTTATGAAGAACACTATTCATTAGACACATGCAGGATGCGGGTGCATTGGTGAGACCGAAAGGTAACACCAGAAACTCATAATGGACATACCGAGTTCTAAAGGTTGTTTTGTGGATATCTTCATCTTTTATGAGCGACTAATGGTAACCAGTTCTTAGAGAAATCTTTGAAAAAATAGTTTCTCTCGTCACTTGATCAAACAGATCATCAATCCGACATAGGGGGTATTTATTCTTGATGGTTAGCTTATTCAGCTACCTGTAGTCAATGCACATTCTAAATGTACCGTCTTTTTTCTTAACAAACTTGGTCTTATATAACCTTTATCTAACAATTCCTACAACTTCATTTTCAACTCTAGCAACTTTGGTATACTCATTCTATATGGGGCTCTGGACACGACTGTAGCACTTGGCACCAAGTCAATAGAGAAATATATGTCTTTACACAGGGATAATTTGGGAATTTCCTCTAGAAAGACATCCTGGAATTCTCTTATTACCAGTAGGGAATCGAACACTTTTGGTTTTGTTTGTTTTTCCTGTTTTTCCACATGAACCATATAAACTTGACACCCTTTCCTTGTTGTTATTTATAGTTGTAAAGTTGATATTTGTCTAACTGAGACTAGTTTTGGTTTTACTTTTATCAAAATCGATTGTCCCTATGGGGCAATACAGTTTACAGTTCATTATGAAGAAATTTATAACAACCTTCTATTGTTCTAACGAATCCATGCCAATTAATTTATCATATCATCCCAAAGGAAGGATGTTTAATTTTAATTCGTTAGGATACTGATTGAGGTGGATATTGGTGGCCACCCACCTATTCCACTTAGACCCCCAACAATGTCTCTATAAGCTTTTCGGTTTCCTTAATTGTAGCACAATATAATAATTTAGCATTTTTCAGCTCGTGAACTTCCGAAGCCGTTTTGAGGCCATAAACGACGTTTTTAGGGAAAGCAAGGAGATCGAAAATGTCCCAACAAGACTTGGATGTTCAATTTCGGCCTTCTCTTCTAGATCTTAAAAATGAGGTATTATTATAGCAAAACAAAGATCATATGCCAAAGTTACGACCCAGGAAATTGATGTACTAATTTACCCAAAAAGCGCCCATACTTTTGGAGTTTCATCTCCCAGGGTTATGTTTTTGGATGTTTAGGGTTTTCCATTGTTTCTCATTAATAAATAGGCCTTTAAGCCTCATTATTGTTGAGTTTATAGGCATGTAGCTACCACATCTCTACTTAGAGATAAGCTACCATTGCCCAGGCTAGTCTCATTTCCATTATGTTTGTAATCATATCTCATTATTTAATACTAATGAGAGGAAGTGTTATTTCTACTGCATCTCTTTATTTATGGTTGTATCGATACTTTTTGTGTTCTTGTTTAAATTTGGATCAGTGGTGTCATAGAGGTCTGCTCTTTCTCTATTTTTCTTTGCATGTCCCCAATGAGGTCGGGATATAAGGAGTTAGGGCTTGATCTAGTTGAACCTTTACAAGATCATCCTCACATATCTTGATGGTCTCCAATGGCAGATGAAAATAAATATGAGGGGGTAGGAGGTCCTATCAAAGTCTTGCTCGAAGAATCACTCGAGCAATAAAGGAACACGATGGTGGAAAAATTTGCCCAAATCCTTCAGTGGCTACCCAGGGGTGACACATCTACTTTGAGGAGCTACTGTAGAAGCACCACGACCTTTAAGGTACAAGTTAATTTTGACATTCCCATATTTGAGGGTCTGATAGATGTGGATGGTGTAGATAAATGGTTAAATTTTCTAGAACGATATTTTTATGTTCATGATATTTCTATCTCGGAAAAGATTACTTTTGCACTTCTCAAAGCTGCCCTTGATGTCAAGGACTGGTGGGAAACATACTTCGATCAGAAGGATGAAAGTATGACCTCATTGTTTTCAGTCGCACCCACTTGGAATTCATTCTTGGATGCCACAAAGGCGCAGTACTACCTTGTCAGAAGCTATGAGGATAAATACATAAAGTGGACCACAATGCCGTAGGGAAGGGACCAAGACATGCCAAAGTTTACCAATATTTTTCATTCCCTTCTCATAAAGTTGGGTATCAAGGATTCATTGTGGAATTTGGTACTCAAATACTGTGGCTACCTACACAGGTACATATAGGATGAGATGGAGTTCCTGGACATCTCCTCACTTGGCACGGTGTACCGATACGCTGTCAAGATCAAGCAGAAGTTTAAGCAAAAGAAGCGAGAATTTGGATCTTTGAATCCAATGAACAAAGGAAAAATGCAAGGCATGGTAACCAAAGACAATCAAAGCTACAAAAAGGAACACCACCACGAAGTCAAAGGACACAAGAAAGTGGTGTGAGTTCCATAAGAGCCCCACTCACAAGACAAGCGAGTGTCAGACCAAGCAATTACTGGTGGCGAAGTTGAATGCTTCAAAATCATATGCATGTTCCGACCCTGAGTTAAAACCCAACAAGAGGAATGACAAAGGGAAGCAGATTATTGATGTGGAGCCCTGCACCACTATTGCCGCCTCCAAGATCCAAAAGAATGAGCATGAAGGTTTCACCGCTATAATTCATTGTTGACAGTGGCAGCCAAAAGAATCTCATTTCAATAGAGGTCATGAAGCAGCTGGGTCTACTGACCATACCACACTCACAACCATACAACATCAAGTGGCTTCACTAGGGACGAGATCTCCAAGTTAGCCAACAGTTCCACCTACCCTACATCATCAAGCCCTTTTGTTGGGGGCCCTGAAATCGGGTCGACAACAAGGGGGATACCCACCCGGTCCGGAACTTGGTTGGCAGCTCCTTGTCCATTTGGTATAGCGGGTCCGACTGGGGATAATGGGACCAGTTTCCCAATCTAAGGGGTGTGTGTGTGTGTAGAGTTTGATGATGTTGATCTAGAAGTCTTTTAAGCTAATTTAATTCTAACTTCTAAACTGACTCTATGCTATTGTAATCTAACAAAAACAACACATCTAATCTACGCTAACCCGGGGTAGATTCTATTATGCGATCTAAAAAGATTTCGAACAATAACTGGTAATAAAGATCATTCAACTATCATAAGAATAGAAATCAATTAAGATAAACCATTCTGCATAAAAAGTTGGGCACAACAGTTGTGAACAACATATCGCATAATAAGTTATTCATATGTCAAGCACAAAAAAATGACTCCACCGTACAGAAGTGCCAAATGGTAACCCACACATTCATACATTAACATATAAACAACTCAACTGCATATCACTCTAAGAATATAAGCAGAAATTGGTCAAGAGATAAAAGTACCATTTATGACTGATTTCACTCACAAACTTCAAGCAATAACGATTTATCTCTACTTGTTCTAATATCTACTAAGAGTGTAGAAGTGCAACATCAGTAGCAGACATTAAAATGCAAACATAAATAAATCTTGATCCATCCATTCATCAAAAACCCCCTCCGAGGGTGCAAAAGTGCATGTTCTGAGGACAAGTTTTTTGACAAATTTCCGAACCCTTCTCTAAATGACATGAGAAGGGTTAAATACTACTAACTAATTAATCTTAATTACACAAATTTAGGAAACGGCTTCAAATGACCACCCTTTTACTAAAACAAATTTATTTCTAAAAATTGAATCTAATTTCTAACCGTTTCTGTATCTGCTCCTTAGTGCTGTAAGCAATGCAACGTTCGCCTGGAAAGGGTCGGCTGGTTGTCTTTTCCTTTCGTTCGAGCGATAAAAGTAGAAATAACAAGAGCTGGTGCCTCTTTCTGACAAACTAGAAGATATTTTCGAAAATCTTCCTTTGGCTGGGTGTATTCGCCGTGTGTATACTTAGTATAACCCAGATTTCTTTCAAACTGATTGTGCTATTTCTATTTTGGTTTCCGGCCATGCGAATGACTCAATGAGTTAGGGATTTCGTTGCCTGAGCAATCTTCTGTACTGAAAATTGCTTCCGTTCTTTGTTCTAGGCTTTTCTGGAGCGTCCTCCCTCTTTAGCGTTTTTCTTTATGCTTTACCCAGTCTGAGCTTCAGGATCTTTTGTAAACATGCTGCTTTTGTGCGCCTTTGACTCTGAGTCTTAGATAGTCTATTTCCATCAGTATCTGTTGAGTGATACTCTCGAATCCGCGGTCCTGCTGCATGCAGAAACCATTTGCGAAGGCATCTCCTCTCTGTTCTCCTAGTATTGGCTCTTTCCCCTTTTCCTTAGATGTTTCCTGCATACTGATTTATATTAGTTGTTGTCTTACAGTTTACACAAAGGAAAAGAAAGATGTCGAAAAGATTGACATGAAAGCTTTAATTTCTAATGAATGCATAATCATGACACTCATAATGACTTGACTCTTCGAAAAACGCAACACAATCATTCTTGGATACTCAGGCGTACAATCATTAATTTCCCTTAAGGTGCGCGCTCAATTTTGGGTTTACAGACTATGTCAAGGAAATCTTGCGATGAGTGGTTTCTGCGATTCGCATCGCAGTATCGAGGATTGCGATGTCAAGAAGTGTCATCGCAGGAATTAATAGTCTCATTCATCGCAGATCGCAAATCGCAGGATTGCAAATCGCAAGATCGCAGATCGCGTTTTTCATTCAATCACTGTGTGCTGCTCATGCGATGTTGCGATATGTGACGTCGCATATCGGCCGTCGGCAATTCCTTAAGATTTTTCATTTAAGAGCGCTTTCAATATATGCGATGCGATGAATTTCACGTCGCTTCTTCGCAGCTTATTTATGCGCATAGGAAATGCTTCACTCTCTCTTGGCAATGCGATTTAGCTTTAGGGAGTTAAAATACAAAAATTTTGATAAAAATATTTTTTGGATTTTTTGTTAAGGGTCCCCCTTTGCTTGGTGTTATTGCTAATATCAAACAAAGAGGGGGGTTGTTGGTGACCACAACAATGGCGACTCACTGTGAAGAACCAGTTATCTTTGCTTTTCTATTGAATTTCCACTTCTGAAACAGAAAAATTTTCATATGTCTAAATTTTGTTATGGACAGATAGAGTACGTTACTCCTTATCCTGTCAATGATACTTTGTCTCAACCTTTTCATATTCCAATTGTCTGCTTCCTCAGGCTTAGTTCTTACATTCGTACCAGACATTACTCGGTCTTTTTAAAGATAAAATAAGGTCTTCTCTGCGTACTGGCTTTTTAAAATATGCTCATTTGTCGTAGGTAGAGCCTCTGCTGCCCGCAAGCGTCCATAGCCTCAACAACGTTACCATGTTATCCAGCAATGATCCTTTTTCCTGCTTGAGGTTATTTACAACATTTCAGAGAAAAATCCTTTTTGACACTTTTTCCTTTTTTATTCTCTAAAGAACAATGTCTTGGTTTGGTGGCCAAATTATGACACAGTCATTCACTTGATTTACACTTTTGCTGAACAAGTTGGCTCGTGATGAGACCCCTTGTCTTTTGATTGCAACAATCTTGAGTCATTGCCCTGTTTTGATAGACAGTATTGGCAAAGTCAGCAAGTTATAATATCTGTGATCATGATAAGCCGGCTCGTGATGAGACCTCTTATTCTTTGAGATATAGTGTTTTCTCGGATTGTCCCTCTGAATGCTGCGATTTCCTTTAGCAGGGAGGAAGTCATTGTTTTTCCTTAAGAAAGCTCTGGACGACAAGAATAGAGTTTGAAAACAGCAGCTTTACAGAGAATATTTATTTTATTATTGATACAGAGAATATTTATTTTATTATTGTGCTGATATAAAACAATTTTTTACCAAAGGTTGCTTTTATCAAAGTTTTTTGAGGTTGAAACTAACATCATATTCAGGCTAAAGTTAACTCTATTTGTCAATAATAAAAATCAGATTTTTCGAAAAGTTTTGCTACTTGTACAAGCGAAATCAAAATCTAACAGAGAATTGGTGTGCTCTTTCATGAATCCTTTTTTATGATCATTTACAACCGGTTTTATTTATAAGAAAGAGAAAAAGCAAAATAAAAATAAAAAAAACTAAAACTATTCTACAAAAATAGAAGAATGATCTTCTATGGAAAATACATTTTAAGAACCTGTCCATTCATAGGCAAAGAATCTCTTCTACCTGCCAAATCCTGCAACACAAACGTCGATGGGCCTATGACTTCTACAATCTGAAAAGGACCAAGCCACAGCTTCTGAAATTTCGTATGTTTGCCCTTTTCTTCATGAGCCTTATCCCATTTCAAAACTAAATCTCCCATCTGAAAGTTTTTTCTGGTCATTATTTTTGAGTCAAAAGAGGATTTTATTAGCGCCTGGTGATGAGCATGGGTTTTCTTAGCTTGTTCTCGTTGTTCTTCTAATTTGATTATTTCCATTTGTCTCAGTTGTAAGGAGGAAGTAGATACTTCATCGATGTATTGTACTAAAGACAAAGAGGGAATGACTAAGTGGGTTGGAAGAACCACTTCTTTCCCATAAACTAAATTAAAGGGAGAAGTGCCGATTGAAGCTTTCTTCATAATTCTATCTACCCATAAAGCATTTACCAGCGCTTTGTGCCAATTCTTTTGGTTTTGGTCGACTGTTCTTTTAATAATCCTGATTAGGTTTTTGTTTGTTGATTCAGCGAACCCATTACCTTGCGGGTAGTAGTTGGCAGAATACTTCAGTTTGAACCCTCTTTTAAGTGCAAACTCAGTCATTGTATTTCCAGAAAAGTATGAGGCATTATCAAACATTAAGGCCGTTGGCAATCCAAACCTAGTGATGAAAAATTGATCTATGAATTCAATAATGTTTTCAGAATTAGCTGTCTTGAGAGGAACTGCTTCTACCCATTTAGAAAAATAATCTGTTGCCGTGAGGATATACCTATGCTGCTTAGAAGAGTGAGGAACGATCTCACCTATTATGTCCAAGCCCCATTGGCTGAATGGTCGCTCGATGTTAACTGGCTGTAGTGGCATGGAAGATTTCTTTTGTTTCCCTGCAGCAGTCTGGCAGACTTGGCATTTCCTTACGTAATTGTATGAGTCTTTGAACAGCGTGGGCCAATAATATCCTGCACGTAAGATTTTATATGCAGTAGCTTCTCCAGCATAGTGTCCACCTACTGGTCCATCGTGGAGTTCCTGCAAAACCTTTTCAGCTTCAGTTTTCTCAAGACACCTAAGAAGTATAGAATCGTAATTCCTTTTAAACAGAACATCATTTATGAGCTGGTATTGTTTAGCTTTCAATCTTAGAGCTCTTTTCTTGGTGTGGTCCAGGTGTGATGGAGCATACCCGTTCTTAAGATAATAAATGGTGTCACCATATAATGATTCTGCGTCGTTTAGGCTTACCTCATACGTATGTACCTCTTCAGATGAGTTCTCAGGAATTTGTGATGCTGCAGCTAACATCTTGCAGAAGCCTTGACCTCTTACGATGTTTGCTAGCTTGATCTCAAGATTGTATTCTTGTAAGGTGGTAATCCAATTTGCTCTCTTTTCGCCCACATCCTTCTGTATGAGAAGGTTTCTTACCGCTGGAAACGGTACTACGACTTTGGTATGGGCTTTAACTAAGAAAGGTCTGAAATACTTGATCGCTTTGAAAACAGCATATGCCTGTTTCTCCACATCTGAATAATTGAGTTCAGCACCTTGTAAGTTCGAGCTAAAAAATGCGATTGGAGCTTCCGCCTTCTCTTGATTTGCTTGAGTTAAAATCGTGGCATAAGATTTCTATGAGGCAAATGTGTATAAGATAAAAGATTCTGAAAAATTTGGGGTCGCTAAAGATGGAGCGTTGATGATAGCTTGTTTGATCAAGTTGAATGCTTCATGCTCGTCTTGACCCCATTTAAAAATTGAATTCTTTTTTATCATATTTTGTAAAGGAGAAATAATACGTGAAAAATCCGAGACAAACCTTTTTACAAAATTGATTTTACCAAGGAAATATTGTATGGCCTTTTTGTTATGGGGCATGGATATTTCAGAAATTTCTTTGATTCTGTCAGGTTCAATGTGAATACCAGATTTTGACACAATGAATCCTAGCAATTTCCCTTCACTTAATGCGGAAAAAGATTTCTTTGGGTTAAGTGAAATCCCATACCTTAAACATTGTTGAAAGATTTGTTTCAAGTCTTTAAGATGGTCACTTCGCTTCTTGGAGTACACTGTTATATCATCCAGGTAAATCACTACAGATTTATTGACTAATCCTTTAAACGCGATGTCCATGGCTCTCTGAAAGGTAGCGCCGGCATTGATCAGACCAAATGGCATCTTCCGATATGCATATGTGCCCCATTTAGTTCGGAATGTGGTTTTTAACTGATCATCGGGATGTACCAGCACTTGATTGTATCCTGAAAATCCATCCAGAAAAGACATTAATTCTGAGCCTGCTACTGCCTGTAATAATTGCTCCATAGGTGGGAGGGGAAAATTGTCTTTTTGACAGGCTTTGTTGAGATTCCGGAAATCAATACAGATCCTAATATCTCTGTTTTTCTTTCTAACGGGCACCATATTGGATACCCATTTGGAATGTCTGACGGGGAAAATTATTCTGGCTCTCAACAACTTATTTAGCTCAGTCTTTATTTGATTTTCTAAGTTGGGGTGGATTTTTCTGAGTTTTTGCTAGACAGGTTTTTCATTGTCAATCATAGGGATAGTGTGTTGAATGATAGAAGTGTCGTATGTCTTCAGCTCATCGTAATTCCAAGCAAAAACGTTTTTGTATTGTCTCAGAAGACGGATATATTCTGATTTTTCTTCAGGGGCTAGGCCATGGCCTAGATTAACGTTTTGTGGCTTCTCATCGGTTCCTAGGTTCACTAATTCATAGTTCAGAGTCGAACTGTAGAGTTTAGAATTGGCAGACCTTTTAAGTCGACTTTTCAAATCGTATAAGTCTTCTAACTTAACCACCGATTTAGGTATAGCATTATCAGTGCTATTTTGTTGTATTTGGTGATCATGATGGTCTTCGTCAATTATTTGGTTTGAGTAGGATCCTTCAGAAGTGAGGAAGTTTACAATGTCAGGATCGTCATTGAATACTCTCTAGTTGGTGATGTTGTCAGGGATGGATGGTCTAAAGATTAATTCTATTGAGAATCTATCTGGACTAAAATCTTCGGAGGGAATAAGTCTAGAGGCTACGTTAGCTAACAGGTCTGCGATCGCATTTTGGAGTCATGGGATTGACGAAATATTGAATGCTATGAAATGTGTAGCCAGATCTTGTACTAAAGTTTGATAGTGCTTCAAACGACCTGATAGGCAATGTATGGTGTTACATACCTGTTTGATGACGATCTCAGAGTCTCCAAAGACTTGAAGGTACTTAACGTTCAACCCGATTGCTTTGTATAGGCCTTGTACCAAGGCCTCATATTCCGCTGTATTGTTTGTGCAATCGAACTCAAGTCTGCACGTAAGCATGGTCTTATTTTTGTCTGGGCTAATCAGAACGCATCCTACTCCTGCTCTCTCGTTAGATTTGGAGCCATCAAAATATAATTTCCAAAACAAAGATGTATTTACAGGGTTATCTAAAAAATTAACACATTTTGAGTTATCAGTTTGGGAAAAATTTTCAACTTGGGACAAAACTGAATTTTCTAAGTAAGGTGAGGTATGAGCATTGAAATTACCGAGGAAAGAATCTACCGAGTAATTGCCTATGATACTGCTGTTGTATGCTATTGCTTCATTCTCTCCTTCCAATTCTGTCACTATGTATTTTTGGTGCAACTCTCGTTCAACCTTTATTTGATTCGGTTTACCGTTGTAGGGTAACCACATGTGCGACCAGTCAGTTGAGAAATATCCGTGGAGTTTTTCAGACCAATCCCTGCTAAGAATCAAACCATAGAATTCAGGGATATTAGCTACTAGAATGTCGATAACCTGGCATACCTTCGGGTTAGATGACAATCTTATGGTCACTTGATTAAGTTCACCAATCACTTCGACTTCAGATCGATCAAGTTGAACTATGCACACTGTAGATTTTTGTGGTTGAACATTCAATTTGGCACATATTGATCTGGCTAAAATATTCGTTGAAGCACCAGAGTCAACCAAGCAATTGTGCATGTTTTTATTGAAAATTTCATAAGTGAGAAGAAAAGGAGGAGTATGAGATCTTGATCTTCCTCCAATCAAGGCGATGTCATTTGGATCAATCTTATTGATCATGTTGGTTGGAGGTCTTCCCATGTTGTGGGAAGCTACAACTGTAGGTAAAGATGTAGTAGGCATGACATGTAATTCTTTCATCATTATTTTCTGTTGATGTTTCAATTTGCTCAACTCGTAAAGAGTGATATTAGCCCTAGTCTTTTTCATGTCATCGATAATGTTATACTCCATTTCATCCGACACTATCAGTGTTCTTGATGGAGGTGCTTGATCTGATTGGACTGGGCTAAATTGAGTCGCTCTAGCGGTTGTTTTCTTTGTTGTGACCTTATCTTTTGTTGCAGGGCTTGCGCCCTTCTGTTTAGGGGTAGTTTGGGGAGGATCAAGTTGATTTTTGCTTCGTGTGCTAACCGGAAATGCTTCTTGATCTTCTTCTTGTGGGAGGATGAAATCCCACATTCCTTGTAGTTCCACAACTTCTTCATCATCGGTCTACCCTTCAGTGGTATTCTCTTCTTCTTCTTCTTCTTCTTCTTCAGATTCGATGTTTGAGACAGCATTAGGTGGTCTCACATCCATGGGAGGATTTCTTTTAAAAGCTCTGTAGGGATTTTTTGAAGAAGTTTCTGCTACTTGTTTTTTTATGTCAATCATCTCATTGGACATGGCCTTTAACACTTTTTGTAATCCTTCCAAATCGAAAGGATCTTTCGTTTGTTTCTTCTTAGTGTCTTCTTTGAAAGAGATTTTCTTAGATTTGCGTTCCTCTATTGCAGATCTCTTTTCTAGGGCTACTACGCACTTTTCTACTGCTAATGCCTCTGTCAAGTTTTCAACTAAGGTCGTCTTGTTTTCCCTATCTACGAAGATAGCCAAGTTTGATGGTAAGGCCGTGATATACCATTCACATCTTACTTCCTCGCTGGGTTGAGAAGCAGCGGGAATTTTGTTGAGGATCTTATTGAACCGTAAATTGAAATCTTTAATGGGTTCTCTAGCCTCAGCTTTAAGATTGGATAGGTCATTAATCAATGTCGCTGTTGATCTATCATCACCAAACTTGGTAAGGAATTGACATTGAAAAATGTCCCAACTTGTGATAGACCCGGAAGGTAACGAAAAGTACCATGACCCGGTTGTTCCTTGCATTGTATAGGGAAAAAGCCGGACAACAGCATCTTCATTGGTAACTCCGTTGAGATTAATAGAAAGCATGAAATTATTGATATGCTCTTCGGCTAGCATGCCTATTTCTGGATTGAATTTAGGTAGCCATTTCTCAGGATGGGCCGGTATTGGGCTCAGGGGTGGAGGCATTAAAACTGCCCCAGGATTGTTCCATGGAGACTGGGCCATCGTTGAGCTGCTAGTTAATGAAAGTGCAGAGGATGATCCCTGATGCTGAGAAGATGAAGATATTATGATCTTTGATAATTGAAGAGGAAGGGTTGTGGAAGATGGATGAGTGATTTGGGATGAAGATGTGGGTGGCTGACTTCGCAGTGAGGGAGTTGAAATGGACGAAGTAGATGAAAGAGTCTCACTGTCAGACTCTGGTGGTGTTCTCCTTGCTCTTTTCCAAGTGGGGAGAGGAAGTTCAGTTGGCTGGATGCCAAACTTTTCACTCTTCAATCTGGTCAAGGGATGAGCAGGATTGTATTGTGAAGTCACACTGCTTTGAGATTTATCAAACCTCTGAAAAAATAGAGAATCCCTGGAGCTTATGAATCAGAGTTTGAATTTCAGGGGGTTCAATGATAAGTTGGTCTGATATATTAGGGTATGTAGCAGCAGTGGATACTCGAGCAACTTCAAACTCTGAGTTTAATCGTACTGGAGAAGTCAAGGGAGTTGGTGAGGGTGATTTACTCTCAGAATGGTATTTAGATTTTGATTTAGGTGCCATTCATAGTTCTAGCCCTCCTTCTAGCGCCAAATATGTTGGGGGCCCTGAAATCGGGTCGACAACAAGGGGGATACCCACCCAGTCCGGAACTTGGTTGGCAGCTCCTTTTCCGTTTAGTATAGCGGGTCCGACTGGGGATAATGGGACCAGTTTCCCAATCTAAGGGGTGTGTGTGTGTATAGAGTTTGATGATGCTGATCTAGAAGTCTTTTAAGCTAATTTAATTCTAACTTCTAAACTAAGTCTATGCTATTGTAATCTAACAAAAACAACACATCTAATCTACGCTAACCCGGGGTAGATTTCCTCTATTATGCGATCTAGAAAGATTTCGAACAATAACTGGTTATAAAGATCATTCAGCTATCATAAGAATAGAAATCAATTAAGATAAACCATTCTGCATAAAAAGTTAGGCACAACAGTTGTGAACAGCATATCGCATAATAAGTTATTCATATGTCAAGCACAAATAAATGACTCCACCGTACAAAAGTGCCAAATGGTAACCCACACATTCATACATTAACATATAAACAACTCAGCTGCATATCACTCTAAGAATATAAGCAGATATTGGTCAAGAGATAAAAGTACCATTTATGACTGATTTCACTCACAAACTTCAAGCAATAACGATTTATCTCTACTTGTTCTAATATCTACTAAGAGTACAGAAGTGCAACATCAGTAGCAGACATTAAAATGCAAACATAAATAAATCTCGATCCATCCATTCATCAAAAACCCCCTCCGAGGGTGCAAAAGTGCATGTTCTGAGGACAAGTTTTTTGACAAATTTCCGGACCCTTCTCCAAATGCCATGAGAAGGGTTAAATACTACTAACTAATTAATCTTAATTACGCAAATTTAGGAAACGGCTTCAAATGACCGCCCTTTTACTAAAACAAATTTATTTCTAAAAATTGAATCTAATTTCTAACCGTTTCTGTATCTACTCCTTAGTGCTGTAAGCAATGCAACGTTCACCTCGAAAGGGTCAGCTGGTTGTCTTTTCCTTTCGTTCGAGCGATAAAAGTAGAAATAACAAGAGCTGGCGCCTCTTTCTGACAAACTAGAAGATATTTTCGAAAATCTTCCTTTGGCTGGGTGTATTCGCCATGTGTATACTTAGTATAACCCAGATTTCTTTCAAACTGATTGTGATGTTGCTATTTCGGTTTCTAGCCATGCGAATGACTCAATGAGTTAGGGATTTCATTGCCTGAACAATCTTCTGTATTGAAAATTTCTTCCGTTCTTTGTTCCAGGCTTTTCTGGAGCGTCCTCCCTCTTTAGGGTTTTTCTTTTTGCTTTACCCAGTCTGAGATTCAGGATCTTTTGTAAACATGCTGCTTTTGTGCGCCTTTGACTCTGAGTCTTGGATAGTCTATTTCCATCAGTATTTGTTGAGTGATACTCTGGAATCCACGGTCCTGCTGCATGTGGCAACCATTTGCGAAGGCATCTCCTCTCTGTTCTCCTAGTATTGGCGCTTTCCCCTTTTCCTTAGATGTTTCCTGCATACTGATTTATATTAGTTGTTGTCTTACAGTTTACGCAAAGGAAAAGAGAGATGACGAAAAGATTGACATGAAAGCTTTAAGTTCTAATGAATGCATAATCATGACACTCATAATGACTTGACACTTCGAAAAACGCGACACAATCATTCTTGGATACTCAGGCGTACAATCATTAATTTCCCTTAAGGTGCGCGCTTAATTTTGGGTTTACAGACTATGTCGAGGAAATCTTGCGATGAGTGGTTTCTGCGATTCGCATCGCAGTATCGAGGATTGCGATGTCAAGAAGTGTCATCGCAGGAATTGATAGTCTCATTCATCGCAGATCGCAAATCACAAGATCGTAAATCGCAGATCACAAGATCGCAGATCGCGTTTTTCATTCAATCACTGTGTGCTGCTCATGCAATGTTGCGATATGTGATGTCGCATATCGGCCGTCGGAAATTCCTTAAGATTTTTCATTTAAGAGCGCTTTCAATATATGCGATACGATGAATTTCGCGTCGCTTCTTCGCAGCTTATTTATGCGCATAGGAAATGCTTCACTCTCTCTTGGCAATGCGATTTAGCTTTAGGGAGTTAAAATACAAAAATTTTGATAAAAATATTTTTTGGATTTTTTGTTAAGGGTCCTCCTTTGCTTGGTGTTATTGCTAATATCAAACAAAGAGGGGGGTTGTTGGTGACCACAACACCTTCATAGATGAGGTACTGTGTGATGTTGCCTCTCTCGAAATTTCTGATTTATTATTAAGACAACCATACTTGTGGAAGTGAGATGTTGTATATGAGTCTAGACCTCACTTTGTGATTATTGTTTTGGGTGATACATTATACACGATACCATAGGTAGCCCCACCTACTGTCACCTCTTTGATCTCTATCAAGAAATGCAGTAAGATAATCTCCTAGAATAGGAAATTTATTTTATTTCTTGTTCTCTCTCAAAGTAAGGGGAAGATCGTAGACACATCCATGGCTCATGGGAAGGGTTCCTCCACACAGCCGAAGCAGGTGGATACAGTCATGAAAGTTTACAGGGACATCTTCTCCTCACCCACAGGGGTACTGTTGCACTTTTAAATCAAGAATTCATTCGATATGACTCCCAGAGCACCTCTACCCAATGGGCCGATATATCGTCACTCTATTGTGCAAAATGCCAAATACAAGAAATGACATGATCAACATCAGGTGCCACACAAGTTTCAGGTGGGTAACAAATTATGGTTACATTTGCAAAAATAACGCCTTACAAGAGCCCATCAGAAACTCAGACCTCTCCGATATGGTCCTTACACCATTAACAAGGTTGTGGGAAACAATGCTTTGGAGCACAACATTCCTCCATTCCTTGTGTTGCACTGAGTGTTCAATGTGGACCGCCCTCGACCATGGTTCCCACCATTGCTGGACATCTGTGATGTTGCAGAACAACTTACACCAACAAATCTAAATGCAGACTGTATGGAACAGGCCACCACTGATCGGATCATGGAGACTTGGATCAAGAGCACTCCCCAATAGAATATCCAACTATATCGGGTTGTCAAAGCTGGCCAACTCCTTCACCAAGGAAAGTGGCTCACCAAGGACCAAGTTCAACAGAAGTTTCCCCATCTCATGGATGCACTCAACGTGATGGGGACCATTGCTTCCTAAGGGGGGAGGAAAGATCGAGGTGGATATTGGTGGCCACCCAACTATTCCACTTGGACCCCCAACACTATCTCTTTCAGTTTTTCAGTTTCGTTTATTATAGAACAATTTACTATTTTTGGCAACTTTTCATGTCTTGAACTTCCGGACCCATTTTAAGGCCCTAAACAATGTTTTTATGGAAAACGGAGAGACCAAAAATGTCCTAGAGAGACCTTTTAGTTTTCTCTCAGCTTTCTATTTGATATCTCTGAAACAAGCTATTATGATAGCCAAATGAAGATCATATGCCAAAGTTATGACCTCGGGAGGTTGATGTACGAATTTAACCAAACGAGGCCCACATTTTTGGCACTTCATCTCCTAGGGATTAGGTTTTTGGATGTTTACGATTTTCCATTGTTTCCCAATAATAAATAGGCCTTTGAGCCTCATTGTAACTTAGTTCAGAGGCATGTAGCCACCACATCTCTTCTCAAAGATAAGCTACCATCACCTGAGCTAGTCTCATTTCCATTATGTTTGTAAGCATATCTCATTATTTGATATTAATGAAATGAAATGTTATTTTTGTTGCATCTTTGTATTTATGATTGTATCTATAATTTGTTGCGTTCCTATTTAAATTCAGATTAGATACCCATTCAAATCTACAAGACACTATCTTAATTGATGCATTACTTTTCGTTTGATACCACTAGCTAACTAAACCATCCAAGCATTATGAGATTTCACTAACTATATTTTACATGTATTAACAATCTAGGGACCAATATAGCTTAAACTAGCCCCAGAATCAGTTAAAACACAAAAAAATTGGTTTTGGATAGTACCTTCAATCTCAATCATGGTAGATTGATGTTTAGCATGTCGCTCTTTTAATGTCGCACAAATCCTTGGAATATTCCTGGCCACATTGTTCACTATAGTTGCTTCATGTACAACTTGAATATTCTGAATTGATCTAGGATTACATGAAAAATCGCTTAAAATATGTGGTTTTCCATTTCCCCACCATTTAAGGGCCTCCCTTTCTTTACCTCTTGTGCCCTTCTTGCATTTCAATTCCATGGGTTTGGACCCCATATGTGATTGAGCTAGTTGATTTATATTCCCTTTGCTAAATTTCATTCTTTGGTGAGGTTTTCCAAAAAAAAAAAATCAGATATGCAGGCTTTTATCCTTTTACATTCATACCAACTTTATTTTTATACTTATTCGGCCATAGTCGAGTAACTTCATTTTTATTTTTGAATTGTTGGTAACAAAGTCTGGCTTTCTTGATTGTTTCATCCATAGTTCTAGTATTGTCAAATTCAATCATTTCCTTATACATTGTTGTTAAACAGTTCAGAAATATTTGTACTTTAGGTTCCTCCTCTCTCATTTAAGGCATATATCGGAGTAAGTTTGTGAATTTTTTCACAAACTCATCCATGGTAAGTTGTCCTAACCTTAGTTCATGGAATTCTTTTTCCCAGTCATCATAATATCTTTCACTCAAATATTGGGTTTTAAATTTATTTTGAAATTCCTCCCATGACACCATCTTCTCATCTAGCAAATGTATAATTTTTGTTTCTTCCCACCACAGAGTAGCTTTACCATATAGTTGATAAACAACCAGTCGAGCCTTCAAATTACTTTCATATTTGTACACCTAAAATTATTTAGCCACATTCATAAGCCGTGCTTCCACATCTTTCTCCCTTTCCCCATCAAAGGTAAGGGGTTTAATTTTCTGGAATCACCCCTGCAATTCCCTTTTATTCTTATTCGTATGTGATTTAGAATCTGTCTTATCTAATTCTTCAACACTTTCATATTTTTCTGACATCGTTTTTGCCTCCTTCCGTTTCAACCCTTTTGGTTCTACACTTTTGTGGATGGATTGTTCTATTAATTCCCTTATCATATCATCCCTCTCCTCACTTTCCTTCAAGAGTCGTTCATTGATGATCGTGATTTGCACCAATTCTTGCTGTAGGCTCCTTATAACTTCCAAAATCTGAGAGTTGGAATTAGAGGTAGTGCCTCCCCCTCCCAACTCCACATACAATTCCTCCCCACCTGACATGACTAGAGGTGATTTATATGCCAAATTGTAGCAATCTGTTGTACCTAGGTAGCTTATATGAGACAACACCATTCTATTACTAGTGTTTATATTTTACTGTTATAAAAAGAAAAAGAAAAAAGAAATATATATATATATATATATATATATATATATATAGATATATCTTTTTTGTAACTATAATGTCCCAATTCAAGCCTAGTGTTAGATGAGGCTCTGATATCACTTGTCATGAACTTTCATTGGGCAACCCTTATGAGAAAATTTTATTTATTTTTTATTAACTCTTCGAGAAGAAACAAACAAAGGAATTTTGCCTTTCCCTTCAGTGACAACTCCTCCACTCCACTTATATGTTCTAGTTTTCCTCTCAACTCCAACATGTCATTAGTACCTTTTTCCGATCCAAATTCATCCTCTCTATCAATGCTCATAGACTTATACTTACCATGAATGCCAATCTCATGTTTCCCATGCATACCCGGTTGACTAGAAAAAGTCTATTTTTTTAAGTTATTTAATGCTAACACTTTAGAAGTAAGCCATGCTACGTTTGCGACCCATTTGTGGTTCATAGGGTTATATACATAACACCTTAACTTACCCTTGCCACCATCCACCATATGAATATATTTTGATTCACATATTCATAGATTAACATTGTTAATGTAATATCATTGGCACACACACTTATGCTATAGTATACTAATAGTGGTAAGATATGTATATATTTATGTATGCCTATTGTAAAGATTTAGATTTTTAATTGGCTTAATAATGTTCCATTAACCCATCAATAACCTTTTTATAACTATGCCACATTTTAAATTCATTACATTGATTAAGGTTAAGGTATTCAAATTTGAGAATGAATCCCTTCTAGCCATGTGTCCTGGACCACCTGCCGTTCACATGGCCTAAGGATGGGCTCGACCTTGGGCACAGTTCGACGCTTAAGATATCCTCCAACGATTGAAGGGTAGCCACAAAAATTGTTCCAACCCTAACCCTAAATTCACAATATAGCTTGACCTATGAGGTCGATTGGATTTTTTTTTTTGTCTCATGGGTGTATCTTATGGGTGGCCACTGGTTTTGAGGCTAGGTGGTGTGCTAATGGCGAAGGCTCACAATATTTCATTAAGAAAATTTCCAATAAGGCTTGAAGTGTTCAGCTTTGCACATTCCGATTAACTATAATACAACCGATATGATCGTAAAAATGATTAAAATGTTGCCCACTCTACCCCTCAGGTAATTTGAATTTTTGATGGTTTTGTTTCCTGTCAATAGCTAAGAAATTTGGGTTGTTATTTCGATTATGGATTTATTATTGATGAAAGATCCAATTTTATACCTCCAGAAGCTGGGCATACCTATGTTGGTTAGTTCCTAGTTACGTTGCTTTGGGGTTTACCCTTGAGGGTTTTGATTGCATTCATGTGAATCTTTTTACATTTTTCTTTCGCTTCTAAAGGTCGGTATGGTAGTCCAATGCTCATTCTCAAGATTGCTTATTTCTATTTGTGTTTGCTGACAGGTATTTCGATGATCGGTTTGGGCCCCAAAAACAACAACAGGACTTTGGCCCACATTGTGAACAATCCCACCGGGTACATACTGTCCCTTATGCCATGATTTATATCTACTTAACTTTTTTCCCCGATAACCTCTGGATCCGTGTTATGCTCAGCATGTTTGTGAGAAAGATCTCCTATTTCAATTTAATCATTCGCTCTCCTAACGTTTCCCCCACAGATTCAGTAAGATAATTTGTTTGTCATAATTTCTTATCTAGGTTTGTTTTTAGTTCCGGGTTACGAGTGTGATATTTGACCAAGCCTTGAATCAGCTTGTTGCTCTCTAGGTACTTCCCTTATTTCTTTTCATCACATTCAATACAGGTAATCTAATAATTTATGAATGTTATTTCAAATATACTCCCCCTTACTTATTGGTGTTAGTGAAATGCATTCTACCCAATTTTCTCATTTCAATGCTTCCTCTTTTATTCTTTCACAGGTATTAAAGCTATGTTATGGTTTCACATTTCATTCCTTGGATGATAATATTCACATTGGCCTTATAACCAAATAGAACACTATTCTAGGACAGTTGTATGTCTCTTGTCGCATTCATGAGGAAAGGACTATGGTTATTCATAATGGTTGATCTTTTTGGGTGGTCTGCTAGAGATATCTAGAAGCATATTTTCCCAACATATGACTTTTTTTTCTTGTATCTGTAATTTATGAAAGGGGGTCATAACCACCTTATGGTTATGATTTTGGATTTGTACTTAACAATGGTTTCACACCATTACTTTATGACTCTAAATTGGTAGTTACAATTATGTATGTGTATAGTTGTCTTACTTGGGAATTGTTCTTAAAATCTAGTTTATGTTTGAGTCATTAATTGAATTTGTAATCTGATCATGCGGTTGCAAGGATTTGCAATGGATTATTAACTCTGTCATTTCCATTTATTTCCATGCCTGGACTATCTCTAGGGAAAATTAATGGATTATAATTCTATTTCCTTTTCTGTATAATATAAGAATGGTATATTCACATTTTGGCTTTACATATAAGATTGAATGAAATTATAGGCATAACTTAGCTATTTTTCTCCTATATTGGTTTACCTGGCGTTCTTGATACAAGAAGATGACCATGGTTTCTTTGAAATGCACAGGTAAACCCATACCGGTCATGGCTTGGGGTTTTCCCAGATTTATTTCTCAAAACGTCTATATCAATTATTTGTAGTTTTTATTCAATCGTAGTTGACCTTTAGTTCCCAAGAATGATAGTCCTCTATATGGTTTTCTTTTGATTGTGCACAAATGTTTTCTGTATGATATAAAATGAGTTATGTGCATTTCATTCCCATACTGATATAATTAGCATAAGGTCGTTTACATTCAATTTTATGGTCACTTTTCCTACAGTTGGATTTTATTTTACATCAATGAAGATGTAATAGGTTGATCGTCTACCTACTCTGATGAACAAAAATAAGCAACATTTCCTAATAGCAACTGAGCAACGTTTCCTGATATAAAATTAACTGGTTTTATGTTCATGGCCTATTGGGTTCTACTATGTCACTTTTAACTAGAGATAACCAATACCAGCTTATGGTAACTTTTCATTTATTGAATATCGATGAAGAACTTCCACAAAAAAAATTTCTTTCTACGTAAAAAAATTCCGTCACCTAGACTTACGTAATGCTTTAGGTTCCAATACTATCTTATGTAGGAATAAGTTCTCTTCTCTCTAGAGTTGATGCTATGAACAACTGTATTTGTACGTTATTTGTTTCTTTTGCCTACCCATTCCGACTTATAGTACTAGCACAGTATTCCTCATGGCGAACACACATGATATGGTAAGATGAATATTTATAATTTCATAGTGTAATCCTTATCTATCATCCAACATTTGTCATATAACTTTCTACTCGACTTTGAGAGCACATGGACAATTTGACGATTTATGAGTTGTTTAACTCTCAATCTCATCTAATTTCATTCCATTACGATAATCACCTAATATCAGTTCAACCCTAACGTCTGTAAAGATAAGCAACCTACGCGAAAATCATATTAGAACCTTTGTCCATTTAATATACAACTTTGAATACAGAAGTGATAATATTCACAGCAATAAAAATAATCACAACAATAATAATATGCATAGTAGAAATAATATTCACATTTAAAGACTAATCCAAATAACATTTCCATCAATTTTCAAGTCACATTAAAATTTACACAGAAAATCAAATATCCTTCAACCAAGAATCTCTAACCATAAGCAGTTAAATTAACTTGAAAAGAACGATTTTCCTCCCAACCATTCACCTTCTCTCCTAGTTCTCCCTAGTGCTGAGATCTTTTCCCCCAAAATCATCAACCCCATGTTATTCTTGTGCAACGTGTTTTATCCCTGCCTTCCCTTGCATATTTTATTTAACGACATTTGGATTTTTTAGAGTCTACTCAATCCCATGGCCTAGGCTTTCCTTACAATATTTTTTTTTACAAAAGTATAATCTTTTCATTTAAAGCCCTCATTTTCTGCTACGGTGCTTTATTCACCAATTCCAAGTGTTTTTTCCCTCACACTAGGTGATTTATTATATTTTTCTCTCCCAATATAATTGATCACCTAAATTCACTCCTATGGATTTTTTAGAGTTGTTACAAAAAGTTTTATTTCGATCCTATCCATCCAAATTGGATTCCGGATTGGAATAATGATATCATTAATTCACCTTTTCTTTTCCATGTTAATCCTCTAAGGTGTTATCTTTAATATTATTCAAAGCTATTAAATAAATCATCATAGTTATTTGAAAGAGACAATTATGGCTTCCTTTCCATTACTACAAATAGTTTAGACTACTAAAAGAATATTTACATGAACATTGAGGGGTATTGTGTAATATTATTGTAGTCTCCAACCTACTATTACATAAAATTTACTAGCACCAACTAGATGGAGACATCCATTCCTTAATTTGAAAGCACCAACTTGTAGGAGGCATCAACATCCTTTCTTTACGAGCACCAACCTAAAGGAAGAACCAACTTCATTAGTCTTACAAACACCAACATGAATGAGACTTATATCCATGGATTCATAGGAAACAACGTATTTAGCCTAGAAAGTCCCTCCTTCATCCATTTTCAAGCTCTAACCGATGATCTCTATTTCCTTTTTAATCTTTAGACTTATTTGATTTCAAATTTATCTCTATTTTAGTTATATATCTAACTACACCCAAGCATACTCAAACTATACACATTTCACTCAATCATAGCTATAGGCTTTGTCTCTATTCTAAATCTCTATACTTAGCCCCATGCTCCTTTATCCTCCCATGTTATATGAAAATATTCTACATAGCATCAAATATGCATTTCTTATTCTTACACATAAAAAATTAAGCTTACTCTCTTTTCATTTGTACAAGCCCTATTTCTATCAACAATTTCAAATTGCATCCACTGTAATTCTCTTTTATTATTGATGCAATTTGTTCTTCATATACAATTTAGTTCACACCTTTCATCTCAACAATTTACCTCGACTTTCTAAGATAATCTATTCCCTACGTGTCTAATTCAAAATTGTGATATATTAATCTTCATATGTTCCCTACACAGACTACTCAAGGTCTATAAGTAAGTAGCTCAACTTATTTTTATCTTCTACAATGCATTTCATTGTCATATGCAAAGCACCTTTTTAATATCCAAGGGCCTCATACCTTCTTCACATATATCATTTTCATTTTTAATTCTTGGCACTTTATTTTCCAATGATAATAGCCCATGGTATTTACCCATGGAATTGATTCTATAACAACATTGTAAATCACGTCTTGTAATATTATGAATTTTCCAAAAGTGTGGGAGCGATTTCACACCTTTCCTTGATATCATGATAGAGGGTTGAGATTGTGTCCTTAACCCTTTTTGGCATATCTTAGGTTTCTATTCCCATTAGGTTGAGGGACATGCCACGTTCCAACAATTGTCATCTAGCATTGACACATAATCATAGTTGCCACATATGCGTCCTTGCCACTGGCCACATGCCACCCAGAAAAAGGCCACTTGGGCATGCAAAAATTCCAAATGAACATGGCAGATGTCTCCTTCCATGTATTTCCATGTTATCAAAACAACCCCATGTCATTTTCCTCCTATCATGAGATGTTACTATTTCCTGTAAGATGTGCCACCTGTGTCGACCTTTCGTACTCCACCTGTGGACCTACTATGCACCAACTCATGTGTTCTATGTTTTGTAGCTTGTGGATAAAAAAAATTGAATGCCCTTGGTGGTTTTGTACTTGGCGGTGGTCGGGGAGTGCATTAAATCGATGATTCAATCCTAGTTTGGATGTATGACGTGAATCCATATTGCAGAACCCCCCCCCCCCCCCCCCCCCCAAACTAAACATCCACCTGGGGGAAGGGGGTGCACACCCTCTTTGCTATTGGATTAAGTTATTTTCTAATCAATGACCTTCTCCTCCATCAAACTTGTGCATCATCTAACATGTGGATAAATATTAATACCTGCACCACTTGATGGCCCCGTAGGACATTGATCTTCTTTTGTTCCAAGGTCTTCCTAAAAGAGCCTTGTAATCCGCACATTATTTACCACAGACTATTTTATCACTCCAATAACACAAAATATTTCCTTTCCTCTTAACAACACAACTCTTCTTGATGCTCATTCTAAAACCTCAATATTTGGCTCTCTTTGTTGTTTCTACTACCCATAATAAATGCCACCCAAATTATTGAATAAAAGAATAAGTGACACCAAAATTGTTAACATAAAGAGGATTTAAATACATCAAAATCAAACCCCATATGATGGTTCATTCTTTCCACAAGAATTTCACCACTACTTAGCCTGAACATTGGCCATATTACAATCTCTTTCAAATGATTGGCAAAAGGAGGACCATTTCATATTATTGAAACACCAAGCTAAGGTATTCTTTTGAAATCAATGAAAAATATTGTGATTAATGACAAAGAATTAGTCAACAATCTCCCCCTTTTTCATTGATGGTAGGACTTCCATACAATGTGGGTCATTGATGGCAACACTTCCACACATTGTTTGTCATTGATGACTATGGAATGAACTCTACATAGCTCTAAAGATATATTTTCTTCTCACTCTCCCCATTTGTTATAAATTGCAAAGGATTTCTCTCCCTTTTTAACTTCATTCTCCCCATTTTATAGTTCAACAAAATGATATTTCAACATACTATTAATATTGAGATTCTTACTTCAATGTAATCCCCTTAAGACTATGTTGGCTCATTTCTTTGATAGGTTACCCCTAAAATCCAAGTGATTTATTATTGTATCAACTAATTAATATAGGCTACATCTAAAACTAATAATGGTTGATACTTGTTGATCTACTCTCCCTGCTATGTTATGCTACTCTCCCCTTGAGCTCATGCATTTATTTATTACTCTGACATTAATGTACTTTTGTTGTTGTACTCTTGCATCAAGACTCACCGATAATTGTTAAAATTATCCCCTGAATATATGCTTATTAATAAGGTGTAATAAATCCCCTTTATTGTAAGTTCTCCCATCAATTCATTCTTCCATTCATACTTCCATAGTTATTGCAATCGTACTCCCCCTATGCCTAGGATTCCTTTAGCCAATGAAGCAATCAACAACATAATTCTTCCTGATAACAATGTCATCATTTGATTAGTAACATGTTATTTTTAAGGCCCTAAATCATATTTTATGTTGGTAGTAAGAAGAGCTTTAGTATGTTTCATTAATGGAATACTCTCTTCCTCTTACTAATTGATTTGTTTATATTGTAACATATTAGCAAAAATGTATGACTCTTTTGGACCATTCCTTTGTCTTTCTAATTAGGGATACTGATGGAACATTCTTCTTATTTGATTTGTTTTTCTGTAATTAATTAAGAAATCATTAGCTGACTTGTTCATGCTTATTTTTTTGAAAGTACCAAATGTTGTTTTCTTCTTCCTCTATTTATTGATATATACTAGCTAATCATCCTGAAATAGAAAGTTCATTGTCATGTGTGATATGCCAATCCTAAGGAAAAATACGGAGAAAAAACAATAAGGATACCATGAGACCTTCGAGGCTAATTATTGTTTTTTTTCCCATATTTCTAATTTAGAAGTCAAGAATCTTATTTGTTCCATTTTTTCCAACCAAAAGATTTTTTAGGTTATATTGCATAGTCTAGACTTCCCTTTCTTCACCTTCCTTAGAAAATTCAACTTTCCATATACTTGAAGATGTTTTCATATACAATTTGTAACCTAGTCCTTACCTATTCATTTTATCTACATACTTATTGGAATAACATCAAAAGTGGTTTCCACAAGTGTATGACCACCATGGTCAATTAATCTTGCTTCACTTAAAGCTTATAGTTTCACTTGCAAATGATTTGTTAGGGAAATTGTCCTCATAGAGTTATCTTTGTTCTTTTTAATATCACTAAAAATGTACACATTATTTTTAGACTTGAGTACTTTTATTATCCTCATTCATTCACCCATACATTTACTTTACACTAGGAAAAAAGACTATTCTTTTAACGTTTTATAGCTTTTGGAAAGATGAGTTATCACTTCATCATATTTTAAAATAGACTTCACCCATGATGTCAACTTCTCATTCTTTCATCCTCTTTATAGATTATATTTTCTCAACACTTTGTTAAAAATTAATGCATAAATGAATTAAACAAGACTCTAGTTCTACCATTCTAGGAGGATTCTTATAGATCCATAAGATCCAAGTTTTAAGGTTGAAACATTATTTTATTAATTACTTGTGTGTAGTGAGAGGAAGATAACAAATGTATTTTTAGATTTTGAAAGTATTTAATTGTAATATACTCTACCATTTATACTTGTTTTCTTTTGATTAGTAGCAAGAAATTTCAAAATAGCATGCACTTCATCAACTATCCCTCTATGTCATTCTATAGTAAAATCAACCAAATAATGACTAGTTCCATGACAAAGGTTCTTCCTCCTTTCCACATTATCTTCTCTCATATGAACTATTTATTTGATCAATATTTTATTGTGATTCTTCTTACTTCTTGATTCCTCCAAATCATGTCCTTCTTAGTTGTTTTTATTTAAATAGAACGTATATTTTTCTTATAGCTTCCATCTAGCTGATGTATCCTTTCATTTCTTGTTTCATATGAAGTTGTACTTGCATCTACTACTTCATTTCCTTTCTTCGGCATGTATACTAATGTTGACAAAATTTTTGTTTTTAGTAGTGCACCTTGTGAATGAGACATGATGTGATGCACTCCAACTAGGTAGTGCCCATTTTAATTGACAATGTGAAGGATATATTGCCTTCAATCTCTTATCACTATCTTTTCTACCTTCGGTACATATACATTGTATGGAATCTTGATTCCTTTTTCCATTAATTTTAGAGGTTCCTCCTTCCTAATTCTAAATCCTATAGAGTTGAATGTGACTTGGTGTCCTCTATCAACCATTTAACTTACACTCATGATGGTGTGTTTTAAACCGTTAACAAGTATACCATTGTCAACACTAGTCCTTTTATTATCAAGTCTAACTTTTCATTTTCCTATTACTTTAGTTGTTGCATCATTTCCAAGAATAACATTACCACCTCGTACCTGTTTTAGGAAGATGGATGTAATTTTATATCTTATCATATGATGAAGGAATCCATTATCTTTATACCATTGATCATATGTATCTTTAGCACATAATATTAATTCACATTTGTCTCACTGTCCTTTCTTTTCTTTTTCCATATCTTTGTATTCCAGTTTCCATCAATAACATTTACTTATGTTTTCTTTTTCTTGATTTAAGGGAGTTCTTACTATTTGGTTTTCTTTAAAGGATCAAGCAACTTATTTCGACAGTATTTTTCCTGATTCCCAAAATTGTTACATATATAACATTCAACAACATCAAATAAGGGGGCAATCAATTTTAATTTTTTAAATCATTTTTACCATAACCTCTAGAGTTTCTACTTTCAAAACCATTCGTTGAGATATTATATTCCGTTTTATACTATTACTTAATATATTCTGGTTTCTTCCATAACGTCTATAATTTATTTCCTTGTGTACAAAATTATTACAATAAAAACAAAAGCCATATAAAATACTTTCATACTTCAAAGGATTTTTCCTTTGGGAAGAGAAGATTTTGATTCTTTGATGGATTTTCCCTTAAGGTGGATTAAGTCTCTGATGATTTTTCACTCGATCTCTGTGGCTTTCCAAATTTTTGTTATGAGGTTTCCATTGTTGCTGCTGAGTTGTATTTATATCCTTTTCCCTTAGTTGTTGTTTCTGATCTTCATCATTTCCTTTGGATGCATTGTTGTTAGGTCCTTCAATTGCTTCAACATCGATGATTGATTCTTTGTATTTAGTTTTCTTAGTGCTTGATTCTACTTCATATCCTGGAGCATTTTTATCAGAGCAGATCTTTGATTGCTAAGAATACCATATTGGATTTTGGTACTCTTATCAAACTTCCAATATTGATTTAGCTGATCATTGGCCATTTCTAGATCACTTCTTCATGAAATAATCTCATCCTCTAATTTTTCACAATGACCTTCGGGTCGATTTAGCTAATTAGTCACCATTTCAATCACTCTTTTCACTTCTTCTTGCTAAGTCTTCAAGATAACAATTATTTTCTTTAATACATAAAATTATTGATTCTTCTCCTCATAAACCTATAACAATTCATTATCTTTGATTTGTTAATATGAGCCTCTTATATTTTCTCACCGAGGTCTTCTTCTTCTACAGTTTGCATTTCTTTAGCTTGATTTGATTCGAGATCGTTTTTCCCTTTGTTATTTCATATGTGATACTTCATTGCATCAAGTAAATTATGAAGATCACTCTCATTATTTATTTTCCTCTCAACTTATATTTTCTATGAATCGTAGGTCTCTTCCATAGTCATGACTAGAATCCCTTCTTCATCACTAATGGAAGTACATCTATTATCTCCTTCATATCAAAATTCATAAAGCATTTCCTTATTTTTCTCATGGGGTGTTCTTTCAACTTCAAGTTTTCTTTATTACTATCATTTTATAAATTTTTGTATGAACATCTAGAGGAAATATGACTTATCCATTTACACTTATAACAAAATAGTAGCATGCATGTGGATTTCAGCCCATTAGCATCTTTTTCACCTCCTTATATTTCCTATGAATATCAATTTCTATCAATTTCTCTTTTGATGATCAACATCGTAAACATTTATGCCAAGGGAGTCTTCTTTATCATGTGATTTATTATTTGTGTAGTCAAGGTCTTCCATCTTCATTTGTTCCTTTTTATTTCCTTCTTCATTGATAGAATTCATCCTATATAGTATTTCTTTTGTAGTGTGATATCCTTTCTACACTCGTGAAACATTATTAATTATCATGTTAAATTACCATGTCGATGTTTATGAAAACTTTTGGCTCTCTCTCATTGGTTATATATAACCACTACCTCATTGTTTATTCAAGGATTGGTCTACAAAAACAAAAAAGGGAGGAGACCCATTCATTTATGACAAATGACTTACCACTAGAGTCATTTCCTTTAAAATAAAAATGTCACTGTAAATTTGTGCTGTTGAGAATTATTCACTAGTTGTGAATCACTAATGCCAAGGGGTACTAGATTACAAATTTCATGAAGTTCACCAAATATTTTTTCTAAAATCGATGTGCATCTGCACAAATCTATGGGAAAAAAGACACGTCTTTCTCTCTCTTGTCATGAGAAAAATCTCGGTATTTATCTGTAGGGATAACCTAAAGGAAAGTGTGGTTGTTATAAATGGAAAATCCGTATGAGATATGGAGAGTGAAATTTCTAGCAATGTGGTCATTGTTCGGTCAGTCCAGGAGGATTAGTATTATGCACTCCCCGAAGTTTATTATGGACATAGCATAACAAAGATATAGTTTAATCTTCGTACAATAGGAGGAAAAATAGAGATGGTGAAGAAGTGTGAATCTAAAACTCCTAATTCATATGTGGGTAGAAATCTTAGTCAAGAAAATTTTATTTTGAGGTACGCATTATCTAGACTAAATTATGGAAATACATGTTTTGAGATATGCATTATCTATACTACATTATGGAAAGACCCTGTATGAACTAAGGTGTGCAAAAGATAATAATTATTGTAATTACTTGCTTGGAAAATTAGGCATAGACATAATAATTATTCTATGAATGTATATGATATTGAATACACAAAATATTTACCATGTTATTATCTTTGGAAAAAGTACATAGTAAGGGATAAATTAACTATGGTAATCTTTTGAGAAAAAATGAAACTAACTAGGATATTTCTTGAAGGATTCTATACAAATTATTATGCATGAGATGGTAAGAGTCAAGGTTATTTTCTAGAGGCTTGCATATGAACCTCGCGTATAATAATATAGAGAAACTATGCATTGGTTCACGAAAAGGTTGTATGAGAATAAAAGGATGAGTAGCCCAGTTTTCCTTGAATAGAATATGTGATTTTATTAAATAGTTTCTCAAGAAGGAACATGGGCTTCAATACACTATCATAGTAGTTATTTTGCTAAGTTTCTTGTGAAAGAAATATGTATTACAGTCATGATAAGAATATCTATTAAGCTAGAGTTTGATGAAAGTATATATGAATTCTTATTATGATCCAGGTGGATATTGGTGGCCACCCGCCAATTCCACTTGGACGCTAAATAGTTTTTACTTTAGTTTTTTCAGTTTACTTAATTATAGCATAGTTTATTATTTTAGCAGTTTTTCGTGTCCTCATCTTCCAGAGCTATTTTGAGGCCCTAAACGACGTTTTTTTGGGAATCTACTGCGAGTGATTTTTGGCTTAAAATCATATCTTTTGTTGTAGTCCTTAGAGAGATCTTTCCAACGGGTTATCATGTGCATCAAATGGAGATAATATGACCAAGTCGCAACCCCGGGAAGTTGGTTGTCCAACTCACCTCAATGACGCCTATAAACTCTTGGTGTTACATCTTCTCAGGTTAGGGTTTTGGTTGTTTAGGGTTTTATCTTATTGTTTAATAATATAAAGGCCCTTGAGCCTCATTGTAAGGCAGTTTAGAGGCATGTAGCCACCACATCTCTTCTCAAAGATAAGCTACCATCGCCCTAGACATTTTATTTCCATTTATGTTCATAAGCATATTTTAGTATTTTACAGTAATGAAATGAAGTATTATTTCTGTTGCATCTCTATATGTATGGTTATATCTATAATTTGTTGCGTTCTTGTTTAAATCTGGATCAATGGTATGAGAGCGGTCTGCTCTTTCTGTGTCTTTTTTTGCATGTCCCCAACGAGGTTGAGATACAAGGAGTTAGGGTTTGAACTAGTTGAACCTTTGCAGGACCAGTCTCGCAAATCCCAACGACCTCCTATGGAGGATGAAATGAAAGATGAGGGGGAAGGAGATCCTATCAAAATATTGCTCGAAGAGATCCTCAAGTGATAAATGAACACGATGATGGACAACTTTGCGCACATCAATCAGCGGCTACCTAGGGGCGACACATCTACTTCTAGCAGCTACTCTGGAAGCGCCACACCCTTTAAGGTACAAGTTAGCTTTGACATTCCCATATTTGAGGGTCAGATAGATGCAAACACTGTAGATAAATGGGTTAATGTGCTAGAAGGTTATTTTTCTATTCATGATTTTTCCGGTCGGGAAGAGATTAATTTCTCTCTTCTCAAAGTCGCACCCCACATCAAGGATTGGTGGGAAACCTACTACGAGTAGAAGGATGAAAGTACAGGCTCACTTCATTCAGCCTCACCCACTTGGAATTCATTCTGGGCTGCCATCAAGGAGCAGTACTACCCTGTTGGAAGCTATGAGGATAAATACATAAAGTGGACCACGTTGCAGTAGGGAAGGGACCAAGACGTGCTGAAGTTCATCAATATTTTCCATACCCATCATAAAAGGTTGGGTAACAAGGATTTAGAGCATCATTTGGTACTCAAATACCACGGCTGCCTACACAGGTACATCCAAGATGAAATATAATTCCTGAACATCTCCTCGCTCGGCACGGCATATCAATATGCCATCAAGATTGAGAAAGAGTTTAAATAGAAGAAGCGAGACTTTGGATCTATGAATCCAAAGCAAGGGAAAGGTGCCCCCAAACTACAGAAGAAAGGAAAAAGCCAAGGTAGGGTGGCCCAAGACAACCTGCTAAATATGCAAGTAAAAAATAGTTTTGCGAAGCCGAAAACGGACACGGGAAAGTGGTGTGAGTTCCATAAGAGCTCCACTGACAACACAAGTGAGTGTCGGGCCAATCAGTCACTAGTGGCTGAGCTAAAGGTTTCAAAATCAGATGGATGTTCTAACTTTGAGTCAGAACCCGATAAGGGGAATCACAAAGGGAAGCAGATTATCGATACGGAGCCCAATGCCACGATTGCCACCATGAATATCCAGAAGGAGGAACCTAAAGATCCAGAGGAGGAGGAGAGCCTCTTCCACTCCCAGATGTGGGTAAAGAGCTCCCTGCTACAGTTTATTATTGACAACAGGAGCCAAAAGAACCACATTTTGGCAGAGGTCATGAAGTGGTTTGGCTTGCCGACCACGGCACATTGACAACCATAAACCATCGGGTGGCTTCACTAAGGACAGGATCTTCACGTGAGCTAAAAGTGTCACCTTCCATTCAAAATCAAGCCCTTCATGGATGAGGTATTATGTGACATTTCTCCCCTTGATGTTTGTGATATATTGGTAGGTTAACCAGAAGTGACATGTTGTTTATGAATCAAGGCCTCGTGATGTTATTGTTACTTTGGGAAATAAGTTCTACAAGATACTGGAGATAGCACTTCCTACCGCCATCTCTTTGGTTACTCCAAAACAATGCAGTAAGTTCATTTCCAAAATTGGAAAATTTGTTTTCCTGATGATACGCCTTAAAGGAAAGAAGAAGACTATTGCCATGACCTCCAGGCAGGGCCCCTCCACATGACAACTATAGATGGACAAGATCATGATGGAGTACGAGGACATCTTCATCTCCCCCGTAGGCATTCCTCTACACTGTTAGGTTAGGCACTCCATCGATCTGACCCTAGGTGCGCCACTTCCTAATCGACCAATCTATCAGTGCTCCATTCTAGAGAACGATGAAATCAAGAGGCAAATTTAGGAGCTGCTATAGAAAGGTCACATCCGTCAGAGTTCATTGCTCTGTTGGAGCCCTATATTGTTGGCACAGAAGGAGGATGGGACTTGGAGACTCTCTATTGACTATCGGGTGCTAAACAAGATCATTGTCCGGAATAGGTACTCGATCCAACAGATTGATGACCTCTTGGACCAACTGGAGGGGGGAAAATATTTTAGCAAGATCTATTTGAAGTCAGGACATGACCAGGTACCAATTGAACCCTTCGATGTGTTGAAGAATGCCTTCAAATCCAAGGAAGGCCTTTTTGAATGGTTCATTATGCCTTTCAGGTTGACGAATGCTCTTGCAACCTTCATGAGGCTAACGAATAACATGTTGTAGCCATTCACCAAATCATTTGTAGTTATATAGTTGGATGACATCCTGATCTTCAATGAGAGTTGGCAAGAGCACCTCTATCACATCTTACAAGTTCTCCAAACATTGTGGCAACATAAGTTATGTGCCAATTTGGAGAAATTCACTTTTGGAATGACCCAGGTTCAGTATCTGGGATACATTATTGATGAATGGGTGGTGCATGTGGATCTAGCCAAGATCTAAGTCATTCGGGATTGGCCATTTCCCACCACTCTGATAGAGCTCCGTAGCTTTTTGGGTCTTGCCAACTTCTACCATAGGATCATGTTGGGATTCTCTCATATCATTTGGCCCTTGAGTCAAGTCACAAAGGGAGGAGCAAAAGAAAAATTCTTTTGGTCTGAATCTCAACATAAGGCATTCATAGAGCTAAAACATTGTCTATGCTCAACGCCCATGCTCACATTGCCAAACTTGCAACAACCATTTGAGGTCATGACAGATGCCTTTGACTATGTTATTGGGGTAGTCCTTACTCAACATGGGCATCCAGTGGCTTATCACAGTGAGACACTTTCAGATAAAGTCCAGAAGTATCCCACTTATGACAAAGAGATGTATTCCATTGTGCAGGCCTACCGACAATGGTAGCGTTACATTTTGGGGAAGGAAACTGTCATCCACTCAGACCATCGGCCACTGCAGTTCACATAAACCCAAGGGAAATTTCAGAATGATCGCCATCAAAAGTGGTCCACATACCTGCAACAGTTCCATTTGAATATCAAGTATAAGAAGGGCAACACCAATAACGTTACGAATTTCCTTAGTCGACCACTGATCATAACATTAACCACCGTGATCAACTCTTGTGGGCACGAGACTTCAGATTGGCAACTTCTCTATCAAAGCAACCCAGAATTTGGCCACATACTAGACACTCTTAGAGGGTCAACATGTTCCAGATTTTCACCTCCAGAATGCCCTATTATGCCACCTTGGTCACCTTTTCATTCCTTCAAGAGAGCGTGCCAAGATGATTTGGGAAGCACACTATAGTCAGACTGCTGCGCATTTCGGGGTAGAGAAAATGGTGGCAATATTACAGAAATATTTCTATTGGCTGAATCTTTGACAGGATGTCAAGTAGTACATCAGATCCTGCACTGCCTATGTCATTGCCAAATGGACCATAAAGAAGCAAGGCCTCTATACCCCACTGCCAGCCCCTAGTCGACCTTGGGAATCCATCTCCATGGATTACTTGTCGGGCCTTCCTTCTACTAACAATGGAGATGACTGTGCTTTCATGGTCATCAACAGGTTCTCGAAGATGGCCATTATGGCAACCTATAAGAAAAATATCACAATAGAAGCCACTGCTAAACTCTTCTTTGAACGAGTGTGGGTACACTTTGGGATCCCACTATCTATCATCTCAAATCAGGACAACAGGTTCCTCAGTACATTTTGTTCTAGTCTTTGGACGATGCTAGACACCAAACTCACTAAGTCTACAACCATCCATCCCCAAACTGATGGCTAGACAGAGGTTGTCAATAGGATGATCGTACACATTCTGCGCATGTACACCTCAAAGCACCAATGCACATGGGATGAGAGCCTCCATTATTTTCAACAGAGTGATAACCAGGCTCTCCACAACTCGAGTGGCCACAACCCTTTTTAGGTGGGCTTGGGATTCCAGCCACTATGTCCCATTGATGTGGTCATGCCATTTGAAGCTACTCAGGTAGATTCGACTCATGTCCAGTCTAAAACGGATAAAGTAAATAACTTCATTGAGAACATGCAACATATCCCCCAGTAGGTCCACAACATTCTGGAGAAATCAGATGCCATGTACAAGCAGTGACATGATCAACATCAGGTGCCACACAAGTTTCAGGTGCGTGACAAAGTTTGGTTGCATTTGCAAAAGGAATGCCTTACCAGGGCCTATCGGAAACTTAGACCACTATGATATGGTCCTTACACCATTACCAAGGTTGTGGGAGACAATGCATTTGAGCTCAGCATTCCCCCATTCTTTGGCCCGCACCTAGTGTTCAATGTGGACTCCCTTTGGCCATACTTTCCAGCATTACTAGACACATCCGACATTGTAGAACATCTCACACCAACAGAGTTAAATCCAGATTGCATGGAACAAGATGCAACTGATCGGATCATGGACATGTAGATCAAGCATACTCTGCAGCAGCAGATCCAACTGTATCGAGTTGTCAATACATGCCAACTCCTTCACCAGGGCAAGTGGCTCACTAGGGACCAAGTTGAGCCGAAGTTTCATCATCTCATGGAGGAACTCAACGCAATGGGGACCATTGATTCCTAAGGGGGGAGGAATGATCTAGGTAGATATTGGTGGTCACCTGCCGATTCCACTTGGACCCCCACCATTTTTTCTTTCAATTTTTTATTTTCCTTAATTGTAGCACCATTTACTATTTTTGGTAGTCTTTTGGGTCCTCATCTTCTGGAGCCATTTTGAGGCCCTAAACGATGTTTTTTTGGGAATCTACTGCTAGCGATTTGCTGTCCAAAATCATATTTTCCATTGTAGTCCTCGGAGAGATCTTTCCAATGGGTTATCATACACGTCAAATAGAGATAATATGACCAAGTCGCGACCCTGAGAAGTTGGTTGTCCAACTCACCCCAATGGGGCCCATAAACTCTTGTTGTTACTTCTCCTCAGGTTAGGGTTTTGGTTGTTTATGGTTTTATCTTATTGTTCAATAATAAAAAGGCCCTTGAACCTCATTGTAATGCAGTTCAGAGGCATGTAGCCACCACATCTCTTCTCAGAGATAAGCCAGCATCACCCTAGCTAGTTTATCTACATTTATGTTTGTAAGCATATTTCAGTATTTTACAGTAATGAAATGAAGTGTTATTTTTGTTGCATTTATGTATGCTTGTATATGTAATTTGTTGCGTTCTTATTTAAATCCAGATCATATTAATTATTGAAAAGTATTTATTGGAAATGAAAATATGCATTTGTGAGTTGTTGTAAATGAATATGGTTGAGATGAACAATATTATAACTATTATATTTTATATTTTTGAAAAGAAATTAATTAATGGCATGCAAAAAAATTAAAATATTAAGATGGATATTACTTGAAAAGGAATTAAGTTATTTAATTTAAAATATTTTTAGGGATATTCTCATGATGCATATGCATTAAATTCTTAAAGAGAAACATTGGACTCTTAAAGAGAATATGTTCCTAGAGTAAGCAACCCAGTGACTAGAAAGACTAGATTCGACATATGGGATTAGACCAATTCTATTGCTTGGGTTAAATAACTTGCGTGTAGGTTAGTCTCAGTGAAAGTCTCAGTCCCAAGCAGTAGCAGTAGGAGGTTGACCTGCCTAACAAACTGCTACCGATAAATGCCCATTGTTACACAGATAGTCGTTCAAGTTCTCGATAGAGCTGGTAGAGCTATATTTCCCTTCTAACCCATTTAGCGAGATATGCCCATTTAGCCATCCATTGTGAAAAGAATTGGGTATGAAAGAGAGAGTTAAAGAGAGTGGGGCATGAATGGGAAATCGTACAAAATCGAAGGGCGTATTTGAGAAATTTTAGTGCACTTATTGAAGCCTATAGTTGAACGTACTCAATTTCATTTTCATGCTATTTGGATGTGGAAGAGAACCAACTAGAGATAATCAACCATAGAGAAGAACCATTTGTATGGAGGAGAGAATTAACATTAAAAAAAGGTTATAGTTCATTTGTTCTATACATTCTTACTACTGATTAGCTAGCTCAAGTGCATAGCAAAAATATCAAATATATTTGATCTACTGGAAATGAATATGTGATTTTACATGCATGGGAAGTTTGTGTCATACGGAAAGAGATACCTAAATTTTTTGAGAAATATTTCACATAAAACCATTGCAGAAATATAATTGGTTGCACTATTTGGGAATGATTTGTTATTCATTCTATTTCTTGAGGAAATATTGAAAATTTGACTGATGTGTGACATGATAGAAAATTATTTTGTATTACATGCATAATAGCTAGTGAGTTAGCTAAATTTTGGAAAAATAATAATTAGTGTGTTAGGTTCCTTGGAAAATAAATATATATGTTTGTATGTAAGGAAGTATTTGTTGTGTTATAACTCTTAAAAAATAAGAGAAGAGAAAAAAATGTCCTTGCATGCATTATTGAATTAGATTCTTGTAAAGGAAAACTAGTAATCACATGATTTATTGCATTGAGATTCTTTTTGGAATATTCTTTAGAGAAACACATGCACTTGCATGCATGGAAGAGTTTAGTTTTGGTGTTATATTTATGGAGAAAAGAGATGTGTGATTGCATAATATTGCTTGTCTTACCCTTCCTTTGGAAAAAAATAATATGCATTTGCACACATAAAGGGATTAGTTACGGTATTATCTTTCTTTTAGGAGAAGATTATATATAGCTATTGGGACAGGTATTTTGGTAAGAGAAAAATGATTGTTTTCATGCATGAAAGAATTGATGTATGAATTTTATACTTTTGGAAAAAAAACATAATAATCGACACAAATAAAATTGGTTTTTGTGCTAGTTCTCTTAAACGATTGTTACACATTTGCATGCACGGGAACCATATATAGTATGTTAGCTTTACTTTGGAAAGAATATGAAAGTGCATGTAAGATTATGTTAGAATTTTCTTTGAAAGATGATGCTTGATAGTGATATGTTTGTTACCAACACGTGCAATGATATTAAAGAAGGAATTTCATGATATCTTGTTTATGTTTTATGTATGTGTGTAAGTAAATTTTGAAGTGTCAATAAAGAAATCGATTATTAGTTGATTAATATTTTACCTAATCATGATATCAAAGCGTGTCAACAACAACAGTGACAGGAAATGATGGTGACCTATGCAAAGGGTAGATTATCTTTAACGTTGTGGTAGGTAAATAAATAATGGTCCTTGAAAATTTGGGAGTGCGTGTTGTAGCATTGTCCACTTATAGAACAACCAGGCGACAATAATATAAAGATTGAGTATTTGTGCATAAATGTTATCATGATGATTATAATATATTTTAGCTATATATGTTGTATTTAAATGATAGTTTTTTTTTAAGATTTTATGACATTGGTGAAGGTATGGACTTCCTTACAAGCTATTTAGTGAGGGGTGAACACCCTCATAAAAATTTAATATTAAAGTTAAAAGTTTACTTATTTTCACCCTATGGGGTTTCCAGGGTATATCGGTGTCTAATGTTGTGGTTGCTTATTATGCCATTTTTATGATGTTTATTTTTTGTATGATGTGATATTTATATTATCAAGAATGTCATTAACTAACTGAGTTAAAGAACCATAGAATTGACTCAATATTACATTAGAATGTTTATGCTAATATGCTACAACATTGGTTATTAATGGTTATGTAACTTATTGTTCCTTGACTAAAGTTACTCTAAGTAATGATGAATATTCTATCTAATGGTTAATGAGGAATTTGGATAAGTAATTTGGATACTTACCCATAAATTTGAATAGTTACCATGGGTAAATTCTATAAAAAAATTATTAACTCCATGCATTTTCATGTGAGGTTACAGGGGGATGTTAGAAGTGGTACGAGAGTTGAAGGTTGTAGCAATGACACATTTTGAGGATTGGTCACCATAATGGAAGTGAAGGTATAATACTAGTGATAATCAGCTCATGTATGATTCTAGAAAACTATTTAATGATATATGTTGTAGATTTCTTTTGACATGAGATGCATGATCCATGTTTATAACCATATTAAAGAGTAGTAAGTAATAGATTCTATTGTAAAACCCTGATCATGACATTCGAATGTTCATGATCATAAAAGAAAATAAAACCTCTATTGTACTTATGAACAATCATGAGTACTCACTAGCAAAAGTGAGAGTTGACTACCAACCTCTATATATATGACAATATTACTGATACATTTAATAAGCATGACTAAAGTTATAATGCACTACTTGTAATGAATGAATGCATGAATGTAAAAGATGGGGAATGTACTTGAAGAGTACGAGAGAGTGTTTTAAAAAGACATTCAAAGGACCCCTTTAGATGTTAAAAATAAATAATGAGTTGAGTAGTGAGACTTGACTATAATAACTAGTTGCTGATTGATTCTTGTCCTAGTTTCATTAAGATGGTTCGTATAATTTATTAGTTAGTGTTGCATGACAAAATATTAAAACTTATATGCATGAATTGGTTTTAATTTAATCTTATTTCAAGTTCTCAACATGTGATTATGGTAGTTAATTCATGCATCAGTCTGTGGGTAACAATACACAGAGGGAAATTTGAAATGTTTGAATTGTTAACCTAATTGTTATTGACATTTACACATTGATGAATATTTGCACATACCTTTATGCATGGAAATATTGTATGCATCATAATAAAGTGATTGACAAAGTGAATACTTAAAAAAAAACTCATGTTATGAAAACTTTGGTAATGGGAGTAATCATGGTTACCTTAAACGGAAACATGAGAATCTGTGAAGGTAAAATGGTTCAATGTGAATTGAAACCCTAGATGAGAAAGTATAATTTTGTGATATGCATCATTGTGTTATTTGGGAAATCAGAATGTATACCACCTATATGTCAGTTGTGCCTCTTCTTAATCTAGAAATTTTGAACCCATGCTGAGGGTAAAGTATAAATGCATGAAGTACTTAAATGATTATGTTCTTCTAATGATCATGTGGACATGGTTCGTTATGTAAATTATTGTGGGAAAGAGTGCTAAAAGATAATTTCACATCGTAGGTAACTGTTGATAGTTGTAAAAGGCCAAGAGGGCTTGTGTTGATGGAAGTTTCTAACCTATAGGGGTTGATGGTGCTTTCCTGCCTAGATTTACTCTCCCTATAGATAGATGATCTTGGTAAGGGAAAAGAGTTGGTTAAGATGGTCATAGGGAAAAGAGCATGAGGAAACTCACTGGATTCTGGACCCTGTTGGAGGAGGCCCAAAATTCCTCATAAGCAGGACATTTTTAAAGGAATAGGCAAGACACTTCCAAGAGAAATATGGTATTAGACCTTGCATGGTCATTATAATTCTTGAGATAATTTGAGAGTGGAATTCCATAATGTACCTTGTATGGTCTCTATCAGAGAACTCTACAGACGTGAAAATGGCTCAATCTTGTCCTAGAAACTCATTACTATTTGTTAGGAGGATAATTCTTTTGACATTGTGGTTCTCATAGCAAAAAAAATTAGGTTCTCATAGCAGAAAAAATAACTAATCAGTTATGTGTGGTGTTAAAAATAATTTTTCTATACAATTGTGTAAAACATTTATGTAGATTTTGACATGAAAGGAGCCTCGTGCTTAGAAGGGAATTATTGGATGTGTAAGTTCCTTTGTTCTATTACTAATATTGTGAATGCCTTAGAAGGGGCTAAGACAATATGTACTTGGTGCAGTTATTAATCATTTCGATGATGAGAGAGATAGGTTCTCTATAAGTATTGGTTAAACTATTGTGATTAAAATATCACCTGACATGGTATAAATAAGTGATAGTTATAAGTATTTCATTTGATTGAAAATGGTGTGACTAATGTAATTATTTTGGATTTGTTGATAATAAATTACAAGGTTCTTTCCATGGAGTGTTGATGCATTGGCAAACAATCCTTCGAGTGCTTGTGTAATAGTGATCATGATCATCAAGAGTAATTGGTAAGTAGTGGTAAGTTGACATAGAGATTTTGTTTTGTTTCTATAAATTTGAATAATGGAAGTTATGGAAAGTCGAACTTCCATATATTTGCAGTTATAAATTCTTATGACTATTGATAAAATGTTATTATTTTTGTCTAAGAGAATTTCTTGGAAATGAAATCCATCATCTTGAAGGGGAAAGATCCCCTTTTAGGCTATTTAGATTGATATATCATGAGTAAAACTTAAATTTCAAATGAGAGATGAACACTGAGGCCAATTTTCCCATTAAGGGTGGAAGTGTGTAATATACCTTCGAGGCTTGTGAAACATTATTAGTTAACATGTTAAATTACCATGTTCACTCTTGATGAAATAGTTGATAGAAAAAACCATTTTTTGGTAACTGATTGAATAAAAACTTTGGCTCTTTGTCACTGGTTCTATATAATCACTACCTAATTATTTATTCTAATATTTGTGTGTGAAAAACAAAAGGAAGGATAGCTATTCATTCACGATGAATGACCTACCACGAGAGTCAGGTCCTTTAAAATAAAATTGTCACTGCAAATGCATGGTGTTGAGAATTTGCGTGTTGATTCATTATTTGTACTCACTAATGCCAAGGGCTGATAGACTAAAGAGTTCATGAAGTGCATGGAAGATTCTATCTCAAATCTATGTGCATTTGCACAAATCTATGGGAACACGGACACACATTTCTCTCTCCTGTCATGAGAAAACTCTTGATATTTCTTTGTACGGATACCTTGAAGGAAAGTGTGGTTGTTATTAATGGAAAACCCTTTTGAGATATGGAGAGTGATATTTCCACTAATGTGGTCATTGTTCTATCAGTCTTGGAGGATTGGTATTATTGGCTCCTTAAAAGTTTCTACTAGACAAAGTCCAATATTTGTATGCTAGGAGAAAAAAAACAGATGTCCATAATGCTTGAACCTACAACTCCTAATTCAAATGTGGGTAAACACCTTAGTCAATAACAATAACATTTTGTTTTTAGGTATGCATTATCTACACTAAATTTTATAAAGATGTGTTTTGATGTATGCATTATCTATTATAAAATCTGGAATACCCCTTGTGAATCAGGGTGTGCAAAAGATAATAATTATTGTAATTATTTTCTTGGAAAATTATTCATGGAAATAATAAATATTGTATGAAGGTATATGATGTTGACAACAAAAAATATAACCACATTATATTCTTTAGAAACACTACATAGAAAAGGACAAATTAACTATGCTAATCTTTTGAGAAAGAGTGCAAGTAGCTAGGATATTCCTTGAAGGATTCTATAGGAATTCTTATGCATGAGATGGTAAGATTCAAGGTTATTTTTTTGAAGATTGCATATGAACCTTCTGTATAGAGAGATAGAGAAACTGGTGAATAACCTTTCATAATTAAACATAAAGATACCAGTATGAAAGAAAACATCATAAGTGCATGGAATCTTGGGGCTTCATATGACAATTATAAGTGAGTGATTAATTTAATAATGATAACCATAGATATTACTCATAATGTATCTGAGCCTTGAAAAATAAAACGAAATAACTCCTTATGGTTAAAAATAATTATAACCCTACAAAGGTTAATGAAAACCACAATGGACAAAAGGTTCACAATGGCTGCATCTAGCTTTTAACAATTTGCAATACAGGCCACATAATTGAGCAAAACATATGCATAGGATGAAAATTTGTAATCTGAGTGCAACTAAATGTTAAATAAGTTACACATTACAAGAGATTGAACTGGAGGGGTAATCGACCCAAATAAAATCTTGAACCATTTTTAAGGTTTTTGAAGGTCACTGGGTCAATAGTTACAAAACCTTGCTATATCTAATATAGATGTGAAAATACACCAAGAATTATGAGAATCATTCCATGGCCCAATTATAAGCTTTAGTTTCCAAATGGTGACTTGTAACATGTAATATGGAAGGGGTTGAAGGAGAACCTCGTACCAACAAAAAGTAAGGAAGCTTACACACTATAGAATGAACCCAAACTGGAAAATGAACCTGTGAAGGTTAAAAGAATGTAAGTTAGGAGAGGGTTGGCTGAAAAGGTAAAAACTTGAAAAAGAAAAAAAAGGAACAAAGAGGGTAAGGTTTTAAAATGGATACATATACATCAGAAGGAAGGAAACCATCATCTGTTGTATACTCTCTAAGGAGGAGTTAAAAGGAAACAATTATTAACCTTCGAAAGAAAACCCAAAACTATCAATATATAGAGAAAACAATGTCTGGATTTCAATACTTATACCTATCATTGAGGAATTGAATGTCACCCATCCTCATCACATAGCTCACCAAGGATAGTATTTAAATAAATATATCTACATACACTGCTCGAACCTGAGGAAATGAAACGTTCAATTGTTAAATAATTAATTAACGAAATGATGGAAGGCAAACTATATTAAACTCACATTGAGAAAAATAAACCGTGTTCACAATTTTACTAGGTGTTGCTCCAACCCTCGTAGTAAAGGTTTCATTCATAGAGCCATTCTCCAATGAGAAAACGTTTGAATGCAGATGCAGAGTGAGACGAAAGGGAGGTAGTTACCTTCTTAACTTCTCATCCCAAATCCATCATTGAAACTAAAACCATAAAACTCACACTGTCAGATCGATGCCAATGAAAAGTCCTAGGGCAGTACAAACAACGTTAATATCCATCATGGTTCCAGCTAGAGAGTCTGGAAGTTTCCGAGTGTGCGAGTCTAGATTGTGATATAATAGTTAAGAAATTAACAATAAACTAATAACTATAAGTTATATGGAGTATCGGTTGATAAGTCTCATTTGCATATGTTTCCATAAGAAAAACAAATTCCTCCAGTGTCTAGCAATATTAACATAAATGAATTATTCCATAGTCTCTAAAACATTGAGCCATGAATATATCTATACATGAGTCTAGCCTATAGTCAACCTAGTATATGTATACACCAATCACATAAAGACAAACCTAGTTCCTTTTCTAAAACTAAATATAGACGAATTATATTGTAAGTATTGGTAACCTTCATGGTGATGTATATACTAGCTGGTAAGTTACCATAGGCATGAATTAAGACTAGTATTAATGACAAAACTTTGGTTTAAATTTTATATTAAAGTATTTTTTTTTTATTGGTTAATTTTTAGGTAAAGGGGATGTTCTAGGGAGATACCTAATTACTTCACTATTTAATATGTAGATGTAAAATGACATGTAAAAATCGTATTATTGATAGTATATCATGTGCAATTCATTATATTTTCATTTGACATGTATTATTTAAAATAAAAATATACTACTAACAAAAAAAAAATTAAATAACTTATATTTGGAACTATTTCAACGTCTAATATGAATTTGACATTTTAAAATGTATTAATACCAAAAATAATTCTATATATTATACCAAACAAGTGAATTTTTTTTTTATTTTTTTTGGTAGTTAAAGCACTTTATTAGTGTGTTCTTGAAAACCAACATAGCTCCGTCTTAACTCCACATTTACTAAGAAATAAGAGAAATCAAATCCCTTGAGGTGTAAATATTTCCTCAAGCTTTTCACTCAAAAAGAGGTTTGGATCTTGAGAAATTTGATCCCTTTGGGTGAATAGTGGATTACGAGTTAAAACAGATCTATGATGATAATTGATATCTTTATAATTTTTAATGGAATACAAAGGAATAAGATAAATAATATAAAAATCATCCTATTGGATGGAAAATTTAATAATTTCATGAATACAAAGAGTGTAATATAAGGAACCAATTATATAAAATTAAATTGAAAGAAAACTGTAACATTCCATTGTAACCTCGCATGAAAATGTATGGACTTAGAATCGTTTTACACAATTTACCCATAGGTACCTATCCAAATTACTATTCCATATTCCTCGATAACCATTAGATAGAATATTCATCATTCCGTAGAATAAGTTTAGTAATGGGATAGTAAATTACATAACCATTTACAACCAACGTTGTAACATATTAACATAAACTTTCTGATGTAACCTTGCATCAATTTCATGATTATTTTAACTCTATTAGTTAATCATATTCTTGAAAATATAAAAGTCACATGATGCAAGGAATAAACATCATAAAAATGGCACAACATCCAACCACATCATTGGACACCGATATACTTTGGAACCCCTTAGGGTAAAAACCAACAAATGTTTAATTTTATTATTAAATGCCCATTAGGGTGTTCACCCCTTACTCAATGGTTATAAGGGAGTCAACCTCTTGAACATTATTATAAAATATTATAAATAATATCATCAAAAAAGAAACATAACTTATTATAAGCTATTACAATCATTTTGACATTATTTACCCACGAAGCATTGAGCATTGTGTATTTAGGGCCTAGTTCTTTCCATCAATGGATTATACTACAAGCAATATTTTCTCAATCTGCATAGACCACTAACTTATTTCCCGCCATAACGGTAACTGTGGGACATTTTATGGTGTATGGGTGGTTGTGTAAGTGTTGGAATTGATCTTAAACATGAGTCAACAAGGGTCAACATGATGATTGGGTGTTTGGGAGCAATCCCATGGTTGTTGAAGTGCTTTGTAGAGAATCATCACAGTAGCAGGCTTACTAAAGAAGCCATAAAATGATCATCACGGTGGTTTGTGTTCAGTCGTCCAAAGAGTCGATGAGCAGAGAAGTTTACAGTCACCTTCCAAGCAAAGGAAGGACTCAAAGCCTATATCAGACCCTATCCAATGCAAATTTCTCTGGAAGAGCTTTCCTATGATATGTGGATGTTCAAAAATGGATTCCTAGATCAAAAGATATGGTCTACTGAAGATCAGGGTTATGAAGCCTTAGGAAGGAAGGAATACTAGGATATCATAGGTTCAGGATATTATCTGGATACTAATCATCTAGGGCCTAAATTTTGGAGATTTTCATATCAGTGTATCGGCATATTAGGTGATCAGGATATTAGTGCATCGGCATATCAGCGATTTGGATATGGGAACATCGGAGGATTGGTGCAAGTGGCATATTGAAAGTTGGAGCCTTAGGACATTAAAACATTGATATTACAGGGATAGGAATATAAGAACTTCCTAAAGTGAGGAACCTTTCAAAGTTGCGATATCCGATAAGTGTCAGTAAGCCTTTCTGACCACCGAGGAATGCCAAAAGGAGATTAAAAAGGATTTTGGTGTAAAACAAAAGGTTTACGTGCCTTCTTCTCTCTCCTTTGGCAGGACACATGGTAGCATATGATTGGCTCCGATAATCCATAGTGGAATCTAATGTCAACATGACATGGCAGTGTGACAGAAGAAGTGGCAGACATATTTAACCATATTTGGTAGTCTAAGGCACCAGAACCGAGTGACACGTCTCACCACTAAGTGTCACCACGTGGAGTGCTGACATCATATTGGATATCGACATATTGAAGGATGAATACATCAGAACTCTAAAACAATTGGAGTTTGGAAATATTCTGGTAAAGCAGCCTCCCAATATTTGGTTTCCACATGGTCATGTGAGCTAAAAGATCCAAGGGTGCAGAGTAGTTAACAAATGAAGAATCGCCCCCGATACCCTCTGAAGACTCAACACCTTAATGCTAAGCGAAGGTCACAACGCTTCATACAATGGAGGAGAAATGGTCAAAGAGGTCAATGTTGAACGACATAAAGATATCGGCACTAAGGAGTATCAGAGCATTACAACGATGTGGAATTTCTACGATAAGACAATCTTAAGAGTTAAAGGAATATTGGTTGGAAACTATGATAGTGAATGAAAAAATAGAGGAGTTGGTAGTTTGAAATGGGCTGAACTTGCGGAAGATTCTGTAAGAAGAAATCAAGGACAACATTTGTAGTGGAGATAAATTTGAGAGAATGAAAGAAGTGATTGTCTGCTTCACATGTAGGAATGGTTGTATTAAATTAGAATAGAGCGGTCACCTCTATGATTTGTCAAAGATCTATGGAGCGATAAATGAGATTCGGTCTCTTGGATAAGTGTGCAGGTCACCTGAAAATTAACTTCTCAGCATGGGGGCTCTGCGCAATCAGACTATGGAGAACTGCAGGGTCCATCTCTATTTTTGGGTACTATGACAAGAAACCACAAGAAGACACAAGAGAGGCAAATAGATCCATTCCTAAGTAAATTTTGGCATCTAAAGGACAAACATGAAATGCTTCCTTGTGCAGAGTGCCTCACTGGATCAAAAACCATAACCACTAACGAAGAAGATGGGGTAATTGAGAAAGTGTCTGAGTGTGTTGTGCTATGAGTGAAGCACATCATGATAGAGAGTTTGGAGCACCTGAGAGGAGAGAGGGTTGTGTGAAGAATTGTGAGGGTAGTGCTGAAGAGGAGTCAATGAAGAGACCTTGGCAATGAAGGAAGAATATAGAGGAAGTTTTGATGTGAGCAGCAAGACAACATCTACTGCAAGTGATCATAAAATGTAGAGTACTAAAATTGAATGTGCAAACAAGAATTTATTGATATTTTACTTGGATGATTGTATGCCTCTGTTTTTATTTTGAAAATTGTATGAAATAGCAGAGTAGTGGCAAGAGTAGGTTTGTACCTGCATAATGACAAGGTTGGCACCTCTTGGAAAGTTCGTGCTTGCAAAGAAAAGGGGGTTGGTGCCTCCTCTGAGTGGGGGCTCACAAAAAAACAAATGTAATTCCATGGGTTCTTAATTTATATCATAAAAAAACAAGAAATTGATGGATTTTTCCCTTTGGGTTTCCACATGAAAAACGTAGTGTTAAACATGTGTTTCTCATGTGATTGTTTTTTAAATATGTGTGTCTAAAATATTTTTGGTTCACTATCTTCTGAATGAATTCTCTCACCATTTAAATAATATAAGAAGGGACTATAAGCATAGTAATAAAAATAAAAAATGTTTCTTAATTAATGATTCAACTGACCCTCTCTCAGCAATTCCTTATTTTAACAATTCATATTAGAGCCAAGTTCCTCGAACAACAGTTTAAACACTGGAAGGTAGATCTATAAGGAATTATGTCTAGGAAAGAGAGTCAGTAGGCTAGTTAAAGAAGTGTACCAATATTTGATGTGACCAACTATGGTTTTTGGAAAGTGAGAATGGAAGCATCTCTTATGTCCCCAGGAGTAGATGTTTGGACTTCAGTGCCAGTAGACTACAATGTCCATGATATTCCTCCCACTGACGCAGATTGTAAAAAATTATATGGGAACAATGCTAAATACAAGAATTCCATTCTCTTTGGTCTTAGTCAATGAGAACTTGTAAAAGTTATGCATTGTAAGCATGCTAAGAAAGTGTGGCTAAAGCTTTACCAGAGTCATGAAGAAGATGAAAAAGTCAAGAAAGCAAAACCTTAGACCTTCAGAATGAGGTTTGAAAGCCTTAGAATGAATGAGAATGAAATCATAGCTAAATACTTCCTCAGAGTTGATGAAGTAACTAATATGATTATAGGACTTGGTAAAGGAATCAAGGAAGAGATGATTGTTTAGAAAATATTAAGATCTCTACCCATGCGATTTAATGCAAAAATATGAGCTATTGAGGAAATGGCTAACTTAAAGGATATGAAGATGGGTCATCTACGTGGTACTCTCATGGCCTATGAGATTATAATAGGAATATATAAATCTGAACCAAAGGAAGTGGCGTTCAAAGTATCCAGAAAGGGAAAGGAGCACAAATATCGGCAAGACTGTTCAAGTTGTGAATCTGGTCAGGAGCTTGCTCAACTAGCCACAAAAATGAAGCATAATTTAGGAAAATATAATTGGAAGTTTCCCTTTAAGTGTTTTGACTGTGGAAGAGTTGGACATTCCTCTTCCAAAATTCCTCATAAAGGAAAGGATAAAAGGGAAGAGGGTATGAATTTGGAAACAAGTCATAGACACATCAGAAGAAAAATCCCTATAATAAGAAGTAGTTCTACTCTAAAGACAATAGCTCAACACTAGAGTTAGGTTGTGAAGACTCATCAGAGAATGAGTCAGATAAGTATCTTCTTATGGCCCTGAGAACAAACTCCAAAAAATAGGGTTTTATTGACTCTGAAGAGGAAGAAGAAGAAGGACTAGTAGACTTTGATGTTGGAATTATGATATAGGTGTTGTGCTTGATGGCAACTCACTGAGATGACAGATCATAGTGCAGCAGTTCAATATCAAAGAATTAATGATCAAAGAGAAGTATACGTAGGTTCACCTTGACAAAGGAGCGTATACACATGGGTTAACAGACCAAAAGAAGCGTGCATTGTACACATGCACTTTCACAGAAGGAAAGGTGCGTGTACCTTGGAAAACTATGTTTTGGTCCAAAGTATTTGGTCCATGGCATTTTGATCCATGGTATTGGTCAAAGGTATCGGGTCCGAGGTATTGACCCCAGGTATTTGGTCCAAGTTATTGGTCCTAAGTAGTTTTGGTCCATGGTATTGAGAAAGGCTTAAAAGTATAAAAGGAGGAGAATATCATTAGGCCAATGTGTGCAAGGTTTGAATAACTGATGAAGGGAGAGATCCAGTATGCAGGTTATGGGTTGGTGATGCTTTGCTTGATCTGAACTAGGGATGCACCTATGTGGATGATGATGAATGATGGATCAAGATCTTAAGGCTTGGAATGTATTATCATTATGTGGTTTGATCATTGATAGACTAGATCTGAATTACTGACACATGTTTATTCTATAAATGTTATGATGTGGGTATGATTGATGTGTGGAATAACTGCAAAGTTATGAGTTAATATTTGAAGATTTGTACGTGGGTTCGCTTTGGTAAAAGAGCGTATACACGCTGGTTCGGTTCATTAGAGTAACATATACAATATGAAGTTTTATACTTGAGTTTGTTGTTGGTTCTAGGGTTGTTGCAGAGTTCTAGGTTCTACTCTATGTTCTAGTGAGTGTTCTTTAGTGATTCAGTTGTGGGTTATTCAGAATTTAATGATTGGTTGATCGAATGGTTACATTATAGTGGTAATTGATTTTGAACTTCAATGTTGTTTATGGGTCCAGTATGAAAATTGGATGAAACGAGGCCTTCATGTGTATTGTTGTGTACCAGGAGCATCTAGTCTGAAAATTTATGAAATTTGGTCCCTGGACGAAGAGTGAAGGTTGGAGCCTTTAGTAGGTGGGTGCATATGTACTAGTAAATATATTGGCTAGTACAAGAGCTAGGCTATTGTAGCTCCCTTCCAGTAGTAGCTAGAGAATGAGAGAAGGTTGTAGCCTTCTGCAGGTGGGTGCCTGCGTACTGGTATGACTCTGTGCCAGTACAAGATTGTAAATAGGCTTTTCTTATATTAAAAGCAAGATAGCAATAGGTGGTTTCTATCCCGCATTGGGTTTCCATCCTATATCGTGGTGTTCATGTGTGTTTCTTATGTGTGATGATCTGGTTTGTTTTACTGCACCTGGTTGCTATTTATATGGTTAATGAAGTTCCGATGGACTGATTAAAGATCAACATATGATGAATTAGCTGAATCATAATTTTACTGGATATACAAAAGTTGCATTAAGCACAGTTACGGGTACATGCGGGTTCCCTTAACTGAAGTAGCATATATGAATCTGATTATGAAAATGAAAAATTATTAATTTGCTAATACTGATTCACCCCCCCTCTCAGTATTATTTCCAACAATTGGTATCAGAGTAGGTTCTTTAGAAGAAGCTTAATCACTTGAGGGGCGATCCATCAAAATGAATAATCAGGAGAGCATGGGATCCATCAGACCACCAATCTTAGATGGGCGCAATTTTTTCTACTGGAAAATAAGAACCGCAACATATCTACAATCGCTTGCAACGGATGTTTGGGAAATTGTGGAAAAAGGATATACATTTCCAACAGCAATTCCTATAGACATGGCATGTAGAAAGGATTATGAAACCAATGCCAAAGCTGTCACTATTTTATTGGGAAGTTTGTCAAGGTCATGCAGCTCAAATTAGCCAAAGAAATATGGGACAAAATCATTCTGAGCTATGAAGGAGACTCTCAGGTAAAACGTGCTAAGCTTCAAACTCTCAGAATTCAATATGAAACTCTTAAGATGCATAGTGATGAAAGCATATCTAGTTACTTCCTACATATAGATGAGGTTGTCAATTGTACGAAGAATTTAGGTGAAGAAATTAAGGAAGTTGTCTTAGTTGAGAAAGTTTTAAGATCCTTTTCTGCTAAATTTGAACCCAAAGTATCTGCCATATAAGAAAAACAAGATCTGTAGAATATCACTATGTCGCAGTTTCACAGAATCTTAACTGCCTTTGAGATGAGAAAAGGAGGACCATCAAATAAGAGAGCAGCAACATTTAAAGCATTAGCAAAAGGAAAAGAAAAAATCTATGAATCAGGACACATCTCAGAAGAAGAAGATGAGGTAAATTTCGTTAAGCAGCTTCAATGGGGTTCTGGAAGGTCCAAAGGTAGGCTACCTTTCAAATGCTTTTCTTGTGGAAGAGTTGGTCATTACACTGCTAGATGCCCTCATAACAAATGGAAGATGTCTAAAGAAGGTAATAGAAGTTATTATACTCATAATGATAGTGATAGCTTGTCCAATAGTGATGAAGACAATCAAGAAATTATACTACTCATGGCATATGGAAATAATGACCCAGAAAAGGAAGATTTCCTTAAAGAAATTAGTCAACTTAAGATTAGTTTGGCAGAAAAGGATACAATCATAAACACAGTGACACATCAACTCAATGAAAAGGACAAACACAATGAAGTGTTAGAATGTGAAGTGGTAAGTCTAAGAAAAGAACTTGAAAAGACAAAGACTCTGAATCTTAGATTTGCTAAAGGATCGGAAATGTTAGATGAAATCCTCAAAGTTTAGTGTTGACACATTATAAAGACTGGTCTTGGTTGTCATGAAGGTGAATCTAGTTCACAAGGTAAGGTAAGAAACTCCAATGAAAAATCTGAGATCCTCAACAAGGAAATAGAAAGTCAACCACATCAACAACGAAGGAAAGAGATTCTTCAAAGAAAATCTGTTACTCCTAACTATGGAAGTAATAGTCAATTATTTCCTTCAAAGAATGATGTTTAATGCTTTATATGTCATAATTTTGGGCATGTTGTAGCCAAATATAGAAGAAAATCGTCAAGTTCCAGGTACTTTAAGGGATATTGTTTTGCTTGCAATATGTTTGGTCACAAAGTTATTGATTGCAATAAAAGGAATATTAAACATGTAAGATGTTATGTGTGTAACAAGTTTGGACATAAAGTAAAGGAGTGCAGGAGTAAAATTCATATACCAAACCAAAAGAAGCATACATCATCTTAATCCCAGGTATTGAAGAACACAGAATTATTATCAGAAAGATGTGGCATAGCTCATTTTGCAGACATGATAGACCCAGGGGAAGTTGAAAGTGTAAAACTTCACTATTCCAATTTTCATACGCACTTATTATGAAGAGAAGTCATGTATATACGCGATTTAGATGCTTCACAGTCACGTATATGGTGTTTTGAAGAAAAAGAAACGGTACAGACTACAGAAAAGTAGTCTAATATGGTCACTTATCTACTGTGGTTGATGATGGTATGACACAAGTTCGGGGCGAGCATATGCTTCTAATAATGCATTTTCGGCATTATGGCTAGAAGTCTTTGGCGATAACGCTTATGTGGCTAAATGATACATCTTGCTACTTATTTTTGGTTGGCCAAGAGAATGATATTGTAGGTTACAGGTCTGGATGTTGTTGACAGATGCTTATTGTGTAGATCATATATGGTGTATGATAGTTGCTGATGACTATCATGGTCTTCTTTATATTGCTGGAGTTTGTTATAAAAGTCATGTATATCACTTGATTTAAAGGTCATGCAAAGACCTTATTTGTAACTCCACTTTGCATGGGAAGGATGATGTAATAATTGCTATTTTAGTCATGTATAAACATTTCGTACATCCCCACTTGGTTGGGTGGATGAGTAAAAAATGGTGTATCCCCACTTGGCTGGGAGACTGATGTATGTATAAGTCAGTGGTGATAGGAAGGTCATACTCACATAGTTGAGCTATAGGGTCATGTCATTCTCTTGAAAATATTTTTGCAGACTCGGCTTGTGCTCAGGGGGAGCATGGATAGATTGGTACATCTTAGCAAGTAAAAAGGGGGAACTCAATCATATATTTCAGCATGTACTCAGGGGGAGTATGGACAACATAATGTATATCAAAGGGAGAGAATATCTTGGTCCATCCTTTGCCCTTGATGTCAAAGTGGGAGATTGACTTGGTGTTGTTGTTCCCATCAAGTCCAAAGGGGGAGATTGTTGGCATTATGATACGGGTGTTGTACTTGATGGCAACTCACTCAGATGATAGATCATAGTGCAGCAAGTCAATAACAAAGAATTAATGATCAAAAAGAAGTATACGCAGGTTCACCTTGACAAAGGAGCGTATACATGCGGGTTAGCAGACCAAAAGAAGCGTATATCGTACACACACACTTTCAGAAAAGGAAAGGCGCGTATATCTTGGAAAACTATGTTTTTGGTCCAATGTATTTGGTCCATGGTAGTTTGATCCATGGTATTGGTCCAAGGTATTGGGTCCGAGGTATTGACCCCAGGTATTTGGTCCAAGGTATTGGTCCTAAGTAGTTTTGGTCCATGGTATTGAGAAAGGCTTAAAACAATAAAAGGAGGAACAAATCATTAGGCCAATGTGTGCAAGGTTTGAATATTTGATGAAAGGAGAGATCAAGTATATAGGTTATGGGTTGGTGATGCTTTGCTTCATCTGAACTAAGGATGCACATATGTGGATGATGATGAATGATGGATCGGGATCTTAAGGCTTGGAATGTATTATCATTATGTGGTTTGATCATTGATACACTAGATCTGAATTACTGACGCATGTTTGTTCTATAAATGTTATGATGTGGGTATGATTGATGTGTGGAATAGCTGCAAAGTTATGAGTTAATATTTGAAGATCCATACGTGGGTTCACTTTGGTAAAAGTGCGTATACATGCTGGTTTAGTTCATCAGAGTAGCGTATATAGTATGAAGTTTGATATTTGAGGTTGTTGTTGGTTCTACTGGTTGTTGCAGAGTTCTACATTCTGCTCTGTGTTCTGGTGACTGGGCTTTAATGATTTAGTTGTGGGTGATTCAGAATTTAATGATTGGTTGATGCAATGGTTGTATTGTAGTGGTAATTGATTTTGAACTTCAATGTTGTTGATGGGTCCAGTATGAAAATTGGATGAAATGAGGCCTTCATGTGTATTGTTGTGTACCAGGAGCATTCAGTCTGAAAATTTATGAAACATGGTCCCTGGAGGAAGAGTGAAGGTTGGTGCCTTAAGTAGGCCGGCGCCTATGTACTACTAAATATATTGGATAGTACAAGAGCTAGGGGGTTGTAGCTCCCTTCCAGTAGTATCTGGAGAACGAGAGAAGTTTCTAGCCTTCTGCAGGTGGATGCCTACGTACTTGTATGAGTCTGCGCCATTACAAGATCGTAAACAGGTTTTTCAAATATTAAAACGAAGACAACAACATGTGGTTTTTGTGCTGCATTGGGTTTCTACCTTATATCATGGTGTTCCTGTGTTTCTTATGCGTGATGATCTGGTTTGTTTTACTGCACCTAGTTACTATTTATATGGTTAATGAAGTTTTGATGGATTGATTAAAGATCAACATATGATGAATTAATTGAATCATAAGTTTACTGGATATACGCTAGTTGCATTAAACATAGTTGCGTGTACACGCAGTTCCCTTAACTGAATTAGAGGAAATGAATGTGATTATGAAAATGAAAAAGATTGATTTGCTAATATTGTTGGAAATAATACTGAGAGGGGGGGTGAATCAGTATTATCAGATCAATCAAGCTTTTCAATGCTCAGAAACATATACGCTACTTCAGTTAGGTGAACCAGCATGTACACGCTACTGTGACTAAATAAAACAGCGTATAAGAAGAAAACTCATAATTTAGTTAGCTTATTATTCAGTTATGTTCATCAGGACATTATTCACCACATTAACAGTAAACAGGTGCAGTATAACAGAACTGATCAAAAGCCACACACATGAACACCAAGATGTAAGGTGGAAACCCAATGTGGGTGAAAGCCACCTGCTGCAAGTTGTCTCTATCTTTCTTTAATATGAAACTTCAGTTTACAATCTTTTGTACTGGTGCAGCCTTATACCAGTACGCAGGCTACAACCTGCAGAAGGCTACAACCTTCTCTCGTTCTCCAAACTTCCTTGGAAGGGAGCTCCAACCCCCTTTGCTCTTGTACTAGCCAAGATACTAGTACGTAGGTGCTGACCTACAATCTTCTTTTCTTCAGGTACCACCTTTCATACATTTTCAGACTGGATATTCCTGAAGCACAACATTACAATCTGTAGACCCCAATTCATTCAACTTTCACAACAGATCAATGAAGCATAAAACAACCAATACTAGTATTATCAAACTTTGAATCACTGAACCACTGAACCCTGTCAATCACCAGATACCAGAACACAGAGCAGTCTACAGAACTGTGCAATAACAGTCAGATCCAACTGCAAACCCAAAAATCAAGCTTTAAGAGATATACGCTACTTCAATGAGCTAAACCCGCGTATACACGCGCTTTTACCTAAGCCAACCTGCGTACAGATCTAAAAATAGATTCTCTCAACTTGCAGCTGTACCAGACATCAGTTAGATCCAGAACATAATATTGCGACAGTATGCAGATCTAGAAATACGCATAATCAACCATATCATAATAGAGCATTTCAAACCATTAGATCCCGATTTATCCTTAGATCTAGTCTTCCATCCACCGATGTGATTTCTCCTTAGCTCATATCAAGCAACCCAGACCCTGCATATCAGATCTCTTTCTCTCTTAGATATTCAAGCCTTGTCGAAAGATGATTTTGCCTAATGATCTTCTTCTCCTTATATAGCCTTAGGCCTTGCTCAATACCAAGAGCCAAAACCATAGTAACACAATACCATCAACTTCAAAACTAGGGATCGACACGCCCGTCGAGACACAATGGTCCGAAACCATAGGCACAACTTCCAAGGACTAACCACCATGGACCAAAGGTACTTTTCCACATACACGCGCTTTTTCTGAATCCAACTTGCGTGTACACGCGACTTGGGCTTAACGAACCTGCGTATATGAACTTCCTTGGCATGCTGTACTAAGATCTGTCTTCTGATTAAGTTGCCATCACCTGTACCAACCTCTGAGCACCTGTACCAACCTCTGAGTGAGTTGCCATCAAGGACAACACTTGAATCATAATGCCAACAATCTCCCCCTTTGGACTTGATGGCAACCACCACACCAAGTCACTCTCCCCCTTTGACATCAAGGGCAAAGGGCTGTGTTCCCCCTGAGGACATGCTGATACCTCTGCTTGGCTGTGCTGACTCATGCTCCCCCTGACAGTAGGCCAGATCTGCAAAAGATGTTCTTCAACAAGAACCAAGACTTATACACCATAAGGGACCTTCCTATCACCAAAAGACTCAATACATACATCCATACTCCCTACCAAGAGGGGACATATCAGAAACAACCAATTATATTACAGCATTCATCCCAGGCATAGTGGGGAAACCAACATAGGCCGTTACATGACCTTGACACCATAAAAGAGATATCACAAGAGAGATACATGACATAGAGACAACAGATCTAGACCAAGACTTATGAAAGTCACCAGCAGCATATGATAAACATCTTTTTAGATCAGCAACCAGGATTTCTTTCTGAGCTCCTTTTCCTGAAATCAACAACCAAAACATCTGAATGCCAACAATGCTTTATGAGACTTTTAAGCTGCTCCCCCTGAACCTGTGCCTGCTGCACCCCCTGAAACCGTGCCTGAAGAATTCTGACATACCCATTGCTGTTCAGAACTCCAGAGTTTTCCCTTGCTGTTCAGAACTTCATATACGCGATTTCTCCTGCATGAAACAGCGTATGTACGCGGATATAATCTCTGCAACAAGCGTACACCATACACGCGACTTTCCCAGCATAAATCCGCGTGTATACGCGTATATACCTTTCGTAACTTGCGTATACCAACTTTTCTGTAGAACAAACAAGCTTCAACAGCAGGATGAAGCATCAACTACTCCCAGCTTTTGTCTGAGATATTCAAAAGTTTCCCTGGGCAGTGGTTTTGTGAGAATATCAGCAACTTGTTCCTTAGAAGGAACATACTCCAACTTGACCTTCTGCTCAAGCACTTGTTCCCGAAGAAAATGGTACTTGATTGGTATGTGCTTGGTCTTTGAGTGCATGACTGGATTCTTTGAAATGCTGATTGCACTTGTATTATCACATAAGATAGAGACGGGTGGAGTGCAAGTGATTTGAAAGTCCTGCAAGGTCTGCATCATCCAAAGAAGTTGTGTGCAACAAGATGCTGCAGCCACATATTCTGCTTCAGCTGTAGATAAGGCAATCGAACTCTGTTTCTTGCTGAACCAAGATACTAATCTGGAACCCATGAAGAAAGCACCACCACTTGTGCTTTTCCTATCATCCACACTTCCAGCCCAATCTGCATCTGTGTAAGCATGAAGAGTGAGATCTGTATTTCTAGGATACCATAAGCCATAGTTTTGGGTCCCTTGAAGATATTTGAAGATTCTTTTGACTGCCTGAAGATGAGTTTCCTTTGGGTTGGCTTGAAATCTTCCAACCATTCCTACTGCATGTGTAATATCTGGTCGAGTACCTGTCAAATAAAGCAAACTCCCAATCATGGATCTATAAGTGGGTTGGTGAACTGCTGCTGATTCATCATTTGCACTGAGGCTGCATCCTGTAACCATGGGTGTACATACTGGCTTTGACTCTTCCATGCCATACTTCTTCAAGATCTGCTTGAGGTATTTGGTTTGAGACAAGAAGATACCTCCTTCATTTTGTTGGATTTGCAATCCAAGAAAATATGTCAATTCTCCAAGAAGTGACATTTCGAATTCTTTCTGCATAACCAAGGCAAAGTTTTGACTCATGGTCTCTTCATTGCTGCCAAAAATAATATCATCTACATAAACAACAAGAATTAGCAATTTGTTATTTTCAACTTTTATATAGAGATTGCTATCTGCTGATCCTTTTGAAAAGCCTTGTTGGTGAAGATATTTGTCCAACCGATAGTACCAAGCCCTTGGAGCTTGTTTGAGTCCATAGAGTGCCTTTTTCAATCTGCATACAAGGTTTGGATCATTCCCAAGAATGAAACCATCTGGCTGCTCAATATATACTTCTTCTTCTAAGTCTCCATTCAGGAAGGCTGATTTCACGTCCATTTGAAATACCTTGAAGTTTTGAAAGCTTGAGAGAGCAAGGAACATTCGGATGGCCTCAGTCTTGCCACAGGAGCAAAGGTCTCTTCAAAATCTATTCCTTCTTGCTGTGCATACCCTTTACAAACAAGTCTGGCCTTGTTTCTAATTACTTCTCCATTTTCATTTAATTTATTCTTGAAGACCCATTTTGTTCCTATTACATTCTTATCTTTTGGTCTAGGAACTAATTCCCAAGTGTTGTTCTTTTCGATTTGCTCAAGTTCTTCATCCATTGCTTTGACCCAACATTCATCTTTGCATGCCTCTTTCACATTTTGTGGTTCAGTGGAGGAGAGTAATGCCAAGTAGCTTGAAGCTTCTGCAAGTGTCCTTCTTGTTTGTACTCCTGCTTCTTTCTGCCCCACAATCTGAGTTTCTGGATGATTCTTTTGAACATATCTGGATGGAGTCTTCTCTTCTATTCTTGTCTGCTCCTCTGGTTCTTCTTGAGATTCTTCTTCTTCTTGAGGTTCTTCTTCTTCATCATTTCGCCTTTGAGAGTAACCTTCATCTTCTTCAATGTCTTCATGATGAACTTGCCTAGGAATATATCCCTTCTCATCAACCACTATATCAATACTGTCAACAATTCTGCCAAGTCTTTTATTGTAGCACTTGTATGCTTTGCTATGTGGAGAATAACCAAGAAGAATGCCCTCATCTGCTCTAGGTTCAAGTTTGCCAAGTTGCTCATCAGTATTCTTAATATAACATTTGCTCCCAAAGATTTTGAAGTGCTTCACGGAAGGAGTTTTACCACTCCAAAGCTCATGAGGTGTTTGAGTGCTGTTTACTCGGACATTTGTTTTGTTAAGAATAATAACAGCAGCATGTGCAGCTTCACCCCAGAAGGTTGCAGGAGTACCTGATTCATCGAGCATAGCACGAGCCATTTGTTGGATAGTTCTGTTCATTCTTTCCACAACCCCATTTTGCTGAGGAGTTCTAGCTGTAGAGAATTCTCTTCTTATCCCATGTTCATCGCAGAAATCGAAAAATTCATTTGATGTGAACTCCCCACCTCTGTCAGATCTGAGGCACTTAATTTTGTGTCCTGATTCATTTTCAGCCAATGCTTTGAAGGATTTGAATTTTTCGAATGCTTCATCTTTGTGCTTCATAAGCCCTAACCAAACAAACCTTGAGAAATCATCAATGAATAATATCAGATATTCTTCTCCTCGAGGTGTCCTTTTCCTAAATGGACCACATACATCTGTATGGACTAGCTCAAGAGGCAAGCTAGCTGATCCTTCCTTCTCTGGAAAGTTAGTTCTGGTTTGCTTTCCAAACTGACAAGATTTGCATATGGTGTTGTCTGGAATTTTGATATCTGGAAGATCGCGAACTGCCTGATATTTGCATGCTTTCCTTATTTGTGAGAAGCTTAGATGTCCCAACCTTCGATGCCATAACCAGTGCTCTTCATCCTTGCTAAGATAGCATTGTTGTTGTCCTTCTTCAAATATGTACAGATTATTTGGAGTTCTTTTGCCTTTGAGAACTGTTTTACCTGTATCAAGATCACGAACAAGACATCCATTCGATCTGAAAATAACCTCGGTTTTTTGATCACACATCTGGCTGACACTTAGTAGATTATGCTTCAATCCATCAACATACAAAACATTTCCAGCCTTGACCTTTTCTTTCAAAGGAGCAATACCTTTTCCTTTTATAGTTGCAGGAGTATCATTTCCAAAAGAAACTTTCTTTCCCTTTTCTAAAGTAGAATAAGATTCAAGTTTTTCTTTATCACCTGTCATATGTTTCGAACATCCACTGTCAATGTACCATAGATTTTCCTGTCCTTCTGCATAAAAAGCTATCCCACATCTTTCTGTTTGAGGTTCCTTTATTCTCCATTTTTTGGTGCTCGTGGCTTGTTCCTTTTTCTCCTGAAACCTGCTCCTGCATTCAGAGTCTTTATGACCAAAATTATTGCAAATAGAACATTCAACTTCATTTTCAAGAACCGAAAAGTTGTTATAGGTCCTTTTTGTAATCCCTGTCATACTTCTTTGTTTTTGAGCTTCCCTAGTCATGATTGTTTTATATGCAACACATTGAGCTGCTTTGTGACCAAAGTTATGGCAAGAAAAGCATTGTCCATTGAAGAAGCTTCTGCGGTTATTGAATCTACCAGCCAACTGATTGTAATTTCTATTTTCATCTATTCTTGAGCCAAACTGAGAAGATTTTACCTGTGGTTGGTTGTAGCTTTTGTTCACCCTTAAGAAGGATTGTCCCTGATAGTTTCTGTTTGTAATTCGTCCCTGCTTTACCTGATTATCTTCATTGTTCTTCTGCTCATTTCTTCTTGCTGCATCAAGATAACTTTTTGAGGTGGATGCTTGAGAGGTTTCTCCATTATAGCCCAAACCTGTCTTGTTTAGAGGAGACCGCTGCACATTGATAATCTCATCCAAAGTTTCAGATCCTTTGACAAACTTAAGATTAATAGCTTTTGTTTTCTCAATTTCTTTTCTGAGACCAACAATTTCACCTTCTAGTTTTTCAAGATGTTTTTCCTTTTCATCAATTTGAAATTGCAAAGTATCAATGATCACACTCTTTTCTTCTATGCATCTCTTGAGTCTAGTAATTTCATTATAGAGATTATCCACATCTACAGCATCCTCATAATCATCATCTTCAAATGCCATTAACAGCTTATATTTATTACCTTGTTCATCTTCATCACTGTTTGATAAGCCATCACTATCTTCATGGGTGTAGTAGCTTTTCTTATTTGCACTTTGTTTCTTGTTCCATCTAGCAGGTTCTTTTCCTTTATCCTTATAAGGACATTTTGCAGCATAATGACCTACTCTTCCACAAGCAAAGCATTTGAAAGGTAGCTTACCTCTGAACCTTCCAGAACCCCTTTGAAGATTTCTGACAAAATTTGATTCTTCTTCCTCTTCTTCTGGAACATGGCTTGCTTCATAGTAATCTTCTTTTCCTGATGCCTTAAAAGCAGCTTCCCTTCTGTCTGATGGACCTCCCTTTCTCATTTCATAAGCAGTTAGAATTCCATGTAGCTGAGACATAGTGAGAACACGGAGATTTTCTTTTTCTTCTATTGCAGATACTTTAGATTCAAACTTGGGGGATAATGATCTTAGAATCTTTTGAACTACTATAGTCTCTTTTATTTCTTCACCCAAATTTTTCATACAATTAACAATCTCATCTACCCGAAGAAAATAATTAGCCACACTTTCATCATTATACATCTTGAGAGTCTCATATTGAATCCTGAGAGTTTGAAGTTTAGCTTGCTTTACCTGTTCATCTCCTTCATAGCTAGTGATCATTTTGTCCCATATCTCTTTTGCTGATTTGAAGTGCATGACCTTCATGAATTCTGTTTGGGATATACTTCCTAATAGAGTACTGACTGCTTTTGCATTTGTTTCATACTGTTTTTTCTCAGCTGGATCTGTAGGAGTAGCTGAAGGAAAAGCATAGCCTGTTTCTACAATGTTCCAAACTTCTGTACCAAGAGATTGAAGATATGCAGTAACTCTTACCTTCCAATAATTGAAATTTGTCCCATCAAAAATCGGTGGCCTGATTGATGCTTCTTTCTCGTAGTTGCTCATGATGAATGATCTACCTTCAAGCGATCAAGCTTCTCTGAAGGACCTGCTCTGATACCAATTGTTGGAAATAATACTGAGAGGGGGGGTGAATCAGTATTATCAGATCAATCAAACTTTTCAATGCTCAGAAACATATACGCTACTTCAGTTAGGTGAACCAGCGTGTACACGCTACTGTGACTAAATAAAACAGCGTATAAGAAGAAAACTCATAATTTAGTTAGCTTATTCTTCAGTTAAGTTCATCAGGACATTATTCACCACATTAACAGTAAACAGGTGCAGTATAACAGAACAGATCAAAAGCCACACACATGAACACCAAGATATAAGGTGGAAACCCAATGTGGGTGAAAACCACCTGCTGCAAGTTGTCTCTATCTTTCTTTAATATGAAACTTCAGTTTACAATCTTTTGTACTGGTGCAGCCTTATACCAGTACGCAGGCTACAACCTGCAGAAGGCTACAACCTTCTCTCGTTCTCCAAACTTCCTTGGAAGGGAGCTCCAACCCCCTTTGCTCTTGTACTAGCCAAGATACTAGTACGTAGGTGCTGACCTACAATCTTCTTTCTTCAGGTACCACCTTTCATACATTTTCAGACTGGATATTCCTGAAGCACAACATTACAATTTGTAGACCCCAATTCATTCAACTTTTACAACAGATCACTGAAGCATAAAACAACCAAACTTATCAAACTTTGAATCACTGAACCACTGAACCCTGTCAATCACCAGATACCAGAACACAGAGCAGTCTACAGAACTCTGCAATAACAGTCAGATCCAACTGCAAACCCAAAAATCAAGCTTTAAGAGATATACGCTACTTCAATGAGCAAAACCCGCGTATACACGCGCTTTTACCGAAGCCAACCTGCGTACAGATCTAAAAATAAACTTTCTCAATTTGCAGCTGTACCAGACATCAGTTAGACCCAGAACATAACATTGCGACAGTATGCAGATCTAGAAATACGCATAATCAACCATATCATGATAGTGCATTTCAAACCATTAGATCCCGATCTATCCTTAGATCTAGTCTTCCATCAACCGATGTGATCTCTCCTTAGCTCATATCAAGCAACCCAGACCCTGCATATCAGATCTCTTTCTCTCTTAGATATTCAAGCCTTGTCGAAAGATGATTTTGCCTAATGATCTTCTTCTCCTTATATAGCCTTAGGCCTTGCTCAATACCAAGAGCCAAAACCATAGTAACACAATACCATCAACTTCAAAACTAGGGATCGACACGCCCGTCGAGACACAATGGTCCGAAATCATAGGCACAACTTCCAAGGACTAACCACCATGGACCAAAGGTACTTTTCCACATACACGCGCTTTTTCTGAATCCAACTTGCGTGTACACGCGACTTGGGCTTAACGAACCTGCGTATATGAACTTCCTTGGCATGCTGTACTAAGATCTGTCTTCTGATTAAGTTGCCATCACCTGTACCAACCTCTGAGCACCTGTACCAACCTCTGAGTGAGTTGCCATCAAGGACAACACTTGAATCATAATGCCAACAATCTCCCCCTTTGGACTTGATGGCAACCACCACACCAAGTCATTCTCCCCCTTTGACATCAAGGGCAAAGGGCTGTGTTCCCCCTGAGGACATGCTGATACCTCTGCTTGGCTGTGCTGACTCATGCTCCCCCTGACAGTAGGCCAGATCTGCAAAAGATGTTCTTCAACAAGAACCAAGACTTATACACCATAAGGGACCTTCCTATCACCAAAAGACTCAATACACACATCCATACTCCCTACCAAGAGGGGACATATCAGAAACAACCAATTATATTACAACATTCATCCCAGGCATAGTGGGGAAACCAACATAGGCCGTTACATGACCTTGACACCATAAAAGAGATATCACAAGAGAGATACATGACATAGAGACAACAGATCTAGACCAAGACTTATGAAAGTCACCAGCAGCATATGATAAACATCTTTTTAGATCAGCAACCAGGATTTCTTTCTGAGCTCCTTTTCCTGAAATCAACAACCAAAACATCTGAATGCCAACAATGCTTTATGAGACTTTTAAGCTGCTCCCCCTGAACCTGTGCCTGTTGCACCCCCTGAAACTGTGCCTGAAGAATTCTGACATACCCATTGCTGTTCAGAACTCCAGAGTTTTCCCTTGCTGTTCAGAACTTCATATACGCGATTTCTCCTGCATGAAACAGCGTATGGACGCGGATATAATCTCTGCAACAAGCGTACACCATACACGCGACTTTCCCAGCATAAATCCGCGTGTATACGCGTATATACCTTTCGTAACTTGCGTATACCAACTTTTCTGTAGAACAGACAAGCTTCAACAGCAGGATGAAGCATCAACTACTCCCAGCTTTTGTCTGAGATATTCAAAAGTTTCCCTGGGCAGTGGTTTTGTGAGAATATCAGCAACTTGTTCCTTAGAAGGAACATACTCCAACTTGACCTTCTGCTCAAGCACTTGTTCCCGAAGAAAATGGTACTTGATTGGTATGTGCTTGGTCTTTGAGTGCATGACTGGATTCTTTGAAATGCTGATTGCACTTGTATTATCACATAAGATAGAGACGGGTGGAGTGCAAGTGATTTGAAAGTCCTGCAAGGTCTGCATCATCCAAAGAAGTTGTGTGCAACAAGATGCTGCAGCCACATATTCTGCTTCAGCTGTAGATAAGGCAATCGAACTCTGTTTCTTGCTGAACCAAGATACTAATCTGGAACCCATGAAGAAAGCACCACCACTTGTGCTTTTCCTATCATCCACACTTCCAGCCCAATCTGCATCTGTGTAAGCATGAAGAGTGAGATCTGTATTTCTAGGATACCATAAGCCATAGTTTTGGGTCCCTTGAAGATATTTGAAGATTCTTTTGACTGCCTGAAGATGAGTTTCCTTTGGGTTGGCTTGAAATCTTCCAACCATTCCTACTGCATGTGTAATATCTGGTCGAGTACCTGTCAAATAAAGCAAACTCCCAATCATGGATCTATAAGTGGGTTGGTGAACTGCTGCTGATTCATCATTTGCACTGAGGCTGCATCCTGTAACCATGGGTGTACATACTGGTTTTGACTCTTCCATGCCATACTTCTTCAAGATCTGCTTGAGGTATTTGGTTTGAGACAAGAAGATACCTCCTTCATTTTGTTGGATTTGCAATCCAAGAAAATATGTCAATTCTCCAAGAAGTGACATTTCGAATTCTTTCTGCATAACCAAGGCAAAGTTTTGACTCATGGTCTCTTCATTGCTGCCAAAAATAATATCATCTACATAAACAACAAGAATTAGCAATTTGTTATTTTCAACTTTTATATAGAGATTGCTATCTGCTGATCCTTTTGAAAAGCCTTGTTGGTGAAGATATTTGTCCAACCGATAGTACCAAGCCCTTGGAGCTTGTTTGAGTCCATAGAGTGCCTTTTTCAATCTGCATACAAGGTTTGGATCATTCCCAAGAATGAAACCATCTGGCTGCTCAATATATACTTCTTCTTCTAAGTCTCCATTCAGGAAGGCTGATTTCACGTCCATTTGAAATACCTTGAAGTTTTGAAAGCTTGAGAGAGCAAGGAACATTCGGATGGCCTCAAGTCTTGCCACAGGAGCAAAGGTCTCTTCAAAATCTATTCCTTCTTGCTGTGCATACCCTTTACAAACAAGTCTGGCCTTGTTTCTAATTACTTCTCCATTTTCATTTAATTTATTCTTGAAGACCCATTTTGTTCCTATTACATTCTTATCTTTTGGTCTAGGAACTAATTCCCAAGTGTTGTTCTTTTCGATTTGCTCAAGTTCTTCATCCATTGCTTTGACCCAACATTCATCTTTGCATGCCTCTTTCACATTTTTTGGTTCAGTGGAGGAGAGTAATGCCAAGTAGCTTGAAGCTTCTGCAAGTGTCCTTCTTGTTTGTACTCCTGCTTCTTTCTGCCCCACAATCTGAGTTTCTGGATGATTCTTTTGAACATATCTGGATGGAGTCTTCTCTTCTATTCTTGTCTGCTCCTCTGGTTCTTCTTGAGATTCTTCTTCTTCTTGAGGTTCTTCTTCTTCATCATTTCGCCTTTGAGAGTAACCTTCATCTTCTTCAATGTCTTCATGATGAACTTGCCTAGGAATATATCCCTTCTCATCAACCACTATATCAATACTGTCAACTATTCTGCCAAGTCTTTTATTGTAGCACTTGTATGCTTTGCTATGTGGAGAATAACCAAGAAGAATGCCCTCATCTGCTCTAGGTTCAAGTTTGCCAAGTTGCTCATCAGTATTCTTAATATAACATTTGCTCCCAAAGATTTTGAAGTGCTTCACGGAAGGAGTTTTACCACTCCAAAGCTCATGAGGTGTTTGAGTGCTGTTTACTCGGACATTTGTTTTGTTAAGAATAATAACAGCAGCATGTGCAGCTTCACCCCAGAAGGTTGCAGGAGTACCTGATTCATCGAGCATAGCACGAGCCATTTGTTGGATAGTTCTGTTCATTCTTTCCACAACCCCATTTTGCTGAGGAGTTCTAGCTGTAGAGAATTCTCTTCTTATCCCATGTTCATCGCAGAAATCAAAAAATTCATTTGATGTGAACTCCCCACCTCTGTCAGATCTGAGGCACTTAATTTTGTGTCCTGATTCATTTTCAGCCAATGCTTTGAAGGATTTGAATTTTTCGAATGCTTCATCTTTGTGCTTCATAAGCCCTAACCAAACAAACCTTGAGAAATCATCAATGAATAATATCAGATATTCTTCTCCTCGAGGTGTCCTTTTCCTAAATGGACCACATACATCTGTATGGACTAGCTCAAGAGGCAAGCTAGCTGATCCTTCCTTCTCTGGAAAGTTAGTTCTGGTTTGCTTTCCAAACTGACAAGATTTGCATATGGTGTTGTCTGGAATTTTGATATCTGGAAGATCGCGAACTGCCTGATATTTGCATGCTTTCCTTATTTGTGAGAAGCTTAGATGTCCCAACCTTCGATGCCATAACCAGTGCTCTTCATCCTTGCTAAGATAGCATTGTTGTTGTCCTTCTTCAAATATGTACAGATTATTTGGAGTTCTTTTGCCTTTGAGAACTGTTTTACCTGTATCAAGATCACGAACAAGACATCCATTCGATCTGAAAATAACCTCGGTTTTTTGATCACACATCTGGCTGACACTTAGTAGATTATGCTTCAATCCATCAACATACAAAACATTTCCAGCCTTGACCTTTTCTTTCAAAGGAGCAATACCTTTTCCTTTTATAGTTGCAGGAGTATCATTTCCAAAAGAAACTTTCTTTCCCTTTTCTAAAGTAGAATAAGATTCAAGTTTTTCTTTATCACCTGTCATATGTTTCGAACATCCACTGTCAATGTACCATAGATTTTCCTGTCCTTCTGCATAAAAAGCTATCCCACATCTTTCTGTTTGAGGTTCCTTTATTCTCCATTTTTTGGTGCTCGTGGCTTGTTCCTTTTTCTCCTGAAACCTGCTCCTGCATTCAGAGTCTTTATGACCAAAATTATTGCAAATAGAACATTCAACTTCATTTTCAAGAACCGAAAAGTTGTTATAGGTCCTTTTTGTAATCCCTGTCATACTTCTTTGTTTTTGAGCTTCCCTAGTCATGATTGTTTTATATGCAACACATTGAGCTGCTTTGTGACCAAAGTTATGGCAAGAAAAGCATTGTCCATTGAAGAAGCTTCTGCGGTTATTGAATCTACCAGCCAACTGATTGTAATTTCTATTTTCATCTATTCTTGAGCCAAACTGAGAAGATTTTACCTGTGGTTGGTTGTAGCTTTTGTTCACCCTTAAGAAGGATTGTCCCTGATAGTTTCTGTTTGTAATTCGTCCCTGCTTTTCCTGATTATCTTCATTGTTCTTCTGCTCATTTCTTCTTGCTGCATCAAGATAACTTTTTGAGGTGGATGATTGAGAGGTTTCTCCATTATAGCCCAAACCTGTCTTGTTTAGAGGAGACCGCTGCACATTGATAATCTCATCCAAAGTTTCAGATCCTTTGACAAACTTAAGATTAATAGCTTTTGTTTTCTCAATTTCTTTTCTGAGACCAACAATTTCACCTTCTAGTTTTTCAAGATGTTTTTCCTTTTCATCAATTTGAAATTGCAAAGTATCAATGATCACACTCTTTTCTTCTATGCATCTCTTGAGTCTAGTAATTTCATTATAGAGATTATCCACATCTACAGCATCCTCATAATCATCATCTTCAAATGCCATTAACAGCTTATATTTATTACCTTGTTCATCTTCATCACTGTTTGATAAGCCATCACTATCTTCATGGGTGTAGTAGCTTTTCTTATTTGCACTTTGTTTCTTGTTCCATCTAGCAGGTTCTTTTCCTTTATCCTTATAAGGACATTTTGCAGCATAATGACCTACTCTTCCACAAGTAAAGCATTTGAAAGGTAGCTTACCTCTGAACCTTCCAGAACCCCTTTGAAGATTTCTGACAAAATTTGATTCTTCTTCCTCTTCTTCTGGAACATGGCTTGCTTCATAGTAATCTTCTTTTCCTGATGCCTTAAAAGCAGCTTCCCTTCTGTCAGATGGACCTCCCTTTCTCATTTCATAAGCAGTTAGAATTCCATGTAGCTGAGACATAGTGAGAACACGGAGATTTTCTTTTTCTTCTATTGCAGATACTTTAGATTCAAACTTGGGGGATAATGATCTTAGAATCTTTTGAACTACTATAGTCTCTTTTATTTCTTCACCCAAATTTTTCATGCAATTAACAATCTCATCTACCCGAAGAAAATAATTAGCCACACTTTCATCATTATACATCTTGAGAGTCTCATATTGAATCCTGAGAGTTTGAAGTTTAGCTTGCTTTACCTGTTCATCTCCTTCATAGCTAGTGATCATTTTGTCCCATATCTCTTTTGCTGATTTGAAGTGCATGACCTTCATGAATTCTGTTTGGGATATACTTCCTAATAGAGTACTGACTGCTTTTGCATTTGTTTCATACTGTTTTTTCTCAGCTGGATCTGTAGGAGTAGCTGAAGGAAAAGCATAGCCTGTTTCTACAATGTTCCAAACTTCTGTACCAAGAGATTGAAGATATGCAGTAACTCTTACCTTCCAATAATTGAAATTTGTCCCATCAAAAATTGGTGGCCTGATTGATGCTTCTTTCTCGTAGTTGCTCATGATGAATGATCTACCTTCAAGCGATCAAGCTTCTCTGAAGGACCTGCTCTGATACCAATTGTTGGAAATAATACTGAGAGGGGGGGTGAATCAGTATTATCAGATCAATCAAACTTTTCAATGCTCAGAAACATATACGCTACTTCAGTTAGGTGAACCAGCGTGTACACGCTACTGTGACTAAATAAAATAGCGTATAAGAAGAAAACTCATAATTTAGTTAGCTTATTCTTCAGTTATGTTCATCAGGACATTATTCACCACATTAACAGTAAACAGGTGCAGTATAACAGAACAGATCAAAAGCCACACACATGAACACCAAGATGTAAGGTGGAAACCCAATGTGGGTGAAAACCACCTGCTGCAAGTTGTCTCTATCTTTCTTTAATATGAAACTTCAGTTTACAATCTTTTGTACTGGTGCAGCCTTATACCAGTACGCAGGCTACAACCTGCAGAAGGCTACAACCTTCTCTCGTTCTCCAAACTTCCTTGGAAGGGAGCTCCAACCCCCTTTGCTCTTGTACTAGCCAAGATACTAGTACGTAGGTGCTGACCTACAATCTTCTTTTCTTCAGGTACCACCTTTCATACATTTTCAGACTGGATATTCCTGAAGCACAACATTACAATCTGTAGACCCCAATTCATTCAACTTTCACAACAGATCAATGAAGCATAAAACAACCAATACTAGTATTATCAAACTTTGAATCACTGAACCACTGAACCCTGTCAATCACCAGATACCAGAACACAGAGCAGTCTACAGAACTGTGCAATAACAGTCAGATCCAACTGCAAACCCAAAAATCAAGCTTTAAGAGATATACGCTACTTCAATGAGCTAAACCCGCGTATACACGCGCTTTTACCTAAGCCAACCTGCGTACAGATCTAAAAATAGATTCTCTCAACTTGCAGCTGTACCAGACATCAGTTAGATCCAGAACATAATATTGCGACAGTATGCAGATCTAGAAATACGCATAATCAACCATATCATAATAGAGCATTTCAAACCATTAGATCCCGATTTATCCTTAGATCTAGTCTTCCATCCACCGATGTGATTTCTCCTTAGCTCATATCAAGCAACCCAGACCCTGCATATCAGATCTCTTTCTCTCTTAGATATTCAAGCCTTGTCGAAAGATGATTTTGCCTAATGATCTTCTTCTCCTTATATAGCCTTAGGCCTTGCTCAATACCAAGAGCCAAAACCATAGTAACACAATACCATCAACTTCAAAACTAGGGATCGACACGCCCGTCGAGACACAATGGTCCGAAACCATAGGCACAACTTCCAAGGACTAACCACCATGGACCAAAGGTACTTTTCCACATACACGCGCTTTTTCTGAATCCAACTTGCGTGTACACGCGACTTGGGCTTAACGAACCTGCGTATATGAACTTCCTTGGCATGCTGTACTAAGATCTGTCTTCTGATTAAGTTGCCATCACCTGTACCAACCTCTGAGCACCTGTACCAACCTCTGAGTGAGTTGCCATCAAGGACAACACTTGAATCATAATGCCAACAAATATCGATTCGCCCCCCGTCCCAGTATTATTTCTAACAATTGGTATCAGAGCAGGTCCTTCAGAAGAAGCTTAATCGCTTGAAGGGATATCCATCAAAATGAATAATCAAGAGAGCACGGGATCCATCAAACCGCCAATCTTCGATGGGAGAAGTTTTGTTTACTGGAAAAAAAGAACCAAAACATATCTATAACTGCTTGGAATGGATGTTTGGGAAATTATGGAAAAAGGATATACATTTCCAACAACAATTCCTACATATACGACAGGTAGAAAGGATTATGAAACCAATGCCAAAGATGTCACTATTTTATTGAGAAGTTTGTCAAAATTAGAGTTTGTCAAGGTCATGCAGCTCAAATTAGCCAAAGAAATATGGGACAAAATTGTTCTGAGCTATGAAGGAGACTCTTAGGTAAAACGTGCTAAGCTTCAAACACTCAGAATTCAATATGAAACTCTTAAGATACATAGTGATGAAAGCATAGATGGTTACTTCCTACGTATAGATGAGGTTTTCAATTATATGAATAATTTGGGTGAAGAATTTAAGGAATTTGTCTTAGTTGAGAAGTTTTTGGGATCCTTGTCTTCCAAATTTGAACCCAAAGTATCTAGCATAGAAGAAAAATAGGATTTGGACAATATCACTATCTTGTAGCTTCACAGAACTACCTTTGAGATGAGAAAAGGAGGACCATCAGATAAGAGAGAAGAAACATCTAAGGAATCAACAAAAGGAAAAGAAAAAGTCTATGAATCAGGACACATCTCACAATAAGAAGATCAAGTAAATTTTGTCAAGCAGCTTCAACGGGGTTTTGGAAGGTTCAAAGGTAAGCTATCTTCCAAATGTTTTTCTTGTGGAAGAGTTGGTCATTACGCTGCTAGATTCCCTCATAACAAAGGGAAGATGTCTAAAGAAGGTAATAGAAGTTATTATACTCATGATGATAGTGATGGCTTGTCCAATGGTGATTAAGACGATCAAGAAATTAGACTACTCATGGCATACGAAAATAATGACTCAGAAAAGGAAGATTTCCTTAAAGAAATTAGTTAACTTAAAATTAGTTTGGCAGAAAAGGATAGAGTCACAAACACAGTGACACATCAACTCACTGAAAAGGAAAAACACAATGAAGTGTTAGAATGTGAAGTGGTAAGTCTAAGAAAAGAACTTGAAAAGAGAAAGACTTTGAATCCTAGATTTGCTGAAGGATCAGAAACGTTAGATGAAATCCTCAAAGTTTAGCGTTCGCCCATTATAAATACTAGTCTTGGTTTTCATGAAGGTGAATCAAGTTCACAAGGTAAGGTAAGAAACTCCAATGAAAAATCTAAGATCCTCAACAAGGAAATAGAAAGTCAACCACATCAACAACCAAAGAAAGAGATTCTTCAAAGAAAATCTGTTACTCTTAACTGTGGAAGTAATAGTCGATTATTTCCTTCATAGAATGATGTTGAATGTTTTATATGTTTTAATTTTGGACATGTTGCAGCCAAATGTAGAAGAATGGTTCAATATCATCACATAGAAAATTCATCAACTTCCTGGCACTTTAAGGGATATTGTTTTTCTTGCAATATGTTTGGTCGCAAAGCTATTGAATGCAATAAAAGGAATATGAAACATGTAACATGTTATGCATGTAACAAGTTTGGAAATAAAGTGAAGGAGTGTAGGAGCAAAATTTGGACACCAAACCAAAAGAAGCATACATCATCTCAATGTTAGGTATTGAAGAAGACTGAATTATTGTCAGAAAGATGTGGCATAGCTCAGTTTGGAGACATGACAGACCCAGGCGAAGCTGAAAGTGTAAAACTTCAGTATTCCAATTTTCATACACACTTATTATGAAGAAAAGTCATGTATATATGCAAGTTAGACACTGCACAGTCACATATATGGTGTTTTGAAAAAGAGCAGCGCTATAGCCTACGAAAAAGGAGTCTGACATGGTCACTTGTCTACTCTGGTTGATGATGATATGGCACAGGTTCAGGGGAAGCATATGCTTCGAATAATGCATTGCTGGGATTATGGTTAGAAGTCTTTGGTGATGATGCTTATGCGGCTAAATGATACATCTTGCTACTTATTGCTGGTTGACCAAGAGAATGGTATTGCATGTTACAGATCTGGATGCTGTTGACAGATGCTCATTACGTAGATCATATACAGTTTATGATAGTTGTTGATGACTATCATGGTCTTGTTTATATTTTTGGTCTTTGTTATAAAAGTCATGTATATCACTTGATGTGAAGGTCATGCAAAGACCTAATTTGTAACCCCACTTTGCATGGGAAGGATCATGTAATAATTTTTATTTCAATCATGTATAAACATTTGGTATATCCACACTTGGTTGGGTGGATGAGTAAAAAATGGTGTATCCCCACTTGGTTGGGAGATTGATGTATGTATAAGTCAGTGGTGATAGGAAGGTAATACTCACATAGTTGAGTTATAGAGTCATGTCATTCTCTTGAAAATATTTTTGCAAACTCGGCTTGTGCTGAGGGGGAGCATGGACAGATTGGTACATCTTAGCAGGTACAAATGGGGAACTCAATCAAAGATTTCAGCATGTACTCAGGGGGAGTATGGACATCATAATGTATATCAAAGGGAGAGAATATCTTGGTCCGCCCTTCGCCCTTCATGTCAATGGGGGAGAGTGACTTGGTGTTGTTGTTGCCATCAAGTCCAAAGGGGGAGATTGTTGGCATTATGATACATGTTTTGTACTTGATGGAAGCCCACTCAGATGACAGATCATAATGCAGCATGTCAATAGCTTAGAATTAATGATAAAAAAGAAGTATACACAAGTTGACCTTGACAAAGGAGTGTATACATGGGGGTTAATAGACCAAAATAAGTGTATATTGTACACACGCACTTTCACAGAAGGAAAGGCGCGTATATCTTGGAAAACTATGTTTTGGTCCAAGGTATTTGGTCCATGTTATTTTGATCCATGGTATTGGTGCAAGGTATCGGGTCTGAGGTATTAACCCTAGGTATTTGGTCCAAGGTATTGGTCCTAAGTAGTTTTGGTCCATGGTATTGAGAAAGGATTAAGACTATAAAAGGAGGAGAGGATCATTAGGCCAATCTGTGCAAGGTTTGAATATCTGATGAAGGGAGAGATCCAGTATGCAGGTTATGGGTTGGTGATGCTGTTGGGTCCCTATAATACTAGTGATTACCACATTAATATTGTAGTTGTATCCCTTATTAATATTGGTGTGCCACTATTGTCCCCATATTGTTATTACTGTGCGCCATAGAATCCCTCTATTGTTATTTTTGTTGCTTTATATTTTTATTGTTAGGTCGGCTAGGTTATATTGTGACTCCTTAGACTCCTATATATAGAAAGGAGGTTTTTTCATTTGAATCATCCAAGAATTTATCATCTGTGTAATGTAAAGGAGTTTTCCCCCTCAGAGAGGCTGAATTCTAAGGAGTGGATTTCTCTTTCCTATCTTTTTGTGAGCTGGTTTCATAACATTTGGTATCAAAGCTTTAGATTCTAGGGTTTCGCTACTCCAAACAGGTCATTGTGGCATTTTTTCTATAACTATATTTCTGTGATGTTTCAGAAGCTAAAAGAAAAACCATTTGTGAAGAAATCACGTTCAATTTTGGGTTTGAATTTCAGAGCTTTTCGCACTATATTTGCAAAGATATGATCTGAGGAAGTTGGTCTTTTTGCAGACTCCTGAATTACATTCCAAACAGGTGACCTGGGGAAAATCGTCATAACTTTCTCTCTGGGAATTAGATTGAAATTTCATAAGAAGGTATAGAAAGAGGACGGACTATAGTTTCTTGTATATCTTTCTCAGATCCAAAGGTCGAAACAGTGACTCGGGGCATGTTGTGCAAGTTCGCTCTATGGAACTAGTCTATAATCAGGTCATCTTGGGAGATTGTGCATAACTCTTCCTTGGAGAATCCAACTTGTACCAGACTAGTGGCATTGGAAAGAGGACGTAGAGGGATACTACAGGTCACAATTTTAGAATTGGACGATCTGAAACTGCAGAGATACATCAAATTCAATATCAAGCTTCTATAAAGTGAAAAAAGGTGTGTAGTTTTTTTTAAATTTTTGCATAAGCTTGGTTTGAAAAATTAGTTTGAATCGGTAATTGATGCCCCAAGGAAAGAAAATCCAAACACCTAGTAAGAAACCTGAAAGCTCTAGCATGAATTATGAATAAGAGGAAGAAATGCAACATGATATATCAAAATTACGAGGCCAAGTGCAACAAGTGTCACTTGCACAAAAAGCAACATAATCTAAGATGGATGGTTTAAGGAAAGATGTAGAAGCTAAGATGGATGGTTTAAAGAAAGGTGTAGAAGCTAAGATGGATTGTTTGAAAAAGGTGTAGAAGCTAAGATGGATGGAATGGAAGCTAAGATGAATGGCATGGATGCTAAAATTGATGGCATGGATGCTAAAATTGATGGCATGGATGATAACATGGAAGAATTGAAGATAAATATGAATAAGTTGCTACAAGAAATGGTCACTAATGGTGAAATGGTAGTAAAGGAAACTCATGATGAGAACAAAAGAAATGTTAATCATGATTCCATAGACTCGAATCTTAGATCGAAGACCCACCATATTCCAAAAATTGATATGAGGAAGTTTGATGGCAAGGATCCCGCAACATGGATATTACAGATGGAGCAATTTTTTGATCTCAATAATGTGCAAAACATACAAAAGGTACGTATTGCAACTTTATATTTGGAACCAAATTAGTTTATATGGTATCAATGGCTTTGCTCTCATAAACAAATTATCACTTGGGAAATTTTTATGGAAGAATTGACAGCGCATTATGATGATACAAAAAGCAACACTTTTTTTAGCCAATTGATAAGTCTCAAACAAAAGGGTTCAATAATGGAGCACATTGAGGAGTTCCAAAAATTGAACATAAGGGTAAAAAATATTCTAGAGGAGCATAGGATTGATGTGTTCATAGGGAGTTTAAAGGATAATATCCAGCATGATGTTCGCCTTTGGGAACCTGATTCATTAGAGAAGGCATTCAGGTTAGCAAGAAAAATGGAAAGAAAAGTTATGGAAACCAGGAAGCATACCACTCACAACTATAAAGATGGAAGTGTTGTTGCCCCTAGTCTTCCACAACCTATAAGGTTGACACCACAACAATTGGAAGAAAAAATAGCGAAAGGGATTTGTTACAGTTGTGATAGCAAATACACTAAAGGTCATAAGTGTGCTGAGAAGAAATTATTCTACATAGATTGTGAAGAGGAAGAAGAAAAGGAGCAAGAAAGGTGAAAAGAAGAGGATATACTCCAAGAACAAAGCCTAGATAAAGAAGAAATGAATCCGACCATATCTTGTAATGCATTGATAGGAATTACCACTCCTCAAACCATCAAGATAGAAGGAAAAATCAAGAAGAAAAAGGTAATAGTGTTGATTGATTCAGGAAGTACCCATAATTTTATTCATTGTAAGGTAGCAAAAGAATTGAATTGCTTCTTATATCCAGCACCAGAGTGTCAAGTGATGGTTGCAAATGGAGGAACAATAAGTTGCTCTGGAAAATGCCATAATATCAAGCTATCCATGGGAGAATATGTATTGGCTAGCCCAATGCTTTCCATTCCAATGGGAGGTGCTGATGTTGTACTAGGAGTCCAATGGCTACAATCCTTGGATACAATAGCTTTTAATTTTCAAGAACTTTTCATGAAATTTTTTGTGGAAGGAAAGGAAGTTGAATTAAGGGGTATTGCAGGGAAACCGGGAAAGATGATCATCTCTAACGGTATGACCAAGCTTCTAAAAAAGGAACAAAGAGGTGTAATTGCACAATTATGTTAGCTAGATGTTTCCACATTGGAATCATCTATTTCTCCAGATCTCCAAAAAGTCTTGGACAATCATTCCAAGGTATTTGAGACTCCCAAAGGTCTCCCACCTATTCATGATCATGATCATGCTATTCATCTAATTCCAGGAAGTGTTCCTCCAAACATCAGGCCGTATAGATATCCCTATGCCCAAAAGAGTGAAATTGAACGTATGGTTGCAGAAATGCTAGAGGCTAGTATAATTCAACCGAGTAAAAGTTATTTCTCTACTCCAGTAGTATTGGTGCACAAGAATGATGGATCATGGCACGCGTGTCCATATTATAGGGATCTCAACAAACTCATTATTAAAGATAAGTTTCCCATTCCAGTCATTGATGAATTACTGGATGAATTGCATGGATCAATTTACTTCACCAAGTTGGATCTTCATTCAGGATATCATCAAATCAGAATGAAGACTGAAGATATTTTGAAAACATCATTTAGAAATCATGAGGGTCATTATGAATTTTTGGTCATGCCTTTTGGCCTTACCAATGCACCTTCAACATTTCAAGGTTTGATGAATGCCATTTTCAAACCATTCCTTAAAAAAAATTTGTTGGTATTTTTTGATGGTATACTAATCTATAGCAAGTCTTGGAATGATCATGTTGAACATGTTGACAGGATGCTACAATTATTGGAGGAGAAACAATTATATGAAAAAAGATCCAAATGTTTCTTTGGAGTACAAGAGGTGGAATATCTGGGTCATATTGTATCTCATGAAGGAGTTAAGGTAGACCCTAGCAAAATTAAAGCCATTAAGGAATGGAAAATCCCCACATCCATAAAGCATCTGCGAGGATTTCTTGGGTTGACAGGGTATTTGTTAAGAATTATTGGGGAACAACAGCACCTCTAACAACATTATTGAAGAAAGATGCATTTTCATGGACTCCAAAAGCAACAAAGGCCTTCGAGCATCTTAAAGAGGCAATGTGCCAAGCACCGGTCTTAGCTACACCAGACTTCACAAAAACCTTTATTGTGGAATGTGATGCTTCAGGAAATGGAATTGGTACTATTTTAATGCAAGATGAAAGACCCATTGCTTTCGAATGTCGTCCAATCAAGGGAAAGTTTTTAGACAAAGATATTTATGAGAAGGAAATGTTGCCAATACTCCATGCACTTAAGAAATGGCGACCCCACCTAATGGGAAGACACTTCAAGGTAAAAACGGATCATGATAGCCTTAAATACTTTTTAGAACAAAGATTATCCTCTGAAGAGCAACAAAAGTGGGTCACAAAGATGTTGGGTTATGACTTTGAAATCATCTACAAAAGAGGGAAGCAAAATGTGGTGGTAGATGCACTCTCAAGAATGGATGAGGATGTGGAAGCATTGTTGTGCACTATTTCTATTATCCAACCAGATTGGATAAACGAAGGAAGGGAGGAATGGAAGAATGACGAAGTAGTGTGGGCACTTATTCAAAAGTTACAACAAGACTCCAATACATCTAATACATTTAGCTGGCAAAATGATTCGTTATGGTACAAAGACCACTTATACCTCTGTAAGAATTCCCATCTAAAACAAAAGATTCTTATGGAATTGCACACTTCTCCCTTAGGAGGGCACTCAGGCTTTTTAAAAACTTACCACAAGGTTAAGAAGGAACTTTTTTGGGAGTGCTTAAATCAGATATTCAAAAGTTTGCTGCAGAATGTTTGGTTTGCCAACAAAATAAAGTTGAAACAATTAAGATACCGGGTCTATTACAACCTTTATCCATTCCAAGCCACCGTTGGGAGGAGGTTTCAATGGATTTTATCATAGGTTTACCCAAATCTGAGGGAAAGAGGGTCATCATGGTGGTAGTTGACAGAGTTACCAAGTATGCACACTTTTGTGCATTATCACATCCATTTAAAGCCAGTACAGTTTCTACTACATTTATGGAAACAATTAAAAAGCTACATGGAAACCTAAAGATTATTGTAAGTGACAGAAATCCCATTTTCACTGGAAATTTTTGGACAGAATTATTTTCTTATCTTGGTACTCAGTTAGCTCATAGCTCATCTTATCATCCTCAATTTGATGGGAAAACTGAGATAGTAAACAAATGTTTGGAAGGATATCTTCGTTGCTTTGTATCTAATAAAAAAACACAATGGGTCAAATGGTTGCCTCTGACTGAATGGTGGTATAACACTTCCTTCCATACAACAACAAAAATGACCCCATTTATGGCACTTTATGGATATCAGCCACCATCCATGACATCATATTTAAGAGAAAATTATAAGGTTCAAGCATTTGAACATCACATCGAACATCAACAACATGTCCTCTAACTCTTAAAGGATAACCTCGTGTTGGCATAGAATAGAATGAAACAACAGGCAGATCAACATTGCAGCGAAAGAAGTTTTGATGTAGGTGATTGGGTATTCCTACGGCTACAACCATATAAGCAAATGTCCCTCAAGAAAGCTAAGAAGGATAATAAATTATCACCAAATTATTATGGTTCGTACAAGGTGTTACAAAAGATTGGTACCATGGCATACAAATTGGAGCTTCCTGTAGCTTCTCGATTGCACCCAGTTTTCCATGTTTCATGTTTGAAGAAGGTTATAGGCGACAAGCTCCCAGTTCAAACAATATTGCCAGAACTTGACGAGGAAGGAAAAATTATATTGGAACCAGAGGTAGTCACAGAAACAAGAACTCGACAGTTACGAAATCGATCAATTTTGGCGTATCTTATCAAGTGGGAGAACTTATCCGCTGAAGATTCCACAAGGGAGGATGAGAATTTTATACAGAAGCATCCAGAAATACTGAAGCGTTGAGGACAACACTTTTTTGAAGGAGAGGGGCATGTTGGGTCCCTATAATACTAGTGATTACCCTATTACTATTGTAGTTGTATCCCCTATTAATATTGTTGTGCCCCTATTGTCCCCATATTGTTACTACTGTGCCCCATAGAATCCCTCTATTGTTATTTTTGTGGCTTTATATTATTATTGTTAGGTTGGCTGGGTTATATTGTGACTCCTTAGACTCCTATATCTAGAAAGGAGGTTTTGTCATTTGAATCATCCAATAATTGCTCATTTATGTAATTTAAAGGAGGTTGCCCCCTCGAAGAGGCTGAATTCTAAGGCGTGGATTTCTCTTTTCTATCTTTTTGTGAGTTGGTTTCATAACAGATGCTTTGCTTGATCTGAACTAAGGATGCACCTATGTGGATGATGATGAGTGATGGATTAGGGTCTTAAGGCTTGGAATGTATTATCATTATGTGGTTTCATCATTGATAGACTAGATCTGAATTACTGATGCATGTTTATTCTATAAATGTAATGATCTAGCTATGATTGATGTATGGAATAGCTGCAAAGTTATGAGTTAATATTTAAAGATATGTACGTTGATTCTCTTTGGTAAAAGTGCTTATACACGTTGGTTCGATTCATTAGAGTAGCGTATATAGTATGAAGTTTGATATTTGAGGTTACTTTTGGTTCTAGTGCTTGTTGCAGAGTTCTAGGTTCTGATCTGTGTTCTGGTGACCCTGCTTCAGTGGTTCAGTTGTGGGTGATTTATAATTTAATGATTGGTTGATGCAATGGTTGTATTGCAGTGGTAATTGATTTTGAGCTTCAATGTTGTTGATGGGTCCAGTATGAAAATTGGATGAAATGAGGCCTTCATGTGAATTGCTGTGTAATAGCAGCATCCAGTCTGAAATTTATGAAACGTAGTCCTAGAGGAAGAGTGAAGGTTGGAGCCTTTAGTAGGACGTACTAGTAGATATATCGACTAGTACAAGGGCCAGGGGGTTGTACCTCCCTTCCAGTAGTAGCTGGAGAATGAGAGAAGGTTGTAGCCTTCTGCAGGTGGGTGCCTGTGTACTAGTATGAGTCTCCACCAAGTACAAGATTGTAAATAGGTTTTTCTTATATTAAAAGGAAGGCAACAGCAGGTGGTTTTGTCCCGCATTGGATTTCCACCTTATATCATCGTTTTCATGTGTGTTTCTTATGTGTGATGACCTAGTTTGTTTTACTGCACCTGGTTATTCTTGATATGGTTAATGAAGTTCTGATGCACTGATTAATGATCAACATATGATGAATTAACTGAATCATAAGTTTACTGGATATACGCTAGTTGCATTAAACATAGTTGTGTGTACACGTGAGTTCCCTTAACTAAAGTATCGTATATGAATCTGATTATGAAAATGAAAAATTATTGATTTTCTAATATTGAATCACCTGCCCCCCCACCCCTCTTAGTATTATTTCCAACACTTCAAGGTGAACTCATCAGTGCCCTTGATGAATTAAGGAAAACCAGGAAGAAAAATAAGCAGATGAAGGAATAGTTACAGTGTGAAGAGCATGGTATGTATAACTCTGATAATGAGGAGTTTTCCTATCAAAAGGAAAATCTTAAAGAATATATCAAGAGAAAGGAAAGTCTAGTCCTTCTACTAAAAGAAAAACCAAGAAAACTGTGAGACACTGAAAGAGGAGAACAAGTAGCTGAAATAGGAGTTGCCTAAGTTAAAAAGGGAAACGATCTCATAGTTATGCAAAGATGATATTTTGTCTTTGAAATTTCATATGGAGGAGGTTGAACGGAGAGAAGAGGTTCTTCAAGACCCAATCAAAGAATGGGAAGAAAATTAGCAATGTCCTGACGCAGAGGTTGTCTCTCTAAGAACTAATCTTAAGAAAATAAAGACCGAGAAGGGTCAAAATGAAAAATTTATTAAAGGGACAAGGAGACTAGACAAAATCCTGAATAGTCAAAGGCCTTCAAGAATGAAAACTAGTCTTGGATACTCTAATACACAAGAATCTTCTATTGGGAAGATAAACTTCAGGCCCACAGGATTCAAATAGACACATAGCAATGGGAAGAAGCATCATGAAAGAATTAATGAACACAAAAGAGAAGCCACACAAAGAAAATATCGTCAATGGAGAACAAACCAATTAGTCAGACAACAAAGGTATTTTTCTGCACAATCTCATGATGATTCTAACAATATTCATGCCTATTTGTTTTATGGTCACTGCTATAGGTGTCATTACTTTGGATATAAAATCGTTGACTGTAGAAGTATCAAATTTTAAAGAGATGAAAATCGCAGGTATAATACGCATCAGATTTCTAATTCTTAAAATCCCTCTCTTAGAAATCAAATATCTTCTCTCTCTTACTAAGTGAAGTAGAATGCTTCAAATGTAATAATTTTGGGCACAAAGCTAGTGACGGTAGATGTAGGTTTCAATACCTATGAAAGTCCCAAAATGTTAGACATACATGATCCAAGTGGATATTGGTGGCCACCCGCCTATTCCACCTAAACCCCCCAGTCAGTTTCATCTGTTTCCTTGTTCATTCCAGCATTTACTATTTTTAGTTGTTTTTCGGGTCATGAAGTTTTGGAGTTGTTTTTACCCACTAAATGGTGTTTTTTCTGGGATCCATTGTATGCTTGTGGTTGTAGGTAGGGGCCTATGGTGAAACCTTTAGTACTCACATAGACCTTTCCAACAAGGTATTATATGTGCAAAACTGAGATAATATGACCAAGTTACGACCCTGAGAAGTTGGATGGCCAACTAACCCCAACGGGGCCCAGAAACGCTTGGTGTTACATTTCCAGGGGTTAGGGTTTTGGTTGTTTATGGTTTTCGCATGTTTTCCAATAATAAATAGGCCATTGAGCCTCATTATAACACAACTTAGAGGCATGTAGCCAGCAGATATCTTCTCAGAGATAAGCTACCATCACCCGAGCTATCTTATTTCCATTATGTTTGTAAGCATAGTTATATATTTTTATATTAATGAAATGAACTATTTTCTATTGCATCTTTGTTTTTATGATTATATCTCTAAGTTGTTGCATTCCCGTTTAATTTTAGATCAGTGGTATCAGAGCAGTCTTCTCTTTCCGTTTTTTCCTTTGCATGTCCCGAACGAAGTCAGGGTATAATGAGTTGGGACTTAATCTGTTTGAACCATTGCTAGATTAGGCTCACAAAACCTGACGACCACCCATGGCAGAAGAGGCAAAAGATTAAGGTGAAAGAGATCCTTTCAAAATTTTCCTTGACTACACCCTCAAGTGACAAAGGGATGCGATGATGGATAACTTTTCCTAGATCCTTTAACGACTACCCACAGGCAATGCACCTTCATCTAGTAGCCACTCTGGAGGTTCCACCCTTTTAAGGTACAAGTTAACTTTGATATTCCCATATTTCAAGGCCCGAGAGATGCAGACACAGTAGATAAATTGTTAAATCTATTGGAAGGATATTTTTCAGTCCACGACTTCTCAATTGGGAAAAGTTTATTTTTTCACTTCTTAAAGCCAGCCCACACATCAAGGATTAGTTGGAAACCTACTGTGAACAAAAGGACGAGAGTGAACCCTCGTTGTTTTTAGCTACACCCACTTGGAATTCTTTCTTCGACACCATCAAGGAACAATATTACCCTATCGAAAGCTATGAACAAAAATACATAAAATGGACAAAACTATGGTAGGGAAGGGAGCAAGATGTGCCAGAGTTCACAAATACTTTCCATACACTTCGTACAAAGCTGGGTATCAAGGGTACTCAGCAAAATTTGGTGCTCAAGTACCATGACTATCTACATGAGTACATCTAGGACGCGATGGAGTTCCTAGACATTTCTTGGCTCGGCATGATGTATCGGTACATTGTCAAGATTGATAAAAAGTTTAAATAGAACAAGTAGGAATTTGGATATGTGAATTGAAAGCAAGGAAAAGGGACCCCAAAACCATAGAAGAAATGACTAAGCCAAGGCTGCACTACCTAGGAGAGCCTGCCAAAGCCATAAGAAAAGAACAACACCTCGAAGATAAAGAAGGACACAATAAAATGGTACAAGTTCCATAAGAGATCCACTCACAATACAAGTGAGTGTCATGCCTTGAAGTCATTGGTGGCCACGCTGAAGGATTATGAATCAGACGCAGGTTCCGAATCTGAATCAGAACCCGATAAGGGAAATCACAAAGGGAAGCCAGTTATTGATGCAGAGCCTGTTGCCATCGTGGCCACCAGCAAGATCTAGATGATTGAGCCTGAAGATCCAAAGGAGGGGGAATGCCTCTTCCACTGGAAGATGTGGGTGAAGGGTTCTCTGCTGTAGTTCATTTTTTACAGCGGGATCCAAAAGAACCTCATTTTAGGAGAGGTCGTGAAGTGGCTAGGCATAAGGACTATAGCACCTCCATAGTCGTACACCATCGAGTGGCTTCACCAAGGACGAGATCTTCATGTTAGCCAACAATGTTGCCTTCCCTACATCATCAAGCCCTTCATGGATGAGGTATTGTGTGACATTGCTCCTCCTGAAGTTTGTGATGTATTGTTAGGACAAACATACTTGTGGAAGCAACATGTTGTATATGAGTCTAGACCTTGCTCTTTGATTATTACTTTGGCTGATAAGTTGTATAAGATACCAGAGGTAGTCCAACCTAGTGCCATCTCTTTGATCACTACAAAGAAATTCAGTAAGACCATTTCCTAGACTAGGAATTTTTTTCCTTATTATTCGCCCCTAGGGCAAGAAGAAGGTCCTGGCGACCACTTACATGGAAGGCTCCTCTACACAACAACAGTAGATCGACAAGGTCATGGAGGAGTACAGGGATATTTTTGCCTCACCTACAATGGTACCTCTGCACTGTTAGGTCAAGCACTTGATCGATATGACCCTGGGCGTGCCATTGCCCAATGGACCAATCTATTAACACTCTGTTCTGGAGAATGATGAGATCAAGAGGCAGATTCAAGAAATATTGTAGAAAGGGAACTCCAGGACAAGATCATCACCTTGTGGGAGTCCGATTGTATTGGTACATAAGAAATATTGGACTTGGAGGCTCTGTATTGGCTATCATGCGCTGAATAAGATCATTGTTTGAAATAGATACCCAATCCCAAGGATTGATGACCTTCTGGACCAGCTCAAGGGTGCCAAATATTTTAGCAAGGTTGACATGAAGTTAGGTTATCACTAGCTTCCTATCAAAACACTCTGATGTGTGGAAGACCACCTTGAAATCCAAGGAGGTCCTTTTCGAATGGTTGGTCATGTCGTTCAGATTAATGAACACAGCTGCGACCTTCATGAGACTGATGGACGACAACTTGTGACCCTTCACCAATGCATTCATGGTAGTTTAGTTAGATGACATCTTGGTCTTCAACTAGAGTTGGAAAGAGAACCTCCACCATATTCGATAGGTCCTTAAAACCCTATGCCAACACAAGTTTTGTGCTAACTTGGAGAAATTCACCTTTGGCATAAACCACGTTCAATATCTGTGGCACATCATTGACGAGAAGGGTATACATTTGGACCCATCCAAGATACAAGTCATTTGGGGTTGGCCAGCCCCGACCACTCGAAGAGAGCTTTGAAGCTTTTTGGGTCTTGCCAATTTATACCATAGGTTTGTGTTGCGGTTCTCTCACATCCCTTGGCCTTTAAGTCAAGTCACCAAGGGCAAAGTGAAAGGAAACTTTTTTTGGTCAGAAACCCAAAACTAAGTGTTCTTCGAGTTGAAGAATCGCCTATGTTTTGCACCAGTGCTCACATTACCATACATGCAACAACCATTTTAGTTTGAAACCGATGCCTTCGACTATGTTATTGGTGCAGTTCTTACTCAGCATGGGCATCCAATGGGTTACCATAGTGAGACACTTTTAGATGCAGCCAAAAACTACCCCACTTATGACAAATAAATGTATTCCATTGTGTAGGCCTACCGTCAATGGAAGCATTACATTTTGGGGAAGAAAACGATCATGCACACATACCACCAACCTCTACACTTCATACAAACACAACGAAAGTTATAGAACGATCACCACCAGAAATGTTCCACCTATTTGAAAGAGTTCAATTTGAACATTAAGTATAAGAAGGGAAAAATCAATAATGTTGTTGATTGCCTCAATCGAACACCGGTCATGGAGCTGATCACTGTGCTTGACTCCTATGGGCATGAAACATCGGGGTGGCCACATATTTACAACAATGATCCAGAGTTCAATAGGATATATGAGACACTCCTGGAAGGGAAAAGAGTTCCAAATTTTCACCTTCAGGATGCATTGTTATGCCGCTTGGGATACATCTATGTTCCTTCAAGTGAGCATGAAAATATGATTTGGGAGGTGCAATATAGTAGGGTCATTGGAAATTTTTGAGTAGAGAAAATAGTGGTGTTATTGCAGAAGTATTTTTATTGGCCGAAGCTTCGTCAAGATGTTGGGAAGTGCATTAGATCCTGCACCACCTACGCCATTGCCAAACCAACCTTCCAGAAGCAATGCCTATATACTCCTCTACCTACTACAAGCTAGCCTTCGGAATCTATCTCCATAGATTACATGTTGGACCTTCGTTCTACTAAGCATGACAACGATTGCATTTTCATGGTTATCGACACATTCTCTAACATGGCCATCATGGCAGCCTACAAGAAGAGTATCACAACAGAGGCCACTACTAAGCTCTTCTTTGATCCAGTATGGGTACACTTTGGGATCCCACAGTACATTGTCCTAGATCGGGATACCAGCTTCCTAAGTGCATTTTAGTCAAGTCTCTGGTTGATGTTGGATACAAAACTTAATAATTCCACGAATTTCCATCCCCAAACTGATGGCCAAACAGAGGTTGTCAACAAGATGATTGTACACATTCTGTGCATGTACAACTTGAGTCATCCATGCATGTGGGATGAATGTCTTCCCTATGTCCAGCACAGCTACAACAGATCTTTGCATAGCTCAATAGGCCACAACCCCTTTGAGGTAGGGTTGGGATTTCAACCATTATGCCCCATTGATGTAGCCATATCATTTCTAATCGCTCAGATATATTTGTCTCATGTTCAGTTTAAAGCTGAAAGTCCCAACAAATTCAACGAGTTCATTCAACACATCCACGAGTAGGTCCATGATATGTTGGACAGAACCAATAGCACGTACAAGCAGTGCCATGATCAACATCGAGCATCACATAAGTTCCAGGTGGGAAACAAAGTTTGGCCACATATGCAGAAGGAGCACCTTGCTAGACCCCACCACAAGCTTTGACCGCTCTGATATGGGCCATACACCATCAACAAGTTCATTAGTGATGAGTCTTCGAGCTCAGCATCCGACCTTTCCTTGGTGTCCACCCAGTGTTCAATGTAGATCGCCTATAGCCATACTCTCTACCATTGTTGGACACATCTAACATTGCAAAATAACTCACACCAATAGAGCTCAACCTGAACAACATGGAATAGGCCAGAATTGAGCATATCATGAAAACATTGATCAAAAACACTCTCCAACAGAGGATACAACTATATCAAGTTTTCAAACCATGCCAGCTCCTTCACCAGGGAAAGTCATTCAATAAGGACCACATTCAATAGAAATTTCCTCACCTCATAGACGCTCTACACGCAATGGGGACCATTGATTCCTAAGGGGGGTAGAATGATCCGAGTGGATATTGGTGGCCACCCACCTATTCCACCCAGACCCCCCATTTAGTTTCATCAGTTTCCTTGTTCATTTAAGCATTTACTATTGTTAGTAGTTTTTCGGGTCGTGAACTTTCGGACCAGTTTTGACCCCCCTAACGACATTTTTTTGTTGTGCATGGGAGGCCCATAAAAATAGGAAATGGCTATAACAAAACTTATAGTACTCAAAGAGACCATTCCAATAAAGTATCGTATGTGCCAAACGAAGATAATGTGACCAAGTTACGACCCCGAGAAGTTTTCTGCCCAACTAACCCCAATAGGGCCCACAAACTCTTGGTGTTAAATCTCCCGGGGTTAGGTTTTTGGTTGTTTATGGTTTTCTCATGTTTTCCAATAATAAACAGTTTCTTGAGCCTCATTGTAACATATTTCAAAGGCATGTAGACACCGCATCTCTTCTCAGAGATAAGATACCATCGCCTTAGCTATCTTATTTCCATTATGTTTGTAAACATAGTTCAATATTTTTCTATTAATGAAAGGAATTGTTTTCTGCTACATCTCTGTGTTTATTACTATGTCTATAAGTTGTTGTGTTCATTTTAAGTTTGGATCAACACAACTATCCAAGAGGATAATGGATGCTAGAAAGGGATGACTAAAAAGGCATGCAATGTGGACTTTCCTTATCAGCTCATAATTAAGAAAACAAATGGTATATGGATAGTGGTTGTTCCAAATAGATGACTGGGGAAAAAGTAAAATTTATATCGCTTAAAGAAAAATATATAGGAAGCAATGTCACTTTTGGAAACAATGCGCCAACAAGAATGAAGGGTAAATGTAACACCCCTCCATTGTATGTAAAAGTCTGCTAACTTAAGCTAAGAAACGATAGGTTTGATGTGTAACAAGAAAATTAAATACTTTATCATTAAATAAATAAAATAATTGAATCAATTGGAAAATCGAGACACGAAGGGATGAGATTGTTTCCAAATCCCATTGGTGAATGGGAATGGATAATTCTTTCATGATAAAGCTTCTGGATAAAATTCTAGATAAGCTTGATGGTTGGAGATAAATATCCATTAATTTACTTAACTAAAGAAATATGCTAATTTTAAGAAAATCATAAAAACCTTGTGGGAGAGAAAGGCAAGATTTTATGAGGAAAAGGTGAGAATTTTCTTCGAAAAGCCTAGGCAAATGGATAAAAAAGATCCATAAAAATGGGATGCCCCTAATGGAAGCCATATCATGAAAGATGGTATTAAATACCCATTGAGGAGATCAACATAGGAATTTTATCCATGGCAAGAATTCTCGTCTCATCGGTGAACTGGTGAAAGTGAGTTCTAGGTTCGATGGTGGTGCTCAGTTCTACAAGTGACATTCTTTCCAATTCCTCTTGTTTGAACCACTTGCATGGAATGTACTGTATGTGGCCCCTTACTCTTTTTGTTGTCACATATTTGAGCTTATGAGTTAAAATTTCATGGTGCTACCATATGATTCATTACTCTTAAGGTTTTCTAAGTTGTGAATGTATGATGCATGTATAATCTTGGTTCTTGAGATGATGGAAAAAGGGTGAATATTTAGGCAAAAGACAATTATGTATGAGGAGTAATTATGTTTTTAAGGTGTTAAATTCCATAGTCCGTGGTTTAGCTTTTCTATGCTATGAATTACCCTTTATGACGTGAATGGCATCCATTGAGGCTCATTTAGATAACTATTCATATTGCTTAAGATATATGCCAATCATACTTTCAACTATGCCAGTAGGACTATGATCATGATTATGGCAGTGTTGGGTACAATATATTCATGATAACATTCCATTAATGGTCGTGTTGATTCCTCATAAAAATTAAGTTCATATGCTCTAATATTACTAGTTGAATGACATGATTTCTTTTGTTTTCCAAGTTATAATTTATGCTTAAGGATTGATATAGAATATAAGTCTACTAATTGAATATAAAAGTCCACATCAAGGATTTAGTAGATCATAGAAGAAATTTTGTAGTATTCTTCCCAGGGGACATGTGAGAGTCAATGTGTAGCTAGTATTCATAAAAAACAGAAGCGTAGAATGTGATGTATGTAAAATGTCTCAAGCACAATCTCCTAAATTGTAGTCGAATGTGTGATAATGGCTATGATGTTACCCTTTGATTTAAAGGTTGTGAGATCGACACAATAAAGAATGGAAAATTGGTGGGAAAGGAAATTCGAACCCACAATAATGTATATGTGTTTTATAATTCCATGGTTAACTGTTGAAAATAGAAACAAGAAATGATAAAAATAGAATCCAGAAATTCCAATTTTAATTTGTCCTTGAATTAAAATTGTGAATTAAAATTGAAATTAGTCTCACCAGCGACTTGGAGATAATTAATTAATTCATTATGGATTAATTAGTTGGAGAAATTCAAGTTAGAATTCTTTCTAAAGTCATGCAAGAGTTATCCCTCAAATTAAGGAGATTATCCCTTAATTAAGGAGATAATATTGAGTTATATTTGAGTTGTAATTGGTTATCTCAGTTCACTGAGTTAAGTCCAGTTAAATTAGTTCCAAACTATTTTACGAACTAATTTTGAGTTATCAGTCAGTTGATGCATGCATGAACTCAACCAGTGTACTCTAGATAACTGAAGATTCCCTCAACAGAAACTCATGCATGTCTATTCTAAGAAAGGCCTAGTTGAGCTAAATGTCAAGGACAATGTACTATCAGTTGCATGTGTTTTCCTATAAAGGAAAATCATGCATGCAGTCAAGGTAAGGTTCCTTGAGGATTGCGCAGTTCTGACAGTGTGTTAGAGCAGTGTGTGAGAGAAGTGTTCCACTAGGTGAAGGAGATCATCCCAGAGGAACTGCGTAAGGAAATAGGAGCTTGGAGGGAAGAGGAGAAGGCTTGTGAGAAGCTTTTTTTACCTGTGAGCATCTAGGAGGATTGTACTGAGAGCTGGATAGCTGTGAGAGCTAAGGCTTTGTATAATTCTGATGTATTTCCACCTTGTATGATAATACATATAGTGGGGTTTTTGGCTGAGGCTTTCCCCAAAGTATTTTCATGTGTATTATGCATTGATTCTTCTTCTTTGGTTATATGTGTTCAGCTCAATCTTACTCAATATTTAAGCTTCCGTAAATTGATAGTAGAAGTAGATTATAGTATTTTGCTTTAGTTATATTTCATTATCAAGTTAATTTACAGTTAGATTTTCTATATGGTCTCAGAGCGAGATTTGTAGAGAATTTGCAGAATTTCTACATGGTATTAGAGCCAAGTTTATTGGAGCTATGAACATCATACGGAGAAGAGAATTAGAAGTTTGAAGTTTGGGGTTGCATGTGCAAATTGAATTCATATCATACTTCAAGGTTGGCCAATGGTGTTCTATGGCTTGAGACTCAAGTATGCCTTGGAAGGTAGCTCCAATTACATAGCATGGAAAGATCGCATGGAGGATGTATTAGAATACAACAGATCGAAGGAATTCATTGATCAAGAAATCCAAAAGCCAGCTTCAACTAATTCACAAGAGTTGGCTGAGTGGAAGAAATGTGTGGTGAATGTGAGATGGATCATCCTTGAGGGAGTTTGAGACCATATTGTCTCGAGTCACCATAGGAAGGATACTCTATTTTCAATGTGGAAGACATTGAAGGACCTCTACCAAAAGAGTAGCGACCAGAGGAAATTGGCGCTCAATGATAAGCTTCGAAGAATCAAGATGGAGAACGATTATACTATTTCCACATATCTAAACAACCTCATAACTTGCAAATATGAGCTTAGCAGTGTGGGAATAACTACTTTCGATGATGATATGGTGAGCCTCGCTCTCCTTGGCCTTCCAAAGAGCTAGAATAGCTACCAAGACTCTATGAAAGGAAGGGAGAAAATGTCGTATTTGGAACAACTCTGGTCAGATCTCATGCAGGAGGAGATCAAGAGGAGCACTCGAGATGGTTCCTCATCCAAGGATGATGATGAAGAAAATATAGTCTTAGCGAGTAAGGCAAGGAAAGGGAAGGAGAAGGATTCCCATTCCAAATAAAATTCTTCTCATGGAGGGAAGAAGGGTGACAAGTCTAAAGTGATATGCTTTAATTGTCACAAGATGGGACATTATGCGACTAATTGCCTATAGAAGAAGTCCAAGAAGGGATCCTTGAAAGGATCAAAAGGTGACGCATTAGCCTCTCAACTTGAAATAGACATTACCCTCATCACACGCATGGTGTCATTGATGGGTTATGTCTGGTATCTTGACAGTCGAGCCTCATTCCACATGACCGATGATAAAAGTTTATTCAGTACCTTGGAGGAGAAAGACCTCAAGATGTGCATAGAGATGGTTGACGATGAAAGTTATAAAGTTTCAAGAGTGGGAACGATTGCTTTTTAGAGGGAACATGGAGCTCCTATCACCTTGACAGATATGAAGTATGTGCCTGGATTGAAGAAGAACTTAGTATCAGTCACGATGTTGGAACTTGGTATCGGTCGTGATGTTGGAGGAAAAAGGCTATGATGGTGTCATCAGTAAAGGAAAGGTGTTCCTTAGACACATCATCATGAGACAGGTGAAACAAATTGGCTCATGAGTTAAGAACCTGTATGCTGTTGATGTTGAAGATGCATGCAAAGCCTTGAGGAGCAAGGCAAATGTTAGAGATTTGGTGGTTGAGAGGGAGAGTAAATTACCTCTGAACATGCAGCGCTAGAAGAAGTCTCAGACAATTGTAGAGGAGCCACAATTGGAGAAGTGGACAGAGGGATCACATGCAACCATACCTCTAGGTGTGATGTGGGGTCATGTGAAATGATAGTCCCAAGAAGGCTGAAATTGGGCAGGGTCCATTGAGAGGTTTTATCTCATGGATCATACCTTGCTACGAGAGCCCAAAGTACATAGTAGTAGGGGGAATTAGTGGAATTGATGTAGTCAGAGATCAAAGTGACAGAGGCTAGAGTAGTTAGATATTGAAGAGCACAGAGAAGGATTGAAAACAGTGTAGAAAGGTTGAGTCAGCAGAAGCACAAAGTTTTCAGTTGACAAAGGTAATAGCAGTTAGAGACTTTGATGACAGATGCATCATGCTGATTCAAGTTGGATGTTTTTTTTTGTTTCTAGAGTTGCTGGAGAAACAACACCAGAGAGAAGTGTTGCATGTATAACATTCCAAAGGTTCACGATTGGGATCAATTTGAATTCCTTTCTTGTTGAGAGGTAGTGTTGAAAATAGCAATAAGAAATGATAAAAATAGAATCCAGAAATTCCAATTTCAATTTGTCCTTCAATTAAAATTGTGAATTAAAATCGAATTTAGTCTCACCAGCTGCTTGGAAATAATTAATTAATTCATTATGGATTAATTAGTTGGATAAATTCAGGTTAGAAGTCTTTCTAAAGTCATGCAAGATTTTTCCCTTAAATTAAGGAGATTACCCCTTAATTAAGGAGATAAGATTGAGTTATTTTTGAGTTGTAATTTGTTAGCTCAGTTTACTGAGTTAAGTCTAGTTAAATTAGTTCCAAACTATTTGAGGAACTAATTGTGAGTCATTAGTGATTTGATGCATGCATTCACTCAACCTGTGTGCTCCAGATAACTAAATATTCCCTCACCAGAAACTCATGCATGTCTATTCTGAAAAAGACCCAATTGAGCTAAATGTCAAGGATAATGCACTATTAGTTGCATGTGTTTTCCTATAAAGGAAAATCATTCATGTAATCAAGGTAATTTTCCTTAAGGATTGTGCGGTTCTAACAGTGTGTTAGAGCAGTGTGTAAGAGCAGTGTTCCACTGGGTGATGGAAATCATCCCAGAGGAACTACACAAGGAAATAGGAGCTAGGAGGTCAAAGGAGAAGGCTTGTGAGAAGCTTTGTTTACCTATGAGCATCCAAGAGGATTGTATTGAGAGCTGGCTCGCTGTGAGAGCTAAGGCTTTGTATAATTCTAATGTATTTATACCTTGTATGATAATACAAATAGTGGGGTTTTTAGTTGAGGCTTTCCCCAAAGTATTTTCATGTGTATTGTGCATTGATTCTTCTTCTTCTAGTTATATGTGTTCAGCTTGATCTTGCTCAATCTTTAAGCTTCCACAAATTGATAGTAGAAGTAGATTATAGTATTTTCCTTTAGTTATATTGCATTATCGGGTTAATCTACAATCAAATTTTCTATATGGTCTCAGAGGGAGATTTGTACAGAATTTGCAGAATTCCTACATTAACTGTTATTTAAGGAAGGCAAGTGAACCACGGTTGTGGCACATGAGGTTTTGGAATATAAATTTTGACAGTTTGATAAAAGTAAGCAAGATGGGAGTAGTAAGAGGATTACCAAGACTGTCAAAGCCTAATAACACAATCTGCAAGTCATATCAGTTTGGCAAGTAGACTAGGACTTATTTCAAATCGAAGGAGTTATCCTCATCCTGTCCTCTAGAGCTCATTCACAAAGAAATTTGTTGCCTAACCAGAGAAAGAACCTCAAAAGGAGAGAGATATTTCATGCTGCTCATTGATGATTTCACCAAGGCTATTTGGACTGTCCTCTTAAATTAAAACTCAAAAGTGCTCAAGCATTCCAAGAACTTTAAACCTCAAGTACAAAATGACAAAGAATTAAAGATAAAATTCTTAAGATCAAACAGAGGGGGAGAGTGCACCTCGAGAGAATTTGAGGGATTCAATGAAGAGCACAACAACAGGAGGCAATACTCAGTGGCTAGAGCTCCTCAGTAAAATGGAGTCATAAAGGGTATGAATAGAAAGAGTAATGTTAGATGAAGCAAGAGTGTCTCACAACTTCTGGGGAGAAGCAACCTAGGTAGTAGTATATATGGAAAACATAACTTAACTCAGGCATAATATTGATAAAAATTTGTATGAGTCACAGAACGGAAGAATTGCATCAGTTAAACATCTAAATATGTTTGGAAGAAAGCTCTTCATTAAAAGGAATGAAGGAACCCTAGGCAGTTATATTCACGCACCGAAGAAGGGATATTTCTCGAGTAGTCTATTGGAAGAAAAGTATATAAGTGTTATAACAATCAGACAAGAATGATTGTGGATTACAAGGTCGTAATAGTAGATGAGGTAGGTTGGAAACCTCAATCCTCTAAAAGACATATGAACTTAGATGATGAAGAAATTTCAAATTTGAGGTCCATGGATATGGAAGAAACATATTCAGACAATGAAGATGACGAAGCAGGGATGACTTCAAAGCCAAATACACCATCTAGATACGTACAAAAGGAACACCCTAAGAGTCATATTCTTCGAGATCAAATACATGGAATTGAAACCAGAAGAAAATTTGTTGGCAATATAAGGTATGTGAATCTGGCTCTACTATCACAGATAGAACCTAAGAACCTTTGTCAAGCAAGTGAAGATAAGTTCTGGGTGAAAGACATGAATGAAAAACTTAACCAGATTGAAAAGGATGATACATGGGATATTGTTCCAAGGCCAAGAGAGAAAAATACTATTGGAACGAAATGGTTATCAAGAATAAATTGAATGAAGAGGGTCAAGTAATCAGAAACAAAGCTCAATTGGTCTGTAAAGGTTATGCCCAAATAGAATAGGTAGATTTCAAAGAAACCTTTGCACCATTAGCTCGAGTAGAAGCTATAAGAGTATTTCTTTATCCCTCCATCCACAAGAATATGAAGGTATAGCAAGTGTATGTGAAGTCTACCTTTATCAATGGGGATTTAGAAGAGGAGCTTTACATTGAGAAGTCAGAAGGATTTCTACTCACCTCCAATGAAGGGATCATATGAAAACTAAAGAAGGCCCTGTATGGATTAAAACAGACCCTTAGAGCTTCATATGAAAAGTTGGATATGCATCTTCAGCAACAAGGGTTTAAGAAAGGCATAGTTGACAATAATCTTTATGTAAAATCTAAAGGTAACCCTCTACTCATAGTAGCTGTGTATGTGGATGATATAATGTTTGGCAGCAATATGGAACAGTTGGGGCATCAATTTCTGAAATGTATGCAGACATATTTTGAATGTCCATGACTGGAGAATTGACCTTCTTTATGGGTCTACAAATTACTCAGTCTCCACAAGAAGTGTTTATATCCCAATCCAAATATCTCAAGGAAAATCAGAAGAAATTTGGAATGAAATATTGCAAGCCACTCAGAACGCCCATGACTGCAAGCTACAAATTATGCAAAGAAGATGGAATACTGTCAGTAAATCAAACTGAATACAAGACCATGACAGGAAGCTTACTATATCTGATAACTTCAAGGCTGAACATTATGAAAGCAGGGAGGACTGTGGCAAGATTTCAGGCTTTTCCACGAGAAATTCATGTCGTTGCTGACAAGAGGGTCTTCAAATATCTTGAAGGTACAACGAAGTATGGATTGTGGTATGATAACAACGAATATTTCAAGTTGAAAGCGTACAATGATGCAAATTGGGCTAGTAGTCTTGATGACATGAAGAGTACTTCTAGTGCAACTTTCTTCCTAGGAAAATGCTTGTTGTCATGGGTCAGCAAGAAATAGGGTTCCATTTCTCTTTCGACTACTGAAGTGGAGGATATTTATGCTACTACCTGTTATATGCAAATTCTAGGGATGAAGCAAGCCTTGAAATATATACAGGTAGAGTTTTCTGATCCTGTTTCAATAATGTGTAACAACACAAGTGCCATCAACATCTCCAAAGACACTGTCATGCATTCAAAGACTAAGCATATTCATATCAAGCTCCATTTCTTTAGGGAATAGGTTGTAGCCAACACTATCAGACTTGAATATGTACCCACTATAGAGAAATTGGTAGGTATATTTACCAAGACACTAGCAAGATAACCATTTGAGTATTCCAAGGAGCAGATAGGGGTTGTGACTCCTCCCTCAAGATGACTTCATTTTAAAAGGTCATGGTAGCTACACAGCATGTGGAACTCATGGGAGATTAGATTGCAATGGTTCAGGGGGAATTCTCATGAAATATTCTTTGCCACTCATGTCAAAGGTGGAGAATATTGGCATCAGAGTAAGGCATCAAAGCAGACTATGCCTGGCCTGAGGGGGAGCTTATGGTGTTGCCATCAATGAGAAAGGGGGTGATTGTTGGACATTTGATGGTGTATGCATTGTTGTTCAATTGTTTTCATTGATGTCGCACAAGGGTTAGAAAGGGTTAGGATGATGATTGGATGTTTAGGAGGAATCCCATGGTAGTTGAAGTGCTTTATAGAGAATCATCAAAGTAGAAGGCTTACTGAAAAATCCATAAAATGATCATCATGGTAGTTTTTTTTTAGCTTTCCAAAGAGTCAATGAGGAAAGAGGTTTTAAGTCACCTTCCAAGTAGTAGAATGACTCAAAATCTATATCAGACACTATCCATTGAAAATTTCTCTAGAAGAGTTTTCCGATGATATGAGGAATTTCAGAAATGGATTCCTTGATCAAAATAAATGGTATGTTTGACAAAATGGTTGTGAAGCCTTAAGAAGGAAGGAATATTAGCATATTAAAGGTTCTAAATATCAACAAATTGGCATATCAGAAATATGGATACCAATCATCAGGGATCAAAATGTTAGAGGTTAGCATATTGGTGTATTGACATATTGAAGGATCGAGATATCGGTGCATCGACATCTCGATAATCTGGACACTGGAACATCGAAGGCTTAGCCTCAGTGGCACATCGGAGGTTGTAGCCTTAGCACATTGGAGCATTGACATATCGAGGTTCAAAATATCAGAACGTCTTAAAGTTAGGAACCTTTAAAATATGCGACATATGATAAGTGTCGATAAGCCTTTGTAACCACCAATGAATGCCAAAAGAAGATTAACAAAGGATTTCGGTGTAGAACCAAAGATTAACGGACCATCTTCTCTCTCCTTTAGCAGCACATATGGCAACATATGATTGGCTTGAATAATCCATAGTGGCATCTGACATTAGCATGACATGGTAGCATGAGATGACACGTGTCAGGAATATTTAACTTTATTGGGTACTCTAATCATTGAGAACCAGGTGACATGTGGTACCACTAAGGAGTCTCCACATGAAGTGATGACATCAAATTGGAGATCATCATATCAGAAGATGAAGACATCAGAACTCTAGAATAGTTGGAGTTTGGAAAAGTTACGATAAAGGGGCTTCCACTATTGCATTGGAACATGGTCGTGAGAGTTGCAAGAATGAAGGCTGAAAAACAATTAACAAAGGATGAATGGCCCTCAACAGTATCTGAAGGATTGGCAGCTTAATGCTAAGAGGCATGTCACAATGCTCGGTCCCATGGAGGAGAAATTCTTAAGGAGCTTAGCATAAGAGGAGATAAATATATCAACACTCAAGAGTATCACAACATTGCAATGATGTGGAATTTCTTTGATAAGAAAATACAAAGAGTTAAATGTGTATGGGTCAGTAGCTGCGAGATTGAATGAAGGAACATAGGAGTTGGTAGTTTGAAAGGGGATGAACCTACATAAGACTCTGTAATAATAAATCAAGGATGACATTTGTAAATGATATAAATTCAAGAGAATGAAAGAAGCGATTGACTGATTCGCTTGCATGAATGGTTGTATTAAATGAGAATAGAGCAGCAACATATGTGATATGTCAAATATATATGGAGTGATACATGAGATTGGGACTCCGAGAGAAGTGTGCAGGTCACCTGAAATATAATTTCTTAGTATGGGAGTTGTACACAGTCAGATTAAGGAGAACTGTAAGGTCCATCTCTATTTTGTGGTACTATGACAAGAAACCACCAGAAGATGCGAGAGAGGGAAGGTGACCCTTGCCTAAGTACAGTTGGGAAGCTAAAGGATAAATCGCAAAGGCTTCGTTGGGAAGAGTGCCTTAGTGGCACAAAAACCATCACCGACAATGGAGAAGATGGGGTATTTGAGCAAATGTGTGAGTGTGTTGTGTTGTGAGTGAAGCACATCATTACAGAGAGGATGGAGAACCTTAGAGGACTATATCTAATATTTAAACGAGAGGGTTGTGTCAAGAATTACAAGATTAGTGTTGAAGAGGAGTCAATGAAGAGCCCTTGACAGTGAAGGCAGAGTGTATAGGAAGTGTTGTTGTGAGAACCAAGAGGATATCTACTACAACTGAGCACATTAGGAAGAGTGAAAAAGTGGAATCTATGAACATCCATTTATTGGTACCTTACTTCTATGATTGTATGCCTCTGTTTTCATTTTGAAAAATGTACGAAATAGTAGAGCAGTGGCAAGAGTATGTCAGTGCATGTATACTGAAGAGGTTGGTCCCTATTGGTAGGTTGTTGGGTGTTAAACAAAGGGGGTTTGTGGCTCTTGTGAGTGGGTGCTAACAAACAAACATATGAAATTAAGTGGGTGCTTAATTTACATCATACATAAACAACAAATTGGTGGTTTTCTCCCTCTAGGTGTCCACATTAAAAACACCATGTCAAACATGTGGTGCTCATGTGATTGTTGTTTTAATAGGCATGCCTAAAATATTGTTGGTTCATAGTTTTTTGAATCAATGCTCTCACAAGTTAAAGAATATAAGAAGGGATTGTAAGCATAATAGGATAAAAAAGAGTTTCTTAATTACTGATTCACCCCCCCCCCCCCCCTTCAACAATTCCTTATTTAAATAGTAACTTAATCCATCTTATATGTCACAGCCTTTTCCTGCAACTACTATTGCCAACAACCTTTGATATCATAATTAAATCAATTACTAATCAAACCAATAGATAAATATATACTAGTGGTGCTTCACGATCTATTCATGTACATTCATGAAATGTAAACAAAATATCGCAACACGCTTCCTTTAACATTGCATATGAATTAGTTATAACTGTATAACCATCAATGCATTTCTATAACAAATACAACATTAGCTAATATTCCCCTCACATGAGCACACATTCTTTGAAGACAGATCACTACCACTATCCAAACATTCCTTTAAAAGAAACTAACACATAAGTTATGATATTTATGCATGTAAATTACATAAACTTTATCAAAAGAAATAGCCATTAAATTATTAATTTTGGTGCATGCAAACATGTAAAGAAATCTAACACAATTAATGTTGTTCCTATGCATGCAAATACATATACTTTCGAAAATAATGCTTAACGCAATAGAGCATGCAAGACATGTTTCCTTTTTGAGGAAATATAGTATAATAGGGCTTGAAAAAGCATATTTTCCTTTCCATAAAAGTAATGCAATAAAGCATACAAATACATGTCTTCTTTTCCAAATAGTGTACCAACATAACCCATATATCTATATGTATATATATATATATATATATATATATATATATATATATATAGATATATAGATATATATATATATATATTATATATATATATATATATATATATATATATATAGATATTCCAAGGAAACCAACACATTAATATTAATTTTGTGCATGTAATTCATCTTCTTTCGCAAAGAATATTTTCCAATGTAAGCTAACACAACATGCTATCATTTCACACATACAAATGTATATTGTTTCCATAAAAAAGGTAATAAATGTCTTGCATGTATATACATGATCCTATTCCAAAAGGAACTAACATAATAGTTATGATAGCATAAGAGTAATCACATATAGTTTGTCTAAAGAAATATAGATCAATAGTTCTTTTATACTTGTAAATAACATATCTCTATAACCCAAAGACTACTCTTTGTGTATGCAAGAGCTTATCATTATAACCCTTCTTTAATGTATGCAACACATATTACTCCTCTAGAATTCTACCACCATTAACTATTATTTTTCGGTACACAAATACATACTTCTTTTTCAAAAAGAAATTAATATAGCGTCATTTCTCTATCATTCTACATGCAAGTTTCTCATGCTTCCCTTTCAATAAATTACCATAGATAACCATACATTGTGCATAAAACCTAGGTAATCATAAGAAGGTTAACTTAATGTTTTAGGCACCCAAATAAAAAAATTAGCACAATTTATCTAGCCAGGCAAAATTTTCAAGATATTATTCTTTTCAAGAATATTTACATATTAACTTTCTCTATCTAACCCCAAAAACATATTTTCTATATCACAATGACTAACCTTTTGTACATGCAACATGTGCCCTTTTCTAACAAAATGACCCTTACCTCAATGCACATAATCTTTTCAAGAAACAAGCATGTGTTCTTGTTCTTGTAGTAACTAGATTCATATGCATGTTTTAAGAAAGAAATCTTTATTTTTCATTAATGCATGCACAAAAATCCTATGCATGTATTTCTGCACTCAAATCCTTGGAGTATTTAAATAAATAACATATGTAATATATGCATACTGATTCTCAAAAGCCTTCCAAGATAATTAATCTAATTAACTTTTCTCTTTTCCAAGAATCTAATAATGTATGAGAAGACATTTCACTTTGAAATCTAATATAACGATGCACAAAATTAATATTGTTTTTCAAGAATTAAGATAGAAATATATTTCAATAATTCCAATATAATGGATATTATTCTCGCACACATATTCATATTAAGAGTCTATAGGAATCATGATAACATCTCCAAGGAAATTAATAATCTAATTTTCTCTCATAATTTCCTTGCAATCTTTTCCTTAATGAAATAACTTACTTTCTTTATGTTTTCATAATAAAAGTTTACATACATTATTTTCATGAAAAATATCATGATTTATTTAATCTTTCTTTATGCAGGTTTCACAAATTTTTTCTTTCCAAGAAAACAACATCCCTCACTTATCTTTTACCATGAGATTTTCTTTCAGTAAAATAATTTTATTTCTTTATCTTTTACCATGCCATTTTAGTTGAAGAAAGTAATATAGTTTATTTTTCTTTTACCATGGAAAGTTCATATGCATTCTTTACAAAAAGTTGTATGACTTCTCAAATATTTTTGTTTTCAGGATTCACATGCATTGTCTTTTCAAGAGTAACAACATCCTTGCAATATATTATTCTAATAAAACAACATGGTTTCTTTCTTTTTAATATGTAAATTTCTCATGGATGTTTTTAGAAAATTAATCCATAGAAACCATGCAAAACCTCTCAATGAAATAATTAATTTTTTTACACAACGACTTCTTAAATATTTTTGTTTGCAGGATTCGCATGCATTGTCTTTTCAAGAGTAGCAACATCCCTGCAATATATTGTTTTAATAAAACAACATGCTTTCTCTCTTTTTAATATGTAAATTTCTCATGCATGTTTTAACAAAATTAATTCGTAGAAACCATGCAAAACCTTCCTATGAAATAAATAATCTCTTTACACAAAAATCCCTACAACTTTCAAGGGTCTGGAGAGATATTTCCAATTAATAAAATAACCTATCATTATTTGCACAAAACACAAGCAATTTACTTCCAAAGAAGTCAAGGTTACTTATATTTTCTTTGTAATAACGATGAATTTCCATTTGCATACCTCATGTTCATGAATACTGTTAGTTGGACCCACAACATTCCTCACCAAAGTTGTGATGATTAATTCCTCGAGACCTCACATGATGAAAACTCTAGTTGATCAAGATTAAAGTCGTCTTTCTAGTTTACAAATGAACTTAGAGAACTTATAAAAATTTATTTTTCTCAATGAGTTATCATTTTCTTTATTTTATTCAAACTATTTACCAACTAAATCATAATGGTTCTTGTTTTCAACCATTTTGTTAATAATGGTAAAAATGATATTTTCCATTGTGAATGTCAAAGTAAATGTAATTTATAGGGATATTATATAATACCCCCTTGAGGTAAACACCATCCTTGGTGTTTATAATTAACATATATTCATGATATAATGATCTAAAGAACCAAAAGAGAAATCTTTCCCTTTAAAATGAAGGATTTTATTTGTAGGCAAAATCAATAAGTAAAAAAAAGCATAATGTTTATCAATAGTCATAAGCATTTATAACCGCAAAAATATGCAAGTTTTACTTTTCATCACATATCCATTATTGAAATTCATAAAATACAAATCAAATATCTATATGAATTTACCATTACTTACCAATTACTCTGGAAAGTCATGGTCAATTTTATGAAAGTTTTCTAAGAATGTTTTGAAAACCCATCCACACTCCATTGCAAACTTCCAGTAATGTATGGATAAGAAATCCCACATAATCATATTAGTCACAATAGATTCAATCAAATAAAATACTTTTAACTATCAATCAATTATGTAATGTCAGGTCGTATTTAAATCACAGTACTTCTACAAGTACTTAGCGAGAACCAACGCTCTGATCATCAAAATGATAAATCATTGGACCACATGCACACTATCTTAGATCCTGATAACGACATCCACATAGTACTTCTAAAAGTACTTAGATATCACCAACTCTATAATCATCGAAATTATTAATAAATGCACCAAGTGCATAATGTCCTAGCCCCTACTAAGACATTCAAATGCTTAGTAATACAATAAATGAACTCCATTGCCAATAATTTCTTACGGAGCACTAGGCCCCTTTCTTCTCAAGACGTACATAACATATTTACAAAATTATATATAATTTTTTTTTTAACATAATACATAATTCATTAGTTAATTTGTTCTTCTACGAGCACCATTATGGAAAAATAATGCTCCTCCCAAGCCACGAGAGCTGGTTTCCACAACAATATTAAGTGATTTTCACATCTAGATACTTCTCTGATAGGGACCATAATAGGTCCATTCTAGAATTCCATTGGATAACCATCTTAAAAATTCCAATGACCACAAATGGTCCAATACAATATTTCTCTTTGCAGTGTCCTCCCTATTCCTCTAACAGCTACCTATCTATGTGGAATTTTGGGCCTCCTCCAACAAGCTCCAAATCAATCGAGTTTCCTCACGCCTTTTCCCCTTTTCACCATCTTGGCCAACTCTTTTCGCTTGCCGAGATTATTTATCTCTAGGGAGAGGAAATCTTGGCAGACAACTTCCCTCAACACCTCTGGGTAGGCAACCACCATAAGCTAAGGCCTCCTGGCCTTTCAAAACTATATAGAACTATTTGGAATGTAAAATTATATTTTAACACTCTTTTCCAATTTGATTTACATAATGAACCATATGCACATTATAAGTAACAAAACAAAAATTTATGTGCACCATGAATTTATACTTAACCCTCAGCATGGGTCCACAATATCTAGATTAACATGAAACATAACTGACATATGTGTGATATGCATTTTGATTTTTCCAAGTAACAAAATAATACATATCATAACATTATACTTCCTCATTTAACATTGTAATTTGAATTGCAACGTTTTAATTTCATATCTTTTCTTCTTGCCATTAAGATACCCATACTTAAACCCGTCAACAATATTAGTCATAATTAGATATTCTCCTTCACAATAATTTTAGTTTCATGCATACAATATTTTCAGGCATATAAGCATATGCAAATATTCATTAATTTGTAAATGGAAATAAAAGTCAGAGTAACAATCCAACATTTCCAATTACCACGGTGCAATTTTACCAACAAACTGGTACATGAAGTAACTGTGATAATCACTTTTCTTCAACTTGTAATAAGATTAAAAAAATTTAATTCATTCATTATAAGTTTTAGTATTTAGTCCTACTACATAACTAATCAACCATGACAAACTCGATATGAACAATAGTTATTATAGTCATTCCACGCTTCAACTCATGGTTTATCTTTTAAATTTTAAAAAAGGGGTTATTTGATGTCCTTTTTTCAATGAAATTCC